>CM064527.1:27954562-28328005 GCA_032716605.1 Paralithodes platypus
CCTTTGATGAGTTTGAACACTTGAATTAAGTCACTTTCCTTAATCTGCGCTGGGTTAAAGGAAATAGATTTAATTCTCTAAGACGCTCTTCGTATGGTTTGTTGTTTAGGCTAGGTATTCATTTTGATAACTCTACGTTGAAACTCGTTCTAGCTTGTTTAGATCTTTGTGGTAATAAGGGGACCAGGATTGAACGCCGTATTCCAGAAGAGGGCGGACTAAGGAATTGTAAAGGGTTAGGATAACTTCTTTGGATTTATGCTCAAATGACCTGCCTATAAAGCCAATTATTTTGTTTGCCTTCTTAACAACTTCTGAACATTGTTGACTCGGTTTTAGGTTACTCGATATTGTTACTCCCAGATCGGTTTCTCTGTTTACATTCTTAAGCTGAGTGCCATTCATCGAATAGTTTGCATTCTCATTTAGGTATCCGATATGTAGTACTTTACATTTACCCGCATTTCAAAACTCATTTGCCAAATTTGGGCCCAACATGACAATTTATCTAGATTGTGTTGCATATCGTCAACTTGTTCTTTTGAGAGTACGCTATTTGCAATTTTGTATCGTCAGCAAATTTTGAGATTGTACAGGTGAGACCCTCATCTATGTCGTTGATGTAAATTAGAAAGAGAATTGGTCCCAGTACGGATCCCTGGGTACCCCGCTACTTACATTGGTCCATTTAGATGCCTTACCATTTATGACTACTCTTTGCTTTCTGTCGCTGAGCCAATTTTCTATCCATTTCAACACACCGTCTTGTATTCCATGCGCTTTTAGTTTTAGCAGTAAACGTTTGTGGGGAACTTTGTCAATGGCCTTTTGAAAATCAAGGTATATAATATCTACAGCTTTACTCTCATCGTAGAGGTTGAGGATATCGTGGAAGAAGTCTAAGAGGTTTGTTAAACAGGAACGTTTTTTACGAAAGCCGTGTTGAGTATCTTCAAGTATTAAGAGAGAGAGAGAGAGAGAGAATGTGAATGTTGTGGAAATGGGAGGCTCCAGATTGACATGGATTTAGACAAAACCTGAATAATACAATCTACACAAACGTTATATAAAGAGGTGTATATCAACCAAGGAGATTGTAGACACCAATCGAGCAAGGCAATACCCAGGGGAGGCCTCATAGGCATGTGATAAGGAGTTGCTGAAACTACTATTTTATTTGTCTGGCTTCCCTCACGGTTTCTCCTTGTGTCAACCTATACAGAGTAATCCAGCTCGCTCTCACAAACACCTCTTTCTATTTATTTCACTACATTCAATATAGAGGCCCACGTTTCTTCAACAAACTCCCGCGGCGAATAAGAGACATGAGGGGCGTCTCGTTAGAAAGCTTGATGTCGCCTTGTGAAAAGTGCCAGATGAGCTCATCTTCGCAGGGGAGCGCTCCGCTCCTTCGAACAGTCTGCTGCACTAATTTTCAAACAACAACGAAGGGTGGTGCGCTCCTCGGTGCCACTAGCAGAGTGGCGAACTCCACATAGGAGACATAGGTAGAGGGTGACACTTGGTACAGGCAGCTTTACCTTTTGTCTCCCTCAAAGAAATATATATTTTTTTAATGCATTCACAACTAAGATGAAAGAATTGCAACAACTGTATGTTCCACACGGGATTCACACATCCAAATCTTCTGATCAGCACTGGTTCGGCCCACAGCGTAAAGCTGCATCAGATGCCAAATATTTGGCTTGGGTAGGATACAAATAGAAATCTACATTAAAAAACAAAATGCTACTTACAGAAGCTATGGCATACATAAACCAGGAACGGAGATGGGCAATGAAGCAATGGCAAAACAGTACGATAAAAAGAAATACAAACATGGAAAAATTATATATATATATAAAGAACGAGAGAGATAGAGATAGAGAGAGAGAGAGAGGGGGGGGGGGTACCACAGATAACAAAGATCCTGTAGTAAATGTACTATTTACTGTATAGTGTAATAATTCGCTAACAGTCATACACAACTTAATATACACGTACATGCATTATTCAATATTCACTATAATCGTCTAATATCAGCCATACTATATTAAATATGATATTTTAATAACAATAATACTAAAATATAATTATATAGTCGTAAAATATATCATTAATTCTAATCGTATAATAACCAAAACCAAATTTAATATAAATACCGGTATGCTTAAGGGGAGGTTTTTAGTTTGTTTCCTACTCCTCCAGCAATCTTAAAATGTAACCCCCTTGACCCCCTTTCAAGATAAATTTGTACATTTTTCGGTAGAAAAATTTCCCGGCCAAAGGCCGGTAACTCTTAAATTACAGGATCGGTATCGCTCGCCAGGATAAAATCGACACCTAAATGGCACGAAAGGTCTTAAAATTGACAGAATGGGGGCGGAAATTCTTAAAATCACCAAACTAATGGGGCGAACGTTTATAGAATCTCAAAAGCAATGGGGCTAGACATGAGGGAGAAAGGGGTCAAGAAAAAATTCCCTCAAGTGGAAATCTACCCTTAATGACTGCCAAAACAAATAAAATCCTTTAATCCCTTCTGTACCGATATCGTCTTTTATAGCATTATTTTAGCTACATTAAGACGATTTTATGAAGCTTGGGGAGAATAACTGTTAGTAAAAGGATTAATAACTGGTAGTAAAAGGATTAATAACTGGTGGTAAAAGGATTAATAACTGGTAGTAAAAGGATTAATAACTTGTAGTAAAAGGATTAATAACGGGTAGTAAAAGGATTAATAACTGGTAGTAAAAGGATTAATAACTGGTAGTAAAAGGATTAATAACTTGTAGTAAAAGGATTAATAACTGGTAGTAAAAGGATTAATAACTGGTAGTAAAAGGATTAATAACTGGTAGTAAAAGGATTAATAACTGGTAGTAAAAGGATTAATAACTGGTGGTAAAAGGATTAATAACTGGTAGTAAAAGGATTAATAACTGGTAGTAAAAGGATTAATAACTGGTAGTAAAAGGATTAATAACTGGTAGTAAAAGGATTAATATCTGGTAGTAAAAGGATTAATATCTGGTAGTAAAAGGATTAATATCTGGTAGTAAAATGATTAATATCTGGTAGTAAAAGGATTAATAACTGGTAGTAAAAGGATTAATATCTGGTAGTAAAAGGATTAATAACTGGTAGTAAAAGGATTAATAACTGGTAGTAAAAGGATTAATAACTGGCAGTAAAAGGATTAATATCTGGCAGTAAAAGGATTAATAACTGGTAGTAAAAGGATTAATAACTGGTAGTAAAAGGATTAATAACTGGTAGTAAAAGGATTAATAACTGGTAGTAAAAGGATTAATATCTGGTACTAAAAGGATTAATATCTGGTAGTAAAAGGATTAATAACTGGTAGTAAAAGGATTAATAACTGGTAGTAAAAGGATTAATAACTGGTAGTAAAAGGATTAATAACTGGTAGTAAAAGGATTAATAACTGGTAGTAAAAGGATTAATAACTGGTAGTAAAAGGATTAATAACTGGTAGTAAAAAGATTAATAACTGGTAGTAAAAGGATTAATAACTGGTAGTAAAAGGATTAATAACTGGTAGTAAAAGGATTAATAACTGGTAGTAAAAGGATTAATAACTGGTAGTAAAAGGATTAATAACTGGTAGTAAAAGGATTAATAACTGGTAGTAAAAAGATTAATAACTGGTAGTAAAAGGATTAATAACTGGTAGTAAAAGGATTAATATCCGGTAGTAAAAGGATTAATAACTGGTAGTAAAAGGATTAATAACTGGTAGTAAAAGGATTAATAACTGGTAGTAAAAGGATTAATTGAGATAGTATGTAGCCTTTTAATTGGTAAACGTCCTTAAGTTGAATGAAATCGTCTACATATACCTAGAGTTATGTTAAAAAGACGTCGCCGGTACCGAAGGGGTTAACACCAGCTATGCAATCTATTTTTTATTAATTTCACCACACCACCAAACACCTCCAATGAAATTAATGAACGCATATATGTGATCCACCGGGATTCGAACCTGGGTTATCACATACATATTTTTAGACACCTTAACCATTACACCACCAAGACGGAATAGCTTTGTCTAATAAGAGCAATTATAAATCTAGTATAATCGCCTAATAACAGCAATATTTAATTGATCGCCAACGTTTTATAAGAGTCATACCAAAGTTATCATATTCGTTCCGTAATGGTATGCCCCATGAATATTCGTTCCTCTCACTTAAGGGGGGTGACCTGCTTTTTGTTATTTCTGTCCTTTTCTCTCTTCCTCTGGCTTGTATCCATTCGGCCCCATTCAGCCAACTATTTTAAGACTTTTATCCCCATCTAGGTGTCGATTTCTTCCTGGCGAGCGATAGCGAGCCAGCATTATATGAAGAAATCCGGCTTCGCCGGAGACATTTTTCTATCGAAAAATGTACAAATTTAGCCTGCTGTCTAACAAATATACAAAATATGCTGGCTCGCTACCGCTCACCAGTAAATAATTGACACCTAGATGGGGATAAACGTCTTAAAACAGTAGGCTGAATGGGGCCAAATGGATACAAGCCAGAGAAAGATAGAAAAGGACAGAACAAAAGCAGGTCACCGCCCTTAACACATTAGGTTACCACAATGCGGGTGGGAATATGAACATGATTATAGATTAATATCCAGTATTCGAGAATGGATTATAAGTCGTAGGCGTGGGCATAAACCTTTAACCGTCTTGGTGGTGTAATGGTTAAGGTGGCTACAAATCTGTGTGTGATACCTCAGGTTCGAATCCCGGTGGATCACATATATGCTTTCATTAATTTCATTGGAGGTGTTTGGTGTTGTGGTGACATTAAGGGGGGTTTTAGTTTGGTCCCTAGATATCCTTCAAGCTTAAGATTACAACCCCTTGAGACCCTTTCAAGATAAATTTGTACATTTTTCGGTAGAAAAATGTCCCGGCTGACAGCCGGTTCCTCTTAAATTACAGGCTCGCTATCGCTCGCCAGGATAAAATCGACGCCTAAATGGCAAAAAAGGTCTTAAAATTGGCAAAAATGGGTTGAAAGTTCTAATCGTCAAAATAATAGGACAAACGTTTTAAAATTAGAAAAACAATGGGGCTAAACAGGAGGGAGAAAGGAGTCCAGAAAATAATCCCTCAGGTGGAAATCTCCCCTTAATAAAATATAGATAACCGTCAAAAATAATAACAATAATCCATAAAATAATAACAATAATCCATAAAATAATAACAATAATCCATAAAATAATAACAATAATAAATCAAAAATAATAACAATAATAAATCAAAAATAATAACAATAATAAATCAAAAATAATAACAATAATAAATCATATAATAATAACAATAATAAATCAAAAATAATAACAATAATAAATCATATAATAATAACAATAATAAATCAAAAATAATAACAATAATAAATCAAAAATAATAACAATAATAAATCAAAAATAATAACAATAATAAATCATATAATAATAACAATAATAAATCAAAAATAATAACAATAATAAATCAAAAATAATAACAATAATAAATCATATAATAATAACAATAATAAATCAAAAATAATAACAATAATAAATCAAAAATAATAACAATAATAAATCAAAAACAATAACAATAATAAATCATAAATAATAACAATAATAAATCATATAATATAACTGTGTTGTTTTAGACAATGTTGATCTTTCTTCTTTTACCTCTTAACCCAGGAAAATAACCACTATATTTTGCTCTTTGTTCCTTGTTTGTCTCTCCCTTATCCCCCTCCCTCCCTTATCTCACACACACACACACTCACTCACTCACTCACTCACTCACTCTCTCTCTCTCTCTCTCACTCACTCACTCACTCACTCACTCACTCACACTCTCTCTCTCTCTCTCTCAACTCCTAATTTAGTTATATCTAGCAGTTTGTATTATTTGCCCTTTTAGATGGATGTCATAAGTTACAGTAATGTTTGGAGGCCTGGACAGCTTTTATTATGCAATTCTGGTCTCCAACACACAAGAGAGATACGATGCGCTCCAAAAGAACATAAAATAGAGGCATAATTCCATAAAGAAGGAGACTGTGCTACGTGGACCGGTAAAGGGCTTTGGATATTTGATCAGAAGAAATAAGTAAAAAATGTGAAGTATTAAGAAAAGTAAGTAGGCTAAGCAATTGTTGTCGTATAAAGGTTTTGTTTTCTATCTCACACACACACACACACACACACAAACAAAAAAACAACAAAAAACACACACACACGCTCGCTCTCTCTCCAACCACTTAATCTACCTCTCTGTTCCTCCACTGTGTTTCCTTGTTCTTAGACTCTCATCCCCCCTCCCTCCTCCCCCCCCCCAATAGTCACCTGGTCCTTCTCTCTCTCTGTCTCTCTTTGTCTTATAGTTCACTCGTTCAGTCTGTTAACCCTTATACATAACCTCTCCCCCGTAAACCGCTTCGCTATGGTAAAACATCAATAAATATATAAATAACTGTATTATATGCGTTACATCTTAGAGTAATTACATTTTAGAGTAATTATATATATTGTCATTTCCTTGTCTTGATTGTTCAGCTGGTATGAAGCTGGTAAGGAGTCCAGCTGGATGGAAATAGACCCTATTTCGATATGGGATAAGTAACACCTTTCTCTCCTATATGCAAATAAAGCTGTTTGTCATTAATCTAAACCACACACACACACACACACACACACACACCCACCCACCCACCCCCACCACACTTAATCGTTATCGGAACACAGTACTACTCGAAGAGGATTTCATGAATGTCCCAATTTTGTGTACTTCCCCGTAATCCTTTCCTTTTAAGGGAGCCCACCTCGTTTTGTTTATCTTTCTCTCCTTGGCTAGTATCCATTCGGCCCCATTCAACCTACTGTTTTAAGACGTTTACCCCATCCAGGAGTCAATATTTTTCTGGCGAGCGGTAGCGAACCAGCATATATATATTTTGTTTTGACAGCAAGCTAAATTTGTAAATTTTTTGATAGAAAAATTTCTCCAGAAAAGCTGGATTTCTCCATACAATGCTGGCTCGCTATCGCTCGCCAGGAAGAAATCGACACCTGGATGGGGATCAACGTATTAAAACAGTTGGCTGAATGGGGCCGAATGGATACAAGCCAGGGAAAGAGAGAAAAGGAGAGAAAGATAAACAAAGCCGGTTCCTCTTAAAATGACAGGCTCGCTATCGCTCGCCAGGAAAACATGGACACCTAAATGGCACAAAAGGTCTTAAAATTGACAACTAAATTGGGCGAAAGGTGTTAAAATCGCCAAACTAATGGACCGAACGTCTTATAATCTCAGAACAAATGGGGCTTAACACGAGGGAGAAAGGGGTCAGAAAAACGGCCCATCTCCCCTTAAACAATAGAAGACTGCATTAGTTAGGGCGGTATCACACGAAAGCTGTTTTAGTCAACATTCGGTGATCAAAATTTTTCTGGCAACATTTCTGGAATATTGTGCACTGGTATCGGAAACTAGACTGATGATAGATGAACTTAAGTGACAACAACAATAGAAATGTTTACCTCTTAAGCTGCCAGACCAGTGTTAAGGATAAATGTTGAGGGAAAAAGCGCTCGTGTGATACCGGCTTTAGGGCTAAGATTTTAATATATGGTGGCGGAGTTCTTCTACAAAGGACAGTTTAGCGTAAACCTCCTAGTCAAGACAAATTGATGAAAAAAAGATGAAAGATGTCACACGGTCAATTCCTCGCGCGTCCTAGAGATCTGTGGGTCTGGCTTGTCTGCATAGTCCAGTCAAATTGTAACTGAACCTGGCACAAATTGCAACATTAATGATTTCACCTGTATTGACTTGTGGAAACCCACAAATATAACATCAAAAGTCCTCAATAATCCGGATAGTGGAAAGTCCTCAAAATAGCATAATTATGTTAATTAGTCCAATCAAAATGTAACTGGACCTGGAAATAATTGCAACATAAATTATTTCACCAGTATTGGCTTCGGGAAACCCCCAAATACAACATCAAAAGTCCTCATAAATCCGGATAAGGGAAAGTCCTCAAAATTGCTTATTGATGTTAATTGCTATCGCCATGAGCCGAAAATTGAAAACCAGCATAACTTTACAACCAAGTGTCCTAACATAATAAAAGTGGCGTGTATACCCATGTTTTCATGGCCAAGGAATCCAATGTACATACAATTTACCTCCCTCGGGTATTACATAATATGGATTATGCAAATCAGCATAATCAGCGGGCAGTGGCGAGGGAAAGTGGCGAGGGAGTAGGAAAGGTTAGCGGGCAGTGGCGAGGGCAGGAGGGGAGTCTGAATGAGGACGGGGAGGTAGGGAAGGTTAGCGGGCAGTGGCGAGGGCGGGAGGGGAGTCTGAATGATGAAGGGGAGGTAGGAAAGGTTAGCGGGCAGTGGCGAGGGCGGGAGGGGAGTCTGAATGAGGACGGGGAGGTAGGAAAGGTTAGCGGGCAGTGGCGAGGGCGGGAGGGGAGTCTGAATGAGGACGGGGAGGTAGGAAAGGTTAGCGGGCAGTGGCGAGGGCAGGAGGGGAGTCTGAATGAGGACGAGGAGGTAGGGAAGGTTAGCGGGCAGTGGCGAGGGCGGGAGGGGAGTCTGAATGAGGACGGGGAGGTAGGAAAGGTTAGCGGGTAGTGGCGAGGACGGGAGGGGAGTCTGAATGAGGACGGCGAGGTAGGAAAGGTTAGCGGGCAGTGGCGAGGGCGGGAGGGGAGTCTGAATGAGGACGGGGAGGTAGGAAAGGTTAGCGGGCAGTGGCGAGGGCAGGAGGGGAGTCTGAATGAGGACGGGGAGGTAGGGAAGGTTGGCGGGAGGGGAGTCTGAATGAGGACGGGGAGGTAGGAAAGGTTAGCGGGTAGTGGCGAGGACGGGAGGGGAGTCTGAATGAGGACGGGGAGGTAGGAAAGGTTAGCGGGCAGTGGCGAGGGCGGGAGGGGAGTCTGAATGAGGACGGGGAGGTAGGAAAGGTTAGCGGGCAGTGGCGAGGGCGGGAGGGGAGTCTGAATGAGGACGGGAAGGTAGGAAAGGTTAGCGGGCAGTGGCGAGGGCGGGAGGGGAGTCTGAATGAGGACGGGGAGGTAGGAAAGGTTAGCGGGCAGTGGCGAGGGCGGGAGGTAGGGAAGGTGTTATCACACAGGGTAATGTGAATCGACTAGTGCAGTAGCATGTTGGTGTAGTGCTGCTTGCTTGCATGCAATTCTCGCTTTCAGCTGCTGCCGCTGGCTAACCCTTGTGGTGAAAAGGGGAGCCGAGTGCGTAAGTCTCCCTCTGCCAGTACATAGCCTCTCCATCACCAAAACTCCTATTGTGCCTCCCCGGGGCCACACACGGTAACTGGGTGTCTTGCGACCCCAGGCTAAATCAATAGGGGATCTCGGGGCATGGGTGGCCCCCAGAGGTATGATGTGCATCCTGGTCATCTACCAACAACCGCACACACCCACTGCCTTGTGGTATTTAGTCAAGTAAGACAAAGGCTAGGGGAGCACAAGCTGAGAGAAAAGCAGACGTTGAGGTCACGTCCTGGCGGTTTCCGACAAACTGGAATGCCGGCAGTCCCCTGCAGTATTGAGCAGGAGCTGGTCGTCTTGGGTCACCCCCTTGCCATCAGCAACCCCTGTTCAGTACCAAGATAGTGAAGTTGGAACTGCGCACGCACCTCCCTCGGCACTCTAAACTCTTTTATGCGCAGGTTTTCTCTTCCTGCTTTGCAGGAAGGGAACGTCATCATCGGACTACGATGGACTACCATAAGCAACAGGTGAAATCATTAATGTTGCAATTTGTGCAAGGTTCAGCTCATATTTCTAGTAGATTGACTGGACTAGCAGGGTTAGGGAAACTTCTGCTTAAGGGAGGTGACCTGTTTTTGTTCTGTCCTTTTCTATCTTTCTCTGCCTTGTATCCATTTGGCCCAATTCAGCCTACTGTTTTAAGACGTTTATCCCCATCCAGGTGTCAATTTTTTACTGGTGAGCGGTAGCGAGCCAGCATATTTTTTATTTTTGTTTGACAGCAGGCTAAATTTGTACATTTTTCGATAGAAAAATGTGTCCGGCAAAGCCGGATTTCTTCATATAATGCTGGCTCGCTATCGCTCGCCAGGAAAAAATCGACACCTAGATGGGGATAAACGTCTTAAAATAGTTGGCTGAATGGGGCCGAATGGATACAAGCCAGAGAAAGAGAGAAAAGGACAGAAATAACAAAAAGAAGGTCGCCCCTTAACCCATTCTGTACCGCGACGTCGTTTTAATTTTCTTCTAGCTATATTTAGAGGGTGTTGTGCAGTTTAAGAAGGATCTGGTAGTCAAAATGGTTAAGTGAGATAGTTAGAAGCCGTTTAATAGCTGGAGAACCTTTTGAAACGGGATAAAATCGTCTAATATTAGCCAGAATAGAGTGAAAAGGACGTTACCGTTACAGAAGGGGTTAAGGAGGGAGCGTTAGACTAAAGCCGCTGTCACACGATCGCCTTTTCCGTCAATTTTCCATGAGCAAGTTTGTCCTTGTATTATTTCGAGACTTTTTCGCACTGGTATCGGAAACTAGACTGAAGGTAGATTATGTTAGGAGGCTCAATTCTGATAAAGTGTAATTTTTAAAGCTTCCAGACCGGAATTGCCCGTAAGAATTGCTCGAAAAATGGCTCGTGTGACTACGGCTTAAGGAGATAATGTCTTTGAGAATGAATTAATATGGGCAATATAACACTTGTGAACTATTTTGAAGGAAAACAAAACTTTATATAGTATAAAAGCAAGAGATAAAGAAGTGTTTTTTGTCTATGTGAGTGAGGGAGACAAAAGGCAGAGCTGCCTGTAGCCATAGAGTGCCTCCCCAAGAGTTGAAAGAGTGACAAGGCCAAAATCAAGGGACGTTCGAGCCAAAATACCTGGACACACGGAGTTTGGAGCAATTTCAGTCATAGGAAGAGGGAAAGACTGATTCTGGGAGAGAGTTCCAAAGCTCAGCTGTTGAATAGAAGGATTGGGAGTATCGTTTCACTCTTGAGTTGGAGACTTGGACAGAGTAGGGGTGGGATTGTGTTGCAAGACGAGTACTACGTACCCTACGTAGAGGAGGTGGTATACACTGGGAGAGTTCTGAGGAACACTGATTATTGTAGTAGCGAGAGAGATGCAACATTGTGGCGAAGAGAGAGAGAGAGGTTGCAGAGAGTTGGTTAGTGGACGGGAGTTAATGGTACGAAAGGCTTTCCTATCTACTTTGTCTAGGAGTGCGTTGTGAGAGGATCCTCCCCACACATGTGAACAATACTCAATACAAGGACGCACTGTGCCCATATACAGAGCAATAAGTAAATATACTTATACAATATATACAATTGTGTTTATATATGATGCAATTAAACTCCAAGCAACATAACAAGAATATAAAGGTCATTACGAATATATATCATCAGTTATATTTTATGTAGATGTGAAATTTTAAAGGTGCATGTAAACTGAACATTTTGACGAAAAACGTAGGATAGGGTATAATTATAACATCTAAAGAGAGGGAAAACGAAAAGAAAACAAAATAGGAAAAGTGGGGATTGGGCCTGAGTAAATAGATAGATAGATAGATAAATAGATAGATAGGACATTCTAATGGGAAGAGATAGCAGCCTGTTTGACGTCTGCAACTTCGAGTCTCACAACAACAATGGCGGTGGTTGTTGTTGTTGTTGATGGAGTGTAGAGGAGATTCTCAGCTGTGTTGGTGGTGTAATGGTTTAGGTGCTTATGTTCTGGGTGTGGTGTCCCTAGTTGGAATCCCGGGAGGGCCATATGCTTTCATTAGTTTATTCAAGTACATAATTGGGGTTTGTATTTGATATTAATGTTAAAGAACGGGGTGTTACTTATTTCCGAATTATGACGACAATTTCATGATGATTTGGCCTTTACAGTACTCCTTACATTGCCTATTGAACTTTGTCATGTTTACAGAGTCAGTGATTATGATGAATTGATTATTGATAGCGTTCGTAGTACAGTGGCGCTAATAAGTCATGTCTCGGCTGTCATTACGTGTGGCTCTCTCTGTGCCGTATTAATGTCTATCAGATGATGAATAAGGTGGGTAAGTGTAGGAACATGTTTGTATATCTCACTCGAAAAGAAGAAATCATGTGTAAATATTGCTGATACCAACTATTGATCAAAACATAATTGGTGCAGAGCCATCACTTATTAGGCCGACTGTACAAGGTAGGGAATATTATGAATTATTAGATACCCTCTCGTTATCTTTAGCGATCGTGCTGCCACCTCACGTGTGTACGGATCACTATTATCAGAACTGTGACCTTTCACTTTTACATTCTTTCTTATTATCATCCTTGCTCATAGCTATTTTTTTGGAAGGACGTCTTGGATTCAAAGATATATATATATATATATATATATATATATATATATATATACATACATACAGAGAGAGAGAGAGGAGTGAGTGAGAGTGAGTGTCGTTCTAAGGTAATACAGCTAATATGAAGCGAAGCGTCCTTGTAATGAAATAGATAACTCTTTCAATACATTGACACTTTGTAAGGCCCTTTCGGTATCGCATAAGACATAAACCATCCTAATTAGTCCTATGACTCTCACCGACCCTTTTTCGCCTACTTTTCGCCTAATTAGTTCAACTATTTTAAGAAGTTTTGCCCAATTAGTTTGGCAACTTTAAGACGTTTTACTCTATTCAGGTATTCAGGTATTCAGGTACTCAGGTATTTTTTGGGCGAGCAATAGTGAGCTTACAAATTAGAGAAAACAAGCCTTCGGCTGCTATTAATTAGAGGCGAGGGGGTGTTTTTTTGTTTGTTTGTCATTTTGTTTGTTTTTTGTTTGTTTTTGTTTTTGTTTTGTTTTTTTTTGTTTTTTGGGGGGGGGGCATAAACCGTTGCGTACCTTAAACGGGTCTATGGAGGCGTTTTTCTTTATGGGGCAAACTAAGAATATATTTTCACGAAAACACAATAACAATCCTCACTGATAATTAAACAAAAACTCCGTATTGAACTATCAGACGTCGGATGGGCTAGTGTTAAGAAGGGAATGGGTAAATATTCCCCCCATAGCTAAATATCTCGCTCTTAACCTCCAATTAACTGCATATACAAATGAATGAAGATACTCTTTACTGTTTTACCGTTACCTCTTTTTCACATGGGCTACGTAGTTTAGTTAAGGGAGCCCACCTCGCTTTTTTTTCTCTTTCTCCTTCTCTCTTTGGCTTGTATCCATTCGGCCCCATTCAGCCTACTGTTTAAAGACGTTTATCCCCATTCAGGTGTCAATTTTTTTCCTGGCGAGCGGTAGCGAGCCAGCATATATATATATTTTTTTAGACAGCAAGCTAAATTTGTACATTTTTCGATAGAAAAATGTCTCCGGCGAAGACAGATTTCTCCAGACAATGCTGGTTCACTATCGCTCCCCAGGAATAAATTGACACCTGGATGGGGATACACGTCTTAAAACAGTAGGCTGAATAGGGTCGAATGGATACAAGTCAGAGAAAGAAAAAAAAGGAGAGAAAAAAAACAGGTCACACCCCATAAGAGCACCCTCGTAAGGATCGATATATCTGTTGCTGCTTGTTTTTCTTTGTACCCATTACAGAGTGCAAAATACTATCTAAATACTCTCTTGAAAATATGCTCTACTGAAGAACTGTTTACAACTTGTGAGGGACGTTTGTTCCAGGTAAAACAGATTTGATATATGATATTTTGTCCACAAATGCTAGGTCTAAATCTGTTTTCAATTTAACTTCCAGTCATGGTTGCGTGTTGTATTCATATTATGGTTAAACATTTTGCTATAATCCACAGTTTTATATGTTAAGTAGTGTTACCTAATAAGTATTTTTGAAGGTACCGTGAGCTGACCTTGTGTGCGTGTTCTCACACACACACACACACACACAAAGAGAGAGAGAGAGGAGAGATGGGAGTGGTAAGAGAGATGGAGAGAGGAGAGTGAGGTGAATAGAGGAGAGCGGATGAGGAGAGAGAGAGGAGAGGAGAGAGCGAGAGAGAGACGGAGATGAGGAGAGAGATGAGAACAAGAGAGACGAGAGGAAAGCGGAGAGAGGGGAGAGAGGAGAGAGAGAGAGAGGAGAGAGGAGAGGATGAGAGAGAGAGAGGACAGAGGAGAGAGGAGACAGAGAGAGAGAGAGAGAGAGATGAGAGAAGCGAGAGAGAGAGTGAGAGAGAGAGAGAGAGAGAGAGAGAGAGAGAGAGAGAGAGAGAGAGAGAGAGGAAACAATTAGCACTAATGGGACGGATATCTTCGTGTTACCCTTGGAAAAAACAACTCGATTAAACACTATAGTATGGAATAATTATACTGGGTCCACACACACACACACACACACACACACACACACACACACACACACACATGGTAGTCCATCGTAGTCCGATGATGACGTTCCCTTCCTGCAAAGCAGGAAGAGAAAACCTGCTCATAGAAGAGTTTAGAGTGCCGAGGGAGGTGCGCAGTTCCAACTTCACTATCTTGGTACTGAACAGGGGTTGCTGATGGCAAGGGGGTGACCCAAGACGACCAGCTCCTGCTCAATACTGAAGGGGACTGCCACATCGACACACACACACATCGGCAATATGAACTGTAGTAGTAAATACTTCACTATCGATCAATCTAATGTCACGCGGGGAAACGGTTGCAAAATTATTGGTAAATCTTTTAACTCGCACGAATCTAAGAATTTCTTCTTCAATCGAGTTGTCAACTTGTGGAGTGGGCTTCCCCGAGACGTTATAGACTGCAGCACCGTTGATTCATTTAAACTTCGCCTAGACAAATATCTCGCATCAAACCCGCGACTGACTGCGTTTGTAAATGAATAACTTTATGTTATCCCCCCCTCAGTTACTAACCCATCTGTCCCCTACTAACTTCCTAATCCTGCCACGGACATTAGTTCCAGGACAGTAATTCCCTTTCCAATGTTCCCTTACCCACTCTAAACCACTGTTTGGACACTTGATCCTCAGTGTTTTGGAGGACAAGCAGCCTAGAAGGGTCACTAGACCTGTTGTTGCTTGATTTCCTTTGTACTCCTTTGTACACCGCGCGGCTAGCTCAATGGTACCGTCCGTGCCTACAACCCAGCAGACCGGGATGTAAATTTCGCCCAGGTTGATGAAGGTTTCTGAGACATAGCCGGCGGTTACCATCTCCCTTGAGTAAAGAGATTGGTAATTGTCATTGATAATAATGTCTAGGAAGCGGGACAATACGAGCTAAAAACTCAATTCCTGTCAGACTACAATTATGAATACACACACACACACACACACACACGCATATACACTTGGACACAAACACACATACATCACATATGCACACACACACACACAGACATACACGCTTACATACAAACACACATACATAATTTGATAGAGGTTTAGAGAGCAAACTAAACCCCCTCCTTAAACCATTGAACCGAACCAGTAAATGATGCTGCACAATACCGTCTGGGCGCCCTTGAGGCAACTAATGTCAACCGGTTGACTTCTTAGCTAGGTTAAGACTGGCTGCCGGCTGGAAATAAACCCACCAAACATAAGCAATCGTCACACGGATAGTTTTTAGTTTTTAGTTTCCTCGCTAGACCTCCATCAAGTTTAGAAAAACACCCCGTAGACCCCCCTTCAAGATATATTTGTAAATTTTTCGGTAGAAAAATGTCCCGACCGAAGGCCGGTTTCTCTTAAAATTACAGGCTCGCTTTCGCTCGCCAGGAAAAAATCGACACCTAAATGACACGAAAGGTCTTAATATTGACAAAGAATTGGGGCGTCACACGGATAGTTTTCCAGTGTTTTTACTATAGTCCCTTCATTCTAGGTGGGGCAGAAATCGTAACCTCTAACCTCTGTAATTCAAAAAGGGCTTGAGACCAAATGGGCTGTAAATCTCCAAATCTATTCCCTGGCTGACTCTTCCCAAATGGTAGAATATAAGCTGGATTATTTTAGTCGTTTTAACCCCTTCAGGACCATGACGTAATTGTCCTCATATTCTGGTTACCATGAGACGTTTAACTTATTATCTACATCTAGGACCAAAAAGGGTTAAGACGATCTCAATAAACCCTTAGAGTAGCATAGGTCCTTCTTAAGGGGGGTGACCTGTTTTTTGTTAGTTCTGTCCTTTTCTCTCTTTCTCTGGCTTGTATCCATTCGGCCCCATTCAGCCAACTATTTTAAGACTTATCCCCATCTAGGTGTCGATTTCTTCCTGGCGAGCGATAGCGATCCAGCATTATATGAGCATTATATGGAGAAATCCGGCTTCGCCGGAGAAATTTGTCTATCGAAAAATGTACAAATTTAGCCTGCTGTCAAACAAAAATAAAAAACATGCTGGCTCGCTACCGCTCACCAGTAAAAAATTGACACCTGGATGGGGATAAACGTCTTAAAACAGTAGGCTGAATGGGGCCAAATGGATATAAGCCAGAGAAAGATAGAAAAGGACAGAACAAAAACAGGTCACCCCCCTTAAACTACATACAATCGTCTCATTTTAGCCAGAAACTAAGATAGAAAAGTGTCCTGGTCCTGAAAGGGTTAAAGTTATAAAGGTTATAGGGGTCAAGATTGGTTACCTAATTATAATGGTTAGAAATGAGTCAATTATTATGTTCTATCCAACAACCAACTCTACTCCTAAAATCGATTAATGAAATATTACAAACGCATGTGGCAGTCCGTGGATTCGAACCCAGGACGCTCACACCGAATATCAACACCTTATGCATTGCACCACGAAGGCAGGTAATGGTTTGTGATTCTTAAATATAATAATCAAAGTCAGACAAACAGATCTATGAACTCACTGCTATCGCTCGCCAGGAACAAATCGACACCTGGATGGGGATACATTACTTAAAACAGTTGCCTGAATGGGGCCAAATGGATACAAGTCATAGAAAGAGAGAAAAGGAGAGAAAGACAAAAAAAAAGTGACCCCCCTTAAATTATAGTAAACCCTCTCCGACATATGACGTGATTTTGAGCCTATTGGGGATACTTTAAAGCCTTTGTTACCATCAGGGGTATTTAGAAACCTTTAGTTTAGTTACTTCAACCTCTGCAGTTGTCTTTGAGTTAGCTGTGTTGAGCCTATTGGGGATACTTTAAAGCCTTTGTTACCATCAGGGGTATTTAGAAACCTTTAGTTTAGTTACTTCAACCTCTGCAGTTGTCTTTGAGTTAGCTGTGGGCAGAAAACTAATTTTGGCGAGGTAATTATAAGAGTGAGAGAACTCTATTTCTTATTGCTAATCTGGCAACCTCTGCGTCATATGTGCATGAAAGGGTTAAGAGGCCAGAGTAACTGCCCGTAGGTTGCCGCTCTTATTCGCAGATATCAGTACAACAATGTCAGTAATATGCCACCTTCACTTTACCTATCAATAGTACTATTGCACGAAAGAGTCATGTATAATTAAAAACTCCTATGTGTAACTTAAGGGGAGGTATTTAGTGCGTTTCCTAGACTTCTATCAAGCTTGAAATTACACCCCGTTTGATCCTCTTTCAAGATAAATTTGTACATTTTTCGGCAGAAAAATTTCCCGGCCGAAGGCCGGTTCCTCTAAAATTACAGGCTCGTTATCGCTCGCCAGGAAAAAATCGACTCCTAAATGGCACGAAAGGTCTTAAAAGTGATATAAATGGGGCGAAAGTTCTTAAATTCGTCAAACTAATGGGGCGAACGTCTTAAAATCTCAAAAGCAATGGGGCTAAACATGAGGTAGAAGGAAGTTCGAAAAAAAATCCCTCAAGTGGAAACCTCCCCTTAAAGCCGGTATCACACGAGCGCTTTTTTACTCAACATTTATCCTCAACACTGGTCTGGCAGCTTATTAGGTAAACATTTAATATATTTCTGTCACCTAAATTCATCTATCATCCGTCTAGTTTCCGATACCAATGCAAAATATTCCAGAAATGTTGCCAGAAAAATGTTGATCATAGAATGTTGACTATAAAAGCTCTCGTGTGATACCGGCTTTTAAGATAGCTCAGACGGTATTGTGCAGCATAATTTACTGGTTCGGCTCAATGGTTTAAGGAGGGGGTTTAGTTTGCTCTCTAAACCTCTATCAAGCTTAAAAAACCCCCACAAGACAAAAAATATTTTATTTTTAATAAAAATGTGTTCATTTTTCGGTAGAAAATTTTCCCGGCCAAAAGCCGATTCCTCTTCAAATACAGGCTCGCTATCGCTCGCCAAGAAACAAATCGACACCTATATGGCATGAAAAGTCTTAATATTGGCAAAGAAATGGAGCAAATTGGAGCCAAACTAATGGGGCGAATGTCTTGAAATCTCATAACTATTAGGGCTAAACATGAGGGAGGAAGAGGACTCTAAAAAACAACTGCCTCCCCTTAAAATTCACAGCACACACGTAGAAAAACTCTTTCTCTCACAAACAAACAGCCATGTACGTACAGTTGGTCAAGGATGAAAGTATACAGTTTTTCGTCTGCTATAGCCACACATAGTTTGTCATGTTGGCAGCCCTGGTAGCCATATCTCAGAGCCCGCCCACCTTATACTATAGATATACAAGAAATGCGAGAGTGAAAACGAAAATCAAAACGTCTACCTATATACAATATTTCAGTGGAATACAGGTCCATTTTCACACGTGGTAATATGTGGCTAATAATGTAGGGTATGGTGATATCAATGTTGCAGTTGGTTTGCAGGTGTTCTGCTGATAAAAATAAAAATAATAATAATAAATAAATAAATAAATAAAAATCACAAGTAAAGCCTCATTATGCTTCGAGGACTGACTCATAAAGCAATGGCGCTCGCAAGATGAGTAAAATTGCTGGGTCATTACCCTATTGAACACACAGGCTTCCTTACGTCCACGTTTAGGAATTAGATTTTTGTGTATCTACAGTAGACGAATATGGAGTGGCTATAAAAGATATTACGATATCTATTCTATTCTATCTATATGCTCAGGCCCAATCCCCATTTTGGGGGTAGCCGACTCAAGACAGAGCAAGAACAGGGAAAACACAAAAACAACATAAAACAAAAAATAAACACAGATAAAAAACACAAACTCTCACACATCCAGGTCACCCAGGAGAAGACCCAGAGACCAGGGTTACCAAGGTCGCTCCAGCACTCCCCCGGCCCCTGACCACCAGGAGAGGTTCCGATCTCGGCAGGCAGACATGCAGCGGAGCCAAAGCGACAAGCCCTCCCACCACACTTCCAGGCACCCCCTTCATATTAATCGTCTCCCCGGGCCAGGCGCCTGATGGACTATTATCTAGTCCAACTTGCGCCCGACCCCTTACTCAAAATGACCACGTGTTCACTCAACTATCACAAGCATTCTCCATTCACTCCTGTCCACCACCACTTCCCCTGCCTGATCTATAGTCATTCCTCTATCATCCAAAGCCTTTCTTACACAGTCTCTCCATCTCAATGGGGGTCTTCCTGCCCTT
This sequence comes from Paralithodes platypus, assembly GCA_032716605.1. NCBI lineage: Eukaryota > Metazoa > Arthropoda > Malacostraca > Decapoda > Lithodidae > Paralithodes > Paralithodes platypus. The sequence goes on from CM064527.1 coordinate 27,974,139, forward strand.
CTATCTCCCCTTGTTCCTGACTCTAATATTCTCTTTGTAAGCCTTTCATCTCCCATTCGTTCAACATGACCATACCAGCTCAGCACCCTTCTGTCCACTCTGGCTGACAAATGTTCCTGCTGCCCCACTCTCCTACGTATCTCTTCATTTCTCAATCTGTCTCTACGAGTAACTCCACACATACTCCTCAAGCAGCTCATCTCCATCACATCCAGCCCTCTTTTCTCCTTTTTCTTCAGAGCCCATGTCTCAGCCCCATACATCACTGTTGGCACAACAATTCCTTGATACAGTGCACTTTTTACTTTCACTCCGAGATTTCTCGTCTTCCACATACTTCCCATTGCTCCGAAAACCTTCCTTCCTTCACACACTCTCTGTTTTACCTCCACTTCCATACCTCCACTCCTGCTTATTGTTCCTCCTAGATATATATCATTACGATATACACTTAACATTATAACATTCATAATAAATAATGAGTAGAAAGAGGAATCTAATAATACTTGTTAATTAATAAGTAGGTAAATATTGATATTTCACTTTCATCCCCAAGACTGGATTATAATTTATGTGATCCAAAGGGCAATGAAACGGAGGCGAGCGCCGGTTTGGGCTAGTGGAAAGGCTGTCATGGATGCCAACATGACAAACCATTTGTGGCTATAGCAGACGAGAAACTGTATACTTTCATCCTTGAACAACTGTACGTACCCGCGCAAATATTCCGCACATGCATACTCACCAAACTAATACACACACATACTCTCTCTCTCTCTCTCTCTCTCTCTCTCTCTCTCTATATATATATATATATATATATATATATATATATATTTAATTTTATTTACTATCCTTTCCTTCCACTGTACCTTACTCTCGGGTTACGGTAGCTATCTCTACTAGAATTAAGTCCTGACCACCTCGACGCTGGGATCGCAAGGTTTATGTGGTCAGTGTGTCTATGTACATTTCTCTCTCTCTCTCTCTCTCTCTCTCTCTTTCTCTCTCGCACACCTGTATTCAGTAATTGCTACCAGCATATTAATAATTAATGCAAATTTAAACACTCTACTAAAACCCAACAAAACAAAATTATATCATTCGTATTTAAATAAAATTGAAGTAAATGCTAATGTACAAAAAGGAAAATCGATGTTAAAAAAGTAATTATGTTGTGTTGAGTGGTACTTGAAAAGTAATTATGTTGTGTTGAGTGGTACTTGAAAAGTAGACAGAATGGATAAAAAACACCATCTGAGGAAGAGCACTTTATTGACAACGTTTCGCAGATAGAGAGTGACCTGATGAAGCTATCTGCGAAACGTTGTCAATAAAGTGCTCTTCCTCAGATGTTAATTATGTTGTCCTTCAGTTAATATATATACATCGTTAAGGGAGCCCACCTAAAAGTAATTATGTTGTCCTTCAGTTAATATATATACATCGTTAAGGGAGCCCACCTAAAAGTAATTATGTTGTCCTTCAGTTAATATATATACATCGTTAAGGGAGCCCACCTAAAAGTAATTATGTTGTCCTTCAGTTAATATATATACATCGTTAAGGGAGCCCACCTAAAAGTAATTATGTTGTCCTTCAGTTAATATATATACATCGTTAAGGGAGCCCACCTAAAAGTAATTATGTTGTCCTTCAGTTAATATATATATACATCGTTAAGGGAGCCCACCTAAAATAATTATGTTGTCCTTCAGTTAATATACTGTATATACATCGTTAAGGGAGCCCACCTCGCATTTTTTATCTTTCTCTCTCTCTCTCTCTCTCTTTGGTTTGTATCCATTTGGCCCCATTCAGCCTACTGTTTTAAGACGTTTATCCCCATCCAGGTGTCAATATTTTCTGGCAAGCGGCAGCAAGCCAGCATACGTATATTTTTGTTTTGACAGCAAGCTTAATTTGTAATTTTTCGATAGAAAAATTTCTCCGGCGAAGCCGGATCTCTCCATACAATGCTGACTCGCTATTGCTCGCCAGGAAGAAATCGACACCTGGATGGGGATAAACGTCTTAAAACAGTTGGCTGAATGGGGCCGAATGGATACAAGCCAGGGAAAGAGAGAAAAGGAGAGAGACATAAAACAAAAACAGTGAACCCCCTTAACTGTATTTTGGCTGACATTGGAAGATTTTATTCAATTATGGAAGGTCCTAAGGAATCAAAGGGGTAAGGTATACCTTAAGTAATCCACTGTTTCTCAAAATTATATCCATACTGAATAATTACCATTTAGTGAGAGCCAGAATAAAATATATAAATGTCTTATACATAAAAAAACAATTATATATATATATATAATCTTAATAAATAAAGGTCAATGTTTGTCAGTTACCCGATCAGTTACCCGACCTTTGTTACTAAACTCCTCCCATAGTTTTGGTGCCAGGTGGGAGTGTGGGGCACCGTTGGAAAGCCCAGGCTTTGGAGATGGTTTTAGGCGAGTTTAGTGGAAACCAGAGACACTTTTGTTTAATAAAATTTTCGGCAGAACTTATGTAGTATACGGGAGCAAAAAAAATGCGAAACAAATGGCCGTTTGGGGCAGAAGGAGGCCTCCGATCGAAAAGTTGTATGGAACGAAAGTTGTTCGCAGCCCCCCTAAATGGGGGTACGGATGAGGTCAGATCCTAAATCGGAGGTTATTTAGCGTTCGAAATCGAGGTCACCGTTTAATGAGGCACAGGGAGGTCGAGGCTGGTGATTATGGTAGTAGTAGTATTGTGATGATTGTGGTAGTAGTGATTGATGATGGTGATTATGGTAGTAGTAGTGGTGGTAGAGTGATGGTGATTTATGGTGATTACCCGGGCAACGCCGGGTACCCCTGCTAGTACACACACATATATATATATATATACTGTATATATAGCGGTATATATACAGTATATATACTGATACTTATACTTTTGATACATTTGATGTGTTCGCCACTCTTCTAGTGGCACCAAGGAGCGCGGAGCCCCTCGTTATGGGTGGTGATTTTGGTGTAGTAGACTGTTTGAAGCGACAGCTTGCTCGCTCCCTCGCGAGGATGGGCTCGTCTGGCACTTTTTGCAGTTCGACATCGAGGGCTCTCTTGAAGTTGTCTAACGAGACGTCCCTCATGTCTCTTACTCGCCGTGGGAGTTTGTTGAGGAGACGTGGGCCTCTGTGTGATAACCAGCCCTCTCGCAGAGAGCCCATAGCACCCCTGTTATTCATCCGGGGGATTTCGCATTCCCAGCCTCTCCTATCACTGAATTTCATGGCTATCGGAGTATGTAGGTTTGGTACTAAACCCTCTGCGATTTTCCATGTGTATATTATTAGGTAACGTTCTCTTCTACGTTCCAGTGAGTACAGATTCAGTGCTCTTAAACGCTCCCAATAGTGTAGATGTTTTATCGAACTTATATGCGAAGTGAAATTTCTTTGTACACTCTCTAAGTCGTTTATTTCACCTGCTTTGTATGGGGATGTTAATATGCTATAGTATTCAAGCCGCGGTAGCACTATAGATTTGAAGAGCGTTATCATAGGCAATTCCCCGCGTGTTTTAAATGTACGTAGAATCCAACCCGTTAGACGTTTCGCAGCCGCAACTTTGACCTGGTTATGTACTTTGAAACCCATATTTTAAGACATTAATACCCCAAGGTCTTTCACACTGTCTTTCCGTTCTATTATGTGGTTAGATTCTGTTAAGTAATTTGTAATTTCTTTAACGCCATTATTATCTCTGTACCGTATTAATTGGAATTTTTCTTCATTGAATTGCATGTTGTTTTCCCTGGTCCACTGGAACACTACATTCATGTCTTCCTGCAGTCGGCCCGTGTCCTCTTGTGTGTTTACTATCTTGCTTAATTTTGTGTCATCATCAAAAGACGACACCGTACTGTGTCTAGTGTTGGTATCTATGTCGCAAATTAGTATGAGGAACAGAAGGGGCGCTAGCACTGTTCCTTGGGGCACTGAGCTTTTGACATCCGAAGGCTCAGATGTTACTTGGTTTACTGCTACTGATTGTTTTCGGTTTATTAGGAAATTGTATATCCACCTTCCGATTTTCCCGTTATACCTTTTGCTTTGAGTTTGTGGGCTATTATACCATGGTCACATTTATCAAATGCCTTAGCAAAATCGGTGTAAATGACATCCACGTTTTTCTTTTCTTCTAGCGCTTTAAGAATTTTGTCATAGTGTTCCAAAAGTTGTGAGAGACATGATCTTCCCGCTCTGAATCCATGTTGACCGGTGTTGTGTAGTTCATTTGCCTCCATAAATGTTGAGATTTTGCTTCGCAGGACTCGCTCGAAAACTTTAATGATGTGGGAGGTTAGAGCTACCGGGCGGTAGTTTTTTGGTAGTGCTTTACTCCCTCCTTTATGCAGTGGGGCAATTATTGCGTTTTTCAAGCTATCTGGTATTTCACCAGTGTCTAGACTCCTTCTCCACATTATAGCCAGGGGTTTTGAGAGGTTTTCCTTACATTTCTTCATTAGGATCGAGTTCCATGAGTCCGGGCCTGGTGCCGAGTGGGATGGCATGTTGGAAATGGCCTCTTCTATGTCTTTTGGACCGAAATCAATATCCAGCATCTGGGGGGTTTCCGTGGGGGAGGTTTCCATGGAAAATATATTTTGGTCCCTGATGACTTTTGTTTCATCAGGCTCACTGAATGCCATTTTGTACTGCCTGCGTAAGAGTTCGCTCATTTCCTTTTTGTCCCCTGTGAAAGAGCCGTCCCCTTTGCTTAGTGGGCCGATGTTTGATGCTGTTTTAGCCATTTGTTTGGCGTATGAAAAGAAGTATTTGGAATTTTCCTTTATACCTGCAATAGCTTTCCTCTCCTCATCCATACGTTGTAGTTCATATGATATTCTTAGCCTTTGTTCAATTTCCACAATTTCTCTATCTATTTCGGCCTTTTGCCTATCTTGTAGATTTTGATGTGTGCGTCTTTGTGCGAGTAATTTTCTTCTTCTGTACAGCCTCCTCCTTTCCCGACCTTGTTTGCTTCTTCGTTTTGTTTGTCTTGCAGGTATATGGTGGCTACTGATTTGGGTCATGGTTTCTGTTATTAAGACTAGACATTCTGCTGGTGTCAGGTTATTCATTAAATCTTCCCAGTCTATTTCCTCCATTTCTTGATTTACCTCTTCCCACCTAATGTTTTTGTTATTGAAGTTAAATTTACTGAAGGGGCCGGTTTTTGTTCTCGATTCTGAGGTTGTCTGTACACTTTCTAAGGTTGTTTTGATCTCAATTAATTTATGATCTGAGTATGTTGTGTCCGATATGTTAATGCTGTGTACTAGAGAGTCGTTGTTAGTGAAGACCAGGTCTAAGATATTGTTTTCCCTGTGGGTTCAGCAATATGCTGGGTAAGACTAAAAAAATCGCAAAGTTCAAAAAGCTCTCTCGTATTAGTATTTGCTTCTCCGGTGTTATTTGCCACTAACTGGTTTTCTAGTTGTCTCCATTTAATGTTTGGTAGGTTAAAGTCTCCTAGCCATATAATATTTGGTGTTGGGTTCCCCAGGGTTTCCACTTCTGATTTTATTTTGTTGAGCTGGGTTTTGAATTCTTCTCGGGATGAGTCTGGAGGCCTGTATGTAACAATAACTGCTAAATTTAGGGATTCTATTTTAACTCCAAGTATTTCCACCACTTCATTACTGTTATTTAGGAATTCAGTACATATCAGTGAGTCATGTATGTACAAGGCTACACCTCCATGTGATCTATGCGTTCTGTTCGCCCTATGTAGGTTGTAACCAGGAATCCATACCTCACTATCTTCCTGATCTTTAATGTGAGAGCCGCAAATATAGCGTTTCCTTCTTCTAGCAGGCCTCTAATAAATGGTACTTTGTTAGTGGTTCTATTTTTTAGGCCTTGGATATTTGCAAACAAGATTGGGGAGGGATTGTTTGGAGTACTATGTGTACCTAATAGTCTTCGGGATGTATTTGCCACTCTTGGGAGGCCAGGAGGTGCTCGAGGTGTTCTATGTGCTCTTCCATCTCCCTCAGTCTCTTCATCTTCGTCTTCCCTTTCCCTCCTTGCCTTTTTCCTGTCTCGTCCTCGCATAGCTAGAGAGTTTTTTGGGCTACCATTCGTGTTAGGTCTAGCATATCTCCAAGTCCCTTTAATATGAAAAGCTGGGCATTTCATATTGTAGCAGGTCTTGTTCTCAAGTGATGTCTTGCAAAGGGATGGGTGGTGGTATTTGCAGGTTTCACCAAATCTACATTTTCCATGACTGGTTATGGTGTTGCAAATTTTGGGATGAGCAAATCTACATGACTTCCCATTATATTCGCCCTTTTGACCAAATTCGCACCTTCTTTCCAGATAATATCTGCACACTGGTGTAGACAACCCCAGTAGGTGTGGCTGGGGCTGAGAGGGGTTATGTGGTGAGCTAAGTGTGGTTGTGGGTGATAGTGGGCTTGGTGTATGGGTGGGTGAGGCCTGCAGGGGGGTGGAGTTGGGTCGGTTGTACAGTAGGTGGGCAGGTGGCAGTGGTGAGGGGGGAGGCGATGTGGAAGGGGAGCCTGATATGGGGGCTTGTTGCATTCTACGTTCATCCTGCAAATGTATTTGATCAACAGCAGTAGGGTGGTCAATGGCCATAGATGGGATTAATGTGGGGGATTTCTGGGTCTGGGGAGATGTGCGGCAGGGTTTGTGGATTTGTAGGGTGCGAAAGGTTGTTGTTCGGCAGGTGATGTGTGTTGATGTGCAGGAGGCAATGTGCTGTATATATATATATAATAATCGTGGGTAAAGTAAGAGAGGTAAAAAGTTGATTGGCACGTACAGTTAACCACATAAGTTCGTACCCACCAGTTATTTTATAAATTGATATACAAATAGTATGATTGACTGAGAACAACTTTTTGTAAACCCATCACTTGAGCAAATTAATATAATACAATTCATGAAATTACGGTGGACACGTAAATTATGTTGGGTTACTGTACTTAGTTTGATGATCAACTCCATCGTACAGTCGCGCTAATAAGTGATGTTTCGGCACCAAGTATTTTTTGATCAATAATTGGTATCATCTATATTTAAGCTTCATTTCGTCATATCGAGTGAAACATACAGATACGTTCCTACACTTACCCACCCTATTCAACATCTGACAGACATTAATACAGCACAGAGCAAGCCAAACGTAATGACAGCTGGGACATGACTTATTAGCACGACCGTACAGTAGGCCAAATAAATCGTGTCTCTGTTGTCATTACGTTTTGCTCGCTGTTTCTGTATGTATGTCAGATGTTGAATAGGGTGTGTAAAGATAGGAACATGTTTATATATCTCACTCGAAATGATGAATTAATGCTTAGTGCTGATACCAATTATTAATTGAAATGTACTTGGTGCCGCGACATCACTGATTTGGCCAAATGTACAGACAAAATCAATAGGTCACTGTAAACTTTGCTCATAGATTGTGTAACCTACATTAACGGAGAGATGGATCGCTTTTCTGGTCCCCCTTCTCCTTCATGTTTAGCCCCATTTGTTTTGAAACTATAAGACGTTCACGCTATTAGTTTGGCGATTTTAAGACTTTTCACCCCATTTTGTTTTATCATTAGTAAGACTTTTCGTGATATTTAGGTGTCTATTTTTTCCTGGCTAGCGATAACGAGCCCCCACAAGTTTAATTTGTACATTTTTCGATAGAAAAAATTCTCCGGCGAAGCCGGATTTCTCCATACAAAGCCCGATTGCTTTCATCCATTTCTCAATACAAAGCCCGGTTGCTTTCATCCATTTCTCCATACAAAGCCCGATTGCTTTCATCCATTTCTCAATACAAAGCCCGATTGCTTTCATCCATTTCTCCATACAAAGCCCGATTGTTTTCATCCATTTCTCCATACAAAGCCCGATTGCTTTCATCCATTTCTCCATACAAAGCCCGATTGCTTTCATCCATTTCTCCATACAAAGCCCGATTGCTTTCATCCATTTCTCCATACAAAGCCCGATTGCTTTCATCCATTTCTCCATACAAAGCCCGATTGCTTTCATCCATTTCTCCATACAAAGCCCGATTGCTTTCATCCATTTCTCAATACAAAGCCCGATTGCTTTCATCCATTTCTCCATACAAAGCCCGATTGTTTTCATCCATTTCGAGTTATAAGACATTAAGGGGTCAAGATTATTGTCAAGTTCGCTGGCGTTACCTACAGTGGCTTCAAAATTTTCCAAAGTTGAGTAAAATCATCTAACGTTCGACAGCATAAAGTGAAAGCTCGTCTTTAATACCGAAATGGTTAAACTTGATCCTCAGTACTAGGTGAGGAATTATAAAACAATTATCCTTATACTGTTTGCTCCATATATTGCTCATTATTTTTTAAGGGGAGACGGACCTTTTTTTTTTTGTCTAATAATTCCTTTATTTTTTAGTTTTCTCGCTAGACCTCTATCAAGCTTAGAAAACCCCCCCCCCCTTCAAGATAAATGTGTACATTTTTCGGTAGAAAAATGTCCCGGCCAAAGGCCGATTCCTCTTAACATTTCTGGCTCGCTATCGCTCGCCAAGAAAACATATAAATGGCACGAAAGGTCTTAAAATTGACAACGAAATGGGGCGAAAGGTGTTAAAACCACCAAACTAATATGCCGAACGTCTTATAATCTCAAAACAAATGGCCGGAGCTTAACACGAGGGAGAAAGGGGTCCAGAAAAACGGTCCGTCTCCCCTTAAACCACATATGATTACTGGGTTACGCAGTGGTGATGGGCTGGTCTATCAGAGTGAGAACTGAGCGATCTCTGCCATACCCATAGCTTACTCTGACGGTTCCTTTTACTTATATATTTTCTAGATCTCAAGTGACGGCGTTTCTTCCGTGGATTGACCTCCCAATCTACCAAGATTGGAAGCCAAAGCGTCACATTTTTTCCTTTGCCCCTCAGCTTTCTCTTCATAATTGCTGAGGGGCACAGGGCCCTGGGTGGGGCTTTGGTTTCCCAGGCGTTTCCGCACCCTCCTCAGCTCCCCGCCATGGAGTGGCTTCGGTCACCCAGGCTTTATTGTGGTCGGCTGGGAGGGTTCTGTGGGGGCGCTCGGTTATGGCCTTGGTCTTGCTCGGGGCCTTGGGGCTGTTCGGCCAGGCAGCTTGGGGAACAACAACAACAACTGGGTTACGCATACATCATACGCTGAGTCTGAGTCCAGCAGCGTTTGATCCATCGTACAGTCAACACCACAAGTACGGTAACACATACAAATGGTCAGTTATATATAATGTATGTACTGTATACTGTTAAGGGGGTCACCTGCCTTTTTTATCTTTCTCTCCTTTTCTCTCTTTCTCTGGCTTGTATCCATTCGGCCCCATTCAGCCAAATATTTTAAGACTTTTATCCCCATCTAGGTGTCGATTTCTTCCTGGCGAGCGATAGCGAGCCAGCATTATATGAAGAAAGCCGGCTTCGCCGGAGACATTTTTCTTTCAAAAAATGTACAAATTTAGCCTGCTGTCAAACAAAAATAAAAAATATGATGGCTCGCTACCGCTCACCAGTACAAACTTGACACCTGGATGGGGATAAACGTCTTAAAACAGTAGGCTGAATGGGGCCAAATGGATACAAGCCAGAGAAAGATAGAAAAGGACAGAACAAAAACAGGTCACCCCCCCTTAAACAGCGTGTACAGTCGCGCTAATAAGTCAAGTCCCAGCTGTCATTACGTTTGGCTTGCTCTGTGCTGTATTAATGTCTGTTAGATGTTGAATAGGGTGGGTAAGTGTAGGAACATGTTTGTATATTTCACTCGATATGAAGAAATGAAGCTTAGATATTGCTGATACTATTTATTGATTAAAACATATTTGGTGCCGAGACATGACTTATTAGCGCGACTCTACAAGATCAAGCGTAGTGAGTGAGAGAGAGACAAATAGACTTAGAATAATAGAATACAATAGTGGATAGATACAATGTGATGATAGACAATGATAGCGTGGGGTCCTCAAAACTGGTTGTGGTGTCTGATTGAGGAAGTGAACTCTCTCTCTCTCTCTCTCTCTCTCTCTCTCTCTCTCTCTCTCTCTCTCTCTCTCTCTCTCTCTCTCTCTCTCTAGTATATCCACCTATTTAAAGTATTTAGTCATTGATCCGTTTATGTAGCTTCAAATTTATCTCTCTTGATGTCCTTGTTATTTTTGGTTTATCCATTTGTCTACCTATCTCTAAATTACCCCAAAACATTTAAATTACCCCAAAACATTTAAATTACCCCAAAACATTTAAATTACCCCAAAACATTTATCTACCCATCTCTAAATTACCCCAAAACATTTAAATTACCCCAAAACATTTATCTACCTATCTCTAAATTACCCCAAAACATTTAAGCAGAGAGCTACAAGGATTTACAAGGAATAGTTAGTATCTCAGAGACCTTGCTATTCATTCCGAGGAGATATTCGTAGTGGAAGGAGAGAGACTGTTTAGTGCGCTACACTCATTACAGAGTGTGCAAAATACTATCTACTCTCTTCTTGAACGGCTCTACTGAAGAACTGTTTACAACTTTGGAGGGAAGTTTGTTCCAGGTAGAACAGATCTTATATGTGGAAAAGTTTCCACAAATACTAGTGCTGAACCTTTTCAATTCTAATTTCCAGCCATGGTTGCGTGTTATATTCATGTTGAGGCTAAACATTTTGCTATAATCCACATTGTCAAACCCATTAAGTATATTAAAAACTTCAATGAGCTGACCTCGTAGTCTGCGTGTCTCAAACGGAAAGAGATCAAGAGCTCTCAACCGGTCCTCATAGCTCAGTCTTCTAAGTGATGGAATAAGCTTTGTAGCTCTAGCTTGTACCTTTTCTAGTCGCTTTATATCTTTCCTGAGTGCTGGAGACCAGAAATGAACAGCATACTCCAGGAGAGGCCGTATCAGAGCGTGGTAAAGTGTGAAGACTATTTCCTTATTTCTATACTTAAAAAGAAAAAGAGAGAGAGAGAGAGAGAGAGAGAGAGAGAGAGAGAGAGAGAGAGAGAGCAGCACCTTACGTTTATCAGAACAACTACTTTGCTGCATTACCCTCCTAAATTATGGGGTACGAAATCTAACTGGTTATTAATGAGAGAGAGAGAGTGAATAAGTGTGTGTGTGTGTGTGTTTGTGTTTGTGTGTGTGTGTGTGTAATAATAATACTTAATAATAGCAATAATAATAAACGGTTTATTTAAAGAATGGCAGCCTGATGAGCTGAGCTGTGTGTGTGTGTGTGTGTGCGTATGTGTGTGAGTAAGTGGGTGTGTTTGTGTGTGAATAAGTGTGTATGTGTGTGTGTGTGTGTGTGTGTGTGTGTGTGTGTGTGTGTGTGTGTGTGTGTGTGTGTGTGTGTGTGTGTGTGTGTGTGATATATCCCCCCAGCGTTTGGCCAGGTGAATGGTGAAGGTAATGAACGTCTATTAAGGGGGTATAAATATGGAAATGAAGGAGAGAGAGATAAAGCAAGAGTGAGAAGGAAAGAGATGATGGCGAGGTAGCAAGAAGAGTGAGAGAGAGAGAGAGAGAGAGAGAGAGAGAGATGATGGCGGCGAGATAGAAAGAAGAGTGAGTGAGAAAGAGGAGAGTGGGAGATAATGAGGAGTTAGAGAAATACTAAGAAGCATGAGAGATAACGAGTGAGAAAGAGGAGAGAGAGAGAGACAATGAAAGGAGTGAGAGAGATACTGAGAAGAATGAGAGTTCTCCATACAATGCTGGCTCGCTATCGCTCGTCAGGAATAAATCGACACCTGGATGGGGATAAACGTCTTAAGGGGACATGTCCCGGTTTTCTGGACCACTTTCTCCCTCATGTTTAGCCCCATTAGTTTTCAGATGTTAAGATATTTGACCCATTAGTTAGTCGATTTTAAGACCTTTCGCCCCATTTCTTCGTTAATATTTAGACCTTTCGTGCCATTTAGGTGTCGATTTTTTCCTGGCGAACGATAGTGAGCCTGTAATGTGGGAAGAACCGACCTTCGGCCGGGACATTTTTCTACTGAAAAATGTACAATTTAATCTAGATGGGGGATCTAATGGATGTTTGTTTTTTTTTTTTAATTTGATGGAGGTCTAGGGAGGAAACTAGAAAAATAATGAATACATGCAAAAATCGCCCAAAACGTGAACCAGTAGGCTGAGTGGGGCCGAATGGATACAAACCAGAGAAAGAGAGAAAACTAAGGAAAAAAGCAGGTGCCATCCCCTTAAGTATAGTAATACGAATTATAGCTGGCTTAGTCCACAATACCTCTTCAGGTTACTCAAGAGGTAGATTTACGCCAGGGTTTTTTTAAGCATTTTTTGTTTCACAACGTATTTCTAACAACATTTTGAGACAATTTTGTATTAATTTGATGGTGATAGTATGATTAATGCTATTAATACTTCACAGAGTTGGGTATGCCGTTTTGATTTTGAGCAAAACGTTCCGGCGCGTCTACTTTATTATCTATAATATACCTATAAATGGCTAGATTTTTAAGGACATATTATTCACAATTTCATGCTCATAAATTTTGTTAGAGTGTTAATTTGGCGTTCGCTATGTGTGTGTGTGTGTGTGTGTGTGTGTGTGTGTATTGAATTATATGCTAGGTGTATTGAAACGAGATTACGCAGCTTAGGAAGGATCTGTGGTAGTTAACAGAGTTGGTGGAGAAAGTTTGAAGCCTTATTATTCCTAGAGGTCCTTCCTAAGCTGAATAAAATCGTCACGTAGTTGCCAGAATGCGATGGAAAAGACGTCCCTGGTACTGTACGGGTTAAACTGTGTATGTGTGTGTGTGTGTGTGTGTGTGTGTGTGTGTGTGTGTGTGTGTGTGTGTGTGTGTGTGTGTGTGTGTGTTATTTTGGCTACAACTAAGCGTACAGTTTTGATAGTGTTGGGAGAGGTGCTACGCTTAAGGGGGGTCACCGGCTTTTTTTTTTATCTTTCTCTCCTTTTCGCTCTTTCACTGGCTTGTATCCATTCGGCCCCATTCAGCCAACTGTTTTAAGACGTTTATCCCCATCCAGGTGTCGATTTCTTCCTGGCGAGCGATAGCGAGCCAGCATTGTATGGAGAAATCCGGCTTCGCCGGAGACATTTTTCTATCGAAAAATGTACAAATTTAGCTTGCTGTCAAAGCAAAAATATACCGGTATATATGCTGGCTCGCTACCGCTCGCCAGTAAAATATTAACACCTGGATGGGGGTAAACGTCTTAAAACAGTAGGCTGAATGGGGCCGAATGGATACAAGCCAAAGAGAGAGAGGGAGAGAAAGATAAAAAAAAAAAAACCCGATGACGCCCCCTTAATCCAACTAACCGATTAAAACACTCTGTATGTGTGTACTATTTTGACTACAACTAAGTGTTCAGTGTTGGTAGTGTTGGTAGAGGCGCTACGCTTAAGGGGAGGTTTTCAGTTCGTTCCCTAGAATTCCATCAATCTTAAAATTACACCCCCTAGACCCCCTTTCAAGATAAATTTGTACATTTTTCGGTAGAAAAATGTCCCGGCTGAAAGCCGGTTCCTTTTAAATTACAGGCTCGCTATCGCTCGCCAAGATAAAATCGACACCTGAATTGCACGAAAGGTCTTAATATGGGGTGAAAGTTCTTAAAATCGCTAAACTAATGGGGCGACTGTCTTAAAATCTCAAAAGCAATGGGGCTAAACATGAGGGAGAAAGGGGTCCAGACAAAAATCCCTCAAGTCGATATCTCCCCTTAACACGTGTACGAGACTAACGGCACACATTACACACACACACACACACACACACACACACACACACACACACACACACACACATACACACACACACACACACACACACACACGTGGCCAGGGGGGTATATTGAGCACGGCTGTGGGGCAATACAACAACACACAGTAAAGTGACAACTATATGATGCTCTTAGTAACTGGTTAAGGGGACAGGGGCTGTTTGTTTGGTCTATTAATTCATTTATTCATATATGTTTTTAGTTTCCTCCCTAGACCTCCATCAAGCTTAGAAGAAAAAAAAACCTAGACCCCCGTTCACGTTAGATTTGTACATTTTTCGGTAGAAAAATGTCCCGACCAAAGGCCGATTCCTCCAAAAATTACATGCTCGCTATCGCTCGCCAGGAAAAAATCGACACCTAAATGGCATGAAGGGTCCTAATATTGACATAGAAATGGGGTGAAAGGTCATCAAATCCCCAAACTAATGTCTTAAAATCTCAAAACTAGTGGGGCTAAACATTAGGGAGAATGGGGGGGGGGGGGGGGGCAGAAAAACAGTCTGTCTCCCCTTAATCAGTATCGAACGCAATCAAGACGATGCAGTAGGTTTCAGAGGTTTCAGTACTTAGCTTTAAGGGGGGGTCATTTTTTTTTCTTTCTCTCCTTTTCTCTCTTTCTCTGGCATGTATCCATTCGGCCCCATTCAGCCAACTGTTTTAAGACGTTTATCCCCATCCAGGTGTCGATTTCTTCCTGGCGAACGATAGCGAGCCAGCATTGTATGGAGAAATCCGGCTTCTCCGGACACATTTTTCTATCGAAAAATTTACAAATTTAGCTTGCGGTAATATATATATATGCTGGCTCACTACCGCTCGCCAAGAAAATATTGACACCTGGATGGGGGTAAACGTCTTAAAACAGTAGGCTGAATGGGGCCGAATGGATACAAGCCAAAGAGAGAGGGAGAGAAAGAGAAAAAACACGAGGTGGGCCCACTTAAAGGATCGAAGATTCGAACTGGTGTAACATTTTTACATATGCTGATGTATGTATGATATATGATATATGATGTATGATATATGTACGGTCACTTATATAATGTCGTGAACCACCAATGTTTGTATAGTAAATTTTTGTTTCCAGCTGAGGGTAAATTGTCATGTTTCTATCTGTGTTACTCAGCTATAAGGTCGATTTTGTAGCGAAATATGGTGTAAATTATGAAAACTTGGCATTAATACGACACACAGCCATAGTAGTTTCATATTTCTCCATTAAGTATCGAGAAATCAGCTACTAAGAGATTCAATTTACCATCAGCTGGGAAAAATAGACTATAGCTATGCATATAAAACCATAGACTATATAAAACCATAGACTATATAAAACCATAGACTATATAAAACCATAGACTATATAAAACCATAGACTATAGCTATGCATATAAAACCATAGACTATAGCTATGCATATAAAACCATAGACTATATAAAACCATAGACTATATAAAACCATAGACTATATAAAACCATAGACTATATAAAACCATAGACTATAGCTATGCATATAAAACCATAGACTATAGCTATGCATATAAAACCATAGACTATAGCTATGCATATAAAACCATAGACTATATAAACACAGACTATATAAAACCAGACTATATAAAACCATAGACTATAGCTATGCATAAAAAAACATAGACTATAGCTATGCATATAAAACCATAGACTATAGCTATGCATATAAAACCATAGACTATAGCAATGCATATAAAACCATAGACTATAGATATGCATATAAAACCATAGACTATAGCTCTGCATATAAAACCATAGACTATAGCTATGTATATAAAACCATAGGGATGAGTATATATTGCCTTATATTTAATTACAAGCATAACACAACACAAGGGACTGGAGTTTTCGCAGAGAGGCTCCAGTCCTGACGTTATTCTTGATTTACAGTGTGCTGGCTTAATAATCCAATAGGGTTGATAACCTCTGAAGTACTATTTTAACTAACTAACAAGCATAAGTGGAGGAGGGAGACAGTGTGGAAGGGTCATGTGGAGGGGGGGGGGGGGGGGGTGTAGTTGGGGGAGCCTGTTAGAGGAACTGGTTGCTTTAGACTTGCTTCTTGGGAATGTGTTTGGTCAATGACAGTAGGGTGGTCAATGGCCATAGGTGGAAGTGATGGGGTGGGTTTTGGGGGTGGAAATATTTTGGGTAGAGTTTGCATCCATGTATCCTGATGCTGTCTACCTACCTATGTCTACTATGAGTTCGCCACTCTGCTAGTGGCACCGAGGAGCGCACCGCCCTTCGTTGTTGTTTGAAAATTGGTGAAGCAGACTGTTCGAAGGGGCAGAGCGCTCCCCTGAGAAAATGGGCTCGTCGCTGTGGGTGGTTGAGTGAGCTGTTTGGTGGTGGAGGCGATCGAGGCAGTCAGTGGGTGCGTACCTTGGGCGGGGAGGTTGGAGTGAGGTGTGGATTTGTGTAAGGGAGGGCTTGTGAAAATTTGTAAAGTGGGTGTTGTGCAGGTGGAGTGGGATGATGTGCGGGAGGCTGTGTTTGTTGGCGTGAGGAAGGGGATGTGGGTGGAGGGGGAGGGTGTGTGGAATGTGCCTCAGTTATAAGTTTTAAGGGGAGGCAGACCGTTTTTCTGGACCACCTTCTCCCTAATGTTTAGCCCCACTAGTTTTGAGATTGTAAGATGTTCGGCCGATTAGTTTGGCGATTTTAATACCTTTTGCCCCATTTCTTTGTCAATTTTAAGACCTTTCGGGCCATTTAGGTGTCAATTATTTCCTGGCGAGCGACAGCGAGCCTGCAATTTTAAGAGGAACCGGCCTTTGGCCGGGAAATTTGTCTACCGAAAAATTTACAAATTTATCTTGAAGGGGGGTCTAGGGGGTGTTTTTCTAAACTTGATGAAGGTCTAGGGAGGAAACTAAAAAAATATATGAATACATTAAATAACAGACCAAACAAACAGCCAGTCTCCCCTTAAGAGGGGTTTTCCAGTTAATCCCATTTAGTTCCCATTCCTGATGGAAAATAGTCTTGGCTGCTTACAACCTCCCCAATGTGGTGGTGTTTGTGGTAGGTAGTGGTGGTTGTGGTAGTACAAAGGAGTGATGGAGTGATGATGGTGGCAGTAGTGGTGGCGGCGCAGCAGTGGTGGCGGCACAGCAGTGGTGGTGTGTAGCAAAGGTGGTATAGGTAGCGCCATCGAACTTGACAATAATCTCGACCCTTTAACATTCTATAACTCAATATGAATGAAAACAATCAGGCTGAAATTCTTCTCACTTGGGAAGAGTCCACCAGTTAATAGGTGTGGTTATTTACAGCCAGTTTGCTCTAGTTCCTATTGAGTTACGAAGAGATTAGGGATCGAGATGTGTGTCAAGTTCGTTGGCGCTGCCTATAGTAGTTGTGAGTGGTGGTGGTGGTGGTGGTGATGGTGGTGTGTGGAGCATGGAGCATGTACGGCTACGCACTCGGCGGCGAATATCGAACGTAGAGCAACGCAAAATGGCCGGAAGTAAGAGGAACGGGATGGGACAGCACGGGTGGGTGATTGGGGGGGGGAGGGGGGTAGGAGGTAGGAGGGAGGGGGGGAGGACGTGATAGGTAGGTCTAAAAAACTGTCCCTAATACTATCCTTCTAACTAAACTTTCCCTAATACTATCCTTCTAAGCTAAACTGTCCCTAATACTATCCTTCTAAACTAAACTGTCCCTAATACTATCCTTCTAAGCTAAACTGTCCCTAATACTATCCTTCTAAGCTAAACTGTCCCTAATACTATCCTTCTAAGCTAAACTGTCCCTAATACTATCCTTCTAAGCTAAACTGTCCCTAATACTATCCTTCTAAGCTAAACTGTCCCTAATACTATCCTTCTAAGCTAAACTGTCCCTAATACTATCCTTCTAAGCTAAACTGTCCCTAATACTATCCTTCTAAGCTAAACTGTCCGAATACTATCCTTCTAAGCTAAACTGTCCCTAATAATATCCTTCTAAGCTAAACTGTCCCTAATACTATCCTTCTAAGCTAAACTGTGCCTAATACTATCCTTCTAAGCTAAACTGTCCCTAATACTATCCTTCTAAGCTAAACTGTCCCTAATACTATCCTTCTAAGCTAAACTGTCCCTAATACTATCCTTCTAAGCTAAACTTTCCCCCTTACTAACGTGCCTGAGCCAGCACCGATACAAAGGTCAGCCCTGTGGACCTGGGCGGTCTGCGGGCGGGTTCAAGAGAAGAAGAAGAAGGGTGATTTGGGGGGGTGGGGGGTATGAGTGTGGAGGTGGAGCCACGAGATGGATTAAGACGGTCGTGGGTGGAGCATATAGGTGGTAGTAGGGATAGGGGTGCACGGAATGATTTGATTTGATTATTTATTGAGATAGTATAAATACATCAAATTACATATGCATTGTCTCAAAAGGGCAGAGGTGATTTTTGAGACAATGTACTGTATATGTAATTGTCTTTAAAACCACCTTTGCCCTTTTGAGACTGTACTGTATATGTAACGGAATGGGGTGGGTCAAGTAACTGTATGATGATGTGTTGGGAAGGGGGTGGGGATGTATGGGTGGTGGTGGTGGTGGTGGGGAAGAGTTAGGGATGTTGGGATGTAGTGTATAAAGGGTGACTGGGTTGTGGTGGTGAGCTAGGAATGAGGGGGTAGTATGGGTGGTGGTGGTGGGGAAGAGTTAGGGATGTTGGGATGTAGTGTATAAAGGGTGACTGGGTTGTGGTGGTGAGCTAGGAATGAAGGGAGTAGTATGGGTGGTGGTGGTGGTGGTGGTGGGGAAGAGTTAGGGATGTTGGGATGTAGTGTATAAAGGGTGTTTGTGGTGGTGAGCTAGGAATGAGGGGGTAGTAGTATGGGTGGTGGTGGTGGTGGTGGTGGGGAAGAGTTAGGGATGTTGGGATGTAGTGTATAAAGGGTGACTGGGTTGTGGTGGTGAGCTAGGAATGAAGGGGGTAGTATGGGTGGTGGTGGTGGTGGTGGTGGTGGGGAAGAGTTAGGGATGTTGGGATGTAGTGTATAAAGGGTGACTGGGTTGTGGTGGTGAGCTAGGAATGAGGGGGTAGTATGGGTGGTGGTGGTGGTGGTGGGGAAGAGTTAGGGATGTTGGGATGTAGTGTATAAAGGGTGACTGGGTTGTGGTGGTGAGCTAGGAATGAAGGGGTAGTATGGGTGGTGGTGGGGAAGAGTTAGGGATGTAGTGTATAAAGGGTGACTGGGTTGTGGTGGTGAGCTAGGAATGAGGGGGTAGTATGGGTGGTGGTGGTGGTGGTGGTGGTGGGGAAGAGTTAGGGATGTTGGGATGTAGTGTATAAAGGGTGACTGGGTTGTGGTGGTGAGCTAGGAATGAAGGGGTAGTATGGGTGGTGGTGGTGGTGGTGGGGAAGAGTTAGGGATGTAGTGTATAAAGGGTGACTGGGTTGTGGTGGTGAGCTAGGAATGAAGGGGTAGTATGGGTGGTGGTGGTGGTGGTGGTGGGGAAGAGTTAGGGATGTTGGGATGTAGTGTATAAAGGGTGACTGGGTTGTGGTGGTGAGCTAGGAATGAAGGGGTAGTATGGGTGGTGGTGGTGGTGGTGGGGAAGAGTTAGGGATGTTGGGATGTAGTGTATAAAGGGTGACTGGGTTGTGGTGGTGAGCTAGGAATGAGGGGGTAGTATGGGTGGTGGTGGTGTGTGTGTATGGTTGGGGGGGGGGGGGGGAGTTAAGGGAGCCCACCTCGCTTTTTGTTCTCTTTCTCTCCCTCTCTCTTTGGCTTGTATCCATTCGATCCCATTCAGCCTATTGTTTTAAGACGTTTACCCCCATCCAGGCGTCAATATTTTCCTGGCGAGCAGTAGCGAGCCAGGATCCATATATTTTTGTTTTGACAGCAAGCTAAATTTGTACATTTTTCGATAGAAAAATGTCTCCGGCGAAGCCGGATTTCTCCATACAATGCTGGCTCGCTATCGCTGGCCAAGAAGAAATCGACACCTGGATGGGGATAAACGTCTTAAAACAGTTGGCTGAATGGGGCCGAATGGATACAAGCCAGGAAAAGAGAGAAAGGGAGAGAAAGATAAAACAAAAACGTGACCCCCCCTTAAAGATGAGGGAGAGTGTGGGGGTTAATGAGGGGAGTGTGGGTTATGGTGAGGGGGAGTTAAGGAGGTGGAGGAGTAAGAGGGGGAGTATGAAGGGGAGCGTGGTGGTGAAGGGAGTAGGTTGGGTGTATGGATGGGGATGGAAGAGAAAGGGGAGTGTGCTATAGTCTATTCACTGTAAGTAGGCGAACAAATAATTATGACATTTAACCTCTGTAACTAAAAATGGGCTAGATTAATCAAGCTAATATTTCTACCATTTGGGAAGAGTCAGTCAAAGAATAGATGTGGAAATTTACAGCCAATTTGCTCTAGCCCTTTTTGAGTTATAGAGGATAGAGGTCATGATTTCTTGCCTACTTACAGCGAATAGGCTATAGCTGAATGGCACTATGTGGGGTGGTGGTGTTGAGCAGTGTGTTGGGGTGGAGGGAGTTAGAGAGGGAACCAGCTAATAGAGAACACCTCAGAGTATAATATACCTCTTTGTTTAGCTTTTGTAGATTACGAAAAGGCCTTCGATTCGGTAGAGATAAAAGATATAGCAAACTCGCTATATGAATAAGGAATACATTAAACATATATAAAACGCTTAAGGGGAGGTTTTTAGTTTGGTCTCTAGATATCCACCAAGCTTAAGATTATACCTCCTTGAGCCCCTTTCAAGATAAATTTGTACATTTTTCGGTAGAAAAATGTCCCGGCTAAAAGCCGGTTCCTCTTAAATTACAGGCTCGCTATCGCTCGCCAGGATAAAATCGACACGAAAAATGACACGAAAGGTCTTGAAATTGACAGAAATGGGTCGAAAGTTCTTGAAATTGTCAAAATAATGGGGCGAACGTCTTAAAATTAGAAAAGCAATGGGGCTAAACATGAGGGAGAAAGGAGTCAAGAAAAAAATCCCTCAAGTGGAAACCTCCCCTTACTTGGTTCACTTTTTGGGCGATTTTTGCCTGTATACATTATTTTTTTCTAGTTTCCTCCCTAGACCTCCATCAATTTAAAACAAAACATCCATTAGATCCCCCTTCTAGATTAATTTTCCGGCCGAAGGCCGGTTCTTCCAACATTACAGGCTCACTATCGTTCGCCAGGGAAAAAATTTACACCTAAATAACACGAAAGGTCTAAATATTAACGAAGAAATGGGGCGAAAGGTCTTATAATTGACTAACTAATGGGGCAAACATCTTAACATCTGAAAACTAATGGGGCTAAACATGAGGGAGAAAGTGGTCCAGCAAAACCGGCCAATCTCCCCTTAAAGATTATTATGCACAAGGCACTGCAGTGGTCCGATTACACAGAGACACACAGAAGATAAAGATTAGGAAAGGAGTGAGGCAGGGGGACACACAGAAGATAAAGATTATGAAAGGAGTGAGGCAGGGGGACACACAGAAGATAAAGATTAGGAAAGGAGTGAGGCAGGGGGACACACAGAAGATAAAGATTAGGAAAGGAGTGAGGCAGGGGGACACACAGAAGATAAAGATTAGGAAAGGAGTGAGGCAGGGGGACACACAGAAGATAAAGATTAGGAAAGGAGTGAGGCAGGGGACACACAGAAGATAAAGATTAGGAAAGGAGTGAGGCAGGGAGACACACAGAAGATAAAGATTAGGAAAGGAGTGAGGCAGGGGGACACACAGAAGATAAAGATTAGGAAAGGAGTGAGGCAGGGGGACACACAGAAGATAAAGATTAGGAAAGGAGTGAGGCAGGGGGACACACAGAAGATAAAGATTAGGAAAGGAGTGAGGCAGGGGGACACACAGAAGATAAAGATTATGAAAGGAGTGAGGCAGGGGGACACACAGAAGATAAAGATTAGGAAAGGAGTGAGGCAGGGGGACACACAGAAGATAAAGATTAGGAAAGGAGTGAGGCAGGGGGACACAGAAGATAAAGATTAGGAAAGGAGTGAGGCAGGGGGACACACAGAAGATAAAGATTAGGAAAGGAGTGAGGCAGGGGGACACACAGAAGATAAAGATTAGGAAAGGAGTGAGGCAGGGAGACACACAGAAGATAAAGATTAGGAAAGGAGTGAGGCAGGGAGACACACAGAAGATAAAGATTAGGAAAGGAGTGAGGCAGGGGAGACACACAGAAGATAAAGATTAGGAAAGGAGTGAGGCAGGGAGACACACAGAAGATAAAGATTAGGAAAGGAGTGAGGCAGGGGGACACACAGAAGATAAAGATTAGGAAAGGAGTGAGGCAGGGGGACACACAGAAGATAAAGATTAGGAAAGGAGTGAGGCAGGGAGACACACAGAAGATAAAGATTAGGAAAGGAGTGAGGCAGGGGGACACACAGAAGATAAAGATTATGAAAGGAGTGAGGCAGGGGGACACACAGAAGATAAAGATTAGGAAAGGAGTGAGGCAGGGGGACACACAGAAGATAAAGATTAGGAAAGGAGTGAGGCAGGGGGACACACAGAAGATAAAGATTAGGAAAGGAGTGAGGCAGGGGGACACACAGAAGATAAAGATTAGGAAAGGAGTGAGGCAGGGGGACACACAGAAGATAAAGATTAGGAAAGGAGTGAGGCAGGGAGACACACAGAAGATAAAGATTAGGAAAGGAGTGAGGCAGGGGGACACACAGAAGATAAAGATTAGGAAAGGAGTGAGGCAGGGAGACACACAGAAGATAAAGATTAGGAAAGGAGTGAGGCAGGGGACACACAGAAGATAAAGATTAGGAAAGGAGTGAGGCAGGGAGACACACAGAAGATAAAGATTAGGAAAGGAGTGAGGCAGGGGGACACACAGAAGATAAAGATTAGGAAAGGAGTGAGGCAGGGGGACACACAGAAGATAAAGATTAGGAAAGGAGTGAGGCAGGGGGACACACAGAAGATAAAGATTAGGAAAGGAGTGAGGCAGGGGGACACACAGAAGATAAAGATTAGGAAAGGAGTGAGGCAGGGAGACACACAGAAGATAAAGATTAGGAAAGGAGTGAGGCAGGGGAGACACACAGAAGATAAAGATTAGGAAAGGAGTGAGGCAGGGAGACACACAGAAGATAAAGATTAGGAAAGGAGTGAGGCAGGGGAGACACACAGAAGATAAAGATTAGGAAAGGAGTGAGGCAGGGAGACACACAGAAGATAAAGATTAGGAAAGGAGTGAGGCAGGGGGACACAACTTCACCCAAGCTGTTCACAGTTTGTCTTGAAGGGATCTTCAGAAAATATTCATGGGAATCAAAGGGAATTACTGTAGACGGGGAATACCTTAAGGGGAGGTTTTTAGTGTTTCCTAGACTTCCATCAAGCTTGAAATTACACTCCCTTGACCCCGTTTCAAGATAAATTTGTACATTTTTCGGTAGAAAAATTTCCCGGCCGAAGGCCGGTTCCTCTTAAATTACAGGCTCGCTATCGCTCGCCAGGAAAAAATAGACACCTAAATGGGACGAAAGGTCTTAAAAGTGACATAAATGGGATGAAAGTTCTTAAAATCGCCAAACTAATGGGGCGAACGTCTTAAAATCTCAAAAGCAATAGGGCTAAACATGAGGGAGAAAGGGGTAAAGAAAAATCCCTCAAGTGGAAATCTCCCCTTAACCATCTCCGATTTGCAGACAACATTGTCTTAATTTCAGATAAAGAAGAAAAACTCCTGGAAATGCTCAATGATCTCAACAAAGAAAGTCTCAAAGTAGGTATAATAATGAACAGGAGTAAAACCAAAGTTATGTACAGTCGCGCTAATAAGTCATGTCCCAGCTATCATTACGTTTGGCTTGCTCTGTGCTGTATTAATGTCTGTCAGATGTTGAATAGGGTGGGTAAGTGTAGGAACATGTTTGTGTATTTCACTCGATATGAAGAAATGAAGCTTAGATATTGCTGATGCTAATTATTGATCAAAACATACTTGGTGCCGAGACATGACTTATTAGCGCGACTGTACAATGATAAGGCCCAACGCAGACAGATAATTAGGATTGATAACGACATTCTAGAGGACGAAGAAGAATACAATTATCTTGGCCAAGTAAATTAAGTAATGAAACTAACAAAAGACCATGGACATGAAATAGTAAGCCGAATCACTCCAGGATGGAACGCATTCGGCAAACAGAAGAACATCATGAAAAGTACACTACCAATATACATGCCTTAAATGGGGAGATATCCACTTGAGGGATTTTTTTCTTGACTCCTTTCTCCCTCATGTTTAGCCCCATTGCTTTTGAGATTTTAAGACGTTCGCCCTAGTAGTTTAGACATTTTAAGACATTTTGCCCCATTTCTGTCAATTTTAAGACCTTTCTTGCCATTAAGGTTTCAATTTTTTCCTGGCGAGCGATAGCGAGCCTGTATTTTAAGAGCAATCGGCCTCCGGCCGGGACATTTTTCTACCGAAAAATGTACAAATTTATCTTGAAAGGGGGTCTAGGGGGTGTAATTTTAAGCTTTATGAAAACGTAGGGAACAAACTAAATACCTCCCCTTAAGCGTAAAGTTTATAACCAGTGTGTGCTTCCAACCATGATCTATGGATCCGAAACTTGGAACTAACACAAACAATGGAGAATAAGCTTAGGAGTGCGCAAAGATCAATTATAGGAATAACTCTTAGAGATAGGAAGAGAGCATCGTGGGTAAGAGAGCAAACCAAAGTCAAGGATATTCTAGAAAGTATTAAAGAGCAGAAGTGGAGATGGGAAGGACATGTAGCAAGCAGAGAGGACAATAGGTGGAGTAAAAGACTAACTGACTGGACCCCCACAGAAGGAAATCGCGATATTAGAAAATCAGACAGGAGGTGGACAGATGAGATAGAAAAGACTGCATGGGTAACATGGCAATGGCTAGCAGAGTCTCGGGAGCCATGGAAAAGGTTGGGGGAGGCCTTTGTCCAACAGTGGACTCCTGGTGGCTGATGATGATGATTATTATTATATATATTAGAGATGGACCGAATATTTGTTTTGTATTCGTATGTGCGAATATTCGCTATGTTTTTCAATATTCGTATTCGTTTTCGCATTTCCATTCATAGCTATTTGCATACACGCGAATATTTTCACGAAACCAATAGAAGATATACAAAAATGTAAAATATTAAATTTTAAAGTTAACACAAACGAATATAATATAACAGTGTAGATGTGCGTTGGGGCCGCTAAAGTGGAATGAAGTGTACCGTATATACCGGCGTATATACCGGCGTATAAGACACATTTCTAAGCCTTAAATAAACCCTCCAAAACCATGGGTGGTCTTAAACGACGAATATACTTTCAATGCCAGTGAATTTGGAGCGCCGAGATTCATCAGCTGATTTTCTGGGTGACCGAAATCGTCGAAATCGTGGAAATACGATAATGTAATCATAAGTAATATATATCTCTTATATACGTACCTTAATTCTTTATAATATTTCATAATTAACTTATATAAAACGAGTTATAAGTTCAAATGAAAAATCAGTGTACCGGTACCATTTCCGAAACACGTGTGTGTGATTGTTGTGTGTGTGTGTGTGTGTGTGTGTGTGTGTGTGTGTGTGTGTGTGTGTGTTCTTGTTCTTGTTCTTGTGTGGCTATGTCGGCCGTATCAGTAGGGAGCCTAAACCCGAGTTATTTCTGTATGCAATAAAATTTTATTATAATTATACTCTATGGAAGTGAATTTTATTTTGCCAAATAATACTTGTAGCCAAGCTGCCGCCGCCTGCCACACTTGCAGACAACAAGTGTTGTTTGTTATTGTTGTACTAAGGATGCGCGGCATTGTTTTTGTGTCAAATAAATGGCATTTCATAGTACCAATGGTCTTAATTGGATATATTATTGACCCCTAGTATGAAGGTATGTTGCCAACGTAATAATACTGACAAATAAATAGATAAATGACTAATAAATAGATACATATTGGGTTTAAAAGTAGGCCTGGTCTTATACGGCCAATATATCACTAGAACCTATTTCCTAGGGTGAAAATAACTACTGGTCTTATACCCTGGAGCGTCTTATACGCCGGGATTACTATATACGGTAAGCTTTGCAATAATACATTTTCTCGGAAAGGAAAATTCACATCGGGGTTGAGAAACTATCTTAGCAACAAGCACCCAGAACACTTACAATATATTCAAAATTAATTAATACAGTTCATTTATGATAATGAAGAAATTACACATTCACATCCTCATTAGCTTCCGGTATTTAATTTCATAGTAGTTTAATTAGCGTTTGTTGCTGATATAAACAGAATTACCAGTTATTGAAGGATGAAAATTTCATCCTTCAAGAAAGATTGAAATATTCGCAATTCGTATTCAAATTCGCGAATTTTACCAACAGAAATTCGCATTCGTATTCGCAAATAGTGAAAATTGATATTCGTTCCATCTCTAATAATATATAATGTATATATATATATATATATATATATATATACCGGTATATATGATATTAACAACACAAACACACACCAATTGTTGGATGCAAACCAATATACGATATATAATAACGTATTCCGCCTTAACTAAACAATCTGGTGGTTGTACACCAAGCTCTGAAATTTTAATGTAATAGATATTTAATAAAGTATCACATACACGCGCATATTTTACCTTTGTGTAATATATATATATATATATATATATATATATATATATATATATATATATATATATATATATATATATATATATATATACATATACAGTTATACAGTATATATAATATATATGTATATAATTATACAGTTATACAGTATATATATATATACGGCATATATAGTTTACTGTATATATTAATATATACAAATTATAGATAGATAAATAGTTAAATAATATATAGGCTAAAGTGTTATTTTGTATTTTAACAACCAAATACACAAGTGTGCATCTTGAAATGCTTCCACCCAGCTTAGAATATCACGCTTTACTTCTCGAAGAGGAGAGACTATCCCTGATGAATTATTTTGAATCCTTGTTTTGTTTTCTGTGTGTGTGTGTGTGTTTTTTATTGTGTTTTTTTTATATATGTTCCAAGTATGCCACTAATCATACACTTTCTATAGCCTGTAGATTCAATCGTCCAGCACGTTGAATTCTGCAGGTCTTGCGGGAATTTAACATCACAGCCTTAAATGTTTTTATATAAGATATTTTTGCGCATGCAATTTCCGTTCCCGTATGCAGTATAATTTCATTGAATCCCATACATATCCGAAGAATATTTAATTGTCTTACTGATAAACATAGTAGTAATGATTAGATAACAATCTATACTGCAAAATAAAAGCTTACAATGAGCGGCAGTATAGGTGTGTTTTGCACATATAGATACGTAGCTCCATCTAGTGGTATAAATGCAAGAAACCGCTCGTTGTAATAACTGTTTTGCACATATAGATACGTAGCTCCATCTAGTGGTATAAATGCAAGAAACCGCTCGTTGTAATAACTGTTTTGCACATATAGATACGTAGCTCCATCTAGTGGTATAAATGCAAGAAACCGGTCGTTGTAATAACTGTTTTTCACATATAGATACGTAGCTCCATCTAGTGGTATAAATGCAAGAAACCGCTCGTTGTAATAACTGTTTTGCACATATAGATACGTAGCTCCATCTAGTGGTATAAATGCAAGAAACCGCTCGTTGTAATAACTGTTTTGCACATATAGATACGTAGCTCCGTCTAGTGGTATAAATGCAAGAAACCGCTCATTGTTATAACTGTTTTGCACATATAGATACGTAGCTCCATCTAGTGGTATAAATGCAAGAAACCGCTCGGTGTAATAACTCACACCACCTATTGAAATTCTCAGTCACTACAAAGGAGTACAAAGGTAATCAAGCAACAACAGATCTAGTGACCCTTCTAGGTTGCTTGTCCTCCAAAACACTGAGGATCAAGTGTCCAAACAGTGGTTTAGAGTGGGTAAGGGAACATTGGAAAGGGAACTAATGTCCGTGGCAGGATTAGGAAGTTAGTAGGGGACAGATGGGTTAGTAACTGAGGGGAGGATAAAATAAAGTTATTCATTTACAAACGCAGTCAGTCGCGGGTTTGATGCGAGATATTTGTCTAGCCGGAGTTTAAATGAATCAACGGTGCTGCATTCTATAACGTCTCGGGGAAGCCCATTCCACAAGTTGACAACTCGATTGAAGAAGAAATTCTTAGATTCGTTTAAGTTAAAAGATTTACTGTTACCAATTGCAAATACAGTAGGCATGTGATAAATAGTTGCTGGAACTCTTGTTTCATTTGCCTGGCTTCCCTCACTGTTTCTGTTTGTATTTCACCTACACAGAGAGTATTCCATCAAGCTCTCACAAACCCCTCCTCCTCCTATTCATTTCACTACACTAAACAAGCACACCACACTTCTTTCCAATACAAAAAAAAAAAAAAAAAAAATCGCCCTTTCAATTTTGGGGGAGGCACTTGTTACAGGCAGCTTTCCCTTTTGTATCCTTCGTACACATTAACAAAGATATATATATACTGTATATATATATATATATACCGGTATATATATACTGGTATATATATATATATATATATATATATATATATATATATATATATATATATATATATATATATATATATATATATACCGGTATATATCATATTTTCATACATTGCTAATAAATTGGAAACTGCAAGGATTTTTTTGTTTTTTTGGTGTATTGGTGGTCTGTGTGGTAAAATGCTGAACCGCAAGACGTACACTACAAATTCCATCGCAATAATATTTTCTTATGGCATACTTACTTACTTACTTTACTTGAGTTGTTTACTTGAGCATATTATCGGGGCTTAAAACACGATAATTTAAGTATACCAGCTCAGTAGCAAAACCACTCCACCCCTCCAATGTCGCAAACCAAAATCTGTATTCTTATAATAGCATCCACATGACACACACACACACACACACACACACACACACACACAGGAACCACCGGAAGTGTAAGTGTCAGGATCGAAGCACTTAAACCATCCCACGCCCGGTTTTGCCAATGTCCGTACTCTCACACACACACACACACACCCACACCCACCGGTTATAATACTATGCGTTACTTCCAACAGGGTGTCCGGCCCGCTTCGTGCGTTGATGTGTTATCTTACGACTATCACGATATCAAATTTGTCTGTCCTGTCCTTGTGTGTCAGGTTTTTAGTGTGTGTGGTTCATGATTCTCGGTTTGGGCTTAGTGGTTTATGTGTGTGGTAGGGTGATGTGTGTAATAATAATAATAATAATAATAATAATAATGTTAATACTTATGATAATTATTATTATAATAATAATTATTATTAGTATTGCAGCCGTAAGCAAAAGATGTACAGGGGAAATGTTTACAACTTTAACTTATATTAGGGACCAAAACATGAGATCGCATACGAGCGAGTTTACAAGTTATGTATTACATAATAGGATTCCAGATAGCTTTTTAATTGAAATAATAATTATATATTTGTTAACAGGTTTGCTAATTGCTTATGATTCAATTTACTATGCTGAGTCTGAATTTTCTCTCAAGTGCCGATCTGAACAAATCAAATTAGAGACGCTGTAATGTTTCTATTACTGTTGCTGTACAAGTGTACATACGCCCCTGCATGTGCTGCATATACCTAGTGTGTATACCTCGCTTGGGGAGGTGTGGTGGAGTGATCTTACTACTGGACTGGTATCCCGAAAGGTCCCGGGGTCAAATTCCGATGTGACAATTGGAAGATATTTTGGGAGGGAATTTGTGCTGGACTTCGTTTAAGTGCATCACTACAAAACCCACCTTCGTACCATATAAAATACCCTCTCCGTTTCCAATAAATTAACATTGTATGAATATTCCCATAATCCAAATATGTAATGGAAGCAGTTTCTAGTGAATACAAATCTTAATAGGCGGCGTTTGACCCTGCCTTGCAGTCTGGGATCCTCCTAGAGTCCTAGACTATGAGACAGGACAGCGGGACAGTGTCGATGGAGCTTTGAGGAGTCAGTGCTTCAACCGGGCCACGAGGAGAAGTTAGTTAGTTAAAATAGGACTTCAGAGGCTATCAATCCTATTGGATTATTAAGCCAGCGCACTGTACGTTAAGAATATCGTCAGGACTGGAGCCTCACTGGGAAAACTCCATTCCCTTGACGAGGAGAAAACCAGGCATCGTGGATCTATGAAGATGGGACCACGAACGATCCGGTTGCAACACTCAAACTATCTGGATGTCTCACTCACAGTGTGGAGTAGGACCTCCTGCTGACTTCACTGTGTTGAGCTGTTCAATTTCCGGAGGTAGACGTTGGAATATATATAAAAGGCACATGTATACAATTAGCATACATGTATGCTACATTAGATTAATAATCCATGGATGCACCTACACAGACATATATTTGCAGACATACCGTATACTGTGCATACAACTGGCTGACATATGCCCACGGACGCATTCATACATAATACGTACGAAGACACATATATGGAACCATACATGCAGGCATATACGTACACTTGCACACATAATTATACATAAACCATGCACACCTACGCGTATGCTTACATACATTTGCATACACTATAATATGTGGTCAAAATATCGGATTACCTGTATAATGTTCATTGTTTACCTAGGATAGAGCAGGCACATGTCATACGAAGTGTGTGTGTGTGTGTGAGTAATAGTAATATCATTGTGTTTTGGCTGAATATCTACTATAGTCTATTTTTGTCCAGCTGAGGGTAAATTGCCATGTTACTATCTTGATTACTCAGCTATTATGTAGATTTTGTAGTGATTTTTGTTGTTAATTACGAATAACTTAGCATTAATACGACACACATATAGAGTGGATTCATATTTTTCCATTAATTATCGAGAAATCCGCTGCTAAGGGATTCAATTTACCATCAGCTGGAAACAATTAGACTAGTTTCTCAGAACCAGTTCAATGTATAATGTTTACACTACTTTAATTCTTCATCTTATCTTGGCAGTTGAATATTGCAAGAAACTAACGAAACTTAATTCTAAAGTTATTCTCACAAAAAGAAGAAAAGAGTTACAGAGGATTTGTTGGTGTTTTCATGAAGTATTGATACCTTGCACCATCATACAGCATTAAGCATTATCGCTGTAAATGTTCTTTACATGGATAATGGGTTAAAGCAGAACAAAAGAAACATAAAAATCCACTCCTTTTCGCATGGCAGTTTTACGTGTGTCCAATCTCTCTCTCTCTCTCTCTCTCTCTCTCTCTCTCTCTCTCTCTCTCTCTCTCTCTCTCTGTTATCCTTGCTTTCCACTTTGTAGCAAATTCTATTTTAGCATCAAGTCCGGACTACCTAGTAGGAACCGCAAGGTCTGTGTAGGCTGTGTATCTGTGTAACTCTCTCTCTCTCTCTCTCTCTCTTTTCTCCTCTCTCTCTCTCTCTCTCTCTCTCGTCTTACCCCACCTAACCCCATTCTCTTTCTTTACCACATTCCACCACCCACTGTTAATCGGTCCATTTCGTTCGTACTGAGTGTTTTTGTGGTGTCTCAGCTGGGCGGGGCGTTAAGGGAGCCCACCTTGCTTTTTTCTCTTTCTCTCCCTCTCTCTTTGGCTTGTATCGATTCGGCCCCATTCAGCCTACTGTTTTAAGATGTTTACCCACATCCAGGTGTCAATATTTTCCTGGCGAGCGGTAGCGAGCCAGCATATATATATTTTTCTTTTGACAGCAAGATAAATTTATACATTTTTCGATAGAACAATTTCTCCGGCGAAGCCGGATTTCTCCATACAATGCTGGCTCGCTATCGCTCGAAAGGAAGAAATTGGCAAATGGATAGGGATAAACGTCTTAAACCAGTTGGCTTAATGGGGCCGAATGGATACAAGCCAGGAAAAGAGAGAAAAAGGGAGAAAGATAAAAAAAAAACGGTGACCCCCCTTAATTCCAAGGTGTTCGCGGACAAGGGGGTAACCCACGCCGCAATGTGCACCTCACCGGGATAATTAGCTCCTGGGATGTACAGTATGTGCTGTCAGGATGCATTGCCATTGGACCGTTTAAAGGGGACACTGACGGCTTTTTTGGCCTATAAATTCATTCATTCATACATTCTTAGTTTCCTTGCTAGACATCCCTCAAACTTAGAAAACTATGACTGGGTAAAAAGGTTCCTCGTGACCTCATCCCTTAACTACTACAACAACAAAAGGCTCCTCGTAACCTCATCCCTTAACTACTACAACAACAAAAGGTTCCTCGTGACCTCATCCCTTAACTACTACAACAACAAAAGGTTCCTCGTGACCTCATCCCTTAACTACTACAACAACAAAAGGTTCCTCGTGACCTCATCCCTTAACTACTACAACAACAAAAGGTTCCTCGTGACCTCATCCCTTAACTACTACAACAACAAAAAAACAAAAAAAAAATAGAAGAAGAAACATCCCCTAGACCCCCTTTCAAATTAAATTTGTAAATTTTTCGGTAGAAAAATGTCCCGGCCGAAGGCCGATTCCTCTTAAAATTACAGGCTCGCTATCGCTCGCCAGGAAAAATCGACACCTAAATGGCACGAAAGGTCTTAAAATCGCCAAGCAAATGAGTCGAACGTCTAAACATCTAAATAATAATGGGACTAAACACGAGGGAGAAAGGGGACCAGACAAACGACCGTCCCCCCTTAATCTTTGGCTCTCGATATCGTAGTATTTGTGGTGGTGCGATGGTGTAGGTGATTATTTGCCTGGGTGTGGTGTCCCGAGTTGGAATCCCGGGAGGACCATAATTATGCTTTCCTTAATTTATTCAAGTACACTCGACCAAAAAACAATCTTTACACTAACGCTCTAAACATTCTGGAAGTGGGTCGAAATCTTATGATAATGCCTCACAGCCGTAAGTTTCACCCGATGCATTCCGTTCACACTAGATTATTTACAGCTCACCAGTGTAAAGATTGTTTTATGGTCCAGTGTACGGTCGGGGTTAATAAGTGTTGTCAGATATTTCACAAAGTTTCGGACACTGACTAATACTCTGAGGGATAAGCACTTTTCCCAGTAACTATAAAGATACCAATAACACTTGTTGAGCGAAAACCACTGGAATCTACGACAACACTTAATACCCCTGATTGTACAGTGGGGTTTGTAATGGAAAATTAATGTTAAGAACGGAGTGTTCGGGGAGATTTCCACTTGAGGAATTTTGTTCTTGATCCCTTTCTCCCTCATAGTTAGCCCCATTGCTTTTGATATTTTAAGACGTTCGCCCCATTAGTTTGTCGATTTTAAGAACTTAAGTCCCATTTATGTCAATTTTAAGACTGTTTGTGCCATTTAGGTGTCGATTTTTTTCCTGGCGAGCGATAGCGAGCCTGTAATTTAAGAGGAATCGGCCTTCGGCCTGGACATTTTTCTACCGAAAAATGTACAAATTTATCTTGAAAGGGGGTCTATGGGCTGTAATTTTAAACTTGAAGGTCTAGCGAACTACCTAAAAAACTTATTACATAGGCTATACTTGTTCTCTTTCTCTAGTATTTTGAGCACATTGGGGATACTTTAACGCCTTTGTTACCATCAGGGGTATTTAGAAACCTTTAGTTTAGTTACTTCAACCTCTGCAGTTGTCTTTGAGTTAGCTGTGGGCAGAAAACTAATTTTGGAGTGGTAATTATAAGAGAGAGAACTCTATTTCTTATTGCTAATCTGGCAACTTCTGCGTCATAAATGCGTGAAAGGGTTAAGAGTTTGTTATATTTGTCAGTCCAGTCTTCCTTGTTGTGTGAGTGTGTGTGTGTGTGTGATTGTGATTTATAGGTAGATATATCATGGACTGTGAATAAATACTGACTTACGTTCCTGTTATATCACCCTATTTACCCTATAATAGCTTTCTAGCTCTGGTCCTACTATGAGAGTACAGCCGGTATCACACGAGAGCTTTTATAGTCAACATTCCATGATCAAATTTTTTCTGGCAACATTTCTAGTATATTTTGCCCTGGTTTCGGAACCTAGACTGTTGATGGACGAATTTAGGTGACCAAAATATTCTAAATGTTGACCTCATAAGCTGCCAGACCAGTGTTGAGGATAAATGTTGAGGGAAATAGCGCTCGTGTGGGTTTAGGGTTGCTACCGACTGGACACTCGGCCGCAATTCCGCGTGGGCCACCTAGTCATAGGGTTTGGGTAAATCCGTTGTGTAGTTTGTTCGCTTTGAATATAGTAAGATCTCACACTCCCCTCCCTGAATCAATCGAAGATTTTGCCCCATAGATGGCGCAGCTTGATGGGAAGGGAGGGAGCTTGTCGTAGTGTTAAAAGGGTAGAACACAATGGGAGGAGGTGACGTTCTATAACATACAGTGACGAATGGTAAACTTATTTACTTCTACTTGTTCATACAATAATGTTCCCGAAACTAATTCGTAATGAACAGTAGATTCCCTCTTTCAGTAACTGAAACGTCTCTCTCTCTCTCTCTCTCTGTCTCTGTCTCTCTCTCTCTCTCTGTCTCTCTCTCTCTCTCTCTCTCTGTCTCTGTCTCTGTCTCTCTCTCTCTCTCTCTCTGTCTCTCTCTCTCTCTCTCTCTCTCTCTCTCTCTCTAGGTTATAAGAGGTATACAGAATGTTGAAAGTAACACTATTATATATATGCATTTACACCTTTAATGAATCACATTATGAAATGTATTCAGCAATATGATGAGAACTTGAGAAGAATATATTTTGAAGTAGCACCACGAAGTAACATTATACTGACGCGGCCATGTATAATTATCCACCTTCCTCTCCCTCTCCGAGCTCGGACTTTTTTCTATCCTCTAGTCTATTTTTTCCCAGCTGAGGGTAAATTGTCATGTTTCTATCTTTGTTACTCGGCTATAAGGTAGATTTTGTAGCGAAAGATGATGTTTATTCTGAAAACTTGGCATTAATATGACACACAGCCATAGTAATTTCATATATTTCCATTAAGTATCGAGAAATCAGCTAATAAGAGATTCAATTTACGATCAGCTGAAAAAAAAAGAGTATAGTTGTCACTAAGGGATGGAGGGACGTAAGGGTGGCGAGGTGACTAACAAGGTGGGTGGAGGCGGAGGAGTTGTGGTGGGATTGTTTAGACTGGTGGATGAATGTATAATAACTAAATTTAGGATATTTCAGTGTGTGTGTGTGTGTGTGTGTGTGTGTGTGTGTGTGCTTAAAGGGCGATCGGGACACGAATGCATAGAGGTTTTGTGTTCGTGGACGGGTGGAAAATTATAAAGCTAAATTTATTTATGTACTATATATTGTATCTCTTTATACTGGCATGGCCTTACTTACTCTTTACTTTGTATTAGCTTTGCACACATTTTCAGCATATTTCACTAATTGGCTTAAATATAGTTATGTTTATATGAATGATGCATTAGGATCCCTTTGGACGATCCCCTGTTCGCTTGTTTATGCTTCCTCTTACAACTTCGGTTAATCATTGCACACAAATCTTGATGTCATATCATATTTCGTGAACTCGCTAATCTGATTTATCTATCTATCTATCTATCTATATATCCATCTATTGCCAGACAACCTTATCTCCCGAGAGGAGGTGGACGTGAAAGTGTCACCTTCATAAGCTTCTATATGCCGAGGTAACTCATTCGATTATCTATGTTTGCGGTAATATGAACAATTGATAAAGGTATACTTAATTAACTTCAGTAATTATATTTATTTAATTGATATTTATTAGACAGTCATAGTAAAGTAAATAGATCAAGGGAATAATGTGTTGGGGAAAAAGTGGATTGCAATTCTCGAGGGTAATTTACTCTAGGTAAATATTTCCCCCTGTATCACATTATCTTATATTATCAGACTTGGCAATATGTAACAAACCACATGCAAAGAGTATAACATATCAGTATAAATAACTATATGTGTGGAATAATATTATCTGTGTATACCCTGGTCTATTTGTGATATCTAATAACCTGAGTTTACATGTAGTTACTCATAGTCTCACTGTTACCAAGGTAATGCACAAATTATTTACCAATACCATATTTACTACATAAATCGATTAACACAGTGCAACTTCTCTCTCTCTCTCTCTCTCTCTCTCTCTCTCTCTCTCTCTCTCTCTGAGAAACCAGACTTGGCTCTTCCGTGATACCAACAGATTTTTCATATACTTTAGTAATTATTTTGTTTATTGTTTCTAGGTTAGCACACATCAATTATTAGCATTCGTCTATAGAGCAAGTTAATCAGAAAGAATTATATTGGTACTATAGCTGAATAGTTAAGGTCATAGAATTTACCCTGATAAATGTTGATAAGCCTGTCGAGTAGGAAGTGTGTATTTTCAGCAGAAGTTTTGGTAAGGAGCTCTTTATGAAGATCCATACTAATTTCAACCTAATGTCAGAGAGCAATAAAGGTGAAACGAGACTCAAACTATCCATTTGAGGGAGGGAAGGGGTAGTTTACCCTGATGCACAGGAAAATCGACTTTAAATCGCCATAAACAGAGGAATTTTGTATCCAAGTTTAAACACTGTTGCCAGCTACTCTAAATATACTGATATTCCTGAGGGAAATGCTTTATCAACAAATTTGCCTCGATGTAAATTAATTGTTAAATATATAAATCAGACATGTCATACCTCTACCATTGGCTTAATGTATCAATGTGATCATATGTAATGTTTTCTTTCTGGCCACAGGTAATTTAGAATCTTGATAATGATATTACCAATCTTAATGAATCCTGATCAATGTAATCAATATCCCACCGACTCAGTATTAACTGTGACTCTCATGATTGAGGTAAATCATCCACAGATCGACATATTTTGACACTACAAAGGTAACTCATCTAAATAATAATAGTTTACTACTTCTGTTAATCTAATTTGTCGCTAGTTTGTAGTTTGCTAACAAAAGGTGTATGTTATATATTATATAGTATGACCTGTACTATTATTTTATTCATACCAATAAAGTGGGTGGAGAGAGAGAGAGAGAGAGAGAGCGCGCAAGTGAGAGAGAGAGAGAGAGAGTGACGTTTCAGTTACTGAAAGAGGGAATCTACTGTTCATTACGAATTAGTTTCGGGAACATTATTGTATGAACAAGTAAAAGTAAATAAGTTTAACATTCGTCACTGTATATTATAAAACGTCACCTCCTCCCATTGTGTTCTACCCTTTTAACACTACGACAAGCTCCCTCCCTTCCCATCAACCTGCGCCATCTATGGGGCAAAATCTTCGATTGATTCAGGGAGGGGAGTGTGAGATCTTACTATATTCAGAGCGAACAAACTACACAACGGATTTACCCAAACCCTACGACTAGGTGGCCCACGCGGAATTGAGGCCAAGTGGTACGGTAGGCATTGATATATTAGGCGTCTTCACAGCTGCGGATTGCGTGTTCAAGTCATGTGAAAAGTGGCTTGAATTGAGGCACAGATGCGTGTTTAGGGGAGGAAGACCGTTTTTCTGGACACCCTTCTCCCTAATGTTTAGCCCCACTAGTTTTGAGATTATAAGACGTTCGGCCCATTAGTTTGGCGATTTTAACACCTTTCGTCCTATTTCGTTGTCAATTTTAAGACCTTTCGTGCCATTTAGGTGTCAATTATTTCCTGGCGAGCGATAGCGAGCCTGAAATTTTAAGAGGAACCGGCCTTCGGCCGGGAAATTTTTCTACCGAAAAATGTACAAATTTATCTTGAAGGGGAGTCTAGGGGGGTGGTTTTCTAAGCTTGATGGAAGTCTAGGGAGGAAACTATTTTTTTTTATATATGAATAAATGAATTAATAGACCAAACAAACGGTCAGTCTCCCCTTAAGCTAATACAAAAGCTTGTATTTTCTTAACTTTGCTAGGCCCAGGAAAAATATAAGATTATCTGCAATGGCTCCTATCTAGGCATCAGTCAAATGAATAAAATAAAATAAATTGGTGACATGCATTCCCTGTGATGGCACTCACTGACAACCGGCTATAGTCTATTCGCTGTAAGTAGGCGAGAAATCATGACCTCAAACCTCTGTAACTCAAAAACCACTAAAGTAATCGAGCTAATATTTCTACCATTTGGGAAGAGGCGGTCAAGGAATAGATGTGGAAATTTACAGCCAATTTGCTCAAGCCCTTTTTGAGTTACAGTGGATAGAGTTCATAATTGTTCGCCTACTTACAGCGAATAGACTATAGTTTCTGGTTATAATATAATTCAAGTAGAAATTCAAATACGGTATAATATGTTCGCATTCAAATAAGGTGATTATATGTTCGCATTCAAATAAGGTGATTATATGTTCGCATTCAAATAAGGTGATTATATGTTCGCATTCAAATACGGTATAATATGTTCGCATTCAAATACGGTATAATATGTTCGCATTTTACATTTGGTTAAGGGGAGTGACCTGCCATTGTTCTCTCCTTTTCTCTCTTTCTCTGGTTTTTATCCATTCGGACCCATTCAGCCTGCTGTTTTACGTTTATCCTTATCCAGGTGTCGATTTTTTCCTGGCAAGCGGTGGCGAGCCAGCATATTATTAAAAAAAAATTGACAGCAGAATAAATTTGTACATTTTTCGATAGAAACATGTGTCCGGCGAAGCCGGATTTCTCCATATAATGCTGGCTCGCTGTCGCTCGCCAGGAAGATATCGACACCTGGATAGGGATAAACGACTTAAAACAGTAGGATGAAAGGAGCCGAATGGATACAAGTCAGAGAAAGAGATAAATTTAAAAGGAGAGAAAAAAGCAGGTCACCCCCCTTAAACTTGCAGATCCGGAGAATATAGTCACTCGATTTGATTGGCAGATGATGTGATAACCATATATACACTGTATATTATGACAGAGTGACAGGCCATATTATATTGGCAGTCCGATTTCATCCCAGTTGGACACTCTCGGTCTACTAAATATATATAAACATGTTTCTTTTTTACCAAATTTTATATAACCATGTTTCTATTCGTTGTGTTTCCTCTCTCTCTCTCTCTCTCTCTCTCTCTCTCTCTCTCTTGTGTATGTACTGTATATCAAATTAGTATCTGTCTATAGAGTCGAAATAATATTGTCCAAAATTGTACTTATGTGTGTATTGGAAAGTTGCTTTAGTTGCAGTTCTGCCAAATAATAGTCTCCAGCTTGATAATTATGTATTATCTATTATTTATCAATTTCACCACAACACCAAACACCTCCAATGAAATTAATGAAAGCATAATATGAGGAGCTTAGAAGAACAAAGCCGCATACGACAATGCTCCCGTATTCTAAAACCACACTTAAGTGCTGCCCTAAACCTTCATGAATGAAATAAAAAGGAACTAAATTTAGTGATCTTTATGAAACTGAATGATAGTTAGCCCTTAATCACAAATTAGCACTCATCCCCATATTTTAGAATCGCACTTAAGTGTTTCCCTAACCCTATATCGAACGAAGACAATATAACCAAGTCCAAATTTGGGATAAAGGGCTAAATATCATTCGGCTTCAAACAAAGCATTATATTTTGTTTCTGTATATTTCGTTCATGAATGTTTAGTGCAGAACTTAAGTGTGGTTGTAGAATACGGGAGCATTGGCGTATGCGGCTTTGTTCTTCTAAGCTCCTCATATGTGATGTGTGTTAGGACCATAGACTACAGTAGATCTGGACTGGACGCGAAAATGGAACTTTGCAGTAAGGGACCCAAAATTGGAGAACGAACCCCGAGTTCGAACCTCGAAACCGCGAAAATATCAAATTTTCGCGGTTTCGAGGTTCGAACATGGGGGTTCGTTTTCCGATTTTGGGTCCCTTACTGCAAAGTTCCATTTTCGTGTCCCGTCCAGATCTGCTGTAGTCTATGGTCTATATTATAGTATAGTATTTAATTTGATTGACTAGAAACGAAGATTAATTACAATAACAAACTGTATATTAAACAAAGATTAATTACAATAACAAACTGTATATTAAACAAAGATTAATTACAATAACAAACTGTATATTAAACAAAGATTAATTACAATAACAAACTGTATATTAAACTCTGAGATTATTAATTTAAGGGTTTCACTTGAGATGAATATAAACGAAGCTTCGATCCTAAATGCGAGAACAACCCCTCCAAGAACTAGGACGGGCAGTTAGTTACCTGATAGCCACCGAGCTGTTGTTGTTGTTGTTCCCCATGCTGCCTGGCCGAACAGCCCCAAGGCCCCGAGCAATTCAAAGGCCATAACCGAGTGCCCCCACAGAACCCTACCCGCCGACCACAATAAAGCCTGGATGACCGAAGCCACTCCATGGCGGGGGGCTGAGGAGGGTGCGGAAACGCCCGGGAAACCAAAGCCCCACCCAGGGCCCTGTGCCCCTCAGCAATTATGAAGAGAAAGTTGAGGGGCCACCGAGCTGTTCACACGAGTGGCGGAATTACCATTATACCGTACCGTAACCCAAGATATACGGTACACTCGGGTACCATAGTCTCTAGCCCACTCATTATAGTTTGTGGACCCGTTATGTGTTTTTCTGTATGCAATTAAAACTATCTAGATTGATTAATGGATAGAACTTGCTTTTCAATAAATAGTATATATAGTTTTTTTGGTTGATTTATAGAACATTATATTCAAAAATTCGTTTCCAGATATATAGGCCTACTTCCATAATTACAAATAGGGGAAATTTACGAATATTTGTAAGTGGGCTAGATAGAGACTATGGTATCCGAGTGTAGCCTACTGTACAAGGTCTTGTCACTAGAGTCCCTAAACTTGTCTTTCCCGAATACAGTGAAGTGTTTTTTGCATAGCCCCGATGTGCTACTGTATTGCTTTGCTTAAGGGGAGATGGTTCACTTTTTGGGCGATTTTTGCATTTATTCATTATTTTTCTAGTTTCCTCCCTGGACCTCCATCAAATTAAATAAAAACATCCATTAGATCCCCCTTTTTGATTAATTTGTACATTTTTCGGTAGAAAAATGTCCCGGCCGAAGGCCGGTTCTTTCAACATTACAGGCTCACTATCGTTCGCCAGGGAAAAAATCGACACCTAAATAGCACGAAAGGTCTAAATATTGACGAAGAAATGGGGCGAAAGGTCTTAAAATCGACTAACTAATGGAGCAAACATCTTAACATCTGAAAACTAATGGGGCTAAACATGCGGGAGGAAGTGGTCCAGAAAAGCGGCCCATCCCCCGTTAAGCAAGTGTGCAGACATACCCAGCAACTGTGCAGTGTTTGGGTGTTTCTCAAACAGGGAAAACAACCAAGTGATGATCATCTAACTTTTCACCACTTTCCTAAAGACGATGATACAAAGAGGAAATGGATTCACCTTTGTAAGAGATCAGACTGTATTAATTATGCTAATGCAAGGATATGCAGTTTACATTTTGAGACAAGTGCATATGAAAGCAATCTTAAATTTGAATTACCGTACTAGGCCTCACAGTACCCAGATTATTGCACAGGATAAAGGCTGGTGCACTTCCAACTCGTCACTTACCAACATCAAGAGGTGAGCCTTACTATTTTCAATTATATATCTAGTTACCCGGTACTTTAAATATATACAGCATATATGGTAATTATAGGGAATATATCTAGTTACCCGGTACTTTAAATATATACAGCATATATGGTAATTATAGGGAATATATCTAGTTACCCGGTACTTTAAATATATACAGCATATATGGTAATTATAGGGAATATATCTAGTTACCCGGTACTTTAAATATATACAGCATATATGGTAATTATAGGGAATATATCTAGTTACCCGGTACTTTAAATATATACAGCATATATGGTAATTATAGGGAATATATCTAGTTACCCGGTACTTTAAATATATACAGCATATATGGTAATTATAGGGAATAGGCTTGCACCCTTATTGTTCATGTTTTATCGTCCAGATTTTGTGAAAGGAGTGTTTTCATGGTCTTAGTTATAATTTTAATGTAGGATACACGATGGGTAAAGGGGGGGGGGGGCTTTGCCCCCACCAACCCCCCCCCCCCCCCATGAATTATTGAGATCGTCATCTATGTTGCCAGCAGGGGGTAAATATCGATTATACTGCATAAAGAAGGCGTTTGTAAACAGTGAGGATGTCCGAAAGAGTTCTGAGATTGATTAGAATGGGCGTTTTTTCTATTAATATCGGATTTTATAAATGTGATCAAAATTATTCTCCCACAGTGGATTATACATGAGAACAGTATAAGGATTCCATAGACCTACATTGTCCCTAATAAATTATGTATAAAGCTGCGAGCTTATTCCCTATAATTATCATAGGTATATATATATATATATATATATATCAAACTGTATAGGTTATTTAGTATTACTTCTATCTACGCTTTCACATACAGTAGCAAGCACATGAACCTGGTACATGGACCCTGCAGTACAGATATGGTTGAATGTACCGGGTTTTGTCCTCACAGATTTTTGTTATTGTTTGTAGGTCGTTATATTCTTTTACATACTTCAATTTTTGTTAAAAGTGGGTAAGAACAATAATTTACCATAGTCATCTAAGATAACT
This sequence comes from Paralithodes platypus, assembly GCA_032716605.1. Lineage (NCBI taxonomy): Eukaryota > Metazoa > Arthropoda > Malacostraca > Decapoda > Lithodidae > Paralithodes > Paralithodes platypus. The sequence continues at coordinate 28,016,680 of CM064527.1, forward strand.
TGTATAAATTTGTCTACATGGTATTTTATAACTTCTTAATACAACTAAACAAATATTTAATACTAGAGTTTGTCCAGCTAAGTTAAAACCTCATTTCTTAACCCCTTCTGTACCGCGACGTCTTTTTTAATATATGTCAGTTATATTTAGACGATTTTGTGCAGTTTAAGAAGGATCTGTGCTAGTAAAAAGGGTTGAGTGAGATAGTTCGAAGCCTGTTAGTTGCTGGAGGCCCTTTTTAAACTGAATAAAATCGTCTAATAGTAGCCAAAATAGAGTTTAAAAAAGAGGCCGGTACAAAAGGGTTAATAAGCATAAGGGGATAAATAGAGTCAATAAGTAAAGTAAGGGGGAAAATAGAGTAAATAGTGTGGATTGGGGAAACTATTTTACCGTGACTGTACATTCTGTTATATAGTGAACAATAGGTAAACTTTAAAACAGTGATTGGTGGAGGGTGGGGGATATGTCAACAGAGAGCGTTGCCATCACACTTAGTTTTCTCTAAATTGTTTAATACTTGATGGTAGTGCATTATGAAATTAGCATATAATTAAAGAACAAATCAATAGGCCTACATATTCATTGTAGTCATTCAAATTACTTTCGCTAAGTAAAAATGATACAAAACATAAATATACAAGATGAATGATTTTGGCATCAATAGGTTTCTGCGCGTCCTCACCTTACTTGCCACACACACACACACACACACACAGTCTGGACATTATTTATGACCCCGAGAGAGAAAGAAAGAAAGCGTGAGGACAGAGGGTCTATCTGACGTCACAAGATCTGCGCGTGTCAATACCTTGTACCTCTAAATAGACCCAAGGTCCTTGCATAGACCTTGGTACTGTAGTGGCTCGCTGGTGTAGTGACTAGCGTCTTGGACTTCCACCCAGAAGGCCCAGGATCGCGCCCACGCTCGGCGCATTAAAGATTTTTCACAAGCACTGAGTCATTACCGTCCCTCATGAGCAAGGGGATGGGGTAGTAGTACAGGACCCCAATGGAAATACACCTAATCGGCCTTATTGGGCTATCCTTAGCTGGCTTAGCATGCGCTAGCTTTAAGAACTATTTGTATTATTATTATTACAGTATATCTTGCCGTAACCAGCGATAATAAAACCACGGCTCCATTCACCATAGGAGTCCGCTGGGTAACATCCTGTGTAGCGGGTAGAACTGTTATTATTATTACACTATATCTTGCCGTAACCAGCGATAATAAAACCACGGCTCCATTCACCATAGGAGTCCGCTGGGTAACATCCTGTGTAGCGGGTAGAACTGTTATTATTATTACACTATATCTTGCCGTAACCAGCGATAATAAAACCACGGCTCCATTCACCATAGGAGTCCGCTGGGTAACATCCTGTGTAGCGGGTAGAACTGTTTTTCAGATGCCTATTTACTAAGAAACTTTGAACAATATCTTTAACCTAACTTAACCAAAACTTAACCTAACCTAACCTAGTATATTTGTGGACTTTTTTGTTAATGTAAAATGTAAATTGAGATATATGTACAGGTCTCTCCGCTACACAGGATTATACCAAATAACCGTAAGTGTCACAATAATATAATATAGAGTTATGATAAATAATTACAGATATTGATTCTGGATAAATGATAGTTTTAACTTAACAACAAATTGATATAAATATTATTTGTTTCAGTTGTGTTGCCAGAGCGGGAATAAGCAGCGATTCGACCAAAGTTGGTGAGTACCGTATGTGACACTGTATAGCCGAACTTAAGGAGAGACCGACCGTTTTTGTTTTGTTTTTTCTATTAATTAATATATTCCTTAGTTTCCTCGCTAGACCTCCATCAAGCTTAGAAAAACACCCCCTATACCCCCCTTCAAGATATATCTTGTACATTTTTCGGTAGAAAAACGTCCCGGCCAAAGGCCGGTTCCTCTTAAAATTTCAGGCGCGCTATCGCTCCCCAGGAAATAATCGACACCTAAATGGTACAAAAGGTCTTAAATTTGACAATGAAATGGGGTGAATGGTGTTAAAATCGCCAAACTAATGGGCCGAACGTCTTATAATCTAAAAAATGGGGCTAAACATCAGGGAGGAGGAGGTCCAGAAAAACGGTCTGCCTCCCCTTAAACTTTTATGATCTGCCAAGTTAAAACATTAAATTGTGGTTAATTTTCGTATTTCGAGGGACGACTAGGGTAGTCGTAACGGGTATTTTCCACGGGTATTTTCCACATGGACTCGTAGGTTCAATATACGCTTACAGTTATTTAGTGAATATTTACTACTAAGGAAAAATGGTAATTTACGTGTTCAATAAATGTACTACTATTTAAGGATCTCATGACTTAGATGTGTTCAATAAATGTACTACTATTTAAGGATCTCATGACTTAGATATATACGGTACACAATACATACTGAATGTTGGGTTGAAACAGGGGCGTGTGATGTCCCCGTGGTTGTTTACTGTATATATGGATGGAGTCATGAAAGAAATACAAGGAAGAGCAGTGGATGTTGGTGTATCACTGATAAGGGAGGGAAATGAGTGGAAGCTACCTGTACTGCTGTTTGGTGATACAGTTCTGATTAGCGATAATGAATGAGAGTTGCCGGGTCTGGTAAATGTGTAGATAGATAGAATTTATAGTAGTTTTTCGTTCTTTGTCGTTTTCGCTCTCATGTCGACTTTTGGTATATTCTATGTTCCAGCATGGTCTGTCCTTATAGACACCGTTTTCTGTCACAGGAATAATTATCACGTGGACATAAATATACAGGGTGATTCAAAAAAAGTGTAATGATTTCACATGTATGTCATTTCTTCATTTTTTAACCTACACACTTTATCTTTTCAGGTTGTATTTACCTAATTGTATTTACCTAATTATCGGGAATTTAGATAAAGGTTAAATTATATATCACTGGTACATGAAATATCCCAACAAATAGTTATAATATAATTACCGACAAGGTATTCGTCGATGGGTGTAATCCAGTCCCCCACACGCGGCTAATTCAATTGCATGACATGTAGGAATGTTCACATAATACAATATCGATACAATGAACTTAGCTTAAGAGGACTGGTGATGTAGGACTGTTGTTAATATTGTTGTAGATTAATATTTGTAGCACATGGTGAACTGTGGGTTGAGTCAGAGCCGGGGGAGGAAATGTTGACTGTTTGGTGTTGATTGAGAGACTAAAGGGCCGGCCTCCGATCGCTTCGCGAAATTACATATGGCTGCCGGCTCATAATAATTATAACCCATAACTTGGTTTCATAATACATCTAGAGCTGATGTAGATATTTATACATTACAGTTAATATTTAACCTAACTTAAGAATAAACTACAATACACAAAGAACCAGCCGAAATCGTACAAGCGATACGATACCGCCAAATTCAAATGTCCTATTGGACCAAAACCTGTCGGGATCATTACCCTATTCCCGACACTAATTGTAGTTTACAGGAGTTGAGCTAAGCTCGTGTTGTCCCGTCTCTCAGTCTACTTTTTATCCAATTTTTTCTTGAAAATATGGATGTTCCTTGCCCCTACCACCTCCTCCTCCAGCCCATTCCATTTGTCAATACATCTATAGGGGAAGCTAAACTTCCTGATATCGTTCTTGCAGGTAGGTCTTTTTACTTTGTAGCTGTGGCCTCTAGTTATTCCTGTATCCATAATTAATATATCCTCCGTATCCAGCCTCTCCAGCCCCCGGGTGCATTTGTACATCATTATCATGTCTCCCCTCTCTCTCCTCTCTTTTAAACTCGGTAGATTTAATTTGTCTAGCCTCCCTTCATATGGCAGTTCTCTGAGACTTGGAACCAATCTAGTAACTGCTCTCTGGATTCTTTCTAACTTGTGAATATGCTTCTTTAGATGCGGGGACCACACCACTGCTGCATACTCCAATCTTGGTCTAATCATACTCTTCATAATTTTCGCTACCATGGTCTCATCCAAGTAGTTCAGAGCAACTTTCATATTCCCGGCCATTGCATACATTCCGCTAAAGAGCTTATTAATATGTTTCTCTGGCGACAAATTATCATGTATAATCAACCCTAAATCCTTTTCTTTTTCGGCCTTGCTAATTATATTATCTCCCATCCTGTACTCCCAATTTGGTCTATTCACACTTCTTCCCATATTTAACACATGGCATTTACTTATATTAAATTTCATTTTCCAATTGGTGCTCCATTCGTATATTTTATCTAAATCCCCTTGCAGCTCCTCACAACTACTTTTATTTGTTATTTGTCTCATAATTTTTACGTCGTCTGCAAACATTGACATGTAGGAATTTATGCCTATCGGCAGGTCATTCACGTACATAAGGAACATGAGAGGTGCCAACACAGATCCCTGCGGCACACCACTCTCAACTTTCCGCCACGATGAGTAAGTTCCTCTAATGTTGGTCCTCATTTCCCTATCTGTTAAATAGCTCTCCATCCATTTCAGCAAACTCCCCCTGACACATCCTAGCGTCTCAAGCTTAGATAACAATCTCTTATGTGGTACCTTATCGAATGCTTTGGAAAGGTCTAAGTAGACGCAGTCCACCCATCCGCCTCTTTCTTGGAGTACATCTATCACCCTACTGTAATAACATAGCAAACTGGTAACACAAGATGTCCCTTCTCTGAATCCAAATTGCTTTGGGGTTATTATCTTCTTTCTCTCCAACATTTTCATCCATCTCTTCCTAATTAGCTTTTCACAAATCTTGCATACAATACTAGTAAGTGAAACTGGTCTATAGTTTAGAGGGTCCTCAGGGTTTCCATTCTTGTATATCGGAATGATATTAGCTCTTTTCCATTCAACAGGAACCTGTCCTTTATCTAAGGAAGCTTGAATTATGTCCCTCACTGGCTCCACTAATTATTGCTCTGCACACTCCTTTAAAACCCAGGCAGACACTTCATCCGGTCCCATAGCTTTCCTTACTTCAAGACCTCTCATCGCAGATAACAGCTCATCTCTAGTTATTTCAATCTTACTAAGACCACTCTCCAGTACTCCCGCCTGTGGTTCGTCAAAACCTTCCTCTCTAGTAAAAACTGACCCCAATTTGTTATTCATTACCTCACACATGTCCGATACATTTTCATACGTCCTAGCATCAACTCTTAATTTAGTAATTTGCTTCTTTACCTTCAACTTACTGTTTATATATTTATAAAATAATCTAGGGTCACTTTCACATTTATTTACTATGTTCTTCTCATAGTTCATTTTAACTTGCCTAATTATGTTAACATATCTATTCCTCTCCTGTTTATATTTATTCCGATTACTCTCAGTGTTCCTTCTTCTTAATCTAGCCCAAGCTGCATCACGCCTACCCAAAGCTCTTTTGCATTTCAAATTAAACCAATCTTTCTGCTTAGTAAAATTTCCAGTTTTATATCTTGGGACAAACAGATTGGTTCCTACTCTATAAATTTCGAGGAATCTACTATATTTACCTTGTACGTCCTGTTCCTTAAAAATAAGATCCCCAATCTACTCCCTCTAAATATCTTTTCAAGGATACATAATCAGCTTTACTATAATTTAATGTCATTTATGTAGCTATTGTCCAATCTATTGGCATTACTCGAGGTCAACTTCCATTTTAGTAATAGGTGATCACTTTTACCTACAGGACATAGATAGTTTATATCACTAATTTCGTGAGGATCTTTTGTAAAAATCAGATCGAGTTTAGAAGGTTCGTTATTACCCCTCATTCTTGTATTTTCCTTCACATGTTGTGTAAGTACATTTTCCGTAACCAACTCCACTAGCCGATTTCCCCAAGATCTCTGATTTGGCCCTGCATCTCCCAATTCCCAATCAACCTCACTACAGTTGAAATCTCCTACCAAGATCAATCGATTCTTCCTTAAAAGCAATCTTTTCAACGACTGAATCATATCCTCTACCATCTCCTCAAACTCAAACTCCCTCCATGCTCTGGTCTTTGGTGGCATGTAAACTACTGCTATGTCTAGCTTTTTTCCTTCTATATCATTGAGTTCAACTGCCATTATTTCTGCCTTGTCATTATTTAACTCCACGTGCTTTGCTGTCATAGGGTTCTTAACTAATACTGCCACTCCACCTCCCCTTTTACCCTTCCTATCATATCTCCATATATTATATCCTTCACTAAACACTATGTTGCTGTCAAAGTCCTGGTTCAGCTTTGTCTCCGTCAAACAGACTATCTGTGGTTGATCTTTTCTTAATATATCATCTAACTCTACCTTTTTGATGGTGGTGATGGTGGTATCATGCCATTTGGCATAAGTCAACTACAAGGTTCTAGCTAAAATGGTATTCACAGCCGAGCAGAAAGTCAAGATAGTTGAATTCTGGTATGAGACCAAATCGTACGTCACAGTCCGTCGTCGGTTCTGCCGCGAGTTCAAAGTTCAAACACGTGATGGACCTAAAAATAATGTTATACTGAGGTTTGTCAAGCACTTTGAGAGCAAGGGTACTGTCCACAGCACACACAAGGGGAACAGTGGACATCCAGCAGCAGTCACAAAGAACCAGGCAAACATTGATACTGTGAGCAACTCAGCCATCAGAAGCCCAAAGAAGTCTCACCGCCGCCGCTCCCAAGAGTTGGGACTCTCCCCCTCCAGTCTGTTGCGTATTATGACCAAGGAGCTCAAGCTATTCCCTTACACCATATCTGTGAGGCATAAACTAAAAGCTGAGGACATGCAAAGAAGGCATGTCATGTGTGATTGGCTCAGCCGAAAGCTTGAACGCACCCCAGGATGGATCAACCACATCTGGTTCTCCGACGAGGCACATTTCCACATCAACGGCTCCATCAACAACCATAACAACATCTTCTGGGGCTCTGAGCTACCCGAGGAGATCACAGAGAGGCAGCTGAAGGGCCCAAAGCTCACTGCCTTTGTGGCTTACAATGCCAGGCATGGATGTCTTGGTCCCTACTGGTTCGAAGAAGGTGGTCGGACCATCACCATCAATGCTGAACGTTACCGTGAGATCATCAGGCAGTTCCACATTGACCTGAGTGCATCCCTCACTCCAGGCCAGCTCCGTATGGCCTGGTTCATGCAGGATGGGGCCCCACCTCATACTGCACATGCCACCATTGACTATCTGCAACAGCTCTTTAACAACTGCCTCCTTGCTCTCGGCACCACCCACGAATGGTCGCCTTACAGCCCCGACCTGAACCCACTGGACTTCTGGCTGTGGGGGACTGCCAAGGGATCTGTGTTCGCTGACAAACCTGATACACTGGCTCAGCTCAAGCTGAATGTGACCAACTACGTCCAACAAGTCACACCTGAGACCCTAAGGAAAGTGGGACAGAACTTTGGGGTCAGAATCAAAGCCTGTCTCAATCGCAATGGCGCACATTTAGAGATCGTGAATTACAAGAAATTTGTGTGAATGCTGATTTAGGACAATCCAGTGCCATTTTGTTCTCAGCTTGAGTTATTGAGTTCACAATTACTGTTCTAAAAATGGCATGATGTGTATTTTCATTAAATTTTCAGTTCAATGCTATATGAGTGGACTGTCCTTCTCTCAGAATAAACATGTGAAATCATTACACTTTTTTTGAATCACCCTGTACACAGGTGTTGGAATGGCTAAGCTAATTAATGATATTATACTCGCAACGACCTCTCACGCAAAGGGTCCAATCGTGGTATGAACATAAGAACATAAGAAAATGGGAGTCTGCAGAAAGCCGATTGGCCTAAGCAAGACAGATCCCTGTCCCACACATCCCCAATTACAAAGCCCAATTATAGGCTCAACACTCTAATACCCTGAGGATCATCTTACCAAAACGGTTAGAGATTAACGAAGGATTACGGGGGTCTGCAGAGCGCTGATTGGCCCAACCCGGTTGATCCCCCTTCACACCCAACCCTTATCGTCCATATGCTTATCCAATTTAATCTTAAAGCTCCCTACCATTTTCAATCCCACTATAGCACTTGGTAGTCCATTCCACCCATCTACAACTCTGTTACCAAACCAATATTTGCCTATATCTTTTCTGAAACGAAATTTATCTAATTTGAAACCATTGGTAGGAGTTCTTTCGCTATCACTGAGCTTTAGTACATTTGTCATGTCCCCTTTGTTAATCCCACTAACCCACTTGAACACCTCTATCATATCCCCTCTAACTCTGCGTCTCTCTAACGAATGTAAGCCTAATTTCTTCAACCTTTCTTTATACGGAAGATTTCTAATATTATGGATCATTTTTGTCATTCTACGTTTTACTCTCTCCAATGAATCTATGTCCATTCTGTAATAAGGACATCAAAATTGAACAGCATAATCCATATGGGGTCTCACTAATGACAAGTAAAGTTTTAAGATAACATCAGCAGTTCTGTTACTCACACTCCTAGAGATGAACCCGAGAATCCAGTTTGCCTTGTTTCGAACGCTTATACACTGTTTTCTAGGCTTCAAATCATTGCTAACAAACACACCTAGATCTTTCTCACAATCCGAGGTTTCTAATTCCATATTAGCTAGTTTATATTTAACATTTGTATGTATCTTCCCTATCTTTAATACCTTGCATTTGTCAATGTTAAACTTCATCTGCCAATTTACTGACCATTCGTATAAGGTATCTAGATCCCTTTGGAGGCACTCTATATCTCTATCTGAATCAATTGTTCTCCCCATTTTGGTATCGTCTGCAAATTTACTTATCCTACTAGTTATACCTAAATCAAGGTCATTTATGTATATAACAAACAACAAAGGACCTAATACAGATCCCTGGGGGACACCACTTTTGACTGATCCCCATTCTGACTTCGTACCATTTAAGCTGACTCTCTGCTTCCTACCAATTAACCATGACCTAATCCATCCCAACAACGCCCCACCTATTCCATGCGCCTCAACCTTTCTCATCAATCTCTCATGGGGGACTCTGTCGAAAGCTTTACTGAAATCTAAATATATTATATCATATGACTTGTCATTATCTACTGCTTCATATACCTCTGAGAAAAAACTAAGCAAATTAGTAAGGCAAGAACGTCCCTGAGTGAATCCATGCTGAGAAGAATTTAATTAATTAAATGTATCTAAGTGGTTTCTAATTTTACTAGCAATAATTGACTCTAGTAGCTTTCCTATGATTGATGTAAGACTAATGGGACGGTAATTGGGTGCTATTGATTTGTCACCTTTTTTGAAGATCGGAACTACGTTTGCAAGCTTCCAAGCTTCTGGAACTATACCTGTATCTAATGACTTGTTAAATATAAATGTTAATGGGTAACTTAACTCATCCCTACATTCTTTTAATACTCTAGCATATACCTCATCAGGACCAGGCGATTTATGAGGTTTCAGTCTGTCAATTTCCTTAAGCACATCATTTCTACTTATAGTAACCATACTTAACCTATTTTCTATACTATCGCTATATACCTTACGGACTTCTGGAAACTGTGCCAAATTTTCATTAGTGAAAACGGAAAGAAATTTACTATTTAATGTACTGCACATTTCTAAATAATTTTCTGTCATTTCTCCTATCAAAGTTTTAAGGGGACCAATTACATCTCTAACCTTGGATTTATATAGTTGGTAAAAAGCTTTAGGATTATTTTTGAGTCATTTGCAACCTTAATTTCATAATTTCTTTTTTCTTTCCTAATATCCTTTTTTACCTGTCTTGATAGATTCTGATAGTAAGCAAGTAGGTGAATTTCGCCTTAACTAATTGTTCTATATATTCCTCTCTTTTGTCCTAGAAGATCTAATAGTCTATTATTCATCCATTTGGGTTGGTTCTGTGTTGATCTAAATTTTCTTTTGGGGATTTATTTATTTTGTGCATTGAATACTGACTCGATAAAATTATCGTATGTATCTACCATGGTTGACGTCACTTCCTGACTTAAGATGACAGGTCCCTGAGAAGGGGTACACTCATTTGGACACCTGGATCGACTTAATTTTTTGACCATAGGGTCCACTAATAGGGCTCTTCTTAACCCACCATAATTGTCTTTTCTGAAGTCGGGTATTAATGTTGTATTCTCTCTGGTATTACCTTTCCATTGTATATTAAAATACACAGAATTGTGGTCACTATTTCCTAGGTGGTCCCCTATCTCTACATTATTTACCATATGTTCATTGTTACTGAAAACTAAATCGAGAATATTATTACCTCTAGTCGGCGTATCTATGAATTGAAATAAAAAACTATCTTGTACTACCTCTATAAACTCCTCAGAATCAGAGTCTCCTATTTGTTGCTGCCAATCTATATTCGGAAAATTAAAATCCCCATAATGCACACATTGCTAAACCTTGATGCCATTTTAATTTCCTCCCATAATGACGTTCCGTCATTTCTACTGATATTTGGCGGTCTATACATAACTCCAATAACTATGGTCTCACTACCTTCGTTAACCTCTACCCAAACACTTTCATAATCGTTATTTAGTCTAATACCTGATTTAATACAGCTTTTTAATGTACTGACAAATACTGCTATACCGCCACCCCTTTTACTTGTTCGGTCATATTTAAACAAACTATATCCTGGTATATAAAATTCTGCTAAAAAATGCCTGGTTTCTGTATTAATCCACGTTTCAGTTAGCGCTATTATGTCTATATTTTCTTTGCTAACAAGGGCTCTAAGTTCGTTAATTTTGTTACATAGACTCCTACAGTTTGTGTAATATACTCTCAATTTACTTCTTTTATCTATACCTAGTTTACCTTTATTTCTAACGACATTTCCATCTTCCGTTGCACCATCACTACTATCAGTTGCAATATAGTCATCATTTTTAGCATGAGACTGAATATCCTTATCGCTTTCGCCTGACGCTAAAATTGTTCCATTTAACCTCTCATTTACACTCAATATTTCTGTTCAAAACCCCACAACCACCCTATCTAAAGAACTAGCTAATGTGGAAACCCCTAACCGTGAAAGATGAACCCCATCCCTTGCGTACATCCCATCTCTCCCATAGAAACTATCCCAGTTATCAATGAATGGTATCTTAGCGAGTTGGGGTAGTTTCGAACTTAGGCTTGGATTTGGTTGAGCTAATTTAACACTGGGCATTACAATATTCTCTACAGCCCTACACTCGCAAACGTGCCTCTGCCTGCATACTTCACGATCAACAAATATACACATCATGCACTAGTAACAAATATCCGTAAAATGTACTGTAAAACACCGTACATTATGATGTACATACAACCTTATTCAATATTGCGTTTTCTTAAGAGGGGTCACCGGCATTTTTTTTTTATCTTTTTCTCCTTTTATCTCTTTCCCTGGCTTGTGTCCATTCGGCCCCATTCAGCCAACTGTTTTAAGACGTTTATTCCCATCCATGTGTCGAATTCTTCCTGGCGAGCGATAGCGAGCCGGCATTGTATGGAGAAATCCGGCTTCGCCGGATACATTTTTCTATCGAAAAATGTAGCCTACAAATTTAGCTTGCTGTCAAAATAAAAATATATGTATGCTGGCTCGCTACCGCTCGCCAGGAAAATATTGACACCTGGATGGGGGTAAACGTCTTAAAACAGTAGGCTGAATGGGGCCAAATGGACACAAGCCAAAGAGAGAGGGAGCAAAAAATGAAAAAAGCGAGGTGGGCTCCCTTAACTGTATTATACCTTTAAGCCACGATAATAAGACAGTAATAAGCTAGTAATGTAGATGTTTATATATGTTTGTGACCGTTAAAATTACGGTGTTATGTTGGCAATATTGCAGACTATCATATGACCGTAAAACAACGGAATCATTTTAACAGGGGGTTAAATTGGAATGAGTTGTGTTACCGTGCGTACGTCGTGTAAACACGTGAGTTGATGTCAAACAGTGGGGGTGTGGGGTGGCAGCCCCCACCCAAATACTAGGATATGATAGGTAAGGTTGTTAGGTTAGGCTAATGTCTCTGCAAAGGGGTATAGTAAACACTAGGATATACCCGGTCAGAGGTAGGTGATACGCCCGATAACACAACTCTTGCCGTTATATTTAAGAAGTCAACCTATCGCAAATTTTAAATCTATTTACGACCAATCAAACAAATATTGTTGTACAATATAAATTATTTGATAAGATACTATTTAAGGCTCCAAGCACTAGTTTGTAATACAACCACGCGCATTATACAAGCAGCTTATCTGAGGCTAGATATTCTCCTCAATAATTAATTCCTCACAGACATGTTTATCGAGGACGATAAGAGATGAGCCAAAACAAACCACCGGACAGCTGAAGGTAGAATGTTATGATGTTGATAGAGCGATAGACAAATACACAGTCGCTCAATAAGTTAAGGGGGTCACCTGCTTTATTTATCTACTTTTCTCTCTTTCTCTGGCTTGTATCCATTCGGCCCCATTCAGCCTACTGTTTTAAGACTTGAGAATAGACTCAGACCAAGAGTGAGAGGGGTGGAAATGAGTTACTTGAGAAGTGCGTGTGGAGTTACATGGAGGGATAGACATACTAATGAGGAAGTAAGGAGGAGGCGTGGTGTGGTGGAGGTAGATGTGCTGAAAAAGTGTGAAAAGGAACACCTTGAGATGGTTCGGCCATATGGAACGTATGGGAAGCGAGAGAATGACTAAGAAGGTGTACGAGAGCGAGGTGGAAGGACAGAGAGGGAGAGGTAGACCGAAAGAGAGGTGGAAGGATGGAGTGAGGAAGTATATGAATGAAGGCGGTGCTGGTTGGGAGGAGGGGCGTCGACTGACTGGGGACAGAGGTGCATGGGGGTGGTTCGTTCGTGGCCACCCCTTCGGGGATCACGGCGTCAGGCAATAGATAGATAGATAGACGGTAGTTAGATAGAGAATTAGGACTAGAGGGCGAAGATAGGAGGTAGGAGTAGGAGATAGAAAATGTCATTATGGTGTAGTTTGATAGTTACCTCCACTAATGAAGTTGGACGGAGATTAGGTTATTGCATCCGCTTGTCTGTCTGCCTGTAAACAAGATATCTCAAAATGTTATGAACCAATGTACATTTGGTAGCCAGATGTGATGTGCAATAAGGAAGAATTTGTTTTCATTTTGGAGGTGATCACTAGAGCGCAAACCTCCACCGGCGTAAGAGAAGATACCGGTACATACTCTGCCGATTCCCAGCTCTAGTTGTGTGTGTGTGTGTTTTTTTTTTTTTTTTTTTTTTTTTTTTTTGTCTGTCTGGAGTACAACCTTAGGCACGGGTTGACCCTTCGAAACCCCCCCCCCCCCCAACTTCTTCCACTCCTCTCAAATCAATTTCTTCTATTTTCCTCCTTGCTTCGAGACCTTATTGTTCTCTGATAACCTATCAAACCATATTGAAAAATTACACACTACCTCTTACGTGCTCAAATATAAACAAGGACAAATAATATAATCCTATGTGAGATGTCAGCGATATGATCACTTTAATTAATACAAAAACAAACTATCAATTACTGAATAAAACCATCATGGATGTTCAGCAGTTTGCTAACTATGTATGTATATATGTATGTATGTATGTATGTATGTATGTATGTATGTATGTACTCAGGCCCAATCCACAGTTTGCTTTTTTCTTTTCTTTTTATTTTTTTTTTGGGGGGGGGGGGGCGACTCAAGACAGAGCCCGAACAGGGACATCACAACAGAAAACAATGAACACACAAAAACTTCAAAAATATAAATATATCTCGTACATAACTCATTGCTCTCCTACTCTTTCACCCCACCATTTCCGTCTTTATTACAATACCTGCTGGAATAATGATAACATAATGCGGCTTTGTTAAGGGAGTCCACCTTACTTTTTCTCTCTTTATCTCCCTCTCCCTTTGGCTTGTATCAATTCGGCCCCATTCAGCCTACTGTTTTATGACTTATACCCCCATCCAGGTGTCAATATTTTCCTTGCGAGCGGTAGCGAGCCAGCATATATATATTTTGTTTTGACAGCAAACTAAATTTGTACATTTTTCGATAGAAAAATTTCTCCGGCGAAGCCGGATTTCTCGATACAATGCTGGCTCGCTATCGCTCGCCAGGAAGAAATCGACACCTGGATGGGGATAACGTCTTAAAATAGTTGGATGAATGGGGCCGAATCGATACAAGCCAGGTAAAGAGAGAAAAGGAGAGAAAGATCAGAAAAGCCGGTGACCCCCCCTCAATGCTCTCAGCGGGGCATGATAATGATAGCAACATAATGCGGCTGTCAGGGAAGCGAGCAATGGAAGGGAAGCCAATATGACCCAGACAGCATATGATTAATGAGAAGCAATATACAACTGGAAGGGAAGCCAATATGACCCAGACAGCATATGATTAATGAGAAGCAATATACAAATGGAAGGGAAGCCAATATGACCCAGACAGCATATGATTAATGAAAAGCAATATACAAATGGAAGGGAAGCCAATATGACCCAGACAGCATATGATTAATGAGAAGCAATATACAAATGGAAGGGAAGCCAATATGACCTAGACAGCATATGATTAATGAGAAGCAATATACAAATGGAAGGGAAGCCAATATGACCCAGACAGCATATGATTAATGAGAAGCAATATACAAATGGAAGGGAAGCCAATATGACCCAGACAGCATATGATTAATGAGAAGCAATATACAAATGGAAGGGAAGCCAATATGACCCAGACAGCATATGATTAATGAGAAGCAATATACAACTGGAAGGGAAGCCAATATGACCCAGACAGCATATGATTAATGAGAAGCAATATACAAATGGAAGGGAAGCCAATATGACCCAGACAGCAAAATGATTAATGAGAAGCAATATACAAATGGAAGGGAAGCCAATATGACCCAGACAGCATATGATTAATGAGAAGCAATATACAAATGGAAGGGAAGCCAATATGACCCAGACAGCATGTGATTAATGAGAAGCAATATACAAATGGAAGGGAAGCCAATATGACCCAGACAGCATATGATTAATGAGAAGCAATATACAAATGGAAGGGAAGCCAATATGACCCAGACAGCATAATGATTAATGAGAAGCAATATACAAATGGAAGGGAAGCCAATATGACCCAGACAGCATATGATTAATGAGAAGCAATATACAAATGGAAGGGAAGCCAATATGACCCAGACAGCATGTGATTAATGAGAAGCAATATACAAATAGCCTTGTTAATGGAGCCCACCTCGCTTTTGTTATCTTTCTCTCCTTTTCTCTCTTTCCTTGGCTTGTATCCATTCAGCCCCATTCAGCCTACTGTTTTAAGACGTTTACCCCATCCAGGTGTCAATATTTTCCTGGCGAGCTGTAGCGAGCCAGCATATATATATTTTTGTTTTGGCAGCAAGCTAAATTTGTACATTTTTCAATAGAAAATTTCTCCGGCGAAGCCGGATTTCTCCATACAATGCTGGCTCGCTATCGCTCGCCAGGAAGAAATCGACACCTGCATGGGGATAAACGTCTTAAAACAGTTGGATGAATGGGACCGAATGGATACAAGCCAGGTAAAGAGAGAAAAGGAGAGACAAATAAAAAAAGACGGTGACCCCCCTCAACATTGCTCTCAGTGGGACATAATGATATCAGCATAAGCGGGATATCCTCTTCCGATCTCGTTAATCAGCATGGTGAGCAGATCCATCATCGGAGACAACACTTAACCCTTTCACGCATTTATGACGCAGAGGTTGCCAGATTAGCAATAAGAAATAGTTCTCTCACTCGTATAATTACATCTCCAAAATTAGTTTTCTGCCCACAGCTAACTCAAAGACAACTGCAGAGGTTGAAGTAACTAAACTAAAGGTTTCTCAATACCCCTGATGGTAACAAAGACTTTAAAGTATCCCCAATAGGCTCAAAATCGCGTCATATGTCGGAGAGGGTTAATGCGGAGATGCACGGTTACTTTTTACTGGCATCTTGTCTCGACAATTTTCTAAACAAAATTAGTTGAAAAGTTTACAGTATAATGACAATGATGAAGACACAACACTTGATTCAGACACATACGACCACTTTTTCCGTCAACAGGATTCCGGTAATTTGTTTTACTTAAGGGGAGATTTCCACGTGGAGGATTTTTTTCTGGACCCTTTTCTCCCTCATGTTTAGCCCCATTGCTTTTGAGATTTTACGACGTTCGCCCCATTAGTTTGGTGATTTTAAGAACCCTCGCCCCATTTCTGTCAATTTTAAGACCATTCGTGCCATTTAGGTGTCGATTTTTTCCTGGCGAGCGATAGCGAGCCTGTAAATTAAGGGGAATCGGCCGGGACATTTTTCTTCCGAAAAATGTACAAATTTATCTTGAAAGGGGGTCTAGGGGATGTAATTTTAAGTTTGATGGAAGTCTAGGGAATCAACTAAAAACCTCCCCTTAACTTCTATTGATATCTGCCACAGTCCAAAGCAGTCACAACCAAAACTGTATGTAAGTTGAAAACTAACATATAGTCTGTTAACAGTCATGCGGCATACATATGTTTTTTCCTAATTAAAAAAAAAAAAAAAAAAAAAAAAAAATAATAATAATAATAATAATATTCAGAAGGTCCCACCCCTTTCCCATTCTTAAGTAAACCATTTTAGATTTACAGAAGAGTGACCATTACTTGCATTTCTCCATGTCCACAAACATTTCAGTAATGTAAGCATGTTTCTTTTTTTTCTTTTTTTTTAAGGTGACAGCGGCATACATTGTATGTACTCTTAAGGGGAGGTTTTTAGTTTGGTCTCTGGATATCCATCAAGCTTAAGATTACACCCCCTTGAGCCCCTTTCAAGATAAATTTGTACATTTTTCGGTAGAAAAATGTCCCGGCTGAAAGCCGGTTCCTCTTAAATTACAGGCTCGCTATCGCTCGCCAGGATAAAATCGACACCTAAATGGCACGAAAGGTCTTAAAATTGACAGACATGGGTCGAAGGTTCTTAAAATCGTCAAAATAATGGGGCGAACGTTTTAAAATTAGAAAAGTAATGGGGCTAAACATGAGGGAGAAAGGAGTCAAGAAAAAAATCCCTCAAGTGGAAATCTCAACCTTTAAATAACTAAAGTTGCATAAATGACATACATTCTGAATCAACCGGGCGTGATGGCCAACTATATATACAGAGTTACATCAAATTGTCTAGTGACGGCCAACACAAAATACATATGACAACATAGCCTAATATCGAAGGAGTGAATACACTGATAAATTAAAATGTTCTCTCTCTCTCTCTCCCCCCCCCCCCCCCCTAATAAAAAGGTCCTCTCAAACACCTTTAGTTCTGCCTAAGTGGGAGTGGTTGGGGGCGTGAGACTTGGGTTAGCATCTTCTTTAAGGGCGTACACCGGCCTTTTTTTTTTAACTTTCTCTCCTTTTCTCTCTTTTACCTGGATTGTATCCGTTCGGCCCCATTCGGCCAACTGTTTTAAGACGTTTATCCCCATCCAGGTGTCGATGCCTTCCTGGCGAGCGATAGCGAGCCAGCATTGTATGGAGAAATCCGGCTTCGCCGGAGAAATTTTTCTATCGAAAAATGTATAAATTTAGCTTGCTGACAAAACAAAAATATATATATGCTGGCTCGCTACCGCTCGCCAGGAAAATATTGACACCTGGATGTGGGTAAACGTCTTAAAACAGTAGGCTGAATGGGGCCGAATGGATACAAGCCAAAGAGAGAGAGAGAGAAAGATAAAAAAAGCGTGGAGGGCTCCCTTAATACCGGTATTGGTTATGGTGATTTAATGGTTGGCCTTCAGGAACGAGATTATGGTCTAGTGGTGAGTTATAAATAAATAACTTAGATGTAGTTTATCTTAAAGAAGTTATAGATAGAAGGTCTGAGAGTGTGAAGGGGGAGGGGCACACACACACACACGCGCGCATATACACTTGCAAACACGCATATACACGTCATGTTGACAGGGCACGCTGCTTATACTCTCTCTCTTACTGCTTATGGTAGTCCATCGTAGTCCGATGATGACGTTCCCTTCCTGCAAAGCAGGAAGAGAAAACCTGGGCATAGAAGAGTTTAGAGTGCCGAGGGAGGTGCGCAGTTCCAACTTCACTATCTTGGTACTGAACAGGGGTTGCTGATGGCAAGGGGGTGACTCAAGACGACCAGCTCCTGCTCAATACTGCAGGGGACTGCCGGGATTCCAGTTTGTCGGAAACCGCCAGGACGTGACCCCAACGTCTGCTGTTCTCTCAGGGTGTGCTCCCCTAGCCTTTGTCTTACTAGACTAAACCACAAGGCAGTGGGTGTGTGCGGTTGTTGGTAGATGACAAGGATGCACATCATACCTCTGGGGGCCACCGCATGCCCCGAGATCCCCTATTGATTTAGTTTGGGGTCGCAAGACACCCAGTTACCGTGTGTGGCCCCGGGGAGGCACAATAGGAGTCTTGGTGATGGAGAGGCTATGTACTGGCAGAGGGAGAGTTACGCACTCGGCTCCCCTTTTCACCACAAGGGTTAGCCAGCGGCAGCAGCTGAAAGCGAGAATTGCATGCAAGCAAGCAGCACTACACCAACATGCTACTGCACTAGTCGCATCACATTACCCTGTGTGATAACACCTTCCCTACCTCCCCGTCCTCATTCAGACCCCTCCTGCCCTCGCCACTGCCCGCTAACCTTCCCTACCTCCCCGTCCTCATTCAGACTCCCCTCCCGCCCTCGCCACTGCCCGCTAACCTTTCCTACCTCCCCGTCCTCATTCAGACTCCCCTCCCGCCCTCGCCACTGCCTGCTAACCTTTCCTACCTCCCCGTCCTCATTCAGACTGCCCTCCCGCCCTCGCCACTGCCCGCTAACCTTTCCTACCTCCCCGTCCTCATTCAGACTCTCCTCCCGCCCTCGCCACTGCCCGCTAACCTTTCCTACCTCCCCGTCCTCATTCAGACTCCCCTCCCGCCCTCGCCACTGCACACACACACACATACACAGGTGGCAGACCGTAGAAAGTCATACACACATACGGTACACGCACATGTATACTCTCTCTCGCTCTCTCCCACACACACACTCTACCCCCCCCCCCCACCCCCCCCCCCCCCCCCCCCCCCCCCCCCCCCCCCCCACACCCCCCCCCCCCCCCCCCCCCCCCCCCCCCCCCCCCCACACACACAAACACATTATACTATTTTGCTTATCTCGCTTCATCTGCCATTGCTTCATTAATTCCTCCCAACCTGTTTCCATAATTAAACACCTGGAGCATTTACCGACGCATAACATTACCACCTCTTCTGCAAAACTGGAGTGTGCAACCTAGTACACGTGGACTGTGGCAAAACTATATTCCGTTAATTCTGGGTTGGGCAGAAATCGTAACCTCTAATTAATCTCTGTAACCCGTAATCGTAATATTACCATAAATTAATTCGAACAACAATTTAATATGCTATCGCTACCGTTTGTAAGGAAAATATTACACCTAAATCGGGCGAAACTTCTTACAATTGCCAAACAAATGGGGCGAAATAAAGGGGAGGGTGTTCCAGGACTAGATACAGTTAAATAGTCTACGGTACCTTATACCTTCCTGTTTTTTTGTTTTGTTTTTAGTGGACATCTTAAGGGAGCCCACCTCGCTTTTGTTTGTCTTTCTCTCCCTCTCTGGCTTGTATCCATTCGGCCCCATTCAGCCTACTGTTTTAAGACTTTTACCCCCATACAGGTGTCAATATTTTCCTGGCGAGCGGTAGCGAGCCAGCATATACAGTATGCATTTTTGTTTTGACAGGAAGCTAAATTTGTAAAAAAAATCGATAGAAAAATGTCTCCGGCGAAGCCGGATTTCTCCATACAATGCTGGCTCGCTATCGCTCGCCAGGAAGAAATTGACACCTGGATGGGGATAAACGTCTTCAAACAGTTGTCTGAATTGTGCCGAATGGATACAAGCCAGAGAAAGAGAGAAAAGGAGAGAAAGATAAACAAAAAAGTGACTCCCCCTTAAAGTATAACCATCACCACCTTACGACGCACTAATGGAACTCTGTTACCGCAACACACACACAGACACACTCTCTCTCTCTCTCAAATGTAATCAGAAGTATAGTAGTGTGTGCAATCACTATATGATATACATTTGTGTGAGTAGTGTATGCCACTCCAGTCTCTCTCTTCAGCACCCAACAAACACTCTGAAGCAATATATACTTAAGGGGGTATCTACCTACCTGGAGTTGTTTAGGCCATCCTTCATCGGCCTCGGCGAGATGTTGCTCCCCCCGTGTATGCTTGATGCAGCAGGCTATTCGAGGGGGCAGCTCTCACCCCCGCGAAACATGGCTGATCAGGCACCGACTTGAGATGGTTGTCCAAGGCTTTCTTGAATACTTCCATTGGCACGTCCATCAAGTTTCTCACGTTTTCTGGCATTTTGTTGGAGACTCTGACCCCTATTCGTCAGCCAGGAATCTCTCGGTGTGACCAGGGTTCCCTTACACTTTCCAGGCGCAATGTTACATTTCCTACCCCCCCCCGTCACTCCAATTCCATGATAGTGTGGTGTGCAGGTTAGGTACTAAACCTTCAATAACTTTCCATGTGTAGATTATTAAGTATCACTCTCTTCTTCGCTCCAGTGAAAAGAGGTTAAGAGCCTTTAGCCGTTCCTAGTAGTGTAAGATGTTTTACAAAGCTGATGTGGGATGTGAAGTTTCTTTGAACACGCTTTATGTCGCTTAATTCTCCGGCTTTGTGTGGAGATGTTAGCACACCGCAATGCTCCAGTCGTGGAATCACCAATGATTTGAAAGGCGTTATCATTTGCCGTACTTCTCCTCGTGTCTTGAAAGTGCGTAGTTTCCAGCCTGCTAGTTTCCTCACTGTTACTGACTTGGTCTAATTATGTTCTTTGAAAGACATGTTTTTTTACATTATTACCCCAAGATCTTTAACATCTGATTGTCGTGGGATTGGCTGGAGTGATTTTGTTATGTAAGTTGTTTTCTTTTATTTCTTCATTTCCTCGGTACATTATCAGCTGAAATTTCTTTTCATTAAATTGTATGTTATTATTTTTTGGCCCACCAAAATGCAGCGTTCATGCCTGCTTGCAAGTTTCTTTGTCTTCTAATGTGGTTATTCCCAGCCTTTCAACAAAGTCCCACTCCTATTCTGTCCATCTCTCCAACACAAGAATTGACAAATTTTCTCAGTCTTTCTTCTACTCAACAAGTGAACTCTGGAACTCTCCCTCAATCAATCATTCCTTCATCTTCTGACTTAGACTGCTTTAAACTTCGTGTGTCCAGGCATTTTGACTCCAAAGTCCCTTGAAGTTGGCTCTGTCACTTTTAACTTTGGGGGAGACACTCGCTTCAGGCAACCTGACTTTTGTCTCTTCCATACACAAAAAAAAACAAAAAAAACATACTTTTGTGTCACCCGCAAATGATGAAACACAGCTGTGTTGTACATAAGATAGGGAATAGAGCTTTTAACCTCTGAACCTTCCGATACTCTGTCTTTTGGCAGGGCCTTACTTCCTCCTTTATGGAGTAGTGCCATCGTTGTGTTTGTCAGGCTTCCTGATAGCGTATTGCATAAGTGCGCGTAATTTCGATGTGAGTATCCTAGGTTCGAGTCCTTGGATTGCCACATGTATTTGTTGATTTCATTAATTGAGTTTAGAAGTGAAGTTGGTTGGTGGGAAAAAATATAATAATATCTCCAGTATCTGGGCTCATTCTCCATATTATGGCTTGGGGTCTTGCTAGTGACGTTTTGCAGATCTTGAGCGGGACTAAGCTCCATGATTCTGGTCCTGGGGCTGAGTGGAGTGGCATGCTGTTTATTGCCCTTTCTATGCCAGTTGGCCCAAATTCTATATCTGATATTTGGAGGGTGGCTCTGTTATCATCCATATATAAATTGCTTTGATTGTCAATAGTTTTAGATTGGTCACGATGGCTTAACACGGTTTTATACTGTTTTCGCTGAAGTTCACGCATTTCTTTGTCATCTGAGGTGTAAGATCCGTCATGCTCCACGAGGTTTGGGATTTCCACTTTGCATATAGGAAAACAAAATTTTGAATGTTCACCTATTTATTGAACAGCCTTGTTTTCCTCTGCTATTTGTTTTACTTGGTGGAACATTCGCAGCTTCTGTTCAAAATCCTATATCTCACTTTTCATTTTGCTAATTTGCCTTTCTCGTAAGCCGGCTTGAGAGAGAGCCTATGTGGCAGTAGTTTTCATCATTTAAAGAGGCTTCTCCTTTCTATTCCTTGCTATTACTTCTGCGCTTCTCTTTTCTCTCTGAGATGTGAGCAGCACACGTGTTCATAACTACTTCCTTTACTAGGCTAATGCATTCAGAGGTTGTTTTTTACTTTCATTTGAATTTCCCAGTCTATTTCCTCTATTTTATGGTTTATGCTTTGCCAAATAATATGGTTATTATTAAAGGTGTACATACTGCCCTTTTTTAACATTTACATTTAATGCCCTCAATACCTTCTTTGCATCAGTTTTTACAACAGAAGACCTCAGTGATATCCCTACACCATCGCCGATTCAGATTGGTAATTCAGATGTTCTAAGCAATATCACCATTACAGAGAGAGAAGTATGGAATTGTTTAGATAAACTCAAGGTAAATAAAACGCCTGGACCTGATACAATCTCGCCTAGAGTTCTAAAGGAAGCTAAGGATGAGCTCTCCAAACCAATGACATTACTATTCAATAAATCCTTGCAGTCTGGAACTATGCCTGATCAGTGGAAGATAGCCAACGTAACACCGATATTCAAAAAAGGCAGCAAATCCCTACCCAGTAACTATCGTCCAATTAGCTTAACCTCAGTTGTATGTAAAATGCTAGAAACGGTCATAAGAGACAGACTCGTAAATCACTTAGAGGAAAATAACATACTTAAAGATACTCAACACGGCTTTCGTAAAAAAACGTTCCTGTTTAACAAACCTCTTAGACTTCTTCCACGATATCCTCAACCTCTACGATGAGAGTAAAGCTGTAGATATTATATACCTTGATTTTCAAAAGGCCTTTGACAAAGTTCCTCACAAACGTTTACTGCTAAAACTAAAAGCGCATGGAATACAAGACGGTGTGTTGGAATGGATAGAAAATTGGCTCAGCGACAGAAAGCAAAGAGTAGTCATAAACGGTAAGGCATCTAAATGGACCAATGTAAGTAGCGGGGTACCCCAGGGATCGGTACTAGGACCAATTCTCTTTCTAATTTACATCAACGACATAGATGAGGGTCTCACCTGTACAATCTCAAAATTTGCTGACGATACAAAAATTGCAAATAGCGTACTCTCAAAAGAACAAGTTGACAATATGCAACACAATCTAGATAAATTGTCACATTGGGCCCAAATTTGGCAAATGAGTTTCAATGCGGATAAATGTAAAGTACTACATATCGGATACCTAAATGAGAAAGCAAACTATTCGATGAATGGCACTCAGCTTAAGAATGTAAACAGAGAAACCGATCTGGGAGTAACAATATCGAGTAACCTAAAACCAAGTCAACAATGTTCAGAAGTTGTTAAGAAGGCAAACAAAATAATTGGCTTTATAGGCAGGTCATTTGAGCATAAATCCAAAGACGTTATCCTAACCCTTTACAATTCCTTAGTCCGCCCTCTTCTGGAATACTGCGTTCAATGCTGGTGCCCTTATTACCAAAAAGACATAAACAAGCTAGAACGAGTTCAACGTAGAGTTACCAAAATGATACCTAGCCTAAAGAACAAACCATACGAAGAGCGTCTTAGAGAATTAAATCTATTTCCTTTAACCCAGCGCAGATTAAGAGGTGACTTAATTCAAGTGTTCAAAATCATCAAAGGCATCAACAATATGAACTGTAGTAAGTACTTCACTATCGACCAATCTAATTACACGCGGGGAAACGGTTGCAAAATTATTGGTAAATCTTTTAACTCACACGAATCTAAGAATTTCTTCTTCAATCGAGTTGTCAACTTGTGGAATGGGCTTCCCCGAGACGTTATAGACTGCAGCACCGTTGATTCATTTAAACTCCGCCTAGACAAATATCTCGCATCAAACCCGCGACTGACTGCGTTTGTAAATGATTAACTTTATTTTATCCTCCCCTCAGTTACTAACCCATATGTCCCCTACTAACTTCCTAGTCCTGCCACGGACATTAGTTCCAGGGCAGTAGTTCCCTTTCCAATGTTCCCTTACCCACTCTAAACCACTGTTTGGACACTTGATCCTCAGTGTTTTGGAGGACAAGCAGCCTAGAAGGGTCACTAGACCTGTTGTTGCTTGATTTACTTTGTACTCCTTTGTACTGAATGGGGCCAGCTCCCCCTTCTGCAGCACCTAGTACAATGAAAGGTTCCTAGATATATATATAATGTATATATATATATATACCGTATGTATATATATAATTATATATATATATATATATATATATGAGTTTTCGCTGGGTGGCAGGAAGTAGATGAAGGAGATGAGCAAAATTCATGGTGGTACAGGGTTACATTACAGTACATGAAGATACAGGATATACGACGCGTTTCACTGGACAACCAGCATTATCAAATAAGGAAGGAATGATATAAAAGGTAAACAGGAAGGGTATATATAGAGGGTGGAGGATCAGAGGAGGCGGAAAACGGGGCAAAAAAAACAAAAAAACAAAAAAATATATATACAGTATATATATATATATATATATATATATATCTGTCTCTCTCTCTCTCTCTCAACCACAATTATTCTCCCCGCTCAAATAGGCTGGTGGCGTGTGTCCATATGTCTAATGGGGTGGCTTAAGGGAGCCCATCTCGCTTTTTTTTTTCTCTCTCTCTCTCTCTCTCTTTGGCTTGTATCCATTCGACCCCATTCAGCCTACTGGTTTAAGATGCTTACCCCCATCCAGGTGACAATATTATCCTGGCGAGCGGTAGCGAGCCAGCATATATATTTTTGTTGTTGACAGCAAGCTAAATGTGTACATTTTTCGATAAAAAAATGTCTCTGGCGAAGCCGGATTTCTCCATATAATACTGGCTCGCTATCGCTCGCCAAGAAGAAATCGACACCTGGATGGGAATAAACGTCATAAAACAGTTGGCTGAATGGGGCCGAATGGATACAAGCCAGGGAAAGAGAGCAAAGGAGAGAAAGATAAAAAAAAAAGCCGGTGACCCCCCTTAAAAACAAGAGGTTAGAGTGGGTAGGAAGATATATGGGTTTAAAGGGCCATCATTGAGACAACTTACTGTACCTGGCTTTCACCTGAACCCCTTATTAGCAATATCCCTTTCCATTTTATCACTGTCTAAAACATTTTAAAGAATGATTGATACTTCACAGTTATCTTGGTTAACCATAAATATTAATCTAAAATAGTAAACAAAGCCATGTAAGATATCTTAAGCTTAGAAGTTCATGGCAGGGGCGCCCCTGTTGCCTCTCTTTCGTGGTTGTGGTAGACCCCGGATTTCGAATCTGTTTTGATATTGCCTTAATATAGCTTGCCCTAATACATTGCATACGTTATGAATTAATGTGAAGGCAGTATTTGATATTTATATGACATGAGTGTACAATTTGTCTAACCTTAAGTATCTATCAATGCAATTATTCATAGTTTGGTGTCATTAATCATAAATAAATACGTATTGGCAGCTCTATCCATATGGCAACACCATTTGTACCGACTAATCTACTGTTTACTTACCCGGTACAATAGTAGGATACTTTAGCACAACAGCGTACGTCCAACATATCAAAATATTTCATCTTGATTTTCACTTTCATAGTGCATTATTCGATAGCTTGTCCTAATTTATACATTTCATTATTAAGCTTATGCTGCTCATACAATATCTCATACCCCTCTTATAAATATCTGTCCATCTTTGTAACTGCTTTCACAGCCTGAAGTACTTAACAGAGATACTGAGAATCAATATGGTGGTCAGTGATCTGACCCCTGAAACTCTTTGACCGATTATGTTATTCTATGGGTACCCCAATGCCTTATTGTACGTCACCAAAGGTCGGAAATGCCTCTCGCCACCACCGGCCAAAACACTAATTTATTTATATTTACATTTATAAGAAACTCGGACGACTATTATTGCACATAAGAGGTATACTGTACACTGACATTTATGATAATGAGGATAACTAACCATGGCTGACCACATGCGCTATGCTCTTTAACACTAGCCCATCCGACGCCTGGGAGGTCATTATGGAGTTTTGGTTGTTTTTCATATTTTTCACCAACCAACTTTACTTCTTAACTAAATTAATGAAATCAACAAATACATGTGGTATTCCAAGGACTCGAACCTAGGATACTCACACCGAAATTACGCGCATTCGAATACTCAACTTTTAGTTTGACACCTAAACGAAAATTAGAAAGCCTCTTTCGACACCCTTCAAGCTAAATTTAAACTTTCTGCGGTAAAAAAAAAAAAAAAAAAAAAAATCGGGCTAAAGGCCGATTTCCCCTTATTTGCAGGCTTGCTATCGCTCGCCCATGAACATCGAAACCTGATTGGGTGAAATTTCTTATAATCGCCATATTAGTGAGTTGAAATTTGTTAATATCGCCAGTGTAATGGGGAAAAATAAGGTAGTCCAAAAAGACCATCCTTGGTTAGATAGGAATAACCTTCCTTTAAGGCAGCCCAGACGGTATTGTACAGCATAATGTACTGGTTCGCCTCAATGGTTTAAGGAGGGGGTCCAGTTTGCTCTCTAAACCTCTATCAAGCTTTAAAAAAACACCCACAAGACCCCCAGTAAACCTTTATTATGCCTTTGATTTGTTATAGCGTATGTTTCCATCACTCGTGTTGATACTTTGTTATCAATAAATAGTAACTATATGCCCGTTATGTGATATTTTGTTTATATTTTGTATTTAATAGTGACATATAACCTGAATGTAAAGGCGATAGTAGGGTTGGGTGGTGGCTGATAACGACCGTGTTTGATGGAAAAGCAATAATGGTTTGGTGGTTTACACAGGTGCGCCACGGTAGCCTTGTCCGTTTCCTAGTCATTCAGGTGTGACTTTAACCTCATGACTAAGGGACAAGTGGCTTAATTCTCCACTTTTGGTAATGCACAATATTGACGAAAATTAGGGGACGGTGTGAAACAAGCTGTGGCAAAATATCATACTGATCCAACGGATTGTTAATAAGTTATTCCCGAAAAACGATGTAACACGGCCTCTGAAACCCATAGGTGTTTATTACATTGATTACATTTGCCAACTGATAGCAACTGATAAGATATCGCTTAACCCCTTCTTAAACTGCACACAAATCTTCTAATAGTAGCCAGCCTAAAGACGTAGCCGGTACAGAAGGGGTTAAGCGATTAGACCTTGCACCTGTGGCTCATAAAACTAAAATAAATAAATATAACTATTCTAACCTGTACAAAATAACTGGTATTTTCTCTCTCTCTCCCTCTCTCTTTGGCTTGTATCCATTCGGCCCCATTCAGCCAACTGTTTTAAGACGTGTATCCCCATCCAGGTGTCGATTTCTTCCTGGCGAGCGAAAGCGAGCCAGCATTGTATGGAGTAATCTGGCTTCGCCGGACATTTTGTTTATCGAAAAATGTACAAATTTAAGCAAAATATTTATGCTGGCTCACTACTGCTCGCCAGGAAAATATTGGCACCTGGATGGGGGTAAACGTCTTAAAACAGTAGGCTGAATGGGGCCGAATGGATACAAGCCAAAGAGAGAGGGAGAGAAAGAGAAAAAAAGCGAGGTTGTCTCCCTTAATTTCCCCGCTCCCTAAGACTCTAGGACGAGACTGGTCCAAAGGCCAAAGTTTAGTTCCATACCTTGCCATAACTATCTATTATATCCTTATCCCGTTGAGTACCAGCGACGTGTGAGCTATTTTATTCTAGCTAAATTTCGGCGATATTATGCAGATTAGGAATGATATGTGGTAGTTAAAAGGGTTAGTTGAGATAGTTTGAAGCCTTATTATTGCTAGAGATCTTTGCTAAGCGGAGTAAAATCGTCTAATAGTTGCCACAGTATGATAAAATTGATGTCCCTGGTATTGTATGGGTTATAGAAAACGAGCGCTTACTTGCCTTCTGAAGCGCCTGTGATAGATATACCTGGATGGACATTTACCTGCAGAAAGAAACAACGTTAATTAGCACACGAGTTCACTTCCTTAATGATAATTTACTTTATTACAGGAAGATATGTTTAGTCATTTAATTATAATATATATATATATATATATATATATATATATATATATATATATATATATATATATATGATCATTATTGTTTTTAGTTAGGGAGGAATTAACAACAAAGGATAATACAATAATATAATCGCAGGGAGATCTAAAAATTATAGAGGTCAACATTGGAAATGAAAAAGTAATGATTGCAGTAGCACATATCCCTCCGTTAACTACAGCATGGTCCAAAGAAAAACATAATAATTTTGTGTACAGTACTTGTATAGCAACAGAGCAACAAATTGAAGTAGTCAACCAAAGGAGCCAAAAACTGATAATAATGGGTGATTTTCATGCAAAGAATATAAATTGGGATAGTTGGGAGACAAAACGAATTAATCAACACTGGGAAAACGTACTGGATCTATTAACAATGTACTGTATATGATGAAACACCACGTTGAACAACCCACCAGAACCAGAGAAGGAGACACATCGTCAATTTTAAACCTAATATTTACGAGACAGGTCAACAATGTCCAGGAAGTGAGATACCAGGTACCAGTAGGAAGAACTAACCACCTAGTGCTAGCAATGTCATTCGTGGTATTATGCGAATACGATCTGGCTGATTACCTTACCTTATGATACCTTATGATGTGTTCGCCACTCTTCTAGCGGCACCAAGGAGCGCGACGCCCCTCGTTTTGGGGGTTAGAGGGAAAAATACAACACAAAGAGAATGGACTCTGAAAGAGGAGAGAGACTACATAACATTAAGACACTCGGGACACCAATTAAAAGACAAAACCTTAAAAGAAAAATATATTTTTCTTACAAATATATACTGTATGGAAGGAGTAATCCATAATTTTTCAAAATTGAAAGAACGATCAACAATTGAATAATCTTGGTTCCAGGCAAGATGTACAACAGCCAAAGACAAAACAAAGACACATTGTGGGAGAGATCTAGAAGACATCCCTCTGTCCGTAGTGAACACAAATACAAACAAGTGAGGAACTAGTATACCAAGGTAAGAATAGATCAAGACAGAAATTATGAAAAGGAAGTAGTTAAAAAAGTGAGAAAGATCCAACTGTGCTGTACATATTGAATAAGATCCAACTGTGCTGTACATATTGAATAAGATCCAACTGTGCTGTACATATTGAATAAGATCCAACTGTGCTGTACATATTGAATAAGATCCAACTGTGCTGTACATATTGAATAAGATCCAACTGTGCTGTACACTGCATATTGAATAAGATCCAACTGTGCTGTACATATTGAATAAGATCCAACTGTGCTGTACATATTGAATAAGATCCAACTGTGCTGTACATATTGAATAAGATCCAACTGTGCTGTACATATTGAATAAGATCCAACTGTGCTGTACATATTGAATAAGATCCAACTGTGCTGTACATATTGAATAAGATCCAACTGTGCTGTACATATTGAATAAGATCCAACTGTGCTGTACATATTGAATAAGATCCAACTGTGCTGTACATATTGAATAAGATCCAACTGTGCTGTACATATTGAATAAGATCCAACTGTGCTGTACATATTGAATAAGATCCAACTGTGCTGTACATATTGAATAAGATCCAACTGTGCTGTACATATTGAATAAGATCCAACTGTGCTGTACATATTGAATAAGATCCAACTGTGCTGTACATATTGAATAAGATCCAACTGTGCTGTACATATTGAATAAGATCCAACTGTGCTGTACATATTGAATAAGATCCAACTGTGCTGTACATATTGAATAAGATCCAACTGTGCTGTACATATTGAATAAGATCCAACTGTGCTGTACAATTGAATAAGATCCAACTGTGCTGTACATATTGAATAAGATCCAACTGTGCTGTACATATTGAATAAGATCCAACTGTGCTGTACATATTGAATAAGATCCAACTGTGCTGTACATATTGAATAAGATCCAACTGTGCTGTACATATTGAATAAGATCCAACTGTGCTGTACATATTGAATAAGATCCAACTGTGCTGTACATATTGAATAAGATCCAACTGTGCTGTACATAATGATTAAGATCCAACTGTGCTGTACATATTCATAATGAATAAGATCCAACTGTGCTGTACATATTCATAATGATTAAGATCCAACTGTGCTGTACATATTCATAATGATTAAGATCCAACTGTGCTGTACATATTCATAATGATTAAGATCCAACTGTGCTGTACATATTCATAATGAATAAGATAAAAAAGTGGGACAGAATTAAGAAAATCACATGAAGCATGTGATACCTTGTGACGAGTTCGCCACACTACTAGCGGCACCGAGGAGCACGCCGCCCCTCGTTCTGGGTGGTGATTAAGGATTGATCTACAAAGTACTAAATCAGAACTTAAAATCAGTGTTTGTTAAAGAAACTAAGGAGTGGGAACCAAATGACCTAAGAGACGTTGAAAAGTCCCACTTATGGAGGAGATAAGACTGGATTACAAAGTTAGTCAAGAACATGTTTTATAAACTTAATAAGAGAAAAGTTACTGACGAGATATTCAATTTTGTGTTGAGAGAATGTGCAGAGGAACTGTCTGAACCACTAACAACCATCTTTAAGGGGAGGTTTCTAGTTTGTTTTCTACTCTTCCAGCAATCTTAAAAATTCACCCCCTTAAACAAGACAAATTTGTAAATTTTTCCGTAGAAAAATGTCCCGGCCGAAGGCCGATTACTCTTAAAATACAGGCTCGCTATCGCTCGCCAGGATAAAATCAACACCTATATGGCACGAAATGTCTTAAAATTGACAGAATGGGGCGGAAATTCTTAAAAATCACCAAACTAATGGGGCAAACGTCTTAAAATCTCAAAAGGAATGGAGCTAGACATGAGGGGGAAAGGGGTCAAGAAAAAAGTCCCTCAAGTGGAAACCTCCCCTTAAGAGGTCTTTAGGACTGAGTATAGTGCCGGAAATATGGAAAACTGCCAATAAAATACCAATAAAATACGAATATACAAAAAAGAAACCGTGAAGAAACTCTAAACTACAGACCGATATCATTAATTATTATAGTATTTTCTTTCTCTGTGTATGAAGGAGGAAAGGGCAAAGCTGCCTATAACAAGTGTCTCCCCCAAAGTTGAAAGAGAACATTCATGAGAACCTGGAGATAAACATACCGGTACTTATATCAGACAAACAATTTGGTTTCGGAAGTGGAATATCATGTGTCTCAAATTTACTTAGTTTATCTGATTGAGTTACTGGAGTGCTGCAAGAGAGAGAAAGATGGGTAGATGGTCTTTATTTGGATTTCAGAAAAGCTTTTGATAAAGTTCCACCTCAAAGACTAGTTTGAAAATTGGAAAACATGGGTATCAGGAGAAATTTAATTCAATAGATGAAAAACGTTTGATAACTCAGTTCCTAAAACCAAAGCTGGAGTATGCAGCAGTGATATGGAATGCTTTCATGATCAAATACATTAACACACTGGAAATAGTACAAAGAGCAGTAACAAGATGGCTGTCAGAATAGTACAAAGAGCAGTAACAAGATGGCTGTCGGAATAGTACAAAGAGCAGTAACCAGATGGCTGTCGAAATAGTACAAAGAGCAGTAACAAGATGGTTGTCGGAATAGTACAAAGAGCAGTAACAAGATGGCTGTCAGAATAGTACAAACAGCAGTAACAAGATGGCTGTCGGAATAGTACAAAGAGCAGTAACAAGATGGTTGTCGGAATAGTACAAACAGCAGTAACAAGATGGCTGTCGGAATAGTACAAAGAGCAGTAACAAGATGGTTGTCGGAATAGTACAAAGAGCAGTAACAAGATGGCTGTCGGAATAGTACAAAGAGCAGTAACAAGATGGCTGTCAGAATAGTACAAACAGCAGTAACAAGATGGCTGTCGGAATAGTACAAAGAGCAGTAACAAGATGGCTGTCGGAATAGTACAAAGAGCAGTAACAAGATGGCTGTCGGAATAGTACAAAGAGCAGTAACAAGATGGCTGTCGGAATTGAAAAGATTAACCGACGAGGAAATACTTGATAACCTGAATATCCCTTTAAGGGGGGATGGTTCACTTTTTGGGCGATTTTTGCATGTATTCATTATTTTTCTAGTTTCCTCCCTAGACCTCCATCAAATTAAAAAAAAAAAAAAAAAAACATCAATCCCCCTTCTAGTTAATATGTACATTTTTCGGTAGAAAGATTTCCCGGCCAGAGGCCGGTTCTTCCAACATTACAGGCTCACTATCGTTCGCCAGGGAAAAAATCGACACCTAATAGCACGAAAGGTCTAAATATTGACGAAGAAATGGGGCGAAAGGTGTTAAAATCGACTAACTAATGGGTCAAACATCTTAACATCTGAAAACTAATGGGGCTAAACATGAGGGAGAAAGCCAGTGGTCCTGAAAACCGCCCCCCGGGGGCCCCCCCCCCCCGCCCCTTAATGCAGCGTAGAAGAAAGAGAGGCAATATGACTACATTATTCAAAATTGTGGCATGTGTGTACTGCCAGGAGTACATGAAGGGGTTAAGGGGGGATGGGCCGGTTTTCAGGACCACTGGCTTTCTCCCTCATGTTTAGCCCCATTAGTTTTCAGATGTTAAGATGTTTGACCCATTAGTTAGTCGATTTTAAGACCTTTCGCCCCATTTCGTCGTCAATATTTAGACCTTTCGTGATATTTAGGTATCGATTTTTTCCCTGGCGAACTATAGTGAGCCTATAATGTTTTTTTCTACCGAAAAATGTACAAATCAATCTAGAAGGGGGATTTAATGGATGTGCTTTTAAATTTGATGGAAGTCTAGGGAGGAAACTAGAACAATAATGAATGCATGCAAAAATCGCCCAAAACGTGAACCATCCCCCCTTAATGAGAGGACATCCATACATAATCCACATATCCTAAATATGTCGAGAAGTTTCCATTGCCACATAAAACTGTAACTACATGGATCAATTTACGAGAGGAAATAGTTTGTGCCAAGAGCATTGAGCATTTTCAATCAAGATATGCCAGTTATGTGAAGGATGATGGGACAACACGAGCTTAGCTTATATTCCTGTAAGACACCAATAGGTAAATATATATAGGTAGATACACACACACACAGACACACACACACAGACACACAGACACACACAGACACACACAGACACACACACACACACACACAGGTATATAACAAATACCGTGTTAAGGGGGGTCACCTGCTTTTGTTCTCTCCTTTTCTCTCTTTCTCTGGCTTGTATCCAATTGGCCCCATTCAGCCTACTGTTTTAAGACGTTTATCCCCATCCAGGTGTCAATGTTTTACTGGTGAGCGGTAGCGAGCCAGCATATTTTTTAAATTTTGTTGACAGCAGGCTAAATTTGTACATTTTTCGATAGAAAAGCATCTCCGGCGAAGCCGGATTTCTTCATATAATGCTGGCTCGCTATCGCTCGCCAGGAAAAAATCTACACCTAGATGGGGATAAACGTCTTAAAATAGTTGGCTGAATGGGGCCGAATGGATACAAGCCAGAGAAAGAGAGAAAAGGAGAGAAATAAAAAAAAAACGGTGACCCCCCTTAAGCACTGTGGAGCCGCACACGCACTTGGACAACCAACGCATGCACGAAAAAGCATTGACACCCAAGCATTCACGCACACACGTTCGTACATGCTTACTCTCGATAACACAGACATAACATACACATATATCAGATAGACACACAAATATACGAAAAAACACACACACACACGCACGCACACAAACACATGCACACATAGCAGCACTCGCACATATCTAAATAAATAGTGTTTTATTATTATTATTATTATTATTATTATTATTATTATTATTATGGGTTTAAGCCTAAGGCGGAGAACCCGATTGTAAGCTTTCAGATTATTATTTTTCTTATTATTATTTAAAATTTTATTGTGCACCGGTTTTCTGCAATAACTCTGGAACCACTTTGTCAGATCGTGACCAACCTTTGACACAAGGTGCGTTTTTATATTGAGCAACTTTCGATATACTATTAATCTAAAATGGCGGCCGCACATCCGAAAATGTTCAAACGTAAATGCCGTCTCTCCCACTCATAGGAAATTATTGTGCTTTGGTGTATAGACTCAACTACCAATGCTCCACATAATGTTATAAAGAAAGCTTTTACCCTAAACGTCGTTTTTTGGCAGCCATTTTGAAAATACCTCTAATTCACTTGAAAATCCATGACTTGAAACCATTGACTACCATGGATGATCAAAGCCATTTTTGCGTCGTTGAGTGAGGCTTGTAATTCCGATGTTGTTTTACTTAGATCGCCTACTGTTGTCAAGATTTATATACAAATGTGTTTTTATATATATTTAATAAAATCGTCTGTGACCGAGAATAATATTAGAATGGTTTTTCTGAGTTTAATAAAACCCTCTGTTGTTACCAAAATAAAGAAAACATGGTTCTGAACGTAATTAAACCATATACTGTTAGCAAGAATTATATTAAGAGTGTTCTTCTAACATCAAAAAATCACATCAAAAGTTTGCCAAGATATAACACAAATCGTCCTTAAGTTGAATAAAATAATTTACTGTCAGGAAAAGTCTATCTATCTATCTATCTATATACTCAGGCCCAATCCCCACTTTTCCTTTTTTTTATTATTTATATATACGGTATATATATTGTTACGTATCTTGATCCTCAAGTGGTTAACTTGATGAATCTAGATAGCACAGAGATATATATTAAGGTATCAGTCAGCTGAAGGCAAAACAAAAGTAAAATCTAATAAAATAATTTCCTGTTGTTGCTTCCTTTCCTTTTGGATCTTAGGACTTAATATCCTTTATTGACTGATACTCTTTAATTATGAAAAATACTGAAACTAATTAAAGTCATGTAGTATTTATAAAGAATTATTATTTAACCGAAGCTTAGTAGGCTATGGTTATGAACCGAATAAGTTATAGCTAAAGAAGGACTATTAATTTTATAAAAAGTCTTGAAAGATAAATATTAAAGTAAGAATATTTCTGTCTCTTACCCTTTTTGAAATGAATAGATAGTTTTCTTCTATGTCCTTTTATTTATATTTAATGTAATTATTCTTGGTTCTTGTCTTACGTTAATAGTATTATATTATTATTATCATCAGGAGTAATATCAAAGTCACATAAAAAGTTAGATATATATTTAATAATTAGTTAAATTTATTTCTTAACCACGTAACATTGAGGTTTGATTATGAGTAAATAAAGTTACAGGATCGTTTCATAGACTCGATTCAGGTCTCACTCAAATAATATGAAAAGCAAAATATAATATTTTGAAGCAAAAGAATTTTCTTCAGCTTAGGAAATCACTAGAAGTAATATTACCACAGCCATGTTAGTCTAAGGCGATATTACTAATACGAGACAATAGCATCACCGTACTAAGCACCATTAAGCAATGTAAGCTTAATTCAAAGAAAATGAAAGAACTCGTAAGTATTAATATAAAACAATAGGATTACTTTCATCATAACCCAATTACTTAAAGAGTTGCTTTAGTCCACAAGTTAGTCAACTAAAATAGTTAAGTACATAATAATAGCGTTAACGTTAATTCGCAATCAAATAGTTAAACACATAATAGTAGCGTTAACGTTAATTCCCAATTAAATAGTTAAACACATAATAGTAGCGTTCACGTTAATTCCCAATCACATATCTCACTAACCAACATAACATAAGTGTTTACACCGAACACACTTAACACACATTTATATAATCTGACTGACAGTCACAATCCCATTATAATACTTCACCCCGTCTTCCTCCAGCTGCAAGTTCACCTTCCCCAACTCCAAATGAGACTGATTTGAATGCCCACAACTCGGGTCTTATATACCAAACAATGATGGTGTAGGAACGAATCAGGAGGCGGCGGGTGGTGCCGGCGCCAATCATAGCTCCTCGAATCACATAACAGGTGCGAGGTCCATTCACAGCTCCTGGCGTCGATCATACGTCATAGCATCGGTCATCGAGGTGTGAAGGCTAGCATGCTGGTATGGGGAGAGATGGTTTGCCCACTCGCTCGTTCGCTAGTCTGCTTCACCACTTGGGTAGTTTGGCTCCTTGAACTCTAATTCTAACTCTTAAATTAACATACAGGGCTCCGTATGTCACACCTCCCCCCTAGAAAAGAGTTTAAGGAGTATAGTACATAATATTAAACATAATACATAAATAGATTCACCACCAGATTGGCAACAGCAAGATTATAATGAGGATATAATAAGGATATCACCCAAAGTAGGCAACGTCTCCAGGTACCACATCAGAACATAGCCGGAACGTAGCTGGAGCGTTATTCGAACTGCAAGGCATTATCTCACAGCTGAAGGCTTGAAAGCGCACTACAAAAGCATGAATATTTACCTCGCTACAAGGGAGAGCTAATTGCCAAAATCCTCTCATTAAATTATACTTACTGCTGCAGGAGGCCAAACTGGTAAATGCAATCTTTGATCCGTGGCAGTGGGTAGGTATCGTTCTTTGTGACAGCATTGACTTGCCTATAGACCCTACAAAACCTATGGCTCCCGTCTGGCTTTGGCACAAGTATGACCGGACTACTCCACTGGCTTAAGGCCCTATTGATCAGTTCATTAGAAATCATAAAGTCAAGCTCGACCTGCAGTATACTCCTGCGTTGTGGCGAGACACGGTAGGGGGATAGTTTAATGGGAGTTGCATCCCCTACGTCGATGTCGTGCACGGCCAAAGAAGTGAGCCCTGGAGTATCACGGAACACACTGGGAGACTGAGATAAAACAGAGATTAGATGGTTCGCTTGATCAGAGGGAAGATGACATAGTTTAGATGGTAATTCCCTCAAAGCCACTGAATTATACTGAAAGTTGGATAGGCTACATGACAAGTCAAAGTCTGCATGGATACCTTCAGGCTCTGGAACAGTCTGTTGCGGATCAGTAAGAGAACTGAAGACTTTGTCCGCACCAGGCTGCTCACAGGTCCTGACATTCACTGCCACAGTGGGAGAATCTGGAGGAGAGGAATCAGGGGACCTATGGTAGGGCTTCAACATATTTATATGGAATACTTGCGTGGGCTTTCTCCTGTCTGGGGTAGTTACTAGATAATCGGTAATGCTCACCCTCCGAATGATCTTATATGGGCCCCTGAACTTGGCAGATAAAGGTTGGCCAAAAACTAGCTCATTAGGGGAAAAGTCCAGGGATTCAGTTGGAACCTCACGAGTAGCAAATAACAGAAAAGGTACCCCCTTATCCCACTCAACTCCGGTCTCTGTACAATACTTACGTAACATTCCCTTTAATGTCTGATGATATCGTTCGAGAACCCCTTGACTCTCTGGGTGGTAGGTGCTAGACTTTACATGCTCGATACCCAACTCCTTCAGGGACTGCTGGAAAATGTTAGAGGTAAAATTAGTTCCTTGATCACTTTGCACCTCATGGGGGAAACCCATTCTGGTGAAAAATTTGAGCAGTTCCTTGATTACAGTTGGAGCAGAGGTAGTCCTTAAGGGTATAGCCTCTGGGTAGCGAGTTGCCATGTCCATGATAGTTAATAAATAAATGTTACCTTGGGAAGTCTTAGGCAATGGGCCTACAATGTCCACTACCACCCGAGTAAAAGGATTCTCGAAAACGGGCAAGGGCACCAGAGGATGTACAGGCACCTTCTGATTGGGTTTTCCTGTCATCTGGCAAGTGTGACACACTCTACAACACTCCACTACATCTGCACGCATTCCTGGCCAGTAAAAGTGGAATCTGATTCTGTCTAGAGTTTTTCTCACACCTAGGTGTCCTGCCAATGGTATACAATGTGCCATTTCCATGACATCTTTACGACAAGGTTTGGGGACTACTACTTGATGGACGTCCCAAGCCCCGTCATCGATTGGTCTGTGTGGCGGTCTCCATCTTCGCCACAATACTCCTCCTTTGAGGTAGAAACATTCACCACCCTCCTTCTCGCATTCCTCTTCACTCACGGACCTGGCAGCTAACTCCTTGCATTCACAATCATCTCTCTGTAGCTCTACCAGGCCACTAGGACAATTTGGAGGGGTTTCATGGTCATCGTTAGGGTCAAGATGAGCCATAAAGGTGTCAGATAAATCCACCTCAGTCACATCATCAGGCACAGTTGGAGCATCATTCACACTCTCATCATCCCTTTCATCAACTCTTACATTCGGTACATTTCTGTCTGAGGGAACTGCTACTTGAGACATTGAACGTTTGTCAGCACACACAGGGAAAACAGTTGGCAACTCCTTGTCAAGCTCACCGGTTAGTGGCTCGTTAACAGGGGAAAGTGACAAAATGGGGTCGGGTCGGACCTTCTCACCTGCTACATCATTCCCCAAAAGGAGTGTTACCCCAGGCACAGGGATATCTTGGGACCTACACAAAGCTATGGTGGCCTCACCCTGTAGTAACTCACATTCAATTTCGCCTTTTACCAAGTATGCATAAAACTGGCCTCCAGCACCTCTCATTACAACTGGTTCGCCAGGTGGGCACTCAGTGTAAGGATTCACCATGAGGGTGCTAGTAGAACCTGTGTCTCTCAGAATTTTTACCTCATGCATGCAACCATTTAATCTCACGTTGCCAGATGAAATAAAGGGACGGTAACTGTCCTGCACTGATGGTGAAATTATTATTGGTTTAACCCTTGTGGGTTGCACCACACATGCTACTACACCCCTGTCTAGATGATTTACGTTAGCTGCTAGGTACTCCTTCTGTCGAGAGTCCTGCATTAAAGGAACTTTTGGTGCTAGGTACTCCTTCTGTCGGGAGTCCTGCATTAAAGGAACATTTGGTGCTAGGTACTCCTGTCGGGAGTCTTGCATTAAAGGCACATTTGGAATTTGAGATACGGCGGCAACTGTCTGCCCCGATCTCTCGGTTTTTTCCTTGGCCCAGCACTGATAAGCTAGGTGGCCTCTCATGCCACAAAAAGTACATACTTTAGGGGATACGGGAAAGTTCCCTCTTTGAGCATTACTATTAGTTTGGGGCCCACCTCTGTTACCATTGCCCTGAGTCGCATTTTTAGTTGGGGAAACATTTCTATTTTGGCTAACTGGGGAAGACGTTATAGGCTTGTGACTGGGTCGGTCAGATCTGTGATTGGGATACTTAAAATTAGAACTAGAATTATCGTAGGGCTTCTTTCCACGAAATTTGTTGTTGAGCACGTATGTGTCAGCCATGTCAGCGGCGTCGGCAAGACAATCTACCTTTTTCCCCTTTAAATGATAGGATACAGAAGAATCAATTTTCCATAGGAAATTTTCTAACAGGACCAACTCCTTCAGATCGTTGTAGCTTGTGACTTTCTTACTCTTGACCCAATGATTGAAAGTTTTAGTCATGGTCCTGGCAAATACCTTATGGGTTTCTTCTACTTTCTTCTGGTTTTTACGGAAAGATTGCCTGTAAGCCTCAGGCTGCAATTGATAGGTTTTTAAGATAGCTTCTTTGAGATTGTCATAATCCTGCCTAACTTCTGCTACTTCTGACAAATACGTGGCTCGAGCCTGCCCTGTCAAAACAGTTTGTAACATAAAAGGCCATTGATCTCTTGTCCACTTCATACCTCCAGCAACTTCCTCAAACAAAACAAAGAAATCCTGCACATTATCCTCAGTGAAGGGTGGAATGACACTAGTCATAGTTAATCCCAGAGGGGGAGCAATTACGGGAGCATTTGTATGGACATTTAGTTGAGCCGTACGATATTGATATTCATATTGTTCGGTCGTTGCTCTGGCTTGTTCGGCATTTATTCTGGCTAGTTCTATATTTAGTCTGGCTTGTTCGGTCTTTGCTCTGGTTTGTTCTAGTTCGAATAATTGATCAACGGTAAAACCAGGTGGCAATTGTTCATCAAGTTGGCTGGGTTTACTCGAGATCCCACCAACTGCTCCGTCTCCCTCCCCGCCTTCTACAGGGAACAGGTGGGTTTTTATGGTCTGACCCACCTCTCCTTTAGACATGTTTGAGACAGTTAATTGGAGATGTGAGGCAAGCACTTTCAGTTCAGATTTTGACAGACAGTCAATATCAGGGGCTGTGGGTTCTGATTCTATGAAAACTCGAGCATCTTCGTTATTAATTAGTTGAGGCATGATTAATATTTGATTGTTAAGTAGTGAAACGTTAATGAAACTGAGTGAAACTGTATGAAACGAATCCTTGGCAAGGTCGCCACTCTTCTGTTACGTATCTTGATCCTCAAGTGGTTAACTTGATGAATCTAGATAGCACAGAGATATATATTAAGGTATCAGTCAGCTGAAGGCAAAACAAAAGTAAAATCTAATAAAATAATTTCCTGTTGTTGCTTCCTTTCCTTTTGGATCTTAGGACTTAATATCCTTTATTGACTGATACTCTTTAATTATGAAAAATACTGAAACTAATTAAAGTCATGTAGTATTTATAAAGAATTATTATTTAACCGAAGCTTAGTAGGCTATGGTTATGAACCGAATAAGTTATAGCTAAAGAAGGACTATTAATTTTATAAAAAGTCTTGAAAGATAAATATTAAAGTAAGAATATTTCTGTCTCTTACCCTTTTTGAAATGAATAGATAGTTTTCTTCTATGTCCTTTTATTTATATTTAATGTAATTATTCTTGGTTCTTGTCTTACGTTAATAGTATTATATTATTATTATCATCAGGAGTAATATCAAAGTCACATAAAAAGTTAGATATATATTTAATAATTAGTTAAATTTATTTCTTAACCACGTAACATTGAGGTTTGATTATGAGTAAATAAAGTTACAGGATCGTTTCATAGACTCGATTCAGGTCTCACTCAAATAATATGAGAAGCTACATATAATATTTTGAAGCAAAAGAATTTTCTTCAGCTTAGGAAATCACTAGAAGTAATATTACCACAGCCATGTTAGTCTAAGGCGATATTACTAATACGAGACAATAGCATCACCGTACTAAGCACCATTAAGCAATGTAAGCTTAATTCAAAGAAAATGAAAGAACTCGTAAGTATTAATATAAAACAATAGGATTACTTTCATCATAACCCAATTACTTAAAGAGTTGCTTTAGTCCACAAGTTAGTGGAGTAGTTAAGTACATAATAATAGCGTTAACGTTAATTCGCAATCAAATAGTTAAACACATAATAGTAGCGTTAACGTTAATTCCCAATTAAATAGTTAAACACATAATAGTAGCGTTCACGTTAATTCCCAATCACATATCTCACTAACCAACATAACATAAGTGTTTACACCGAACACACTTAACACACATTTATATAATCTGACTGACAGTCACAATCCCATTATAATACTTCACCCCGTCTTCCTCCAGCTGCAAGTTCACCTTCCCCAACTCCAAATGAGACTGATTTGAATGCCCACAACTCGGGTCTTATATACCAAACAATGATGGTGTAGGAACGAATCAGGAGGCGGCGGGTGGTGCCGGCGCCAATCATAGCTCCTCGAATCACATAACAGGTGCGAGGTCCATTCACAGCTCCTGGCGTCGATCATACGTCATAGCATCGGTCATCGAGGTGTGAAGGCTAGCATGCTGGTATGGGGAGAGATGGTTTGCCCACTCGCTCGTTCGCTCGCTAGTCTGCTTCACCACTTGGGTAGTTTGGCTCCTTGAACTCTAATTCTAACTCTTAAATTAACATACAGGGCTCCGTATGTCACAATATATATACCGGTATATATATATATATATATATATATATATATATATTTTTTTTTTTTTGGGGGGGGGTGCAGAGTTAGAAAAATACATATACAAATGGCGCCTGTATACCAAAAGGGTTAAACAGGTTCCGCTCGATATTCAATAATTATCAAATTCATCCCGAGTAAATGACAGTATTTAGAGCCTTATTGCCAGTACATTAACATAAAAATAATTGGCATATTTAATTATATACCATTAGGCATCATCTTAGATTAGTATATTGCTATGAATGTACTTACTGTAATGTGTATTACTTATACATATGGAACCAACTCTAACTAAAGCGGTTTAATAGTATTATGCTAATTACGGTGAATTTGTATTATTGTATTTTTGCTATTATTTATTATTACTATTATTATTATTATTATTATTATTTATTTATTAGTTATATTATTATTATTATTATTTATTGTTATTATCATTATAAATAGTATTATTATTGATATAATTATCGGTGATATAAATATTTACGCACACATGCATACACACATACACACACAAATGGGCACCATAAATAGACAAACACACACACACACATACACACGTACACACATACGCACGCAAAAGTTGGCACTATAGATAGCCAAGCATGCATCTCTCTCTCTCTCTCTCTCTCTCTCTCTCAAACACACACACACACACACAAGTGGGCACCCTAGATAGCCAAGAATGCAACCCTTTCACACACACACACACACACACACACACACACACACACACACACACACACACACACACACACACACACACACATATATACAAATGGCAACTCTACATAGCCAGGCATACA
Organism: Paralithodes platypus; assembly: GCA_032716605.1. Classification (NCBI taxonomy): domain Eukaryota; kingdom Metazoa; phylum Arthropoda; class Malacostraca; order Decapoda; family Lithodidae; genus Paralithodes; species Paralithodes platypus. The sequence continues at coordinate 28,059,599 of CM064527.1, forward strand.
GCTCTTACACTCATACATGCTGTACACATAACCTACTCAATATGGGTTTCAGAGGCCGTGTTACATCGTTTTTCGGGAATAACATATTAACAAACAGTTGGATCAGTATGATATTTTGCCACAGCTTGTTTCACCCCATCCCCTAATTTTCGTCAATATTGTGCATTATCAAAAGTTGAGAATTAAGCCACTTGTCCCTGTGTCGTGAGGTTAAAGTCACAACTGAATGACTATGAAACGGACAAGGCTACCGTGGTGTACCTGTGAGAACCACCAAACCATTTTTGCTCCTCCATCAAACACGGTAGTTATCAGCCACCACCCAACTCTACTATCGCCTTTACATTCAAGTTATCTGTCAGGTATATCCCAGGATGACTTGTTTTGTGATAAGGTGTGAAGGGTGTTAAATAATGACCACCTTATTTAGTTTTAGAGGCTGAAGGAGTGGTCACGTAATTAGTTTGCGCTTTATCCCATTCACATTTCGACTTTAGCTTGTCGAACGACAGTTTTCTACCTAAAAAAAATGTAAAAATTTACCCTAAATGGGTTCTTGGAGAAATGTTTTTTATATATTTTTTGAAGGGGGTCTAGGGATGTTTAATTTTCCGAGGTCAAACCAAAATCCCAATGCTCGAGAATAGCAAAAACAAATATAACTAACATCTATATAATAACAAACTATGATAGTGGCCTCCACGACAACGGATGTTAAGGTGGGTGGTGGTGAAGGGGGATGGGGTATCAAGTTTAGTTGAGACCACAGCGGTTAGTTGTAGATAATATAGACTGACTCACTCCATACCTTCATAGAGGACGCACATACACACACATACACACATACACACACACACACATATATATATATATATACCGGTATATATATATATATATATATATATATATATATATATATATATATATATATATACTGTATATACATACAGTATACAGGGTGTCCCAGGAGGAAAGGGAATTACTTTGTGAAATGATAAAACAAGATATTCTAAGCCTAAATGTTTTATAAGAGGTTATAAGAGGTATTAACTCAACCGGTATAGATACTGCATGTTAAAAATTGTATTTTCCTATGTATTGCAAACTGTAAAAGGGACTAACCCACATTCACCTAAATGTGTTTATTATACCATATTATAATAGCCTACAGATATTATTATGTTGTATGTTACACAAATGTTAAAGACATACTAGCTCATAATTATTGGACTTGTTGGAAACCGTTTGACGTGGAAGAGTTCATTATAGTGGTGCGGGGGAGGACACTATATCAAACCTTCAATGTACAGTATATGTATCGGTTGAAATGTTGTTTGTTTTCATAATGTGTTTTTTGTTTAGTTTAGAATACCTTCTTTTATAATTTCCCAAAGTTATGCCCTTTCCTCCTGGGACACCCTGGTATAATAATAAATGTATCCCTTTGGCAGTGGGTGTACACTCCACCAACAAACAATCTTTACACTAACGCTCTAAACATTCTGGAAGTGGGTCGAAATCTTATGATAATGCCTCACAGCCGTATGTTTCACCCGATTCATTCCGTTCACACTAGATTATTTACAGCTCACCAGTGTAAAGATGGTGTTTTGGTCTAGTGTACAGCCACATGTCTATCTATCTATCTATCTATCTATCTATCTATCTATCTACTGTATATACTTATCTATAACGTACAGTACCGTCTTGAGCACTAATATGGTTGCACCCTAAAACATGTGTGTGAGCTCTTGCAATTTTCTTTATGTAAATATATCCATTCAAATTGATGTTCATATCAAATTAGCTATATATTAATATATCTAATAATATAGCATTGTATGAATATTCCCATATTCAAAATATGTTAATGGGGGCAGTGCCTAGTCAGTTAAGGGGAGACTGGCCGTTTGTTTGGTCTATTGATTCATTTATTCATATATATATTTTAATTTCCTCCCTAGACCTCCATCAAGCTTAGAAAACCCCCCCCCCCCCTTCAAGATAAATTTGTAAATTTTTCGGTAGAAAAATGGTCGTTCTTCTTAAAATTGCAGGCTCGCTTTCGCTCGCCAGGAAATATTCGACACCTAAAAGGCACGAAAGGTCTTAAAATTGACAACGAAATGGGGCGAAAGGTGTTAAAATCGCCAAACTAGTGGGCCGAACGTCTTATAATCTCAAAACTAGTGGGGCTAAACATTATGGAGAAGGGGGTCCAGAAAAACGGTCTTCCTCCCCTTAAGAGCTCAATTATTTGGGAAAAAGAGGGTTCGAGACCATGAGTTAAGAGAGGGTTTGAGACCGTGAGTGAGGCGGCGAGATATAGAGGGACCGGCCAGGCACCGTGGTCTACGATGGGAAGGCCATGAACGAGCCGGTTGAAGCGCTCATTTACTGTCTGGAATAAGAGCTGGCTTCACCGTGTTGAATGGTTGAATATACAGGCTATAAACCATGTCCGGAGGTAGAAGCTGGATTATTATTATTATTTATTATAATTAATTTTTATTTTGCCAATCAAACATACAATATATGTTAATTTTACAATAAAATAATATCATGGCTGCGCCTTTTGAGAACAATCTCTCTTAAAGGCACCTTGAATACAACTCGATGGTTATTTTACATACAGTAAGATTATTAACACATATAATATTATATAATTATAGCTAATGAGGCACAGCCCCAGCCCCGCAGCCACAGCAAGAAGGGATTCGGAACAGTGGCCAGGTATAATTACCTAGCCACCACCCCGAACCATCCCCCCACCCAGACCGCTGTGGGTAGAGCAAACCCCAGCCTTATAATACAGTACGGTACCTACATATTGATCAACACCAGAACAGTATCTTAATTTGTTTCCGATATAAAGGTGATTGTAATTTAGGGTTGTGGCAGTTTTATTGTCAAATGTTAAATAAGATTAATATTTAGACATTAGTGAAGATTTGAGTGATATTTTGAAACTAGGCAGAGTGGGTTTATTTTGTAAGTCAGGAGACAACTGATTCCAAACTTTCGCACCATGGTATTTTATTGATGTCTGGGATTGTCTAGAGGTCATTAGGGGAATATTTAAAGAATTTATATTTCTTAATGCATACCTTTCATTTTCACGATGTCTAAATAATTCCACATTGTTATAGCCATTTAATGCTTTGTATACAAAGATAGCACTGCAAAATATGTTAATATCTTCAAATTTTAAGAGATTAAGTTGTCGAAATAATTCATTGTTGTGAGCATATTTGGATCTAAATGTAATTGTTCGTATAACTTTTCTTTGTGCAACTTCAACAGGTTGTAATCTACTTTTACCCGTCGCTCCCCATACTGTATGACAGTATAAGAGAAATGGATAAATTACTGAATAATATAAAAGCTTTAGGGCATTTAAGTCGACATTGGCGTGTTAAGTACAGTATACCACATTGTTTATTTAGTTTATTTGTTACGTCCTTTATGTGTAAGTTCCAAGACAGTTTTCTGTCCACCGTTATCCCCAGAAACTTAACGCTCTCCACTTCTCTCACTGATTGATTACCAAATTTAATTGGTTGCATATCATTTGGAACGTTTTTGTTTCTGTGAAAGACTATAAAGTTAGTTTTATTAATATTTAGTGTAAGTTTATTGGTAGTTATCCAATTATGTACATTCTTAAGTTCATTGTTTATAGAAACAATAAGAGAGCGCAAGTCTCGGTGACTGGCGTACAGAGTACTGTCATCAGCAAATAATATATATTTAAATAACATACTTGAGTTTACAATATCATTAATAAATAAAATTAACAACAATGGACCCAGTATAGAACCTTGTGGTACTCCGTAGGATATTATTTGCATATTAGATGAATTGTCCTTATATTGTACATACTGTTTTCGATTAGTTAGATAAGAGTGAAACCATTTGCTAATGGTACCTCTAATGCCATAATGTTCGAGTTTCTTTAGGAGGATTTGATGGTCAACAGTATCGAATGCTTTGGATAGATCTAAAAATATACCAACTGTAAAATGCTTGTCATCAAAAGATTTGAGGATATCGTTAGTAAATAATGATAAAGCTGACTCTGTTGAACATCCTTTTCTAAACCCATGCTGAGCCTCATTAATAATATTGTTAGTTGAACAAAACTCTGTAATCCTTGTATGCATAATTTTTTCTAGGATTTTACTCATAGCTGGGAGTACAGACACAGGACGGTAGTTATTAAAGATTGAACTATCTCCGGATTTATATATAGGAGTAACTTTTGCAATTTTAAGGCAATCGGGAAAAACACCACTGGAAAATGACATGTTACAAAGATATCCTATAACTGGAGACAAAGCTGTAATAACAAACCTTAAAACTTTCATTGGTATTTCATCATAACCAGGAGAGGAGTCCCGTAGTTGTTTTACTGTATTGATTATTTCATCGCTTGTGACGGGAGACATGGAAAAAGGCGTTACTTGTCTATTTTGTAGGTAGGATGTAAAGTCTACGTTTGAAGTATCTATATTTTCTTCTAATTTTTTACCGACATCAATAAAATATGAGTTAAAGTGTTCCACAATATCACTAGGTTTAGTCAACTCGGTATTATTATTAATGAAAGTGTTGTTTATTTTATGTTTAGTTTTCTTTGCAAGAAAAAAATTAATTATGTTCCAAACCTTTTTAGCATTACCAGTAGATTCTTGGAGTTTAGATTTATAATGGTTTCTTTTAGCTGATCTTAAAGCTTCTGTTACCTGGTTACGTAGTCTACGGAACTCCTCTCCAAATGTGATGGGCCTAATAGCATATTTCCTAGCTAGTTTATTCTTCTGTTTAATCATGATTTTTAATTCTGGGGTTATATACTGTTTATCTAGGTATGCGTTATTCTGGGGTTATATACTGTTTATCTAGGTATGCGTTATTCTGGGGTTATATACTGCTTATCTAGGTATGCGTTATTCTGGGGTTATATACTGTTTATCTAGGTATGCGTTATTTATTCGTTTTGTAATTATTGGAAAATATCTGTTAAAACAAGCATTAAATATTGTCATAACATTATTATATACAACATTAGGGTCATTGGAAAAATAAACTAGTTCCCAGGACGCATCTTCTATGGCTTTCTTAAATTCATTTAGATTATTTTCACTATAATTTCTATATCTTATAAAAGTATGGTCTTCTTCCCTATTATTAGATGCGCATATCTCAGATTCATAAATGGTAAAGATTGGAAAATGATCAGTTAATTTATTGTATATAATTCCACTGAACACATTTTGCGTGAAATTGTTTGACCAAATGTGATCTATTATTGTTGCTGTTGTAGAAGTTACACGTGTTGGCTTATTTATAGTATTGAAAAAAAGTTTAGAATAGCATGTGGAGATAAATTCAGCTACTTTGTTGTCATCTTTATATTTTAATAAGTTAAGATTAAAGTCCCCGGTAAGGTAACATTTTTTCCTCTCATCACTTATTACTGAGATTATGTCATTAAATTTGTCATGAAAATATCTGAAATCAGTGTGTGGCCTTCTATATATTATGCCTACTATTATGTTGTCCGAGTTGGTGTTACATATTTCAATAAATAATGTCTCTATACTATTATGTTGAATTGTTAAGTCGTCTCTTACTATGTATTTGTAGCCTGTTTTAAGGTACAAGGACACTCCCCACTGGTTCGTGTGAAATTGTTATTGAATTTTGTGTAATTAGGAATATCATATAAGTGCTGTATATCAGATGTTAGTTTCGATGGATTTTTTAGATGGATTAAAAAAAAAAAAAAAATACATAAAAATACTAATAATACATAATATTATGTACCGGTATTTATTAATATATAGCTGATTTGATCTGGACATCAACCTAAATGGAAATGTTTGCATAAAGATAATCGTTAGAGCTCGCGAACATTTGTCAGTAGCTGTACATAATTATACACAGCTGTACCTGATACAACCATGAGGTCCGGGCTGATCACAGCTTAACAGTACGGTACAGTGTGTGTGTTGTGGGTGTGGATGTGTATTTGGGGGGGAGGGGTTAGTGTGGGTGTATGTGTGTGGGGGTGTGTGTGTGGGGTTTGGGGGGGGGGGTGTGTGGGTGTATGTGTGTGGGGGGGTGTATGTGTGGATGTGTGTTTAGGTGGGGGGGGGGGTGTATGTGTGGGTGTGGGTGTCACAGTTTAATGTAGTGTCTCCGTGATGAAAGAGGTAACAAGAAGGAACACACTTAGAGAATTTCCTGCGTTGTGTCCGTGTGTTTATGTGTCCGTGTGTGTGGATGTGTTTATGTGTCCGTGTGTGTGGATGTGTTTATGTGAGGTTGTGTGTGGATGTGTTTATCTGCCCGTGTGTGTGGATGTACTTACTCTAGTTGTATTGCGGGAGTGAGCATGCTCGTTATTTCCCGCCTCCTATATGTGTAGGTGTTATATGTATCGTTGGAATGGCTGTGGATGTGTGTGTAGTCTGTATTTTTAGCCAATTGGCGACATCGGAAACGAAGGCTTAGAGTGGATCTGTATGGTACCATTCTCACTATAGACGGTACCGTCTCGCCCGAAGGCTTAGGTAGCCATCAGCTTAGGTGAACCATATGATACCCATCTCGCCTTGTACCATTTTTGCCAACCCCAGATGGGACGTCACAACGTCGTCCACTTATTCCAGGTACCTATTTACAGCTAGGTGAACTGAGGCTAACACATGAAAGGAGACAAGCCCAATTTGTCTCCGCCCGGCCGGGGATTGAACCCCCGACCCCTCGTGTGTGAGACGAGAGCTCTACCTACTAGGCTACGGGCTGTGTTTATGTGTCCGTGTGTGTGGATGTGTTTATGTGTCCGTGTGTGTGGATGTGTTTATGTGAGGTTGTGTGTGGATGTGTTTATGTGTCCGTGTGTGTGGATGTGTTTATGTGAGGTTGTGTGTGTGAGGTAAGAAGGTGCGGATGTGACATTAAGGGGACCCACTCGCTTTTTTCTCTTTCTCTCCATCTTTCTTTGGCTTTTATCCATTCCGCCCCATTCAGCCTACTGTTTTAAGACGTTTACCCCAATCCAGGTGTCAATATTTTCCTGGCGAGCGGTAGCGAGCCAGCAATTATGTATTTTTGTTTTGACAGCAAGCTAAATTTTTAAATTTTTCGATAGAAAAATGTCTCCGGCGAAGCCGGATTTCTACATACAACGCTGGCTCGCTATCGCTCGCCAGGAAGAAATCGACACCTGGATGTGGATAAACGTCTTAAAACAGTTGGCTGAATGGGGCCGAATGGATATAAGCCAGAGAAAGCGAGAAAAGGAGAGAAAGAGAAAAAAAGCAGGTGACCCCCCCTTGAGAAATGACTCACACAGGAGGAGGGGGGGGGGGGAGGGGACCTTCTTTCAACAGCCATGCAGTCACAAGGCACAAGAAGAATATAAAATAACTATGCAAATAAATAATGCAAACTAAACCAACCTAAATTGGGACGGTACAAGATAAAGGTCCAATAACTAATACATACCGTAGCTAATATTATAAACATATTCTTTAACGGGAGAATTCCACTTGAGGGATTTTTTTTCTTTACTCCTTTCTCTCATGTTTAGCCCCATTGCTATTGAGATTTTAAGATGTTCGCCCCATTAGTTTGGCGATTTTAAGAACTTTCACCCCATTTATGTCACTTTTAAGACCTTTCGTGCCATTTAGGTGTCGATATTTTCCTGGCGAGCGATAGCGAGCCTGTAATTTAAGAACCGAAAAATGTACAAATTTATCTTGAAAGGGGGTCAAGGGGGTGTAATTTCAAGCTTGATGGAAATCTAGGAAACACTAAAAACCTCCCCTTAATCCTTAGACTCTGAAGGGTTTGGAATATTATATAGCCCTGGTAATTCTCGTTTGGGGTTGATACAGCATCAATTGACTGCTTACATATTATAGTGTGTGAGTGTGCGTTATAGTGTGTGAGTGTGCGTTATAGTGTGCGTTATAGGACACCAATTATGGCCCTTCTGACTCCTTCAACTGCTTAAGGGGAGGTATTTACTTTGTTCCCTAGACTTCCATCAAGCTTAAAATTATACCCCCTTGAGTCCCTTTCAAGATAAATTTGTACATTTTTCGGTAGAAAAATGTCCCGGCCGAAGGCCGGTTCCTCTTAAATTACAGGCTCGCTATCGCTCGCCAGGATAAAATCGACACCTGAATGGCACGAAAGGTCTTAATATGGCGTGAAAGTTCTTAAAATCGTTAAACTAATGGGGCGAACGTTTTGTAATATCAAAAGCAATGGGGCTAAACATGAGGGTGGAAGGGGTCAAGAAAAAAATCCCTCAAGTGAAGATCTCCCCTTAAGGGGGCTCACCTCGTTTGTTTTTCTTATCTCTCTCTCTCTCTCGGCCCCATTCAGCCTACTGTTTTAAGACGTTTATCCCCATCCAGGTGTCGATTCTTTCCTGGCGAGCGGTTAGCGAGCCAGCAATTTTTAATGTTTTTTTTTTCTAAAAAAAAAGGCCATATTTGTACATTTTTCGATAGAAGAATGTCTCTGGCGAAACCGGATTTCTCCATACGATGGTGGCTCGCTCCCGCTCGCCAGGAAGAAATCTACACTTGGATGGGGATAATCGTCTTAAAACAGTAGGCTGAATGAGGCCGAATTGATACAAGCCAGAGAAATGGAGAGAAGAAAAGCAGGTCACCCCCTAAAATAAACCGCTGAAATGCCAATATACGGTATAGACTTGGTGATTAAGTTCGGGATTGCTTTGATATTTTAAGGTTACGATTTGTGTCCTAGAGTGCACAGTACAGCTGTTTTGGTTGATATTAGAGAGAAGACAGGACTTTGAATATCTATCCAATGAAAATAAATAAAATGCACTTTGCTCAAACGATCGATTTCTTAATATTCTTTTGTTTCTAGAATACACAAAAGCCTAAGCTGAACTGGAAGCTATGGTAGGTAGGATAGACGGTGATCGGACAACTCAACCAGTAGACCATTTCAACCAGTACCAAATCAACCTATACGTTTAGGTTAGGTTAAGTTAGTACTATATTTTGGCACTGGTTTGGTTGGTCTTGGTTGATTTGACACGGGTTGAGGGCTACTGGTTGAAATGGTCTACTGGTTGAGATGTCCGGGAACCAGGATAGACAGAATATTCTCAGAGGGTAGAGTAAAGGACAGTACTATTTTGGAAGATATTGTTTGGGTGGTGCTATTATTGTACGCGACTATACTGCAATGACTCAAACCTCTTAAAGGGGATAGTGGGTGTTTTGTTGGTCTATGTATTCAGTTATTCATGGATCTTTTAGTTTCCTCGCTAGACCTCCATCAAGCTTAAAATTACACCCCTTAGACCCCCTTTCAAGATAGATTTGTACATTTTTCGATAGAAAAATGTCCCGGCCGAAGGCCGGTTCATCTTAAAGTTACAGGCTCGCTATCGCTCGCCAAGAAAATATCGACACCTAAATGGCACAAACGGTCTTAAAATTGACAACGAAATGGGGCGAAAGGTGTTAAAATCAAACTAATGGGCTGATCGTCTTAAAATCACAAAACTAATATGCTAAATATGAGGGAGAAGGGAGTCCATAAAAAGCCCCTACCACCACCCCCCTTCTTCAGTGTTGTGTCTACGGCCAGTGGTGGTGGTGGTGAAGGTGTAAGTGGCCAGTCAGCTGTTTCCTACCCGTATATCCTGGCCAATCACACCGCAATTTATTTTCGCTATTAAAGGGGTAGTGCTTGGTTTTTGGTCTATATTTATTTATTAATATATTTTTGAGTTTCCTCGCTAGATCTCCATCAAGCTTAGACAAATACCCCCTAGAACCCCCCCCCCCCCCATCAAAATAAATTTGTAAATTTTTCGGTAGAAAACAATCCCGGTCGAAGGCCGGTTCCTTCTCATTACAGCCTCGCTATCGCTCTTCAGGAAAAAATCGACACCTAAATGTACCGAACAGTCTTAATATTGACACAGAAATGGGGCGAAGGTGTCAACATTGCCAAACTAATGGGCTTCTGCCCATTAGTCATATAATTATGCAAACCAATGGGGCTAAACATGAAGAAGGGTGTCCAGAAAACCCGGCCACATACCCTACAACGATAACCTCTATAGTTGGTATCGTCTGTTTCACTCCATTGGTGACTGTTAGTCTATTGTTACAGTCGGTTTCACTCCATTGGTGACTGGTAGTCTATTGTTACCGTCTGTTTCACTCCATTGGTGACTGTTAGTCTATTGTTACCGTCTGTTTCACTCCATTGGTGACTGTTAGTCTATTGTTACCGTCTGTTTCACTCCATTGGTGACTGGTAGTCTATTGTTTTCCAGCTGAGGGTAAATTGTCATGTTACTATTTTGGTTACTTAGTTATAACGTAGATTTGGTAGTGAAATATGCTGTTAATTATGAAAACTTGGCATTAATACGACCCAGACACACACCGTAGTAGTTTAATACGACCGAGACACACACCGTAGTAGTTTAATACGACCCAGACACACACCGTAGTAGTTTAATACGACCCAGACACACACCGTAGTAGTTTAATACGACCCAGACACACACCGTAGTAGTTTAATACGACCCAGACACACACCGTAGTAGTTTAATACGACCCAGACACACACCGTAGTAGTTAATACGACCCAGACACACACCGTAGTAGTTTAATACGACCCAGACACACACCGTAGTAGTTTAATACGACCCAGACACACACCGTAGTAGTTTAATACGACCCAGACACACACCGTAGTAGTTTAATACGACCCAGACACACACCGTAGTAGTTTAATACGACCCAGACACACACCGTAGTAGTTTAATACGACCCAGACACACACCGTAGTAGTTTAATACGACCCAGACACACACCGTAGTAGTTCCATATTTTGCCATTAAGGGGAGATATCCACTTGAGGGACTTTTTCCTTGACCTCTTTCTCCCTCATGTCTAGCCCCATTGCTTTTGATATTTTAAGACGGTTGCCCCATTAGTTTGGTGATTTTAAGAATTTCCGCCCCATTCTGTCAATTTTAAGACTTTTCGTGCCATTTAGGTGTCAATTTTATCCTGGCGAGCCTGTAATTTAAGAGTAACCGGCCTTCGGCCGAGAAATTTTTCTACCGAAAAATGTACAAATTTATCTTGAAAGGGGGTCAAGGGGGTGAAATTTTAAGATTGCTGGAGGAGTAGGAAACAAACTATAAACCTCCCCTTAAGTATCGATAAATCAGCTGCTAAGGGATTCAATTTAGCATCAGCTGGAAACAATAGACTATCGTTCATAGTATTAACCCCTTCTGTACCGCGACGTCTTTATCGCTCTATTCTAGCTATATATACACGATTTGTTGCAGTTTAAGAAGGATCTGTGGTAGACAAAAAGGTTAAGGGGAGGTTTTTAGTTAGTTCCCTAGACTTCCATCAAGCTTAACATTACAGCCCCTAGACCCCCTTTCAAGATAAATTTGTACATTTTTCGGTAGAAAAATTTCCCGGCCGAAGGCCGGTTCCTCTTAAATTACAGGCTCGCTATCGCTCGCCAGAAAAAAACTACACCTAAATGGCACGAAAAGTCTTAAAATTAACATAAATGGGGCGAAAGTTCTTAAAATAGCCAAACTAATGGGGGCGAACGTCTTATAATATCAAAAGCAATGGGGCTAACCATGAGGGAGAAAGGGGTCAAGAAAAAATCCCTCAAGTGGAAATCTCCCCTTAAGTGAGATAGTTCGAAGCCTGTAAGTTGCTAGAGGCCCCTTTTAAACTCAGTAATATCGTCTAACAGTAGCCCGAATAAAGTTAAAATGACGTCACCGGTACAGAAGGGGTTAAGACAGAATAACCTTTACCTCCAGTGGTCAAGAGGTGAACATTTTATGGGTGGGTGGGGGGGAGGAGGTCACTTTGTGGTCATTTTATGGGGGGGGAGGGGGGTCACTTTGTGGTAATTGTTTAATTTATTAATTATTTGTCTAGTTTCCTCCCTAGACCTCAAAAAAAAAAAATCATTAGACCCCCCTTCTAGATTAATTTGTATATTTTTCGGTAGGGTCGGTTTTTCCCAAATTACAGGCTCACTATCGTTCGTCAGGAAAAACAAATTCGACACCTAAATAGCACGAAAGGTCTTGATAATGACAAGGAAGTGGGGCGGAAGGTCTTAAAATAGATAAACTGATGGAGTAAACATCTTAAAATCTGACTACTAATGGGGCTAAACATAAGGGAGAAGGGTATCTAAAAAAAAATGACCCATCTCCCCTTAAAATTATTAAAATGTTGTACCGCTCCTAAGAAGAAATTAATGTTATAATGAACACGAGTAATTTAAGTGAGGATTAATGTTATAATGAACACGAGTAATTTAAGTGAGGATTAATGTTATAATGAACACGAGTAATTTAAGTGAGGATTAATGTTATAATGAACACGAGTAATTTAAGTGAGGATTAATGTTATAATGAACACGAGTAATTTAAGTGAGGATTCAGAACTGTATGAATTACAAATAAATAATAGTTAACCTGAGGAATACGTGAACCTTTAAGGGGAGGTTTTTAGTGTGTTTCCTAGACTTCCATCAAGCTTGAAATTACACCCCCTTGACCCCTTTTCAAGATAAATTTGTACATTTTTCGGTAGAAAAGTGTCCCGGCTGAAGGCCGGTTCCTCTTAAATTACAGGCTCGCTATCGCTCGCCAGGAAAAAATCGACACCTAAATGGGACGAAAGGTCTTAAAAGTGACATAAATAGGGTGAAACTTCTTAAAATCGCCAAACTAATGGGGCAAACATCTTAAAATCTCAAAAGCAATGGGGCTAGACATGAGAGAGAAAGGGGGCCAGAAAAAAATATCTCCAGTGGACATCTCCCCTTAACTGTGTTGGTGGTGTAATGGTGTAGATGCTTATGTTCTGAGTGTGGTGTCCCGAGTTGGAATCCCGGGAGGACCATATGATTTCATTAGTTTATTCAAGTACATTTGGGGTTTGTAATTGATGATTAATGTTAGGAACGGGGTGTTACTTATATATCAAATGCCATAGTTGCTATATATGAAGGCTCGATACCTTCAGTGTAATTTACGGTAAGCTAAGTTTGGCAATTCAGGTTCTCCAGTGTGTTTTTATTTATTTATTTTAAGGGGGCCCGCCGCGTTTTATCTCTCTCTCTCTCTCTCTCTCTCTCTCCCTCTCTAGGGGTTGTATCCATTCGACCCCATTCAGCAGGTCACCCCCCTTAACGAAGTGGTGAGGTGGCGAGATGTCTTATAACACCCTCCAGCAACAAAGCCCCCCCCCCCCCCCCCCCCCCCCACACACACGCACTCCACCCCCCCCCACACACACACACTCACTCCCCGCCCCCCCCCCCCACCCACCATCCATGTTTGTTGATACAGACCCCGCGCCCCGTCATAATATTGTCCGGCAGCCACGTGCAGGGCCCCTCAGCCGACGAGTGAGGATCGTCGAGGCAGAACAAGAAGATGAAGACAAGTGGTGCGCCAGAGAACAACACACGCACTGTAACATGCGCGGCTACAATATACAACACGCAACTACACCGTATTTTGTTTTTGTTTTTCTTCATTAATAATTTATGTATTCCTTTATTTCTTAGTTTTCTCTAGACCTCCATCAAGCTTAGAAAATCACTCCCTAGACCCCCCCTTCGAGATAAATCACCCCCTAGACCCCCCCTTCAAGATAAATCACCCCCTAGACCCCCCTTCAAGATAAATCACCCCCTAGACCCCCCCTTCGAGATAAATCACCCCCTAGACCCCCTTCAAGATAAATCACCCCCTAGACCCCCTTCAAGATAAATCACCCCCTAGACCCCCTCAAGATAATCACCCCCTAGACCCCCTCAAGATAATCACCCCCTAGACCCCCTCAAGATAATCACCCCCTAGACCCCCCCTTCGAGATAAATCTGTATATTTTTCGGTAGAAAAATGTACCGGTCGAAGGCCGGTTTCCCTTAAAATTTCAGGCTTGCTGTCGCTCGCCAGGAAATAATCGACACCTAAATGGTACGAAAGGTCTTAAAATTGACAAAGAAATGGGGCGAAAGCTGTCAAAATCGCCAAACTAATGGGTCGAACGTCTTATAATCTCAAAACAATTGGGATTTAACACGAGGGAAAAAGGGGACCAGAAAAACGACCCATCTCCCCTTAACCTCAACAGTCCAACACAACTCGTGCGCATAAATAGTGTGTACTATTTGTTTTGCATAACATAAATAGTGTGTACTATTTGTTTTGCATAACATAAATAGTGTGTACTATTTGTTTTGCATAACATAAATAGTGTGTACTATTGTTTTGCATAACATAAATAGTGTGTACTATTTGTTTTGCATAACATAAATAGTGTGTACTATTTGTTTTGCATAACATAAATAGTGTGTACTATTTGTTTTGCATAACATAAATAGTGTGTACTATTTGTTTTGCATAACATAAATAGTGTGTACTATTTGTTTTGCATAACATAAATAGTGTGTACTATTTGTTTTGCATAACATAAATAGTGTGCACTATTTGTTTTGCATAACATAAATAGTGTGCACTATTTGTTTTGCATAACATAAATAGTGTGAACTATTTGTTTTGCATAACATAAATAGTGTGCACTATTTGTTTTGCATAACATAAATAGTGTGTACTATTTGTTTTGCATAACATAAATAGTGTGTACTATTTGTTTTGCATAACATAAATAGTGTGCACTATTTGTTTTGCATAACATAAATAGTGTGCACTATTTGTTTTGCATAACATAAATAGTGTGCACTATTTGTTTTGCATAACATTTCGTATAACATTTTAGTTGTTTAACACTTAACGTTTAGTCTTTGGTCAATTAGACAATCTATCTATCTATCTATTGCCGGACGCCTTACTCCCCTTACGAGGGTGGCCATACACAGAATGCCCCCAAGCGGACCTATCACCTGAGAGAGAATCAGAATCAGAATATTTATTTTTCCATTTTACAATGGTTCTTCACATAAAATATTAAAAAATATTAAAATACATACATTATATATATACATATTTACAATAAGAAACATCTCTAGTATGTTACTATGGACAGTCTTCAATATCTATAAAAAATGACAGTTACAGTATTATTACATTTTTTGTTTATAGATCCATTTCATGTTTCAGAATATAATTTTTTAATATATGCTTAAACGTGTTTAGGTTATTGTGTTCCTTTACTGATCTCGGCAACCTATTCCATATTTTAGGACCTGCTACCAAAAGCGATCGTTCACCATAAAAGGTGTGTTCGTTCTCTGTACTAATAGATGGTTTTGCTGTCTTGTGTTACTATTTATGATTTAATTAACAATAGGAAAGTGTATTAGCCAGTTTGGAATTAGCTTATGCCTTTCTTTTATACACCGCAATAGCTGTATCATATATATATTTTTGCTTTATTTTTAGCCACTCTAATTCCTTTATTATCGGAGTTACATGGTCGTATTTTTTTGCTCCACCCACTGCTACCTTTGCAGCAAAATTCTGCATTTTTTGTACAGTATTTAATATAGTGCAATTAGTTGAACCCCATATCATTATGCAATAATTTATCAAACTTAAAATTAGCGATTGAATCACAATGACCCTAGTAGCTTTGTCAAAATTACCTTTTATACGATTCACATACATCAACGTTCCCATGACTTTCTTGTTCAGTTCACTTGTGTGTTTGTTGAAAAGCATGTTACAATCTATATGTAGACCTAAATTTGTTACATGTGTACAAGGTATAATTTTATGATCATCGAGTTGTATACATACATTTGAGGGTATTTGGGATAAAAGCTGTCTAGTGCCAAGGAAAATGCATTGAGTTTTATTTGCATTCAACATAAGACCATTTCTCTGGAAATATTGTTTCACTATTTTGAGTGTATTTTCTATTTTGAGTGCATTGAGAGGGACAACCCGAGCCAGTTTAGTGAAGGACTTGCAGGATTGACCACTCAATTTAGGATCCGTCTGACTCCGAGGCCCTCTGTGTATCTTGTTAGCACTATTTTTCTACAGTGGTGTTCGGCTAATCCATCCACTAACCTGCCTTACCCTTAGGTAAGCAGTACGGATTTGTATCAGGTTTACTCCCCTAGACAGGTTGCCAACCAAGGCTGACAAGTCCCATCCACCCGGATTTGTATAAAGTTGCCGACCAAGGCTAATGACTCCCATCCACCCAAATAGACAATAAATTTGCTTATAAATTTATAGAAAACGATGTTGTAAGCAGGAATAGACTTCATAATAGAAACTTGTAGTGAACACTATGAATAACAATTCTACAAATAGTTGCTGGTGTGTGTGTGTGAGGTGTTTGTGTGTATGGGGTATCTAGCTACTTGATCACGAGTCGGAACGGGTGCTGGTGGATGGGATATAATTCCAAATGAAGCCACTACTTTTAAGGGGAGGTTTTTAGTTAGTTCCCTAGACCTCCATCAAGCTTAAAATTTCACCCTCTAGGCCCCCTTGCAAGATAAATGTGTACATTTTTCGGTAGAAAAATTTCTCGGCCAAAGGCCGGTTCCTCTTAAATTACAGGCTCGCTATCGCTCGCCAGGAAAACATCGACACCCAAATTGCATGAAAGGTCTTAAAATTGACAGAAATGGGGCGAAAGTTCTTAATTATGGTGCGAATGTCTTAAAATATCAAAAGCAATGGAGCTAAACATGAGAGAGAAAGGGGTCCAGAAAAAAATCCCTCAAGTGGATATCTCCCCTTAAGCTCCTCGGTGGTCTAGTGGTGTAGGTGCTGGAGTGCTGCACTACTGGCCTGGGTTCGAACCCTGGCTGGGGCATGACACAAAATATTAATATATAGAAACCATAATAATCGAGCGGTAAACTCCAAGATAACCATGAACAGGTCACTATACTCTATTTGTCTCCAGTTCAAGGTAAATTGAATCCCTTAGTACCTGATTTCTCGATACTTAATGGAAATATATGAAACTACTATGGCTGTGTGCCGTATTAATGCCAAGTGTTCATTATTAACATCATATCTCGCTACTAAATCTGCCTTATAGCTGAATAACAAAGATAGAAACATGACAATTTACCCTCAGCTGGAAAAATATAGACTATAGACAGTCTATTGTTTCCCAGGAATATCAATAGAGATAAGATGAATAACATAAATTATTATTTGGCTTACATTAGGTTACTGGGTCTAATACGGTATACTGTAAACAGACACAGGTGGAATATAGAACACATATAATATAGAACACAAAACTTGTATGCAGTATATATACAGTATATATATATATATATATGTATATATATATGTATAGAGAGAGAGATTCAAATACAATTATATAGCGGAATTAGAGCATCAATAAGAATGAGCGCATTCTCCATGATATAGTCACGAATAAAAGCGATACTCGATCACCAGTTTGTTTTGAGAGAGAGATTATAGTGATGTTCTCTTCTACTGTACTGTGTTGTTCATCAAAGACCAGGAACACCCTTCTCTGCTCAACCAGTGTATGTGTAGTTAGTGTATGTGTAGTTAGTGTATGTGTAGTTAGTGTGTGTGTAGTTAGTGTATGTGTAGTTAGTGTAGTTAGTTGTGTAGTTAGTGTATGTGTAGTTAGTGTAGTGTAGTGTAGTGTATGTTAGTTAGTGTGTTGTAGTTAGTGTATGTGTAGTTAGTGTATGTGTAGTTAGTGTATGTGTAGTTAGTGTATGTGTAGTTAGTGTGTGTGTAGTTAGTGTATGTGTAGTTAGTGTATGTGTAGTTAGTGTGTGTGTAGTTAGTGTATGTGTAGTTAGTGTATGTGTAGTTAGTGTATGTGTAGTTAGTGTATGTGTAGTTAGTGTGTGTGTAGTTAGTGTGTGTGTAGTTAGTGTATGTGTAGTTAGTGTATGTGTAGTTAGTGTGTGTAGTTAGTGTATGTGTAGTTAGTGTATGTGTAGTTTTATGTGTAGTTAGTGTATGTGTAGTTAGTGTGTGTGTAGTTAGTGTATGTGTTGTATGTGTAGTTAGTGTGTGTGTAGTTAGTGTTGTGTAGTTAGTGTATGTAGTTAGTGTGTGTGTGTAGTTAGTGTTGTAGTTAGTGTAGTAGTTATTTCTGTAGTTAGTGTTGTAGTTAGTGTGTGTGTAGGTTAGTGTGTGTGTAGTTAGTGTATGTGTAGTTAGTGTGTGTGTAGTTAGTGTGTGTAGTTAGTGTATGTGTAGTTAGTGTATGTGTTTAGGGTAGTTAGTTAGTGTGTGTGTTAGTTAGTGTGTGTGTTTAGTGTGTGTGTTTAGTGTATGAGTTTAGTGTATGTGTTTAGTGTATGTGTAGTTGTGTGTGTGTAGTTAGTGTATGTGTAGTTAGTGTATGTGTAGTTAGTGTATGTGTGTAGTGTGTGTGTATGTGTGTGTAGTTAGTGTATGTGTAGTTAGTGTATGTGTAGTTAGTATGTGTAGTTAGTGATGTGTAGTTAGTGTATGTTTAGTGTAGTGTGTATGTGTAGTAGTGTAGTGTGTGTACAGTAGTTAGTGTATGTGTAGTTAGTGTGTGTGTAGTTAGTGTGTGTGTAGTTAGTGTATGTGTAGTTAGTGTATGTGTAGTTAGTGTATGTGTAGTTAGTGTATGTGTAGTTAGTGTATGTGTAGTTAGTGTGTGTAGTTAGTGTATGTGTAGTTAGTGTATGTGTAGTTAGTGTGTGTGTAGTTAGTGTGTGTGTAGTTAGTGTATGTGTAGTTAGTGTATGTGTAGTTAGTGTATGTGTAGTTAGTGTATGTGTAGTTAGTGTGTGTGTAGTTAGTGTATGTGTACTTAGTGTATGTGTAGTTAGTGTGTGTGTAGTTAGTGTATGTGTAGTTAGTGTATGTGCAGTTAGTGTATGTGTAGTTAGTGTATGTGTAGTTAGTGTATGTGTAGTTAGTGTGTGTGTACAGTAGTTAGTGTATGTGTAGTTAGTGTGTGTGTAGTTAGTGTATGTGTAGTTAGTGTGTGTGTAGTTAGTGTATGTGTAGTTAGTCACGGCTTCTTTCGGACGTTGGGTATTTTAGTCCTTTTTCTGCAAACTGTATTACCTTCTACATACATTACATACTGAGATTCATCCTGGCGAGCGATAGCGAGCAAGCATTGTATGGAGAAATCCGGCTTCACCGGAGACATTTTTCTATCGAAAAATTTACAAATTTAGCTTGCTGTCAAAACAAAAATACATATATGCTGGCTCGCTACCACTCGCCAGGAAAATATTGACACCTGGATGGGGGTAACCGTCTTAAAACAATAGGCTGAATGGGGCCGAATGGATACAAGCCAAAGAGAGAGGGAGAAAAAGAGAAAAAAACAGGTCACCCCCCTTAATGAGTTAGGACTTTTACTATCTGGGTTGAATGATGGTTTCCAAAACAGCCTACCTATCAATCGAACAAACCATTTTTTGTTTTCAAGTGAAGCCACGGTCAGAGATAACAAGACTCCAAAATCATAAGCCTATGTACTATCCAATAAAATGCTGATGAACTATCTCTACTATCCAAAGGACTTAAACTTCTGTCCTACATCTAATTTTCACAACAAACTCGAATTAAATCATGATATTAATGAAACATGTCGAAAATCAAGACTAAGGTAGTTTTCCTATGACAAACCCTTAGACAATTAATCCGTAGCTCAATTCAAATCTTCTTGGGAGCCTAACATTGGTCGAAGCTTTACTCTAAATACAGCAATTAACTCCCTTACTCTCAGCCGGGCTCGAACCACCAGCAGTCTAGACGAGTGTCCATGCTTTAATCAAAAGCATGGACACTCTTCCTGGCTGTCGGTGGTTCGAGCCCGGGCGAGAGTAAAATACATTTAGTGTACTCCAAACGCTCTGTCTAATTCAATAAATAGCTAATGTTCGTCATATAGCTAGGTTCCGGTGACTGGTGTGTTGTTGTGGTGGTGGTGGTGGTGGTAGTGTGACAGGGGTTAGGGGAGGGTTTAGGGGTAAGGGGAGTGGTAGTGTGTAGTGGTGGTGGTAGTGTGGGAGGGGCGAGGGGAAGGGGGGTGGTGGTGGTAGTGTGGGAGGGGTGAGGGAGGGGAGGGGTGGTGGTGGTAGTGTGGGAGGGGGTGTTGGGAGGCGAGGGAGGTGGTGTAGTGTGGGAGGGCGAGGGGAGGGGTGGTGGTAGTAGTGTGGGAGGGGTGAGGGGAGGTGGTGGTGGTAGTAGTGTGGGAGGGGGCGAAGGGGAGGGGTGTGGTGGTAGTGCGGGAGGGGCGAGGGAGGGGTGGTGGTAGTAGTGTGTGGAGGGGCGAGGGGAGGGGTGGTGGTGGTAGTGCGGGAGGGGTGAGGGGAGGGGTGGTGGTGGTAGTGTGGGAGGGGTGGTGGTGGTAGTGTGGGAGGGGTGGTGGTGGTAGTGTGGGAGGGGTGGTGGTGGTAGTGTGGGAGGGGCGAGGGGAGGGGTGGTGGTGGTAGTGTGGGAGGGGTGAGGGGAGGGGTGGTGGTAGTAGTGTGCGAGGGGTGGTGGTAGTGTGAGAGGGGTGAAGGGTGGGGTGACTGGTGTAGTGTGTTGTGGTGGTGGTAGTGTGGGAGGGGTGAGGGGAGGGGTGGTGGTAGTAGTGTGGGAGGGGTGGTGGTAGTAGTGTGAGAGGGGTGAAGGGAGGGGTGACTGGTGTAGTGTGAGAGAGGGGTGAGGGGTGGGGTGAAGGATCTTGTCTGACCATGAGTTATAGTGAGTAATATGGTAAACATCCGGTTCAGTATGTGTGAGAGAGAGAGAGAGAGAGTTTGTAATAATAATATTTATTATAATAAATGGTATATTTCGAGATTTCAAGTCCGCTGCCAAACAATGCTGGGTATACACAGCCGTAGCCTATATACTATCCTAATGGATCAACATGCTGAGCCTAGCTGCTTTAGAGGGCGCCTACATATGTCCAAGGGAGTAGGATGTGGGCAGGAGACTTTGTGGGTCCCCACAGACTGATCCGTCCAGACTTGGCCTTCACGGCAAGGGAGAGATTATCAGAGAAACTTTTCCAGCCGGCGCGTGGTATCGAACCCCCGACAGTGTGTGCGTGTGTGTTGGAGCACAAATAATTCAGAACACAGGCGGTCTTCCTCGGAAACCAAACAGAGAGACGCACAAGACTGAGGTATACATAGAGGAATACACACGCACACACACACACACACACTAGGGGCTGGAGTTCTCGACAAGGGGCTTCAGTTCTGACGCTATATTCTTGACTTACATTGTGCTGGCTTAATAATCCTGAAGGGTTGATAGCCTCTGCAGTCCTATTCTAACACACACATATAGACACACACACATGCGTACACGTTGTAATAATGCGATCACCACAAAGACAAACAAAAACAAAGCCCACACAAGCAGATATGTACACTGTTGAACATAAATAGCGGCCTTAAGGTTTCCCATATGAATGCCATGCCATGTCTTTGGATTTATGCTCAACTGATCGGATTCTTGTCACCAATTCCTTTAGAACATTTACATTTGTGATGCTCGTTTATGATGTTCGATGGTTCACTTAAGGGGAGGTCTCCACTTGAGGGATTGTTTTCTGGACCCCTTTCTCCCTCATGTTTAGCCCCATTGCTTTTGATATTATAAAACGTTTGCCCCATTAGTTTAGCGATTTTAAGAACTTTCACCCCATATTAAGACCTTTCGTGCAATTCAGGTGTATTTTATCCTGGCGAGCGATAGCGAGCCTGTAATTTAAGAGGAATCGGCCTTCGGCCGGGACATTTTTCTACCGAAAAATGTACACATTTATCTTGAAAGGGACTCGAGGGGGTGTAATTTTAAGGTTGATGGAGGTCTAGGGAACAAACTAAATACCTCCCCTTAAGAGTTTATAGTAGTGATTAGGAATAACTTATAACCACCTACACGAGTTGTATCTACTGTATGTACTCGGTCCCAATCCCTACTGTGCATTTTTTTTTTTTTTTTTTTTTTTTTTTTTTTTGTAGTACTGTACACTACTATATCATACTAGCCGATGCACCTGTTTATTAAAGAATAGTCCCAAAATCCCCAGAGGAATTCCCAAAATCCCCACTATGATAATAAACTTTGTCGGATCACTAATCCTTCGAAGCGCCGATCTTCTGTATCGCCGGTTATTACCGTACTAGTATTCGTGTTATGTGGAATCCCTGAGTACCACAGCCAAGAGACTTCTCCATAGCTAGGTTTAGGAGGTTGACAGTTACATTGATTTACTTAGATACACAGACTACACAAACCTTGCGGTTCCTACTAGACAGTCCGGACTTAACCCCTTCAAACTCGTATGACGCAGAGGTTGCCAGATTAACAATAAGAAATAGAGTTCTCTCACTCTTATAATTACCTCTCCAAAATGAGTTTTCTGCCCACAGCTAACTCAAAGACAACTGCAGAGGTTGAAGTAACTAAACTAAAGGTTTCTAAATACCCCTGATGGTAACGAAGGTTTTAAAGTATCCCTAATAGGCTCAAAATCGCGTCATATTTCGGAGAGGGTTAATTCTAACATGGGATTTGCTAGAGAGTGGAAGGTAGACACAGCTAAGCAGAAGTCTCTATTACCACTAACCACTCCCTCCGACCTTATAAGTCGGTATGAAATTTAATTAGGGACACAAGGCCTTAGGCGCCCCAGTAGAAAGAGGCAATTTCTACTGGGAAATTCATAATAAAGAATGAAGTTGAGAAATATTGTATACTACTGATACTTAACCTATATATATTGTATACTACTGATACTTAACCTATATATATTGTATACTACTGATACTTAACCTATATATATTGTATACTACTGATACTTAACCTATATTATTGTATACTACTGATACTTAACCTATATATATTGTATACTACTGATACTTAACCTATATATATTGTATACTACTGATACTTAACCTATATATATTGTATACTACTGATACTTAACTTATATATATTGTATACTACTGATACTTAACCTATATATATTGTATACTACTGATACTTAACCTATATATATTGTATACTACTGATACTTAACTTATATATTGTATACTACTGATACTTAACCTATATATATTGTATACTACTGATACTTAACTTATATATATTGTATACTACTGATACTTAACCTATATATATATATTTATAAAAAAAAAAAAAAAAATTTTTTTTTTTTTTTTAGAGAGAGAGAGAGATTTGGGAACATTGAAAAAGGAAATACTGTGCACCGACTCGGGGTTGTGGTCAAAGGGAATGTTTCGAAATATTACAAGAATGCGTCAGAATTGACCACTTGCGAGTTTCGGTCTATAAGGAAGTTGGAGCTGTAGACATCGATAATTAACAGAATTATCACCTAAATTTCGGTTGTAGTACTTATATAAATACATAAAACCCAATTCAACATACTTTTTATCCATTATAAACTAATTGTACACTATCATTTTGAATACCCCCGTTCACTGCATATTATTTGACATTACTTGACCGAACAATTATGATACCCCACGAAAACTTTTAAATCTTATTGGATCACATTAAGGGGGGTCTCCTGCTTTTTTCTCTTTCTCTCCGGCTTGTATCCATTCAGCCAACTGTTTTAAGACGTTTATCCCCATCCAGGTGTAATTTATTTCCTGGCGAGCGATAGCGAGCCAGTATTATATGGAGACATTTTTCCATCGAAAAATTTACAAATTTAGCTTGCTGTCAAAACAAAAATATATATATGCTGGCTCGCTACCACTCGCCAGGAAAATATTGACACCTGGATGGGGGTAAATGTCTTAAACAGTAGGCTGAATGGGGCCGAATGGACACAAGCCAAAGAGAGAGGGAGAAAAAGAAAAAAAAGCGAGGTGGGCTCCCTTAATAGAAAATGTCTAGTCAGTTAATATAGTTGATGCCGCTGCTATCAATCTTGTCATACCAGTTATTTTGGCAAGTATTATTAGCCTTCAGGTTGAGGGCTGGTCCTATCCAGAGTGAGGTTTGCCATCCTCTACCGAACCTTAACCGTTTTTGTTTGTCTCTTTTACTGTCCTACTTTTCCTTCTGGGAGCAGGAGGCTAGGAATCCTTCTCCCCTTGTAAAATTCACCTACTAGACTAAACAGATTAAAGGGGCGAGGGAACGCGAAAGTGGTCCCGGAATCTAAGAATTGAAACATTAAATTAAATTTCTGTTCGGGCTCTGTCTCGAGTCGTCCACCCCTAGCTATGGAGTGTGTGCCTGAGTATATAGACACATACATTAGTACACCTTATAAATTTGGCAATCTCTTTCTAAATAAAGAAACCGTCATACTAGTCGATAAAGAAAACGGCATACTAGTCGATAAAGAAAACGGCATACTAGTCGATAAAGAAAACGTCATACTAGCCGATAAAGAAAACGTCATACTAGTCGATAAAGAAAACGGCATACTAGTCGATAAAGAAAACGGCATACTAGTCGATAAAGAAAACTTCATACTAGCCGATAAAGAAAACGTCATACTAGTCGATAAAGAAAACGTCATACTAGTCGATAAAGAAAACGTCATACTAGTCGATAAAGAAAACGTCATACTAGTCGATAAAAGTGTTTTGTCTCTAATGGGGTTTCTATTTATTTTGTCAACTTTACGGATATTATTTTTAACCATGAACTTGATATAGATATATATATATATATATATATATATATATATATATATATATATATAAATGATAATAACTCCATGATTATATCACTCAACCTAATTTGACTTAAGGGGAGGTTTTTAGTTTGTTTCCTACTCCTCCAGCAATCTAAAAATGTCACCCCCTTGACCCCCTTTCAAGATAAATTTGTACATTTTTCGGTAGAAAAATGTCCCGGCCGAAAGCCGATTACTCTTAAATTACAGGCTCGCTATCGCTCGCCAGGATAAAATTGACACCTACATGGCACGAAAGATCTTAAAATTGACAGAATGGGGCGTAAATTCTTAAAATTGCCAAAATAATGGGGCAAACATCTTAAAATCTCAAAAGCAAGGGGGCTAGACATGAGGGAGAAAGGAGTCAAGCAAAAAGTCCCTCAAGTGGAAATCTCCCCTTAACATACAGTTGCGATATACCAGCGTTTACCAAGTCCAGGAAGCACTTCCCTCGCTTTTTTCTATTTCTCTCCCTCTCTCTTTGGCTTGTATCCATTCGGCCCCACTCAGCCTACTGTTTTAAGGCGTTTACCCCCATCCAGGTGTCAATATTTTCCTGGCGAGCGGTAGCGAGCCAGCATATACTGTAAAAAATTTTGTTTTGACAGCAAACTAAATTTGTACATTTTTCGATAGAAAAATGTCTCCGGCGAAGCCTGATTTCTCCATACAATGCTGGCTCGCTATTGCTCGCCAGGAAGAAATCGACACCTGGATGGGGATAAACGTCTTTAAAAAGTTGGCAGAATGGGGCCGAATGGATACAAGCCAGAGAAAATGAGAGAAAAAAAAAAAAGCAGGTGACCCCCCTTAAAGATTTATGTTAACCCTCTCACGACCATATGACGCAGAGGTTGCCATATTAGCAATAAGAAATAGAGTTCTCTCACGCTTATAATTACCTCTCCAAAATTAGTTTTCTGCCCACAGCTAACTCAAAGACAACTGCAGAGGTTGAAGTAACTAAACTGAAGGTTTCTAAATACCCCTGATAGGCTCAAAATTGCGTCAAGAACGTGAGGGGGTTAATACAGCTTTTTGTGCAAAATACCGTGTAAGGACTATTTCAGGAGCTTGTTGCATTCCAACTAGGAAAATAAAGGCAGACAAAATTATAACAAAACATAAATTCCTAAAAAGGTTAAGATTCCAGAGCGACAGTAATACACGTTTATTTATGGGGGGTCACCGTTTTTTAGGGGGGTCACCGTTTTTTAGGGGGGTCACCGTTTTTTAGGGGGGTCACCGTTTTTTAGGGGGTCACCGTTTTTTAGGGGGGGTCACCGTTTTTTAGGGGGGGTCACCGTTTTTTAGGGGGGGTCACCTTTTTTTAAGGGGGGTCACCGTTTTTCAGGGGGTCACCGTTTTTTAGGGGGGGTCACCGTTTTTTAAGGGGGGTCACCGTTTTTTAAGGGGGGTCACCGTTCTTTAAGGGGGGTTACCGTTTTTTGTTTTTTTTCTCTCATTTTCTCTCTTTCCCTGATTTGTATCCATTCGGCCCCATTCAGCCAACTGTTTTAAAACGTTTATCCCCATCCAGATGTCGATTTCTTCCTGGCGAGCGATAAGCGAGCCAGCATTGTATGGAGAAATCCGGCTTCGCCGGAGACATTTTTCTATCGAAAAATGTACAAATTTAGCTTGCTGTCAAAACAAAATTATATATATGCTGACTCGCTACCGCTCGCTAGGAAAATATTGACACCTGGATGGGGGTAAACGTCTTAAAACAGTAGGCTGAATGGATACAAGCCAAAGAGAGAGGGAGGGAAAGAAAAAAAAAGCGAGGTGGGCTCCCTTAAGTAAGCGCACATGGGATAATAAACGTACCGGTACATGAACCAATACATACATACAGGCCTAATTGCACAAGCCAATACATATATACAGGCCTAACCGCACAAGCCAATAATCTCTAAAATATACAAGCAAGGCGATTATTCTCTCTCTCTCTCTACCTCTCTCTCTCTCTCTACCTCTCTCTCTCTCTCTCTCTCTCTCTCTCTCTCTCTCTCTCTCTATATATATATATATATATATATATATATAATGCACAATCAATATACAACAGCCAACCAATGAAAACCCGTAGAGCACTCTGAGCCACATGCCAAATAATAAACCCGTAGAGCACTCTGAGCCATAGGCCAAATAATAAACCCGTAGAGCACTCTGAGCCATAGGCCAAATAATAAAGATTGCATTAATGAACTAATTGGTCCAATCTTCGTTTTGATTACTATCATTATAATTACCCTGCAGTGCACATTACGACTTTTACGGGTTGTTATTATTGAATGAATATGTATGGGGGCAAGGTTTACGAGAATTAGGAAAGACCAGACATTTGTAACTTGGAGTCCAATTTTAATATTTTATGGGTGGAAAAATGCCAATAAATATGGTAATAGCCACCCATTGACTGGTATACTACCCACTCCTCATAGGAAGTATGTTGATATCAAAGGATGTGTTGGTGAATGTAATTATATGCATTGCAATAAACATTCAACATATATGTTCTTCAATAACTGTCAATTCTTGAATATAAAATTTGTCTAGTACGTACTGTATAAATAATAATAATAATAATAATAATAATAATAATAAAATTAAAAATAATAATATTAATAACATCAATAATTATATAAATGTTGCACATATATATATATACAGTATATGCCCTTCTCGACATACAGCACATATATATATACAGTATATGCCCTTCTCGACATACAGCAAAACAATACAACTCAAAGAGACTACAAGGAAAGTGTATAATAATCGATAGATAAAATATATAAACACTTTCTTCAGGCATTTTGCACACATGTATTGTGTGTACAGTAAATGTGCACTATTGTGTATATCCTATTACTGGATCATTCTGTATATGTTTAAAGTAATATTTTTAGAATGTATACCAGGGGCCGAAATAAAAAAAAAAAATGCCAAGACATTCTCATTTTATGATTTACCTGAGCAAAAATCCTAAGAAATTATTATAAATATGTATGCATTATAATAGACAACAATATACTACTATGTATTATAATAGACAACAATATATATGCATTATAATAGACAACAATATACTACTATGTATTATAATAGACAACAATATACTACTATGTATTATAATAGACAACAATATGTATGTATTATAATAGACAACAATATACTACTATGTATTATAATAGACAACAATATACTACTATGTATTATAATAGACAACAATATGTATGCATTATAATAGACAACAATATGTATGTATTATAATAGACAACAATATGTATGCATTATAATAGACAACAATATACTACTATGTATTATAATAGACAACAATATGTATGCATTATAATAGACAACAATATACTACTATGTATTATAATAGACAACAATATACTACTATGTATTATAATAGACAACAATATGTATGTATTATAATAGACAACAATATACTACTATGTATTATAATAGACAACAATATACTACTATGTATTATAATAGACAACAATATGTATGCATTATAATAGACAACAATATACTACTATGTATTATAATAGACAACAATATACTACTATGTATTATAATAGACAACAATATGTATGCATTATAATAGACAACAATATACTACCGGTACTATGTATTATAATAGACAACAATATGTATGCATTATAATAGACAACAATATACTACTATGTATTATAATAGACAACAATATGTATGTATTATACTAGACAACAATATACTACTATGTATTATAATAGACAACAATATGTATGCATTATAATAGACAACAATATGTATGTATTATAATAGACAACAATATACTACTATGTATTATAATAGACAACAATATGTATGCATTATAATAGACAACAATATACTACTATGTATTATAATAGACAACAATATACTACTATGTATTATAATAGACAACAATATGTATGCATTATAATAGACAACAATATACTACTATGTATTATAATAGACAACAATATGTATGCATATAATAGACAACAATATACTACTATGTATTATAATAGACAACAATATGTATGTATTATACTAGACAACAATATACTACTATGTATTATAATAGACAACAATATGTATGCATTATAATAGACAACAATATACTACTATGTATTATAATAGACAACAATATGTATGCATTATAATAGACAACAATATACTACTATGTATTATAATAGACAACAATATGTATGTATTATAATAGACAACAATATGTATGCATTATAATAGACAACAATATACTACTATGTATTATAATAGACAACAATATGTATGCATTATAATAGACAACAATATACTACTATGTATTATAATAGACAACAATATGTATGTATTATAATAGACAACAATATACTACTATGTATTATAATAGACAACAATATACTACTATGTATTATAATAGACAACAATATGTATGCATTATAATAGACAACAATATACTACTATGTATTATAATAGACAACAATATGTATGCATTATAATAGACAACAATATGTATGTATTATAATAGACAACAATATACTACTATGTATTATAATAGACAACAATATGTATGCATTATAATAGACAACAATATGTATGTATTATAATAGACAACAATATACTACTATGTATTATATTAGTATATAGATTGTTTTTAGTTGACCTCAAGTTCAAGGTCATAGATTACTGAGGATATCGGTAGTCTATTTTTAATAACTTAATAAAACTCGCCATTGGTTCCTGAAATAATAGCTTTCCAAGGGCCCTCTCAACAATTCGGCCACTCGCCATATCCCTGCACTTTCTGATTAATATCTTCTTAACAATTCAGACTCCGTATAAATATTGATGATGTCTTAACAAATTCCTTCTACTGAGCTACCGGCCATCTTGTCTACTTATTCTTGACTTAGCGGTGTTAAAACACCTTCCTGCGCCCTCTTAACCTCTTGTGTTCACCATTAAATCAAACTTATCACTTGAAATGTGTTATGAATTTGCATGAACACATATTTCAAAGGCAAGTAAGAATTTTGGATTTCAATCTTGGATCAGTCCTTATATAATTATAACCCAGTTTCATTGAAGTTATTTTATATATAATGTACATGTTAATTTTACAGTACAGACTACAGTAAACAAGTAATAATAATAATAATAATAATAATAATAATAAAAATAAATGAATAAAATACTCACTAACTATCTATTACCGGATGCCTTACTCCCCTTTATGAAGATGGCCATAAAATAAAAAAAAAAAAGAAAAAAAAAAAAGAAAAAAAAAACTGTCTCCCGTCAAATGAACAACCCGTGCCAGTTTATTGAAGGACTTGACCACTCAACTTATGGTCCGTGTGACTCCAAGGCCCTCTATGTATCCCTTAAGGGGGGGTGACCTGTTTTTGTTCTGTCCTTTTCTATCTTTCTCTGGCTTGTATCCATTTGGCCCCATTCAGCCTACTGTTTTAAGACGTGTATCCCCATCCAGGTGTCATTTTTTTACCGGTGAGCTGTAGCGAGCCAGCATATTTTATATTTTTGTTTGACAGCAGGCTAAATTTGTACATTTTTCGATAGAATAATTTCTCCGGCGAAGCCGGATTTCTTATTATTATGCTGGCTCGCTATCGCTCGCCAGGAAGATATCGACACCTAGATGGGGATAAACGTCTTAAAACAGTAGGCTGAATGGGGCCAAATGGATACAAGCCAGAGAAAGAGAGAAAAGGACAGAAATAACAAAAAGCAGGTCACCCCCCTTAAAGCAATACAAAGGTATAATAAAAGTATATGGAATCATTGCTTATATTGATAGTAATGTACCATACTATTATTATATATTATATGGGTTTATTACTACCAATATATCTTTATATGGATATTATTACAAACCAGACCAGATGGCTGGAGTAAAGTAGGAAAGAAGAGCAATTGGACAGAGGAAGAACAAGCGGAGAAGTGAGAAGTACAAACGCTTTAATTACCCTTTTTTCATATCCATATACTGTTACAGGTTAGGTTCTGGGGGTAGACTGTAATATTTGTATGTATAATTGAGAACCCATACCATCGTTATGTATTCCACAGTGCAGTGCAGTACGGTAATCTTAACTGGAAAATAATTTAGAATATACATCATGACGTGTACACAATCCTGACAATCTATAAGAGTTATTATACAAAGATGATAACACCCTGGCTATTTGTACTAGGTTTGCTACAGTCATACGTCACACACACACACACACACACACACACACACACACACACACACACACACACACACACATTTTACTGTATTCCATAAGCAGTTTAATATAAAGTACCGGGTATACTTTAATTATATACAATATTATATAAAGTACCGGGTATACTATAATTATATACAATATTATATAAAGTACCGGGTATACTATAATTATATACAATATTATATAAAGTACCGGGTATACTATAATTATATACAATATTATATAAAGTACCGGGTATACTATAATTATATACAATATTATAAAGTACCGGGTATACTATAATTATATACAATATTATATAAAGTACCGGGTATACTATAATTATATACAATATTTTTTTCAGAACGATGACACCTTGCTTAGTTGTATTATGGCTATCGTTAGATGATTGTAGGCTGTCAAGGATAAACATGTGTGATCAGAGGATTATTTGAGAACATAATTATGTGTATACCCCCGGATTATATCAGGTCAAAACAATACTAAAATGCCGCCGTTGTACCGTAACACAAAACCTTAAATATACCGGTAACGTATACTTCAAAACATACCCATCAACTGAACAGTATGAAACCGTAAATGACCCTCTTCGGATACCTTATTAACTAACAGTATTACAGTTATTTAGCTGTATGTTATTGTTGATTACAATGATGCAACCGTTAATAGCTAATAACTTCGACGCCTAGTATGTCTGTAACTTTCGAAATTACGGAATTAAGCAGGTAATACTGTTGCACGTCCTGTGACGTAAAAGTTACATTTTTTTTAAACAGTGTACATATTAGGTAATTAAAATTAAAATTTTAATTGATGGAAGCAGGTACGGTTATATTTGTGAATATATTTTGTATTTGTTATTTATTGTTAAAGAAAGGGATCGGCATGGTTACGCATATTTCTTCAATCTTGCGAACAACCAACAAGATTTGTTCTTTTTTACTTAGCGTTTTGGGTTATGTAGTGAGGTGGCAATGAAACAGTTGGATGCAATTCAAAATAGAGTTTTAAGAATGATCAATAATGTATCGATTACAGAGGAATTTCCTTCCTTAAATCTACGAAGAAACGTTGCATTCCTTGTATTGTTTTACAGGTACTTTTACGGTAAATGTTCAAATGAACGTGTATTTATCGTGCCACCTATTCGCAAATGTCTTTGTGGTGCTATACAGTCTGTTAGCGCCCAGGAATAAATGATCATTTCTCAGAGCAGATTTTTATTTTATTTTTCTGTTTAGAGCCACTAAATGTTTCTAATATCTCTGCTGTGGTGTAGTTGATTGAAGCACTGGCTATCGTCCTGACGGTCGGCGGTTCGAACCCCACTGAGAGATTAGAAATATATATATCAAGCCGTACACCTCTCTCTGGAATTAGCCTACTAAAAATTGCTTTCCACCGTTATTCAATCAACAGCAATTCATTATTAACTGTTACATTTATGTTCATGAATAGCGGACGCTATTACGTGTATGACCCTTTTCTTATTACCTTCCTTTATGTTATAATAATAATAATAATAATAATGATAATAATACAAATTATTTTATTATTATTATTATTATTATTATTATTGTTGTCATTATTATTATAATAATAATAATTATTATTATTATTATTATTATTATTATTATATTATAATATATACAGTATAATAAACACTAGATAAGTAGATATATGTTGATATTAGAAAAGACAAATACAAACAAATTTATTTAAATTAACTCTCAGCAATATATGGCATCTTTTCTATTTATTTGTTGATATCATTGGCCGATTATATACAGCTTATGAAGGACCTTCAGCAATCCAAAGAGAAATATCGATCTTGCAGACTTCCACTGGTCCTTCCAAAACTTAATGACATCGTCTAATAATAGTCAAAATATAATGAACAAATGTGTTACGGTATACTGAACGGGTATTAATATGAACATATTAGGTAAACTTGCAATGCCTTCACATTTATTACAGGACATATTTATCTTTTGGCATACCGGTAAAAGCTTTGTTTTTATAAAAGACTGAAAAAGTGTTCGAATTGTTACACACACACACACACTCACTCACTCACTCACTCACAAATTATTATATCACTCTAATTATGTTTACCACGTTTGTTAGGTATATAATTATGTTTGCCACGTTTGTTAGGTATATAATTATGTTTGCCACGTTTGTTAGGTATATAATTATGTTTGCCACGTTTGTTAGGTATATAATTATGTTTACCACGTTTGTTAGGTATATAATTATGTTTACCACGTTTGTTAGGTATATAATTATGTTTACCACGTTTGTTAGGTATATAATTATGTTTGCCACGTTTGTTAGGTATATAATTATGTTTGCCACGTTTGTTAGGTATATAATTATGTTTGCCACGTTTGTTAGGTATATAATTATGTTTGCCACGTTTGTGAGGTATATAATTATGTTTGCCACGTTTGTTAGGTATATAATTATGTTTACCACGTTTGTTAGGTATATAATTATGTTTGCCACGTTTGTTAGGTATATAATTATGTTTACCACGTTTGTTAGGTATATAATTATGTTTACCACGTTTGTTAGGTATATAATGATGTTTGCCACGTTTGTTAGGTATATAATTATGTTTGCCACGTTTGTTAGGTATATAATTATGTTTGCCACGTTTGTTAGGTATATAATTATGTTTGCCACGTTTGTTAGGTATATAATTATGTTTACCACGTTTGTTAGGTATATAATTATGTTTACCACGTTTGTTAGGTATATAATTATGTTTACCACGTTTGTTAGGTATATAATTATGTTTACCACGTTTGTTAGGTATATAATTATGTTTACCACGTTTGTTAGGTATATAATTATGTTTACCACGTTTGTTAGGTATATAATTATGTTTACCACGTTTGTTAGGTATATAATTATGTTTACCACGTTTGTTAGGTATATAATTATGTTTACCACGTTTGTTAGGTATATAATTATGTTTGCCACGTTTGTTAGGTATATAATTATGTTTGCCACGTTTGTTAGGTATATAATTATGTTTACCACGTTTGTTAGGTATATAATTATGTTTTGCATTGCACATATAAATCTTACATGAAGGGAGAGAGTTGTGTGTAATTTGTAAGGGCTAAACTCCGGAACAATTATTTGTGCCAGAGGAAACTCAGTTTGTGAATTACCCCGGGATCTCAATTTAAGGGGGGTCACCAGCTTGTTTATATTTCTCTCCCTCTCTCTTTGGCTTGTATCCATTCGGCCCCATTCATCCTACTGTTTTAAGACGTTTATCCCCATCCAGGTGTCGATTTCTTCCTGGCGAGCGATAGCGAGCCAGCATTGTATGGACAAACCCGGCTTCCCCGGAGACATGTTTCTATCGAAAAATGTACAAATTTGGCTTGCTGTCAAAACAAAGATATATATATGCTGGCTCGCTACCGCTCTCCAGGAAAATATTGACACCTGGATGGGAGTAAACGTCTTAAAACAGTGAGTTAGACAGCTGGCTAAATTTGTAAATTTTTCGCTAGAGAAATGTCTCCGGCGAAGCCGGATTTTTCCATAAAATGCTGGCTCGCTATCGCTCACCAGGAAAAAAATCGACATTTGGATGGGAATAAATGTCTTAAAACAGTAGGTTGAATGGGGCCGAATGGATACAAGCCAGGGAAAGAGGGAAAAGGAGAGAAAGATTAAAAAACCCGGTGAGCCCCCTTAAAGACAACAAAGATGATGATGATGATTATGATGGATGATGAAGGGTGATCTCCGCATGAAGTCATTGTCTTCCTGTGCATATTTTGGCCACGCGAGTACTGTACTGTACATACCATTTATGTTGTATCAAGATTGTCGCCCTGGCATGGACCGCAAGAATATTGAAATGTTTTTGCAACGTAACTCTTTCTGATATATTTAATTTATCAAGATTTAGACGATTATATTTAATTTATCAAGATTTAGACGATTACCGGTATATTAAATTTATCAAGATTTAGACGATTGCCGGTATATTTAATTTATCAAGATTTAGACGATTTTCTTTCTTTGATGAATACGGTTTCACATACAGTACAGTTAGTTAGTTAAAATAGGACTTCAGAGGCTATAAACCCTATGGGATTATTAAGCCAGCACACTGTAAGTTAAGAATAACGTCAGGACTGGAGCCTCTCTGCGAGAACTCCAGTCCCTTGGGTCACGTGCAAACAAGTATGAAATACCTTACTGTTTCTACTGAAGCATTCAACAATTGAAACATTTTCTTTATAACATACATGAGATATTTTGAAACATTTTCTTTATTATATTTTTTTATTAATCTCACCACCACACCCCCAATGAAATTAATTAAAGTATATATGATCACCGGGATTCGAACCCGGGTTATCACACACATATTTTTGCCACCTTAACCATTACACCACCAGGACGGTAAACAGACATTTTCTTTATAACATACATGAGATATTTTGAAACATTTTCTTTATAACAGACATTTTCTTTATAACATACATGAGATATTTTGAAACATTTTCTTTATAACAGACATTTTCTTTATAACATACATGAGATATTTTGAAACATTTTCTTTATAACAGACATTTTCTTTATAACATACATGAGATATTTTGAAACATTTTCTTTATAACAGACATTTTCTTTATAACATACATGAGATATTTTGACGATTTTGATAAGTTAATTTGACTTTATATTGTCTTTGTCCCAGTTTTGGTTTGTTTAGTTTGCAAGTTTTACATTTTAATTTGAATTAATACATCAAATTTTAAGTATAGGCAAATAGAATGAATAGGCTATACTTCAAAGAACACAACCAGTAGTCATTCACATCATAAATATAGTATTGTATTAACTAGAAAACTTGCTATAGCCAATGTAGACTGTGTGGTCCCGTGTAACTAGACGTGTCCGACTTAGCCTACCTATTACACAAATATGGGAGGTTAACCCCTTCAGCACCATGACACTTGTTTACCTTGGATCCTGGCTAAAAGTACATGATTTTATGCAGTTTAAGAAGGACCTATGTTACTAAGAGGGTTTATTGAGATCGTATTCAACCAAGCTGTAAAAAATAGCCCTTAAACCCTCCTTCAAGATAAATTAGTACATTTTTCGGTAGAAAAATTTCCCGGCCAAAGGCCGGTTGCTCTTAAAATTACAGGCTCGCTATCGCTTGCCAGGAAAAAATCGACACCTAAATGCCACGAAAGGTCTTATTATTGACAAATAAATGGGGCGTAAAGTCTTAAAATCGCCAAACTAATGGGCCGAACGTCTTAAAATCTAAATAACAATGGGTTAAACACTGAGGGAGAAGGGGTGCCGGAAAAAACAACCCATCTCCCCATTAATCGCTAAGGTTAAGTTTTGTTTTACTGCGGAAGACTGCCTGATCTATCGAAGCTGTAAAATATATCTTACGACTCATTAGGGGAGCCCAGACGGTATTGTGCAGCATAATTTACTGGTTCGGAACAATGGTTTCAGGAGGCGGTTTAGTTTGCTCTGTAAACCTCTATCAAACTTATAAAAACACCCACAAGACCCCCCCCCCCCTCTTCGATATAAATTTGTACATTTTTGGGTAGAAAAATTTCCCGGCCGAAGGCCGGTTCCTCTTCAAATACAGGCTCACTATCGCTCACCAGGAAGAAACCAACACCTAAATGGCACGAAAGGTCTTAATATTGGCAAAGAATCGGGAAAAAGGTCTGAAAATCGCCAAACTAATGGGGCGAATGTCTTGAAATGTCATAACTAATAGGGGTAAACATGAGGGAGGAGGAGTACTCGAAAAACCAACTGCCTCACCTTAAACTGTTTCAAGCTCCGTGTGTCCAAGTATGAGAGTGGGTGCGGCAGTTTGTCACCCACACACTTGCAAGTGTGGTGGGGGGATGGATGCTCAACGTCACCATGCCTTGTCATGTAATTACAACGCAGGCCGCCTGCCAAGGCACTCTGCACTAAATGATGTCATAAAACGGGCCCTGCAGAGTGCTAACCGTGCATCAATCCTCGAACCACATGGACTTCACAGAGAAGACGGCAAACGGCCAGATGGGATGACCACTTTCCCTTACAAGAATGGCCGGTGCCTCGTGTGGGATGCCACATGTGTTGACACTTCCACAACCAACATCGCCAGAAACGCCGACGAAGCAGGTGAAGCCGCCCGGATAGCAGAAAATAAAAAGCGAGAAAAATATCAAGCCATCGCCAGAAATCATCAGTTCGAGCCCCTGGCATTCGAAACTTCAGGAGTCTTCGGCCCTACCACCCTTAAGATGGTGAATGAAATAGGCCGTAAAATCAGAGAAGTTTCAGGAGAACCCCGGGAAACACTCTGGCTCAAGCAAAGACTAGGGATGGCTATCCTCCGGGGCAATGCCACCAGCGTCATTAGCTCAGTTCGACTGGACTGGGTCATTCCACTGTGTGAGGCCCGGGCAGGAGTGGTGTATCCGTAGTCTTTCCACAGTAGGGTAAAACAAAACATAAACTTTATTTGTATTTAACATGTGTGATGCACATAAATAAAAGGGGATGTGTCGGATGGTTGAAAGCCACAGTTGCTCGCGCGTTTGGGGCTAGCAACACGTATTATGAAAAACATGTATCCTCCTTCATTCACTGTCCCCCCCTTCACTCACTCAACCCCACAAACATGTATCCTCCTTCATTCACTGTCCCCCCTTCACTCACTCAACCCCACAAACATGTATCCTCCTTCATTCACTGTCCCCCCCTTCACTCACTCAACATGTATCCTCCTTCATTCACTGTCCCCCCCTTCACTCACTCAACCCCACAAACATGTATCCTCCTTCATTCACTGTCCCCCCCTTCACTCACTCAACCCCACAAACATGTATCCTCCTTCATTCACTGTCCCCCCCTTCACTAACTCAACCCCACAAACATGTATCCTCCTTCATTCACTGTCCCCCCCTTCACTCACTCAACCCCACAAACATGTATCCTCCTTCATTCACTGTCCCCCCCTTCACTCACTCAACCCCACAAACATGTATCCTCCTTCATTCAGTCCCCCCCTTCACTCACTCAACCCCAGAAACATGTATCCTCCTTCATTCACTGTCCCCCCCTTCACTCACTCAACACCACAAACATGTATCCTCCTTCATTCACTGTCCCCCCCTTCACTCACTCAACCCCACAAACATGTATCCTCCTTCATTCACTGTCCCCCCCCTCACTCACTCACCCCCACAAACATGTATCCTCCTTCATTCACTGTCCCCCCCTTCACTCACTCAACCCCACAAACATGTATCCTCCTTCATTCACTGTCCCCCCCTTCACTCACTCAACCCCACAAACATGTATCCTCCTTCATTCACTGTCCCCCCCTTCACTCACTCAACATGTATCCTCCTTCATTCACTGTCCCCCCCCCCTTCACTCACTCAACATGTATCCTCCTTCATTCACTGTCCCCCCCCCCCTTCACTCACTCAACATGTATCCTCCTTCATTCACTGTCCCCCCCTTCACTCACTCAACATGTATCCTCCTTCATTCACTGTCCCCCCCTTCACTCACTCAACATGTATCCTCCTTCATTCACTGTCCCCCCCCCCCCTTCACTCACTCAACATGTATCCTCCTTCATTCACTGTCCCCCCCTTCACTCACTCAACCCCATAATTTGCCGGAGGATAAAAGGTTTTTCACAATACGTAGACGGAGTTTTTTTGTATTGAATATTTTGAATATATAACGTGCCGTGTCACTTTTTCAATTCGAAGGGGCACTCGTTACAGTCAACTTTGCCCTTTGTCTCCTTCTTACACATAAACAAATGTCAGGTTCGATAACCAAGAATTACCTCCAAGTCGTCTTTATATTTTATTAATTCTTCAGGGGGGTCACCGGCTTTTTTTATCTGTTGTCTCCTTTTCTCTCTTTCCCTGGCTTGTATCCATTCGGCCAAATTCAGCCAACTGTTTTAAGACGTTTATCCCCATCCAGGTGTCGATTTCTTGCTGACGAGCGATAGCAGCATTGTATGGAGAAATCCGGCTTCACCGGAGACATTTTTCTATCGAAAAATGTACAAATTTAGCTTACTGTCAAAACATAAATATATATATGCTCGCTACCGCTCGCCAGGATAATATTGACACCTGGATGGGGTAAACGTCTTAAAAGAGTAGGCTGATTGGGGCCGAATGGATACAAGTCAAAGAGAGAGGGAGAGAAAGAGAACAAAAAGCGAGGTGGGCCCCCTTAACCCCGATAACATTATAACGCGCTTAGCAGTTTATTCCAGCAACCATTAGACGATTTCCGTTAGCTTAGGAGGGATCTGTGGGAGGCAGAGGCACAAATAAATACAATTAAGATACTCATAATCGTACACAGAGAT
Organism: Paralithodes platypus; assembly: GCA_032716605.1. NCBI lineage: Eukaryota > Metazoa > Arthropoda > Malacostraca > Decapoda > Lithodidae > Paralithodes > Paralithodes platypus. Next base: position 28,099,033 of record CM064527.1, read on the forward strand.
GATTAATTGATTATTATCTGCGCAATTAATTACGTGCATGATTAGGATTACTGCTGTATGTATAATTACGACTATAATATATTATAATATCCTCGATCTTATTAATGCATATAAGTATTTATCTATATAACTATCAATCTATCTATCTATCTATCTATACGGTATTTTTATATATATATATATATATATATATATATATATATATATATATATATATATCTAATATACAGTATATATATATATATATATATATATATATATATATATATATATATATACAGTATAAATAGATATATAGTTATATTTATATATTATTTATATATTTATATATTTTAAAGATATTTAAACAAGTGACATATATACATAACATCGGTTTTATACGCTTAGAGTCCACAGAATACATAGCTACAAAAGAAATAATTTATGTGTACAAGTTACGTATGGAAACTTCGCTTGTTAAAATAGTCAATGAATAAAACTGAAAAAATACTAATCAATAATAATAATAATAATAATATTAATAATATAACCGGTAATAATAATAATGATAATAATAATAATATTGATATTGCGCAAGAAAATACAAAATTAATCAAGCTAATGAAAATTAAATCATAATATTAAGCTAAACCATGACGTTGTTTAAGGGGGGTGACCTGCATTTTGTTATTTCTGTCCCTTTCTCTCTTTCTTTGGCTTGTATCCGTTCGGCCCCATTCAGCCAAGTATTGTAAGACGTTTATCCCCATCTAGGTGTCAATTTCTTTCTGGTGAGCGATAGCGAGCCATCATTGTATGGAGAAATCCGGCTTCGCTGGAGACAATTTTCTATCGAAAAATTTACAAATTTAGTTTGCTGTCAAAACAAAAATATATATATATGCTGGCTCGCTACCGCTTGCTAGGATAATATTGACACCTGGATGGGGTAAACGTCTTAAAAGAGTAGGCTGATTGGGGCCGAATGGATACAAGTCAAAGAGAGAGGGAGAGAAAGAGAACAAAAAGCGAGGTGGGCCCCCTTAACCCCGATAACATTATAACGCGCTTAGCAGTTTATTCCAGCAACCATTAGACGATTTCCGTTAGCTTAGGAGGGATCTGTGGGAGGCAGAGGCACAAATAAATACAATTAAGATACTCATAATCGTACACAGAGATGATTAATTAATTATTATCTGCGCAATTAATTACGTGCATGATTAGGATTACTGCTGTATGTATAATTACGACTATAATGTATTATAATATCCTCGATCTTATTAATGCATATATGTATTTATCTATATAACTATTAATCTATCTATCTATCTATCTATACGGTATTTATATATATATATATATATATATATATATATATATATATATATATATATATATATATATATATATATCTAATATACAGTATATATATATATATATATATACAGTATTAATAGATAGATAGTTATATTTATATATTTTAAAGATATTTAAACAAGTGACATATATACATAACATCGGTTTTATACGCTTAGAGTCCACAGAATACATAGCTACAAAAGAAATAATTTATGTGTACAAGTTACGTATGGAAACTTCGCTTGTTAAAATAATCAATGAATAAAAATGAAAAAATACTAATCAATAATAATAATAATAATAATAATATTAATAATATAACCGGTAATAATAATAATGATCTATCTATCTATCTATCTATTGCCTGACGCTGCGATCCCCGAAGGGGTGGCCACGAACGAACCGCCCCCATGCACCTCTGTCCCCAGTCAGTTGACGCCCCTCCCCCCAACCAGCACCGCCTTCGTTCATGTAGTTCCTCACTCCATCCTTCCACCTCATATTCGGTCTACCTCTCCCCCTCTGTCCCTCCACCTCGCTCTCGTACACCCTCTTAGTCATTCTCTCGCTTTCCATACGTTCCATATGGCCGAACCATCTCAAGTTGTTCCTTTTCACACTTTCCAGCACATCTACCTCCACACCACACCTCCTTCTTACTTCCTCATTAGTCTGTCTATCCCTCCATGTAACTCCGCACGCACTCCTTAAGTAATTCATTTCCACTGCTCTCACTCTTGGTCTGAGTCTCTCAACCAACGTCCATGCTTCGCTTCCGTAAGTCAGTGTCGGGATTACCACACTGTCATGCAAGGACTTCTTCACTTCCATACTGACCACCCTATTTCTTGTTACTGCTTTTAGCGTTCCTACAACTCTCTTCCCCTGTTGTAATAATAATGATAATAAAAATAATATTGATATTGCGCAAGAAAATACAAAATTAATCAAGCTAATGAAAATTAAATCATAATATTAATGAATATGAGCAAAAATCATAATATAAAGCTAAACCATGACGTTGTTTAAGGGGGGTGACCTGCTTTTTGTTATTTCTGTCCCTTTCTCTCTTTCTGTGGCTTGTATCCGTTCGGCCCCATACAGCCAAGTATTTTAAGACGTTTATCCCCATCTAGGTGTCGATTTCTTTCTGGTGAGCGATAGCGAGCCAGCATTGTATGGAGAAATCCGGCTTCGCTGGAGACAATTTTCTATCGAAAAATTTACAAATTTAGTTTGCTGTCAAAACAAAAATATATATATATATATGCTGGCTCGCTACCGCTCGCTAGGATAATATTGACACCTGGATGGGGTAAACGTCTTAAAACAGTAGGCTGATTGGGGCCGAATGGATACAAGCCAAAGAGAGAGGGAGAGAAGGAGAACAAAAAGCGAGGTGGGCCCCCTTAACCCCGATAACATTATAACGCGCTTAGCAGTTTATTCCAGCAACCATTAGACGATTTCCGTTAGCTTAGGAGGGATCTGTGGGAGGCAGAGGCACAAATAAATACAATTAAGATACTCATAATCGTACACAGAGATGGTTAATTGATTATTATCTGCGCAATTAATTACGTGCATGATTAGGATTACTGCTGTATGTATAATTACGACTATAATATATTATAATAACCTCGATCTTATTAATGCATATATGTATTTATCTATATAACTATCAATCTATCTATCTATACGGTATATATATATATATATATATATATATATATATATATATATTGAGAATATATCACAAATACACGTGAGCCACTAAATGTTTCTAGTCTCTCAGTGGGGATCGAACCATCGACCATCAGGATGATATCATCCTGATGGTCGATGGTTCGATCCCCACTGAGAGACTAGAAACATATATATATATATATATATATATATATATATATATATATATACTGTATGTATATATATATATGTATATCTATCTAATATACAGTATATATATATATATATATATATATATATATATATATATATATTTATATATATATACAGTATTAATAGATAGATAGTTATATTTATATATTATTTATATATTTATATATTTTAAAGATATTTAAACAAGTGACATATATACATAACATCGGTTTTATACGCTTAGAGTCCACAGAATACATAGCTACAAAAGAAATAATTTATGTGTACAAGTTACGTATGGAAACTTCGCTTGTTAAAATAGTCAATGAATAAAAATGAAAAAATACTAATCAATAATAATAATAATAATAATATTAATAATATAACCGGTAATAATAATAATGATAATAATAATAATATTGATATTGCGCAAGAAAATACAAAATTAATCAAGCTAATGAAAATTAAATCATAATATAAAGCTAAACCATGACATTGTTTAAGGGGGGTGACCTGCATTTTGTTATTTCTGTCGTTTTCTCTCTTTTTGTGGCTTGTATCCGTTCGGCCCCATTCAGCCAAGTATTTTAAGACTTTTATCCCCATCTAGGTGTCGATTTCTTTCTGGTGAGCGATAGCGAGCGAGCATTGTATGGAGAAATCCGGCTTCGCTGGAGACAATTTTCTATCGAAAAATTTACAAATTTAGTTTGCTGTCAAAACAAAAATATATATATATGCGGACTCGCTACCGCTCGCCAGGATAATATTGACACCTGGATGGGGTAAACGTCTTAAAAGAGTAGGCTGATTGGGGCCGAATGGATACAAGTCAAAGAGAGAGGGAGAGAAAGAGAACAAAAAGCGAGGTGGGCCCCCTTAACCCCGATAACATTATAACGCGCTTAGCAGTTTATTCCAGCAACCATTAGACGATTTCCGTTAGCTTAGGAGGGATCTGTGGGAGGCAGAGGCACAAATAAATACAATTAAGATACTCATAATCGTACACAGAGATGATTAATTAATTATTATCTGCGCAATTAATTACGTGCATGATTAGGATTACTGCTGTATGTATAATTACGACTATAATATATTATAATAACCTCGATCTTATTAATATATATATGTATTTATCTATATAACTATCAATCTATCTATCAATCTATATATCTATCTATCAATCTATATATCTATCTATCTATATCTATCAATCTATATATCTATATCTATCTATACGGTATATATATATATTTTAAAGATATATAAACAAGTGACATGTATACATAATATCGGTTTATACACGCTTAGAGTCCACAGAATATATAGCTATTATTATGTTCCTTCCAACAACCAACCATATTCCTAAAATCGATTAATGAAATTTACAAACACATGTGGCAGTCCGTGGACTCGAACCCAGGATGCTCACACCGAAAATCAACACCTTATACATCGCACCACGAAGACAGTTAAAGGTTGGTGGACACTGCCTATAAAATAAATAATTTATGTGTACAAGTTACGTATGGAAACTTCGCTTGTTAAAATAGTCAATAAATAAAAATGAAAAAATACTAATCAATAATAATAATAATAATAATATTAATAATATAACCGGTAATAATAATAATGATAATAATAATAATATTGATATTGCGCAAGAAAATACAAAATTAATCAAGCTAATGAAAATTAAATCATAATATAAAGCTAAACCATGACATTGTTTAAGGGGGGTGACCTGCATTTTGTTATTTCTGTCCCTTTCTCTCTTTCTGTGGCTTGTATCCGTTCGGCCCCATTCAGCCAAGTATTTTAAGACGTTTATCCCCATCTAGGTGTCGATTTCTTTCTAGTGAGCGATAGCGAGCCAGCATTGTATGGAGAAATCCGGCTTCGCTGGAGACAATTTTCTATCGAAAAATTTACAAATTTAGTTTGCTGTCAAAACAAAATATATATATATATACTGTATATGCTGGCTCGCTACCGCTCGCTAGGATAATATTGACACCTGGATGGGGTAAACGTCTGAAAACAGTAGGCTGATTGGGGCCGAATGGATACAAGTCAAAGAGAGAGGGAGAGAAAGAGAACAAAAAGCGAGGTGGGCCCCCTTAACCCCGATAACATTATAACGCGCTTAGCAGTTTATTCCAGCAACCATTAGACGATTTCCGTTAGCTTAGGAGGGATCTGTGGGAGGCAGAGGCACAAATAAATTCAATTAAGATACTCATAATCGTACACAGAGATGATTAATTAATTATTATCTGCGCAATTAATTACGTGCATGATTAGGATTACTGCTGTATGTATAATTACGACTATAATATATTATAATATCCTCGATCTTATTAATGCATATATGTATTTATCTATATAACTATCAATCTATCTATCTATCTATACGGTATATATATATATATATATATATATATATATATATATATATATATATCTAATATACAGTATATATAAATTATATATATATATATATATATATATATATATATATATATATACAGTATTAATAGATAGATAGTTATATTTATATAATATTTATATATTTATATATTTTAAAGATATTTAAACAAGTGACATATATACATAACATCGGTTTTATACGCTTAGAGTCCACAGAATACATAGCTACAAAAGAAATAATTTATGTGTACAAGTTACGTATGGAAACTTCGCTTGTTAAAATAGTCAATGAATAAAAATGAAAAAATACTAATCAATAATAATAATAATAATAATATTAATAATATAACCGGTAATAATAATAATGATAATAATAATAATATTGATATTGCGCAAGAAAATACAAAATGAATCAAGCTAATGCAAATTAAATCATAATATTAATGAATATGAGCAAAAATCAACGTACAGTGTTCAGTAGTGTTATTGAAGTGTAGGAGTAATTAAGGGGGTTCACCGGCTTTTTTCATCTTTATCTCCTTTTCTCTCTTTCCCTGGCTTGTATCCATTCGGCCCCACTCAGCCAACTGTTTTAAGACGTTTAACCCCATCCAGGTGTCGATTTATTCCTGGTGAGCGATAGCGAGCCAGCATTGTATGGAGAAATCCGGCTTAGCCAGAGAAATTTTTCTATCGAAAAAAATTTCAAATTTAGGTTGCCGTCAAAACAAAAATATATAGACCTACAGTATATGCTGGCCCGCTACCGCTCGCCAGGAAAATATTGACACCTGGATGGGGGTAAACGTCTTAAAGGTGGTGGGGCGTCCGAAATTAAAATAATTTATAATGTATTTAAAGAGATGTTTAGATCTCCAGTAATCAACCTGACTACTCCTTTGTCAAAACTAATCTTCAATATTAGAGAACAAATCAAAAATAGATATTGAATTGCGACCCCTTGCAACTAGTACTCACGTGAGGATGTGACGTACGCCCAGGCAAACATTTGGGAACTAAACATCAGCAAGTATATCAAAAATGGTGAATAGGTGTGCTGTTTTCGGGTGTAGCAATATCCCTGGACCAAACATAGCACTACACAAGTTTCCAAGTGATCCATACCATTGTAACAAATGGGTGAAGTTTATACAAAGAACCAGAGTGTGGGAGGCAAAGCCCAAAACAAGCTTCATATGCAATGGACATTTTCGTGATGAATGCTTTGACAATAAAGTGCAGTGGAGTATGGGTATGGCTAGATGCACCCGCTGATTGCCTATACGGACTGGGGTCTTGTCACGCCCAGTGCCAGGTCCGTATATATACGGACTCGCCGAAAAAAAATCGTAGCAGCGAAACGACTGCACCTATAGCTTTCATATTTCTACCACATGTACCTTACCCTTCTGGCGTCTTGCTACCACCACCCCAACCCCCTCCCCCAATCCACTCGCCGACCATGGGTCGCCGCATCAGGCCATCACAAAGGAAAAAAAAAAAAATATGTGGCGGCGAAACGACTGCACCAATTGGTTCCATATTTGTGTGACAAGTCTCCTACCCTTCTGTCTTCCCCCCACCACAACCCCAACTTCCTCCCACCACCCACTTCCAGCCTATCCGTAGATCATCACATAAAAAAATGAAAATCGGTGGTGGCGAAACTACCTCACCAATCGGCTCCATATTTGTAACACGAGTCAATTACCCTTCTACCTTCCCCCCTCCATTCCCCAAACCACCCTCCCACCCATACGTGCTTGCCAATTTCAGGAGTCAGGAGAGTGGATAATATGGGCTAACTTAAGCCTAGCCCAAATTATACAGTCAGTGTCGATGGATATAGGCCTAACCTAGGCTAAAGACATTTATTGGCTGAAATTCAACTACTAGCAACTAGGCTAAAAAAAAAAAAAAAAAAAATCGATCGCCGCGGTTTAAGTTCCCGTCTATTTTTACGGCGATTTTTTCTGTTATTTGCACCCTGTTGGCAATGTATATGATGATGACAATAAGTCATGGAGGCGTGAGGGGCGGGCTTTCATTATTGTATCCAAATGCAGTCAAAATAGACGGGGACATGATCGCTAGCGTCCGCCGCGGCTCCAAGTAGTGTAAACAAGGCGGGCGGTAATCACAGCTGCTCCTCCCTCCTCTCCTGCTGCTGGATCTCGTCCTACAGGTTCATACATATAAGCCTGGACACCACCAATATTCATCACTTGAGGTTCTTTGCCATAATCACGGTTATCACCCTCAGTATTGGCAAACGAATCGGAACTACTGTCACTATCCTCCATTTCCACCTGTCAGAAGAGCTTGTTGTGTTCCTGGGCATACGTCATCAGAGCGCTTAAACTCCGAATCCAGAAAAGTGTCACCCATATCCTATTTTGGCCATTATATAAATAATTAAGCCATTGTAGCAGAAAATATTGCACCAAAAGCAATAGTGCACACTGCCGGTAATGATTGTGGAGGAAAATAATAGCATGCACACCCACCTTTAAAACAGTAGGCTGAATGGGGCTGAATGGATACAAGCCAAAGAGAGAGGGAGAGAAAAAGACAAAAAACGCGAGGTGGGCCCCCTTAAGTAAGTATACAAGGGACTGTGGTCTCTAAAAGGGAATCCAGTCCTGATGCTATTCTTGGCTTACAGTGTGTTGGTTTAATAATCCAGTCCTGATGCTATTCTTGGCTTACAGTGTGTTGGTTTAATAATCCAGTCCTGATGCTGTTCTTGGCTTACAGTGTGTTGGTTTAATAATCCAGTCCTGACGCTATTCTTGGCTTACAGTGTGTTGGTTTAATAATCCAGTCCTGATGCTATTCTTGGCTTACAGTGTGTTGGTTTAATAATCCAGTCCTGTCGCTATTCTTGGCTTACAGTGTGTTGGTTTAATAATCCAGTCCTGACGCTATTCTTGGCTTACAGTGTGTTGGTTTAATAATCCAGTCCTGACGCTATTCTTGGTTTACAGTGTGTTGGTTTAATAATCCAGTCCTGACGCTATTCTTGGCTTACAGTGTGTTGGTTTAATAATCCAGTCCTGACGCTATTCTTGGCTTACAGTGTGTTGGTTTAATAATCCAGTCCTGACGCCATTCTTGGCTTACAGTGTGTTGGTTTAATAATCCAGTCCTGATGCTATTCTTGGCTTACAGTGTGTTGGTTTAATAATCCAGTCCTGATGCTATGCTTGGCTTACAGTGTGTTGGTTTAATAATCCAGAATGATTGATAGCCTCGGAAGTCCTATTCTAGATAACTAAGTACGTGTACTGTACGTGTCGGCTAAACCATGACATTGTTTAAGGGGGGAGACCTGCTTTTTGTTATTCTGTCCTTTTCTCTTTTTCTCTGGCTTGTATCCGTTCGGCCCCATTCAGCCAACTATATTAAGACGTTTATCCCCATCTAGGTGTCGATTTCTTCCTGGCGAGAGATAGCGAGCCAGCATTATATGAAGAAATCCGGCTTCACCGGAGAAATTTTTCTATCGAAAATTGTACAAATTTAGCCTGCTGTCAAACAAAAAGTAAAAAATATGCTGGCTCGCTACCGCTCACCAGTAAAAAATTGACACCTGGATAGGGATAAACGTCTTAAAACAGTAGGCTGAATGGGGCCAAATGGATACAAGCCAGAGAAAGATAGAAAAGGACAGAACATAAACAGGTCACCCCCCTTAACCCGTTCAGTACCGGCGACATCCTATTAATTATATTATGACACTGATTAGACTATTTTAATGACCTCTAGCAATGACCTCTAGCAATAATAAGGTTTCAAGCTATCTCGCCCAACCCTTTTAGCTACCACAGATCCTTCCTAAGCTGCATAATATCGTCTAAATATAGCTAGAATATTATATAACACACGTCGCTGGTACTCAAAGGGTTAAGTGCCGGTATGTCAGTATGAAGGAGCGTACACTGAAACATTAGGTTGTCATCTGCAATCTCTCTCTCTCCGCCGCAATGTTGCATCTCTCTCGCTATTCTATCGCTACTATAATAATCAGTCTTCCTCAGAGCTTTCCCAGTGTATACCACCTCCTTTACGTAGGGCACGTGGTACCCGTCTTGCAACTCAATCCCACCCCTACTCTGTGCAACTCTCCAACCCGAGAGTGAAACGTTACTCTCAGTCTTTCTTCTACTCAACAGCGGAGCTCTGGAACTCTCTCCCAGAATCAGTCTTTCCCTCTTCCTATGACTTAAATTGCTTCAAACTCCGTGTGTTCAGGCATTTTGGCTCGAACGTCCCTTGATTTTGGCCCTGTCACTCTTTCAACTATGGGGGAGGCACTCGCTATAGGCAGTTCTGCCTTTTTCCTCCCTCAATCACATAGAAAAAATAAATAAAAACAAAATAAAAATAAACTTTATGTATCAACTCGCACACTGCTCACTTTATTAACACATTTAAAGATGAACAATACCCAATAGTTGTGATACCAGAAGGTGGGTTGGTAGTTAATGAAAGTCTCTATGTGTAAAGTGCATCAGTATACAAGTAATTTAATAGGAGCTTAACCCATTCAGTACCAGGGACGTCCTTTTTATCATATTCTAGCAACTATTAGACGATTTTATTTAGCTTTGGAAGGACTTTTAGCAATAATAAAACTTCAAACTATCTCAACCAACCCTTTTAACTGCCACAGATCCTTCCTAAGCTGCACAATTTCGTCTAAATACAGCTATAATAAAATATAACACGTCACTGGTACGCAAAGGGTTAACTAAAGAGCGTCCGTGTGAAAGTAGTCATGATCATTGTTATATAAATCTAAGATACGGATCAATATAAAGAGAGTGGATATGAGGGTAAATAGGCCACAGTATGTAAATTAATAAGTCAATATTTCGATCAATTAAATTACTTGGGAATGAAAGTGAATGCAAAGGAGTTACATCTAAGTCAAAACTGTCAAGTACGGTAATGTGTTATAAGGGGGCCCACCTCGTTTTTTTCTTCATCTTTCTCTCCCTCTCTCTCTCTCTGGGTTGTATCCATTCGGCCCCATTCAGCCTACTGTTTTAAGACGTTTACCCCCATCCAGGTGTCGATTTTTTCCTGGCGAGCGGTAGCGAGCCACCATATTATTGTTAATGTTTCTGATAGCAGGCTAAATTTGTACATTTTTCGATATAAAAATTTCTCCGGCAAGCCGGATTTCTCCATACAATCAACACCTGGATGGAGATAAAAGTCTTAAAACAGTAGGCTGAATGGGGCCGAATGGATACAAGCCAGAGAAAGACAGAAAAGGAGAGAAAAACGCAGATACCAAAGTACCTGCGCGCAACCATATCAATACATTTCGTCAGATAAAGTGTACATAAAGTGGTAGTGTGGAGTGTGATAAAGTGTACATAAAGTGGTAGTTTAGTGTGATAAAGTGTACATAAAGTGGTACTGTGATAAAGTGTACATAAAGTGGTAGTGTGGAGTGTGATAGTGTACATAAAGTGAATATAGAGTACGGTACTAAACCAATCCACTAGGTGTGTAGAGGTGCAAGGTATAAAGTGGGTATCCGTGTCCCAAAGAGCCCGGCCGAGTGGGAGTTATAGGGGAGATACTCGCTTTTTCTGGACCCCCCCCCCCCCCCTTCTCCCTCATGTTTAGACCCATTCGTTTTTCGATTTTAAGACGTTCGCTCACTAGTTTGGCGATTTTGAGACCTTTCGCCCCATTACTTTGTCAATATTAAGACCTTTCCTGCCGTTAAGGTGCCCATATTTTCCTGGCGAGCGAAAGCGAGCCTGATTTTGTTTTTTTAAGGAATCGGCCTTCGGCCGAGAAAATTTTCTACCAAAAAAGTACCAATTTATCTTGAAGGGGGGTATAGGGGGTGTTTTTTTTAAGCTTGATGGAGGTCTAACGAGGAAACTCAAAATTAAATATAAATTAATAAGTAGCCCCAACAAACAAGCACTACCCACTTAAGTGCGTAGGAGTGTAACAATTGATAGACATTCTATAGACATGTAATACGAATGGATAGGAGCTTAAGAGGAGTACACCAATGTATATAAGTGCGTATACATGTACAGTAAGCTAAATTGCCCACCCATGCCAATAGAGTTCATCCAAGAGTGATTAACCCTCTCCGACATATGACGCGATTTTGAGCATATTGGGGATACTTTAAAGCCTGTGTTACCATCAGGGGTATTTAGAAACCTTTAGTTTAGTTACTTCAACCTCTGCAGTTGTCTTGGAGTTAGCTGTGGGCAGAAAACTAACTTTGGAGAGGTAATTATAAGAGTGAGAGAACTCTATTTCTTATTGCTAATCTGGCAAGCTCTGCGTCATAAATGCGTGAAAGGGTTAAAGGGCGTAGAAGTAAATACAGAGTAGTACAATGTCAATATGTGCGCTGACATGCGAGGTAAGATGTGTGTACCCTGTGTCAAAAGTGCGTCACAGTACATACTGTATAAAGTGTGTCGGCGTACACATCCAGTACTCCAATGTTTACAAGTACGTCGACAAGTAAGGTAAAGTGTGTACCATGTGAAAAGAGTGCGTCGGAGTGTACATAAAGTGGTAGTGTAGAGTGTGATAAGTGTACATAAAGTGGTAGTGTAGAGTGTGATAAGTGTACATAAAGTGGTCGTGTAGTGTACATAAAGGGGTAGTGTAGAGTGCGTCCAAGTGTACATAAAGTGGTAGTGTAGTGTGATAAGTGTACATAAAGTGGCAGTGTAGAGTGTACATAAAGGGGTAGTTTAGAGTGCGTCCAAGTGTACATAAAGTGGTAGTGTAGTGTGATAAGTGTACATAAAGTGGTAGTGTAGAGTGTGATAAGTGTACATAAAGTGGCAGTGTAGAGTGTACTTAAAGGGGTAGTGTAGCGTGTACATAAAGTGGTAGTATGATAAAGTGGTAGTGTGGAGTGTGATAAAGTGTACATAAAGTGGTAGTTTAGTGTGATAAAGTGTACATAAAGTGGTAGTTTAGTGATAGTGTACATAAAGTGGTAGTTTAGTGTGATAAAGTGGTAGTTTAGTGTGATAAAGTGTACATAACATGGTAGTTTAGTGTGATAAAGTGTACATAAAGTGGTAGTGTGGAGTGTGATAAAGTGTACATAAAGTGGTAGTGTGGAATGTGATAAAGTGTACATAAAGTGGTAGTTCAGTGTGATAAAGTGTACATAAAGTGGTAGTTTGATAGTGTGATAAAGTGTACATAAAGTGGTAGTGTGATAGTGTACATAAAGTGGTAGTTTAGTGTGATAAAGTGTACATAAAGTGGTAGTGGAGTGTGATAAAGTGTACACAAAGTGGTAGTGTGGAGTGTGATAAAGTGTACATGAAGTGGTAGTGTGGAGTGTGATAAAGTGTACATAAAGTGGTAGTTTAGTGTGATAAAGTGTACATAAAGTGGTAGTGTGATAGTGTGACCTTGGCGACAGCTTGGCTGCGTGAAGGGTGGTTCGTGTCAGGGTCTGTATAGTAATCAATGTTAACCCTGTCGGTGGAAGAGTGCACCTTTGTTTTTTGTTTTTTTTATATATTGGCTATCATTAGTCGATTATCCTCAGGTTACGAAGGAATTATGGGAGTCCGAAGATTATTTAAGATATAATATGTTAATAGTGTTTTGATGTTCAGAAATCCTGTTATAAAATCATTTAGTGTTTGCCAGAATAAAAGGAAACAAATGCGTCATTGTGTCCTAACAGGGTTAAGGGGGCCCACCTCGATTTTTTATCTTTCTCTCCCTTTCTCTTTGGTTTGTATCCATTCGGCCCTATTCAGCCTTCTGTTTTAAGACTTTTACCCCCATCCAGGTGTCAATATTTTCCTGGCGAGCGGTAGCGAGCCAGCATACATATTTTTGTTTTACAGCAAGTTAAATTTGTACATTTTTCGATAGAAAAATGTCTCCAGCGAAGCCGGATTTCTCCATATAATGCTGGCTCGCTATCGCTCGCTAGAAAGAAATCGACACCTGGATGGGGATAAAAGTTTTAAAACAGTTGGCTGAATGGGGCCGAATGGATACAAGCCAGGGAAAGAGAGAAAAGGAGAGAAAGATAAACACAAAAAACGGTGACCCCCCTGAATGAGGTAACACACAAGAGCTTCCATCATCAGCTTTCGAAGTTCAACATTGTTCTGGCAACATTGTTCTGGCAACATTGTTCTGGCAACATTTTTTGGGATCTTTCGTACTGGTATACCGCCAGTACGTTCGTGCAAGCACTTTGTTACGCTAGTAGTACTATTGATAGGCTAAACGGGACACTGGCTAGCATTTTTTTTTTTTTCGCATGTCAGCATAAAATTATGCAATAATGTATTATTGCATATTTATTGACTATAACTCGTAGTTGAGGACTTAACATATAATTATATTTTAAGGAAAACATATACAATTTTACAGTTACATATCTTTCAAGTTATGGTAGTGACCATTAGGAGTAATTGACGATATCCGTGCTTGAATTATTAATAGCATTATACAGAATACATTAAAATAACGACGATATCGCTCATAATAATTTATTTGGCGAAGGCAATTCATGCATGAAGGTAGTATTGTACTGTATGTTATCTGCCTTGATTAATTAAATTTCTGCATTGCATGTATAATGTAATTTCAAAGTTGTCATTGCCTAACACATCCTAATATATAGGCCTACAATTCTAACCCGTACAGTACCGGTGGAATCCTTTTTAATAATATTCTGGCAATGATTAGGCAATATTTTTCAGCTTAGGAAGGACCTTTAGCAATAATAAGGCTTCAAACTATATCAACCAACCCTTTTAACTACGACAGTTCCTTCTTAAGCTGTATGCTATCGTCGAAATATAGCTAGACTAAAGTATAACACACGTCACTGGGCCTCAAAGTAAAGTATAACACGTCACTGGACCTCAAAGTAAAGTATAACACACGTCACTGGGCCTCAAAGTAAAGTATAACACACGTCACTGGACCTCAAAGTAAAGTATAACACACGTCACTGGACCTCAAAGTAAAGTATAACACACATCACTGGACCTCAAAGTAAAGTATAACACACGTCACTGGACCTCAAAGTAAAGTATAACACACGTCACTGGACCTCAAAGTAAAGTATAACACACGTCACTGGACCTCAAACTAAAGTATAACACACGTCACTGGACCTCAAAGTAAAGTATAACACACGTCACTGGACCTCAAAGGGCTAAAGTCGCCACTTCGATAATGTTGCCAACTGGCATCCATATCACTAGATAATCTTTAAAAGCGACACAACCTACAGGTTAATATCTTTGTTTCACGTATATCGTAAAGGTTGTAGCTTAAGAAGGATCTGTGGTAGTTAAGAGGGTTGATTGAGATTTGTTGAAGCCTTATCATTGCTAGAGGTCATTCCTAAGCTGAATAAAATCGTCCAATAGTTGCCAGAATATGATGAAAAGGACGTACCTGGTACTGAAGGGGTTAAAGGGCATAGCTCATGCAATATATCATTCCATTTTATCACTGTCTAAAGCATGTTAAAGAAAGATTGATACTGCACAGTTGTCTTGGTTTAGCACACATTTTGATTTAAAACAGTAAACAAACCCATGTAAGATATTTTAAGCTTAGAAAGTTGATGGCAGCCCTTGTTGCCTCTCTCTCTCGTGGTCGTGTTAGACCGCGAAATAAAGAAAGCCGCCAACACAACCCTTGCCGGGGAAATTCGACGAAATTGCGTTTGTTTATGCGCGGAACTTTGGTTTCATTTAGGTCATATCTGGGTTTTTAAGTTGTTGTTATCGCAAATATTGAGAATATTATTGCGATTCTATCCGTAGGCTAGCTATTGTCCCTAATAAAAAAAAAAAAAAAAAAAAAAAAAATCTAATAGTATGGCGCGAATCGTCTTAAGTTTAACCGAGCTTGAAATACCAAAAATAATTATTGTATACAGAGATTAATTAAGGGGGGTCACCTGCTTTTGTTTTATCTTTCTCTCCTTTTCTCTCTTTCTCTGACTTGTATCCATTTGGTCCCATTCAGCCAATTGTTTTAAGACGTTTATCCCCATCCAAGTGTCGATTTTTTCCTGGCGAGCGATAGCGAGCCAGCATTGTATGGAGAAATCTGGCTTCGCCGGAGACATTTTTCTATCGAAAAATTTACAAATTTAGCTTGCTGTCAAAAGACAAATATATATATGCTGGCTCGCTCCCGTTCACCAGGAAAATATTGACACCTGGATGGGGGTAAACGTCTTAAAACAGTAGGCTGAATGGGGCCGAATGGATACAAGCCAAAGAGAGAGGGAGAGAAAGAGAAAAAAAAAAGCGAGGTGGGCTCCCTTAAAGGATTCTTCCCTGGTTAAAAGACGGACTTCGCAAACAAATTTAGGAATTCTTGATAATATGGAATTACTGTAAACGAAGACAATAGTATTAAGGGGAGGTTTTTAGTTTGGTCTCTGGATATCCATCAAGCTTAAGATTACACCCCCTTGAGCCCCTTTCAAGAAAAATTTGTACATTTTTCGGTAGAAAAATTTCCCGGCTGAAAGCCGGTTCCTCTCAAATTACAGGCTCGCTGTCGCTCGCCAGGATAAAATCGACACCTAAATGGCACGAAAGGTCTTAAAATTGACAGACATGGGTCGAAGGTTCTTAAAATCGTCAAAATAATGGGGCGAACGTCTTATAATTAGAAAAGCAATGGGGCTAAACATGAGGGAGAAAGAAGTCAAGAAAAAAATCCCTCGAGTGGAAATCATCCCCTTAACCCGTTCAGTACGGGCGACATACTTTTAATTATATTCTGACAATGATGAGACGATTATATTAAGCTTAGGAAGGACCTCTAGCAATTATAGGGCTTCAAACTATCTCAACCAACCATTTTAACTACCACAGATCCTTTCTAAGCTGCATAATATCGTCTAAATATAGCTATAATATAATATAACACACGTCGCTGGTACTCAAAAGGTTAAAGCGATTTGATAACAAATTAAAAACTTTGAATATTTAAATAGCGTGAGCGCTAATGGATCCGCTGCTATAGAAAACGGCAATACACGCACACGCCGTTATAATCATTACATAATTGTGTGAACATAATTGAAGGTGAACTGTAAGTAAATATGGGAAAGAAAACTATAATTAAAGTGACCGCAGTAATTTATATAAACTATAATTAAAGTGACCACAGTAATTAATAAACTATAATTAAAGTGACTGCAGTAATTAATATATACTATAATTAAAGTGACCGCAGTAATTAATAAACTATAATTAAAGTGACCGCAGTAATTAATATAAACTATAATTAAAGTGACCGCAGTAATTAATATATACTATAATTAAAGTGACCGCAGTAATTAATAAACTATAATTAAAGTGACCGCAGTAATTAATATAAACTATAATTAAAGTGACCGCAGTAATTAATATATACTATAATTAAAGTGACCGCAGTAATTAATAAACTATAATTAAAGTGACCGCAGTAATTAATATAAACTATAATTAAAGTGACCGCAGTAATTAATATAAACTATAATTAAAGTGACCGCAGTAATTAATAAACTATAATTAAAGTGACCGCAGTAATTAATATAAACTATAATTAAAGTGACCGCAGTAATTAATATAAACTATAATTAAAGTGACCGCAGTAATTGATATATACTATAATTAAAGTGACCGCAGTAATTGATATAAACTATAATTAAAGTGACCGCAGTAATTAATATATACTATAATTAAAGTGGCCGCAGTAATTAATAAACTCATAAAAGTGTATTAATTAATATTGGTAGTACGGTAATAACTAAATCCTTCTCATTTAACCCTTTCACGCATTTATGACGCAGAGGTTGCCAGATTAGCAATAATATAAGAAATAAAGTTCTCTCACTCTTATAATTACTTCTCCAATATTAGTTTTCTGCCCACAGCTAACTCAAAGACAACTGCAGAGGTTGAAGTAACTAAACTAAAGGTTTCTAAATACCCCTGATGGTTCTTTAAGGGGGGTGACCTGCTTTTTGTTATTTCTGTCCTTTTCTCTCTTTCTATGGCTTGTATCCATTCGGCCCCATTCAGCCAACTATTCTAAGACGTTTATCCCCATCTACAGTAGGTGTCGATTTCTTCCTGGCGAGCGATAGAGAGCCAGCATTATATGAAGAAATCCGGCTTCGCCGGAGACATTTTTCTATCGAAAAATGTACAAATTTAGCATGCTGTCAAACAAAAATTAAAAATATGCTGGCTCGCTACCGCTCACCAGTAAAAATTTTACACCTGGATGGGGATAAACGTCTTAAAACAGTAGGCTGAATGGGGCCAAATGGATACAAGCCAGAGCAAGAGAGAAAAGGACATAAATAACTAAAAGCAGGTCACCCCACTTAACGTGCCGGTACCTTGAATTTACCTCTCTATCACTCTTGTAACTTTGGTGGGGACACTTGTTACAGGCGCATTTGTCTTTTGTCTCCTTCATACACATTACAAAAAAAAAAAATAATAATTTGACAATTATAAAATGTTTTACCCCATTCTTGTGTCGATTATTTCGGGGCGAGCGATAACGAACCAATAATTTAGGAGAAATCGGCCTTCGGTCGGGACATAAAATGTAAACATTTAACTTGAAGACGGACTTGGGGGCATTATTATTTATTTATTTCTGTATTTATTTATTTATTGTTTTACTTGAAAGGGATATAAGAAAACTGCTTTTATATATTTATATTGTTTTATATTTTATTTTATTTTTTTAATATAGTGGCCAAACTAGAAAATACCTTGGTCGAAAATGGCGGAAGCAATTAAAGACTTCAATAATATTAAATTATGTTCAAATAATGTTGTTTAATTGCAAACACAATCACAAGTAATATAATAATATACTACACAGCATAACTAGCCAATCACAAGTAATACAATAATATACTACACAGCATAACTAGCCAATCACAAGTAATACAATAATATACTACACAGCATAACTAGCCAATCACAAGTAATACAATAATATACTACACAGCATAACTAGCCAATCACAAGTAATACAATAATATACTACACAGCATAACTAGCCAATCACAAGTAATACAATAATATACTACACAGCATAACTAGCCAATCACAAGTAATACAATAATATACTACACAGCATAACTAGCCAATCACAAGTAATACAATAATATACTACACAGCATAACTAGCCAATCACAAGTAATACAATAATATACTACACAGCATAACTAGCCAATCACAAGTAATACAATAATATACTACACAGCATAACTAGCCAATCACAAGTAATACAATAATATACTACACAGCATAACTAGCCAATCACAAGTAATACAATAATATACTACACAGCATAACTAGCCAATCACAAGTAATACAATAATATACTACACAGCATAACTAGCCAATCACAAGTAATACAATAATATACTACACAGCATAACTAGCCAATCACAAGTAATACAATAATATACTACACAGCATAACTAGCCAATCACAAGTAATACAATAATATACTACACAGCATAACTATCCAATCACAAGTAATACAATAATATACTACACAGCATAACTAGCCAATCACAAGTAATACAATAATATACTACACAGCATAACTAGCCAATCACAAGTAATACAATAATATACTACACAGCATAACTATCCAATCACAAGTAATACAATAATATACTACACAGCATAACTATCCAATCACAAGTAATACAATAATATACTACACAGCATAACTAGCCAATCACAAGTAATACAATAATATACTACACAGCATAACTAGCCAATCACAAGTAATACAATAATATACTACACAGCATAACTAGCCAATCACAAGTAATACAATAATATACTACACAGCATAACTAGCCAATCACAAGTAATACAATAATATACTACACAGCATAACTAGCCAATCACAAGTAATACAATAATATACTACACAGCATAACTAGCCAATCACAAGTAATACAATAATATACTACAGCATAACTAGCCAATCACAAGTAATACAATAATATACTACACAGCATAACTAGCCAATCACAAGTAATACAATAATATACTACACAGCATAACTAGCCAATCACAAGTAATACAATAATATACTACACAGCATAACTAGCCAATCAGATCGAAATTTAGCGTTCTTGCAAAACAAAACAAAATAAATAAAATATATAGGCTATATACTGTATATATTATATATATATATATATATACCGGGTATATATATAT
The DNA here is from genome assembly GCA_032716605.1 of Paralithodes platypus. NCBI lineage: Eukaryota > Metazoa > Arthropoda > Malacostraca > Decapoda > Lithodidae > Paralithodes > Paralithodes platypus. The sequence goes on from CM064527.1 coordinate 28,118,958, forward strand.
ATATATATATATATATATATATATATATATATATATACATATACATTCTGACATACGGAACCCTGTATGTTTATTTAAGAGTTAGAATTAAGAGTTGAAGGAGTGGCGAATTACCCAGGCGGCGAAGCAGACCAGCGAGCGAACCAGCAAGTGGGAAACCAGCTCGTCTGCATACCGGCAAACAAGCCTTCACACCTGCGTGTGTCATATGGGACCTTGCAAACTACTTCGATGACCCGACGCTATGACGATGATCTACGCCAATCGACACCATTGGACCACGCACCTCTTACGCAACTAGAGGACCTGTGATTGGGGCGCGCACCATCCCCCGCCTCCTGATTCGTTCCTACACCATCATTGCATAGTATATAAGACCCGAGTAGTGGGCATTCAAATCAGTCTCATTTGGAGTTGGGAAGGTGAACTTGCAGCTGGAGGAAGACGGGGTGAAGTATTATAATGGGATTGTGACTGTCAGTCAGATTATATAAGTGTGTGTTAAGTGTGTTCGGTGTAAACACTTACGTTATGTTGGTTAGTGAGATATGTGATTGGGAATTAACGTTGACACTACTATTATGTACTTAACTATTTTAGTTGACTGACTTGTGGACTAAAGCAACTCTTTAAGTAATTGGGTTATGATAAAAGTAATACTATTGTTTTATATTAATACTTGCGAGTTCTTTAATTGTCTTTTAATTAAGCTTACATTGCTGGTAAGAAAAAGAACGGTGATACTATTGTCTCATATTAGTATTATCGCCTTAGACTAACAAGGCTGTTTTAATGTTACTTCTAGTGATTTCCTAAGCTGAAGAAAATTATTTTAGCTTCAAAATATTATGTTTGCTTTTCATATTATTTGAGTGAGACCTGAATCGAATCTATGAAGCGATCCTGTAACTTAATTTACTCATAATCAACCCTCAATGTTACGTGGTTAAGAAATACATTTATCTAATTATTAAATAATTATATATCTAACTTTTTATGTGACTGATATTAATCCTGATAATAATAATATAAAACTATTAACGTAAGACAAGAACCAAGAATAATAACTACATTAAATATAAATAAAAGGACATGATATAAGAAAACTAGCTATTCATTTCAAAAGGGTAAGAGACAGAAATATTCTTACCTTAATATTTATCTTTCAAGACTTGATAAATAATTAATAGTCCTTCTTTAGATATAACTTATTCGGTTCATAACCATAGCCTACTAAGCTTCGGTTAAATAATAATTCTTTATAAATACTACATGATTTTAATTAGTTTCAATATTTTTTTCATAATTAAAGAGTATCAGTCAATAAAGGATACCAAGTCCTAAGATCCAAAAGGAAAGGAAGCAACAACAGGAAATAATGTTATTAGATTTTACTTTCGTTTTGCCTTCAGCTGACTGATACCTTAATATATATCTCTGTGCTATCTAGATTCATCAAGTTAACCACTTGAGGATCAAGATACGTAACAATATATATATATATATATATATATATACACAGTATATATATACATATATTTATACACGCCCATGTGCCAGTTCGCCAGGTTAAAAAATATATACTATACAGTAAATAGGTGATCTCGCAATTAAAATGATTGCGTTAGGGGGAGGTTTTTAGTGTGTTTCCTAGACTTCCATCAAGCTTGAAATTTCACCCCTTCTAAGATAAATTTTTACATTTTTCGGTAGAAAAATTTCCCGGCCGAAGGCCGGTTCCTCTTAAATTACAGGCTCGCTTTCGCTCGCCAGGAAAAATCGACACCTAAATGGGACGAAAGGTCTTAAAAGTGACATAAATGGGGTGAAAGTTCTTAAAATCGCCAAACTAATGGGGCGAACGTCTTAAAATCTCAAAAGCAATGGGGCTAAACATGAGGGAGAAAGGGGTAAAGAAAAAATCCCTCAAGTGGAAATCTCCCCTTTACCTCTTTACTATGATGACTCATTTGCCACTTTATTCTGGATGATATTATTACACAATTTCGCTCATTTGTAGAAACATTTTAAATTTCACTTCGCATATAATTTCGGTTAAACAGCTACACTATTGGGATCGTTTAAGAGCACTGAAACTGTATTCGCTGGAACGTAGAAGAGAAGGTTACCTAATAATATACACGTGGAAAATCGCAGAGGGTTTAGTACCAAACCTGCATACTCCGATAGTCATGAAATTCAGTGGTAGGAGAAGCTGGGAATGCGATATCCCCCGGATGAATAACAGGGGTGCTATGGGCTCTCTGCGAGAGGGCTGGTTATCACACAGAGGCCCACGTCTCTTCAACAAACTCCCACGGCGAGTAAGAGACATGAGGGACGTCTCGTTAGACAACTTCAAGAGAGCCCTCGATGTCGAACTGCAAAAAGTGCCAGACGAGCCCATCCTCGCAGGGGAGCGAGCTGTCGCTTCAAACAGTCTGCTGCACCAAATCACCACCCATAACGAGGGGCGTCGCGCTCCTCGGTGGCGTTAGAAGAGTGGCGAACACATCAAAAGTATCAAAAGTAAGGATAATTTGCCGGTGTCAGAGGGTTACTTAACCTGTACAGTACCGGTGACGTCTGTTTTATTTGATATCAGCTATATTTAGACGATTTTGTGGAGTTTACGAAGGATATATGGTAGCTAAAGAGATATAATTGGTAGAAGTCATTCCTAAGCTGACTAAATTTGTCTAATAGATGCTAGAATATAATGAAAAGGACGTCGCCGGTACTTGATGGGTCAAGATAGTTTGCTGCCTTTGAAATCCTAGACGTCGTTCCAAAGTTGATTAATATTACATATTGTTAGCCAGACAAAGATCAAACGATGCTGCTTAGGTTACAAGTGTTGTCACCTTTTGAGGGGCCGATGAGAAATATATATTTCCATTGAGCCATGATCCTGAATTAGCGTACTCTAACCATTCATTCAATAAAATCAAAGTTTATTTTTTATAAACCGTATTACCTCCTAGTTAAGGGGAGGTTTTTAGTTTGTTTCCTACTCCTCCAGCAATCTTAAAATTTCACCCCCTTGACCCCCTTTCAAGATAAATTTGTACATTTTTCGGTAGAAAAATTTCCCGGCCAAAGGCCGGTTGCTCTTAAATTACAGGCTCGCTTTCGCTCGCCAGGATAAAATCAACACCTAAATGGCACGAAAGGTCTTAAAATTGACAGAATGGGGCAGAAATTCTTAAAATCACCAAACTAATGGGGCAAACGTCTTAAAATCTCAAAAGCAATGGGACTAGACATGAGGGACAAAGGGGTAAAGAAAAAAGTCCTCAAGTGGAAACCTCCCCTTAATGTTTCTGCCGCTGTTGGTTCGTCTGTAAACAAGACGTCTCGCAAAGTTATGTACGGTCGCGCTAATAAGTCATGTCCCAGCTGTCATTACGTTTGGCTCGCTCTGTGCTGTATTAATGTCTGTCAGATGTTGAATAGGGTGGGTAAGTGTAGGAACATGTTTGTATATTTCACTCGATATGAAGAAATGAAGCTTAGATATTGCTGGTACCAATTATTGATCAAAACATACTTGGTGCCGAGACATCACTTATTAGCGCGATTGTACCGATATTCACGAAATTTGGTGGCCAGATAAGATATGCGCGAAGGAAGAATTGCTTCAATTTTGGAGGAGATCCCTAAGTTATGAACACATTTTCGCGAAATGTGACAAGAAGATACAATATGCACCAAGGAAGAAATTATTCAATTCAGGAGACGATCCGGATCATATGTCACACTTGTGTCATAATAGTTCATTTAAGGGAGCCCACCTCGCTTTTTTGTCTCTTTCTCTCCCTCTCTCTTTGGCTTGTACCCATTCGGCCCCATTCAGCCTACTGTTTTAAAACGTTTACCCCCATCCAGGTGTCAATATTTTCCTGGCGAGCGGTAGCGAGCCAGCATATATACAGTATATTATTTTTTGACAGCAAGTTAAATTTTTACATTTTTCGATAGAAAAATATCTCCGGCGAAGCCGGATTTCTCCATACAATGCTGGCTCGCTATCGCTCGCCGGGAATAAATCGACACCTGGATGGGGATAAACGTCTTAAAACAGTTGGCTTAATGGGGCCGAATGGATACAAGCCAGGGAAAGAGAGAAAAGGAGAGAAAGAGAAAAAACAAAACGGTGACCCTCCTTAAGTAAATTTTGCGATTAAACCAGCGTAGGTTGAGGTATGCTGCGCTCTACCAAGGGCCCCCTAAGTTACCGGTATCTTAGTTTTGGTTAGCAATGTTGAATTTTACAAGACTAATATTATGCCTTTTGCGGTTAAAGGTATTAAGGGGGTACTGCTTGGTTTTTGGGCTATATATTTTTTTATTTATTGATTTATTTTTGAGTTTCCTCGCTAGACCTCTATCAAGCTTAGAAAAAAAAAACTAGACTCCTTTTCAAGATACATATGTACATTTTTCGGTAGAAAAATGTCCAGGTCGAAGGCCGGTTCCTTCTAAAATTAGAGGCTCGCTTTCGCTCGCCAAGAAAAAATCGACACCTACTATGGGTTTCAGAGGCCGTGTGGCATCGTTTTTCGGGAATAACTTATTAACAAACAGTTGGATCAGTATGATATTTTGACACAGCTTTGTTCACACCGTGCCCTAATTTTCGTCAATATAGTGCATTACCAAAAGTGTAGAAATAAGGCACTTGTCCCTTAGTCATGAGGTTAAAGTCACACATTAATGACTATGAAACGGACAAGTCTGCCGTGGCTTACCTGTGAGAACCACCAAACCATTATTGCTCCTCCATCAAACACGGTAGTTATCAGCCACCACCCAACCCTACTATCGCATTTAAATGCAAGTTATCTGTCAATATCAAAATATAAATATACAAAATAAATACTTTGTGTATATTTATACTTGATATTGACTCCGAAAACCAGAGTCTCCCCCCCCCCCCTCCCCATACAGTATGTCATGCACGGAGGAGGTTGATTTATGCAACTTCAACATTCATTTAAGGGGGTTGACTTTGCCTTGTTTTCTCTCCTTTTCTCTTTCTCTTTCTTGTATCCATTCGGCCCCATTCAGCCTACTGTTTCAAGACGTTTAACCCCATGGAGGTGTCAATTGTTTCCTGGTGAGTGGTAGCGAGCCAGCATAATTGTTTTAAATTGTTTTGACAACAGACTTAATTTGTACATTTTTCGACAGAAAAATGTCTCCGGCGAAGCCGGATTTCTCCATACAATGCTGGCTCGCTATCGCTCGCCAGAAAAAATCGACACCTAGATGGAGATAAACGTCTTAAAACAGTAGGCTGAATGGGACCGAATGGATACAAGCCAGAGAAAGAAAGAACATTAGATAACAAAAAGACAGGTGACCCCCATTAAGGAATGAGTTACGATTCACATTTATATGATGTATGTTCCCAAATCCTCAAACTTCACATCCATACATCAATATTGGTAAAATAAGTTTTTCATATGCGTCCAAGCAGATGTCTACAGGTAACTCTAGGTTGTTCATCTTCCTAAATAATCCAAAGGTGGCTCTTTTGGCTTGAGATTTTTTTTTTTTTTTATAACCTTCGTGAAAAAGATCATTATATTTGAAAGTTGTACCATGATAAACATGATGGTCAACTACCGGTACCTGTACAAGTCCACTACCAAACATGATGGTCAACTACCGGTACCTGTACAAGTCCACTACCAAACATGATGGTCAACTACCGGTACCTGTACAAGTTCACTACCAAACATGATGGTCAACTACCGGTACCTGTACAAGTTCACTACCAAACATGATGGTCAACTACCGGTACCTGTACAAGTTCACTACCAAACATGATGGTCAACTACCGGTACCTGTACAAGTTCACTACCAAACATGATGGTCAACTACCGGTACCTGTACAAGTTCACTACCAAACTTGATGGTCAACTACCGGTACCTGTACAAGTTCACTACCAAACATGATGGTCAACTACCGGTACCTGTACAAGTTCACTACCAAACATGATGGTCAACTACCGGTACCTGTACAAGTTCACTACCAAACATGATGGTCAACTACCGGTACCTGTACAAGTTCACTACCAAACATGATGGTCAACTACCGGTACCTGTACAAGTTCACTACCAAACATGATGGTCAACTACCGGTACCTGTACAAGTTCACTACCAAACTTGATGGTCAACTACCGGTACCTGTACAAGTTCACTACCAAACATGATGGTCAACTACCGGTACCTGTACAAGTTCACTACCAAACATGATGGTCAACTACCGGTACCTGTACAAGTTCACTACCAAACTTGATGGTCAACTACCGGTACCTGTACAAGTTCACTACCAAACATGGTGGTCAACTACCGGTACCTGTACAAGTTTACTACCAAACATGATGGTCAACTACCGGTACCTGTACAAGTCCACTACCAAACTTGATGGTCAACTACCGGTACCTGTACAAGTTCACTACCAAACATGATGGTCAACTACCGGTACCTGTACAAGTTCACTACCAAACATGATGGTCAACTACCGGTACCTGTACAAGTTCACTACCAAACTTGATGGTCAACTACCGGTACCTGTACAAGTTCACTACCAAACATGATGGTCAACTACCGGTACCTGTACAAGTTCACTACCAAACATGATGGTCAACTACCGGTACCTGTACAAGTTCACTACCAAACTTGATGGTCAACTACCGGTACCTGTACAAGTTCACTACCAAACATGATGGTCAACTACCGGTACCTGTACAAGTTCACTACCAAACTTGATGGTCAACTACCGGTACCTGTACAAGTTCACTACCAAACATGATGGTCAACTACCGGTACCTGTACAAGTTCACTACCAAACATGATGGTCAACTACCGGTACCTGTACAAGTTCACTACCAAACTTGAAGTGTTTGTGCTCCCTTACCTTCCCCTTTGAAAAAACAATTACTTTCGTTTTACTTGCGTTGAGCTGTAAACGCCTTTTATCACAATAGTCATGTATAGCGTCCATTGTGTTGAGGTGTAAACGCCTTTTATCACAATAGTCATGTATAGCGTCCATTGTGTTGAGGTGTAAACGCCTTTTATCACAATAGTCATGTATAGCGTCCATTGTGTTGAGGTGTAAACGCCTTTTATCACAATAGTCATGTATAGCGTCCATTGTGTTGAGGTGTAAACGCCTTTTATCACAATAGTCATGTATAGCGTCCATTGTGTTGAGGTGTAAACGCCTTTTATCACAATAGTCATGTATAGCGTCCATTGTGTTGAGGTGTAAACGCCTTTTATCACAATAGTCATGTATAGCGTCCATTGTGTTGAGGTGTAAACGCCTTTTATCACAATAGTCATGTATAGCGTCCATTGTGTTGAGGTGTAAACGCCTTTTATCACAATAGTCATGTATAGCGTCCATTGTGTTGAGGTGTAAACGCCTTTTATCACAATAGTCATGTATAGCGTCCATTGTGTTGAGGTGTAAACGCCTTTTATCACAATAGTCATGTATAGCGTCCATTGTGTTGAGGTGTAAACGCCTTTTATCACAATAGTCATGTATAGCGTCCATTTTACATTGCAATTGTGTATTTGTTTATACCTCAATGAATAAAAGGACCGCAACTGACCACTTGCGATTAAGGGGATGTTTTTAGTTTGGTCTCTAGATATCCACCAAGCTTAAGATAACACCTCCTTGAGCCCCTTTCAAGATAAATGTGTACATTTTTCGGTAGAAAAATTTCCCGGCTGAAAGCCGGTTCCTCTTAAATTACAGGCTCGCTATCGCTCGCCAGGATAAAATCGACACCTAAATGGCACGAAAGGTCTTAAAATTGACAGAAAGGGGTAGAAAGTTCTTAAAATTGTCAAAATAATGGGGCGAACGTCTTAAAATTAGAAAAGCAGTGGGACTAAACATGAGGGAGAAAGGAGTCAAGAAAAAAATCCCGTAAGTGGAAATCTCCCCTTAAGGAAGTTCGAACCACAAATATCGATATTTAGCGAAATTGTCCGCATTATGTCTGTGTGACGGATAGAAAACATGTGGAGTTTGAAGTGATGTATTTATATATGCGCTATACACGTATTAACATTGTTAATTATGCTAAACATCGGCGTCTACAGCGTCAACTTCCTTATAGCCTGAAACTCGCAACGGATCAATTGACCCTCTAACTCCCACAGATTCTTCCAATTTTTTTTTTTTTTTGTAATGATAGCCAGACTAAAGAGGAGAAATGCGTCTCGGTATACTGTACAATATAAAGGGTAATTAAAGTGACCACACTAATATACCCATTTAAAAGTATACTGATGGTATTAAACCCATTTAATGCAAGAATAGAAAGATAAATTACTATAAAATGTGTCACTTACTCTATATTACCTTGTTCATACTCTTTTCGTACCCTTGATTTGTTTACAGTGACAAAAGGTGATATTGCTTACAGAAGGGGTTACAGCGAAGGCAATTACTGTAATGAGGCTTAGGAACTTTTTCATATCCCTATCAGTAACACCTTTCTCATTTACAGTACATGCCGGTATGTAGAATTACCTAGAACATTTCCGGAAGAAAGCCTTATTTTGGCCTTTAACTCCAGCTCATCATTTCAAGTTCTTGGTTCACTGTTGATTAGACGAGTTACATGCATCTGAGTGTTTTCATTATTAGCATCGTTTTATCTTGTCTTCCCCATTCCCAGTCAACGTTCATTTCAAACTTCCTTACGATTTTATATTTTCCAACATAATAGGGTAGGCTGTTCCGTATACAGGGTGTCCCGCGAGTTTTGTCAAATACTTCCAGAGATGAAAGATTAAGTAATTCTAAGTTAAAACTGTTACATACACATAGGCTTTTTGGGGCATTGTTGTGTAGTTATGGACCCTTAAAGTCGGCATTTTGGTGTTTTTTGTAATTTATACTTTGTATCCATCAGAAACTCATATTATTATTGGATTTTTCTTTAATATCAATGTTCACGGCTCCAACTTCTTTATAGCCTGGAACTCGCAAGTGGGCAATTGAGATATACTTAACCCTTTTTATTCCTAGAGTGCCTCACTTAGCTGAGTAACACGTCTATGGTTGGCAAGAATAATATGACAAATAGTACTAACCCCCTTCTGTTCCGGCGACGCCTTTCTAGTTATAGTCTGGCCATATTTAGACGATTTTGTGAAGTTTTAGAAGGATATGCGGTAGTAAAAAGGGCTAAGTAAGATAGTTCGAAGCCTGTTCATTGCTGGAGGCCCTTTTTGAACTGAATACAATCGTTAATATTCATAGCCTCCGATAGTGCAGTTGGAATTATTGTACATGCTAAGATTGGTATGCAGGATTCGAAACTGCATAATAAATCGTAGGTTTGTACAACATTCTTTAACTGTCTTCGTGGTGCAATGTATAAGTGTGTTGATTTTCGGTGTGAGCATCCTGGGTTCGAATCCCCGGACTGCCACATGTGTTTGTTAATTTCATTAATCGAGTTTAGGAGTAAAGTTGGTTAGTGGAGAGAACATAATAATTAGCCAAAATAAAGTTAGAAAGAGTGTCCGGGTACTGAAGGGGTTACTACAGCTAGGGGCTACGCATATGAGGAAGGTAGTGTCTATACAACGGCGGACAAAGAATATGAGGAAGGTAGTGTCTATACAACGGCGGACAAAGAATATGAGGAAGGTAGTGTCTATACAACGGCGGACAAAGAATAACAAACTGTTTGTTGATTTGTCAACAACAATTTGATACCACCAAGTTTCCTAACCCCTTCTGTACTGGCGACGTCTATATAATTATAGTCTGGCAACTATTAGACGATTTTATTCAGCTTAGGAAGGACCTCTACCAAATAAAGGGCTACAGACAATCTCAATCCCTCCTCTTAGCTACCCTATATCTTTCCTAAGCTTCGTAAAATCATCTAAATGAAGCTGAAATCAAATAAAATACACCTCACCGGTACTGGAAGGGTTAAGGGGAGATGGTTATATGTGTTGGTAGACTATTTCATATAGGCTATATATAAATATTTTAGTTTCCTCCCTAGACCTCCATCAAACTTTAAAACAAACATCCATTAGATCTCCCTTCTATATTAATTTGTAAGTTTTTCGGTAGAAAAATGTACCGGCCGAAGGCCGATTGTTCCAAAATTACAGGCTCACTGTCGTTCGCCAAGAAAAAAATCGACACCTAAATAGCACGAAAGGTCTTAATATTTACAACGCAATGAGGTGAAATGTCTTAAAATCGCCAAACTAATGGGCCGAATGTATTAAATTCTGAAAACTAATGGAGATAAAAATGAAGAAGGGGGCCAAGCAAAGTTACCCATCTCCCCTTAACCATTCAATGTTATAAGATTTGTTCTTGTATTTTGGCCAACATTAGGCGATTTTGCGCGGTCAATAGAGGGCCTTTTGAAATCAAAATATTACTACCAATCGTGATAAAACCTTTTAACCCTCTCACGACCATATGACGCAGAGGTTGCCAGATTAGCAATAAGAAATAGATTACTCTCACTGTTATAATTACCTCTCCAAAATTAGTTTTCTGCCCACAGCTAACTAATTTTGGAGAGGTACCGTACCATACATGTTTAATAAACTACGCAAATTCGTCTATTGATAGCCAAAACAAACAAAAACAAAAACAAAAGATTATATATATACAGTATATGTGTGTGTGTGTGTGTGTGTGTGTTTGTTTATTTATTTATTTATATATTTATTTATGTGTGTATCTACAAAAGATCATAAGTTTTTCAGTTAATTGTTGAATATATATATTAGTAGGCCCTACCATCTACAATTATAATTGCTTTGTTTTCACCTGATCGTCAGACCAATCTCTTAGTAACTTATGTTTCGATACCTAATAAAAACAAATATGAAAATACTATGCATCTGCGTCATATTAATGCCAAGATATACTGTAGTCAGCAACATGAATACTATGTATCTGCGTCATATTAATGCCAAGATATACTGTAGTCAGCAACATGAATACTATGTATCTGCGTCATATTAATGCCAAGATATACTGTAGTCAGCAACATGAATACTATGTATCTGCGTCATATTAATGCCAAGATATACTGTAGTCAGCAACATGAATACTATGTATCTGCGTCATATTAATGCCAAGATATACTGTAGTCAGCAACATGAATACTATGTATCTGCGTCATATTAATGCCAAGATATACTGTAGTCAGCAACATGAATCGCTATATGTGTTTTGCAATAGTTGAATAATCGAGATGAGGGCATGACAGTTTACAACGTAGCTGAAAACAAACCAACTTAATTTTCGCAGCGTAATTTTTCGACTTTTATTATGTTATATTAACGCTTTAAAATAATCGCAACATCCATTAATAATAATAATAATAATAATAATAATAATAATAATAATAATACAAAAACAATTTTTTTGTTTAGGAAGGATTAAATTTGGTGTAGGGGTTATTTTAAAGTTAGACAATAACAAAACACTAATATTAATATTAGGCTGAGAAACAATATTTTGTAATACTACCCCAAGAAAGACGTGAGAGCAGACCATACGTTTTGATCATGAATTAAGGGGGGTCACCGGCTTTTTTGTTGTATCTTTCTCTCCTTTTTTCTCTTTCCCTGGCTTGTATCCATTCGGCCCCAGTCAGCCAACTGTTATAAGACGTTTATCCCCATCCAGGTGTCGAGAGGGAAAATATAAGGAAACAAAATAATAGGGGATTGAGAATAAAAATGTATGTGTATGTGTATGTATGTATGTATGTACTGTATATGAATGTATGTATGTATGTACTGTAGGCTATGTATGTACTAGCAGGGGTACCCGGCGTTGCCCGGGTAATCACCATAATCACCATCACTACTACTACCATAATCACCATCATCAATCACTACTACCACAATCATCACAATACTACTACTACCATAATCACCGGCCTCGACCTCCCTGTGCCGCATTAAACGGCGACCTCGATTTCGGCCGCTAAATGACCTCCGATTTTGGATCTGACCTCATCCGTACCCCAATTTTGGGGGGCTGCGAACAACTTTCGTTCCATACACCTTTTCGATCGGAGGCCTTCTGCCCCAAACGGCCATTTTCTTCGCATTTTTTTCGCTCCCGTATGCTACATAAGTTCTGCCGAAACTTTTATTAAACTAAAGTGTCTCTGATTTCCAATAAATTCGCCTAAAACCATCTCCAAAGCCTGGGCTTTCCAACGGTGCTCCACACTCCCACCTGGCACCAAAACTGTGGGAGGAGTTTAGTAACAAAGGTCGGGTAACTGATCGGGTAACTGACAACATTGACCTTTATTTATTAAGATGTACTGTATGTATGTACTGTATGTATGTATGTATGTATGTATGTATGTATGTGTATGTACAGTATATGTATGTATGTATGTATGTATGTATATGTATGTACTGTATGTATGTACTGTATGTATGTATGTGTATGTACAGTATATGTATGTATGTATGTGTGTAATACAACCAGTAACTATTATTTAACTTGGTCGAATAATACTATAATATAATCTATGATTAATATTCTATTCAAACACTTTTGCTTAAGAGGAGGTATTTAGTTTGTTCCCTAGACCTCCATCAAGCTTAAAATTACACCCCCTTGAGCTCCTTTCAAGATAAATTTGTACATTTTTCGGTAGAAAAATTTCCTGGCCGAAGGCCGGTTCTTCTTAAATTACAGGCTCGCTATCGCTCGCCAGGATAAGATCGACACCTGAATGGCACGAAAGATCTTAAAATTGACAGAATGGGGCGTAAATTCCTAAAATCGCCAAAGTAATGGGGCGAACGTCTTAAAATCTCAAAAGCAATGGGCTAGACATGAGGGAGAAAGGGGTAAAAAAAAGTCCCTCAAGTGGAAATCTCCCCTTAACACTGTCGTAATCATAAGTTTCATATTGTTCACATATTTTTAATTTGTCCAATAATATATATCATTATTTGTAGCAATTTGCTTGTTCTATGTTTAATTATGTCTGGTAATTCCGGTATTGTCATGTATTAATTCATTAATCTTATTTCACAGAAGCAATGTTGATAATTATAAGCTGCATAGAAATATATTATTTATTCTCATCGTTGTTAGAAATGAACGTAGTTAAAAATAAGAACCTAATTAACAGTACGGTGGTGATGGGCTGGTCTATCAGAATGAGAGCTGAGCGATCTCTGCCATACCCATAGCTTACTCTGACTGTTCCTTTTACTTATATATCTTCTAGATCTCAAGTGACGGCGTCTTTTCCGTGGATTGACCTCCCTACTGCCAACCTAGAAGTTGTCAGATTGGGAGCCAAAGCGTCACATATTTCCTTTGCCCCTCAACTTTCCCTTCATAATTGCTGAGGGGCACAGGGCCTTGGGTGGGGCTTTGGTTTGCCGGGCGTTTCCACACCCTCCTTAGCTCCCTGCCTTGGAGTGGCTTCGGTCACCCGGGCTTTAGTGGTAAGCAGGGAGGGTTTTGTGGGGGCGCTCGTTTATGGCCTTGCTCGAGACCTTGGGGCTGTTCGGCCAGACAGCCTGGGGAACAACAACAACAACAACAACAACAACAACAGTACGGTTGAAGATTAAGTTACCACTTTCCAAAACCCTATTTTACCAATTACGATGTTGTATGTATTTTACCTTACGATTGCATTGCTAACACCGTAACTAACTATTAATGTCGACGGATAATTAATTCATCATTATTTAATTAATTAATTATTTAGGTAAAAAAAGAGGAATACTGGTATATAGAAAAAAACGGAGAGGGGAAAATCACTTACTTGGATACTTACAAAACCGATCTAGGCAGGTTAAAGGGGAAATAAGGAAAAAACAAATACAATCAAGGTAGCCAGTCAAGCCAAAGATAGCCCTAAAACATTTTACCAAGTGTATATATATATATATATATATATATATATATATATACAGTATATATATATATATATATATTATATATATATATAAAAGGTTAAACATATAATAGGTCCCCGTAAAACTCCCGATGTAGCAGGACATTTGTCCCCATGACTGAAGTTTCCACCCGGAAAAAGTAGCCTAGGCTAATTATGTTACAAAAGACTTATTGGATGATCTATATTCATCCAATAACACTCCTAGTTAACCGAAAGATACCGCTTAAGCCATGAAGGAATCCCAATTATTAATATGCTTTTTACACCAACCAACTTCACATCTAAACGCAATTAATGAAATCAACAGATACATGTGGCACTCCTAGGACTCGAACCTAGGATACTCACATCGAAATTCCGCGCACTATGCATTACACTATCAAGACAGTTAAAGAAATATGGACAAGCCTACGATTTATTATGCAGTTTCGAATCCTGCATATTAATCTGAGCATGTACATATATTCCAACTGTGCTATGGTAGCCTAATGTATAGACGAATGGAAGGAGTTATAATATCTGTATAGACGAATGGAAGGAGTTATAATGTATAGACGAATGGAAGGAGTTATAATGTATAGACGAATGGAAGGAGTTATAATAGATTTGTTGAGAGAAACATTACAAAGTAGAACAGAGAGTAATAAAGCTCCCACCCCCGAGATGAAAGTGTGTATTATGGTACCCTATGTTACTTAAGGGGGTACTGCTTGGTTTTTGGTCTATATATGTATATATTTTATAAACAAGAATTAGTTTCCTCGCTAGACCTCCATCAAGCTTAAAAAAAACAGCCCCTAGACCTCCCCCCTTCAAGATAAATTTGTACATTTTTCGATAGAAAAATATCCCGGCCGAAGGCCGATTCCTCTTAAAATTACAGGCTCGCTATCGCTCGCCAGGAGAAAATCGACACCTAAGTGGCACGAAAGGTCTTGAAATTGACAACGAAATGGGGTGAAAGGTATTAAAATCGCCAAACTAATGGAATGAACGTCTTATAATGTATAAACTAATATGCTAAACACGAGGAAGAAGGAGGTCCATAAAAAGCGAGTAGTACCCCCTTAAAACGGGTAAAATGCAACTGTGCAATGCTGACGATGTTGGTATATCGCTGCCAAAGGTAACCCGTGTAATTACGCAATAAGTATTAGATACTTTCTTGCAACCAACCCACATATTAGGTCTTCCTGAATGTTTCCTTACGACTTCGATCCTCTCACATCATGTAACAAGGAACACCCCGTTCTTAACATTAATCATCCATTACAAACCCCAATGTACCTGAATAAACTAATGAAAGCATATGGTCCTCCCGGGATTCCAACTCGGGACACCACACCCAGAACATAAGCATCTAAACCATTACACCACCAACACAGTTTGTTAATTTTGTATTATGATTATCATGTGTATGTTCTACTGGCTGAATAAAAAGTTTCAATTCAATTCAAAATCCTCTATACCTTCCAAGATAATTTACAGTCTTATCGGCGAACACATAACATTTATCAAAATAGATAATTCTTTACAACCTTAATACAATCCTGGTCATGAATATAAGCATTATATATTTTGAATTTGAATGGTCGACATAAGACATAATTCTGATCAAGTGCACTGTGTTAGGTAACTCTCCGGATGTTATCCATATAACACCCCGCACATCATACTACTCAAAGGTGACCCATTGTTGGTTCTCCAACAAATTTATTTGAATGGAACATTCCACCATACTAATCAATTTTAAAATTGTCGATTTATATGTCAGAATACATCTTTACCGGTCTCTCTAGTTTTGTTGTATGTATGTATGTATGTATGTTTGTATGTATGTATGTATGTATGTATGTTTGTTTGTATGTATGTATAATTGTATATACTCAGGCACATACACCATTGCTGGTGGTGGCCGACACGAGACAGAGCCCAAACAGAAACAACATCTAGAGTTCCTATTCTCAGGGTCCGGGACCACTTTTGCGTTCTCTCATCCGTTTCTCTGTCTCGTCGAGTAGGAGAATTATACAAGGGGAGGAGGATTCCTAGCCCCCTGCCCCTAGTTTTATATGGGTGAAAATCCTTCATAACTCCCATTTAAATGCCCTTCTCCTCCGCCCCCAGCCACAATTCCAGCGACCTCACGGACACAGGTAGCCTATATACTTATTCGAAGAACACGCTAAAATAAACCAAATCAAAGGAGTACAGACAGACTAGAAAATAATTTCGATTTTCACAAGATGGACTATTAAGGGGGGATGGTTCACTTTTTGGGCGATTTTTGCATGTATTGTTATTTTTCTAGTTTCCTCCCTAGACCTCCATCAAATTAAAAAAAAAACATCCATTCGATCCCCCTTCTAGATTAATTTGTAAATTTTTCGGTAGAAAAATGTGCCGGCCGAAGGCCGGTTCTTTCAACATTACAGGCTCACTAACGTTCGCCAGGGAAAAAATCAACACCTAAATAGCACGAAAGGTCTAAATATTGACGAATAACTGGGGCGAAAGGTCTTAAAATCGAATAACTAATAGGGCAAACATCTTAACATCTGAAACTAATGGGGCTAAACATGAGGGAGAAGGAGGTCCCGAAAAACGGTCTGCCTCCCCTCAACTTCCATTCACGATAAAGTCGCGAACTTGGCAACTCTGATGCCGCCAAATCGGTGTACGGAATAGTTTAGGTATGGTAAATAGTAAATATATTGCCCGTTCAATTTGGCTATATACATTCGATTTCGCAATAATAAATATTGCATAATTACCATATTGTTTTATAGTAATTAGTATATGTAATTAGAAGGAAGTGAGTTGATGAGGCGAAATGCTTTTGACTTTACTCTTTCGAGAAGTGCAGTATGGGTGGAACCTCCCCACACATGCGGACATAAGGAGAAACATGCAATCAAGTTAGTCAATTTATCAATTCATCTCAACATGGATTTACCCAAGGACACTTTTGTCTTACTAATTTGCTTATTTTTTCTGTTTTTTTATTTATTTTTTATTTTATTTTTTCCCTCGGTGGTATTATAAGAATCGGTAGATAATGACAATTCAGCTGATATAGTTTATTTGGACTTCAGTAAGGCGTTCGATAGAGTCCTTCATCAAAGATTGATGAGAAAGGTAGAAACACATGGAATAGATGGGTCGTTTACAAAGTGGATTAAGTCACGACTGATAGGTAAGAAACCAAGAGTTAGCATAAATTGTATTAAGTCAGATTGTGGTTAATTAAAAAGTGACGTTCCGCAGGGTTCTGTGTTGGGCCCCTTGTTAGTTATTTATATAAATTATATATATATATATATATATATATATAACTAGCAGGATCGGTAAATTTGCAGACCATACCAAAATTAGGAGAATAATATATTCAATTGGTGACAGTGAATGTTTCCAAATAGATCTAGAGGTTTTAAATGAATGGTCAATTAACCCCTTCTGTACCGCAGCGTCTTTCTAGTTTTATTCTAGCTCCATATAAACGATAGTGTGCAGTTTAAAGCAGGATCTGCGGTGGTAATAATGGTTAGGTGAGCTGTTGAAGCCTGTGTATTGCTGGAGGACCTACACAAACTAATACAATCGTCGGATAGTGACCAGAATAAATATAAAAAGAAGTCGCCGGTACAGAAGGGGTTAAGGGGAGATCTCCACTTGAGGGATTTTTGTCTTGACCCTTTCTCCTTCATGTTTAGCCCCATTGCTTTTGATATTATAAAACGTTTGCCCCATTAGTTTAGCGATTTTAAGAAATTTCACCCCATATTAAGACCTTTCGTGCAATTCAGGTGTCGATTTTATCCTGGCGAGCGATAGCGAGCCTGTAATTTAAGAGGAACCGGCCTTCGGCCGGGACATTTTTCTACCGAAAAATGTACAAATTTATCTTGAAAGGGACTCAAGGGGGTGTAATTTTAAGCTTGATGGAGGTCTAGGGAACAAACTAAATACCTCCCCTTAATTTGTAGATGAATTTCAATCTTGACAACTGCAAGGTATATATTAAGGATAGGAAAGTTAACTAGAATGAAAACATAGACTAGCAAATGTAGACGTACCGTAGGTAACTCAGACTGTGAAACAGATCTGGGTGTGCTCTTTAGCAGTGATATGAAACATAGAAAGATTCAATGCATAAGCGTTCGAAACAGGGCATTCAATATGCTGTTCAGTTTTGGTGTCCTTATTATAGCACGGATATTGACTCTCTGGAGGCAATCCAAAGAAGAATGACCAAATGATCCACACACAAGAAGCAGGGGCCGGTACGGGCGCGGCGATGTGCTTCAATGGCCCTTTGAGGGGAGGTGTTTAGTTTGTTCCCTAGATTTCTATCAAACTTAAAATTACACCCCTAGACCCCCTTTTCAAGATAAATTTGTACATTTATCGGTAGAAAAATTTCCCGGCCGAAGGCCGATTCCTCTTAAAATACCGGCTCGCTATCGCTCGCTAGGAAAAATCGACACCTAAATGGCACGAAAGGTCTTAAATTTGACAGAAATGGGGCGAAGGTTCTTAAAGTCACCTAACTAATGCGGCGAAATTCATAAAATCTCAAAAACAATGGGGCTAAACATGAGGGAAAACGGGGTCCAGAAAAAAATCCCTCAAGTGGAAATCTCCCCTTAACCCCAACAAGAATACAATTATCCACAATATTATAAATGTATCATATGAGGAGAGGCTTGGCTTGGCTTGCAATCATTAGAAATACGAATATGTAGATAAGATATGATAGAGGTGTTTAAATGAATGAAAGGTAATAAGGGAGATATTAATAAAGTGTTAAAGCTTAATAACTGCGAGATAACCCGTTCAAGTGGATTCAAATTGGATAAGTACCGTTTTAGAAAAGATGTAGGCAAGTACTGGTTAAGAAACCGAGTTGTGGATGTGTGGAATACATTGCCTAGTGCAATGATTAACTCAGGAACGGTAGAAATTGTCAAGCGCAAACTAGATAGTCATATACATGATAGGGGCTGGATGTGAATGGGAGCTGCCTCCTGTAGATTTCCAAGTTATAATGTTCTTTCCATTTAATATGGCTAGCTTTAGATAATTATATTCAGTTTTAGAACAACTTTTGGGAGCCAGGGGATACATTTAAATAATTAATACCCCATTGATTCCAACAGGGCATTTCAAAACTTGTGAACATTGTGTAATATTAGCCAGAATGTCGTGGGTAAAAACATCATCTTACTGAGAGGGTTAATGCCATCAATATTATCATTCTTACTGTATTTTACTGAGGCTAGACGAATTTATTCAGCGTGGAAGGATATCGGGAATTTAAAACGGTGATCATTAACTCAGTTAATTAACTTTATGGCTTCCAAGAATGCTTCTTGAATTTAGAATACAAAAAAACATCGAATATTAGCCTAACTTAAACCACAGAAACGCTATCCTACAGAAAAAATATAAATGTGAATCGGGTAGGCGGACCAAAACCCCTCTAAAATATTCTGATAAATGATTAAGTTATATAAATTATACTGTAAAATGGAATGTTCATAGCCTACCATTAGGAATATGGAACCGATTTTTTTTAGATGATTTAGTCGTGAAATAAAATATAATCGCATAGCGTTAGTCAGAGTACAAGCTATCTACGTATTATGCTCTTAAAAGTGTCACTGGAAGACATTTTACACTTATTAACTATACTTCTGTCCAAATTCTTACAATTAGTGTCTAATGTGATGACTTATATTTTTTCACCAACCAAATTCATTTTTAAACTCAATTAATTAAATCAACAAATACATGTGGCACTCCAAGGATTCGAACCTAGGGTACTAACACCGAAATTCTGCGCACTTATGTACTGGAAATGCTTAGTTAAAACAGGGGTCTTCCGACGTTTAATCAGCATAATGTTAGATATAGAGGCTCAGCGATAGATAGACATTTAACTATTGGTACCATCGGAGACGCCTAACCAACATACTCCGTCATCATCTCAATCACCATATACAGTACAGTCACCGGTCATACTATTATTCTGTACAGGTATGGAAATATCTGTAATAAAATTGATCATATAACACAGTTACACTATTGGGATCGCTTAAAATCACTCAAACTGTATTCGTTGGAACTTAGAAGGGAACGATACTTAATAATATATACGTGGAAAATCGCAGAGGGTTTTGTACCAAATCTACATACACCAATAGCAATGAAATTCAATGATAGGAGAGGCTGGGAATGCGAGATCCCCAAGATGATAAATCGGGGGGCTATGGGCTCTCTGCGAGAGGGCTGGTTATCACATATAGGAGCACGTCTCTTCAACAAACTCCCGCGGCGAGTGAGAGACATGAGAGGTGTCTCGTTAGACAGCTTCAAGAGAGCTCTCGATGTCGAACTACAAAAAGTGCCAGACGAGCCCATCTTCACAAGGGTGCGCTCCACCTCTTCGATTAGTCTGCTGCACCAATTCTCAAACAACAACGAAGGGCGGTGCGCTCTTCGGTGCCACAAGCAAGAGTGGCGAACTCCACATAGGTAGGAGGCACATAGGTGATATACTGTATATTTGATTCGACCCTGCTTTCGCAAATTGCAATTTGATTCGACCCTGCTTTCGCAAATTGCAATTACTACCATATTATTTATATATAGGTATATATAGGTATTTGGTTATTAATTTATTTATAATTTAAACTATTTTTGGGAGAGAGTTCACTATTATTTGCTATCATGAAGTATAGTAGGCATATGTTGTTTATAAAAACAAATATATATAAAACTTCATTATCCTTAAAATATATTATTAATTGGTTAAGGGGAGATTTCCACTTGAGGGATTTTTTTCTGAACCCCTTTCTCCCTCATGTTTAGCCCCATTGCTTTTGATATTTTAAGACGTTCGCCCCATTATTTTGGCGATTATAAGAACTTTCACCCCATTTCTGTCTATTTTAAGACCTTTCGTGCCATTTAGGTGTCGATTTTTTCCTGGCGAGCGATAGCGAGCCTGTAATATAAGAGTAAGCCGCCTTTGGCCGGGACATTTTTCTACCGAAAAATGTACAAATTTATCTTGAAAGGGGGTCTAGGGGGTGTTATTTTAATCTTGATGGAGGTCTAGAGAACATACTAAAAACCTCCCCTTAATCTCTATAGGTTAGTTCGAAGGCTATCCACAATTGAGACAAAAACACAAAATATATTTAATCCTAATATTATTATACAGTGAGGAAAAATAATTAGCCGAGAAATATGATAAATATATACCGCTTGGAAATATGTTTACCATTAACCCCTTCCGTACCGGCGACGTCTGTTTAATATATACCGCTTGGAAATATGTTTACCATTAACCCCTTCCGTACCGGCGACGTCTGTTTAATATATACCGCTTGGAAATATTATGTTTACCGTTAACCCCTTCCGTACCGGCGACGTCTGTTTAATATATACCGCTTGGAAATATGTTTACCATTAACCCCTTCCGTACCGGCGACGTCTGTTTAATATATACCGCTTGGAAATATTATGTTTACCGTTAACCCCTTCCGTACCGGCGACGTCTGTTTAATATATACCGCTTGGAAATATGTTTACCATTAACCCCTTCCGTACCGGCGACGTCTGTTTAATATATACCGCTTGGAAATATGTTTACCGTTAACCCCTTCCGTACCGGCGACGTCTGTTTAATATATACCGCTTGGAAATATGTTTACCGTTAACCCCTTCCGTACCGGCGACGTCTGTTTAATATATACCGCTTGGAAATATGTTTACCATTAACCCCTTCCGTACCGGCGACGTCTGTTTAATATATACCGCTTGGAAATATGTTTACCATTAACCCCTTCCGTACCGGCGACGTCTGTTTAATATATACCGCTTGGAAATATGTTTACCATTAACCCCTTCCGTACCGGCGACGTCTGTTTAATATATACCGCTTGGAAATATTATGTTTACCGTTAACCCCTTCCGTACCGGCGACGTCTGTTTAATATATACCGCTTGGAAATATGTTTACCATTAACCCCTTCCGTACCGGCGACGTCTGTTTAATATATACCGCTTGGAAATATTATGTTTACCGTTAACCCCTTCCGTACCGGCGACGTCTGTTTAATATATACCGCTTGGAAATATGTTTACCGTTAACCCCTTCCGTACCGGCGACGTCTGTTTAATATATACCGCTTGGAAATATGTTTACCGTTAACCCCTTCCGTACCGGCGACGTCTGTTTAATATATACCGCTTGGAAATATGTTTACCGTTAACCCCTTCTGTGCCGGCGACGTCTGTTTATTTTTATTGCAGTTTAAAAAAGTCGTCCAGCAATTAACCCTTTGAGTACCCGCGACGTGTGTTAGCTATCATTCTAGATATATTTAGGCGATTTTATGTAGCTTAGGAAGAATATTTGGAGGATAAAATGATTAATTGTGTCTGTAATCTGTTATAACGGCTAGACATATTTCCTAAGCTGAATAAAACCGTTTAATAGTTGCCAACATACAGTATAATTTAATAGACGTTACTGATACTGTAAGGGTTAAAAGGCAGCGAACTATCTTACCTAACCCTTTTTACTTCCTCAGATCCGTCATAAGGGGAGATTTCCACTTGAGGGATTGTTTTATTGACCCCTTTCTCCCTCATGGTTAGCCCCATTACTTTTGATATTTTAAGACATTTGTCCCATTAGTTTGGCGATTTTAAGAACTTTCGCCCCATTTCTGTCAATTTTAAGACTTTCCGTGCCATTTAGGTGTCGATTTTTTCCTGGCGAGCGATAGCGAGCCTGTAATTTAAGAGGAAGCGGCCTTCGGCCGGGACATTTTTCTACCGAAAAATGTACAAATTTATCTTGAAAGGGGATCTAGGGGGAGTAATGTTAAGCTTGATGGAAGTCTAGCGAACTAACTAAAAACCTCCCCTTGAACTGCACAAAATCGTCTTAATATAGCAAGACTAGAGTGTAAAAGACGTGGCCGGTACAGAAGGGGTTAAAGAGTTAGGCTTGGATTCTTAAATATATATATATATATATATATATGTTATTATGTATTGGGTGTAATCATTTGCACAGCTGCCTTAAGGGGGGTGACCTGTTTTTGTTCTGTCCTGTTTTATCTTTCTCTGGCTTGTATCCATTCGGCCCCATTCAGCCAACTATTTTAAGACTTTTATCCCCATCTAGGTGTCGATTTCTTCCTGGCGAGCGATATCGAGGCATTGTATGAAGAAATCCGGCTTCGCCGGAGAAATTTTTCTATCCAAAAATGTACAAATTTAGCCTGCTGTCAAACAAAAATAAAAAATATGCTGGCTCGCTACCGCTCACCAGTAAAAAATTGACACCTGGAAGGGGATAAACGTCTTAAAACAGTAGGCTGAATGGGGCCAAATGGATACAAGCCAGAGAAATATAGAAAAGGACAGAACAAAAACAGGTGACCCCCCTTAACCCGTTCAATACCAGGGACGTCCTTTTTGTCATATTTTGGCAACTATTGCACGGTTTTCTTCAGCTTAGGAAGGACCTCTAGCAATAGTAAGGCTTCAAACTATCTCAACCAACCCTTTAAACTACCACAGATCCTTCCTATGCTGCATAATATCGTCTAAATATAGCTATAATATAATATAACACACGTCGCTGGTACTCAACGGGTTAAGTATATGATGCACATTTTCACTATACTGTGGCTATCATTAGACAAATATAAGTAAAGTTGTGAGAGTGGTATCCTAACCAGGATTCGAACCCACTCACTCCAGATATTTTTGGGAGAGTTGGGCACCGTATCCAGACCCTCATGGTGGAGTGGATACGGTGCCCAACTCCCAACAATAAATGGAGTGAGTTGGTTCGAACCCTACTCAGGAAACCTTTCTCCCAACCTGCCCGGAATTATTTAAAAATAATAGGTGAAATTAATAAAAATATAGGTTATCAGTAGGTTCAGGGATATTTGGTAGCGAGGCCGGTCTATATGAGCTGTGCCCCATCAATATTATTTCCTCTCACTTAAACTTTAGGCTACCATAGTGCGGTGGGAGTATGAACATGATTAGATTAATATCCAGTATTCGAGAATGGATAATAAGTCGTAGGCGTGTGCATAAACCTTTAACCGTCCTGGTGGTGTAATGGTTAGAGTGTTTAAAAATATGTGTGTGATAACCCAGGTTCGAATCCCGGTGGATCACATATATACTTTCATTAATTTAATTGGAGGTGTTTGGTGTTGCGGCTAAATTAATAATATATATATATATATATACTGTACTGTATATTGCCAGTCGCCTTGATTGATCCCCAAGGGGTGGGGGGGGGGGAGGGTAATATATAATTTAATTTTCGCTTATAATCCCAGATATTCTTTAAAAATGTAAAACAATCATATAGCTACAGCCAGAATAGATTGATAAAAGGTACACTCAAATATTGAAAGTTTTAAGTATCCCTTCCCCAAGCCTGGACTATTGAATGGACTTCTTGTGCTGGTAACTATTATAACTTAAGGGAGCCCACCTCACTTGTTTTATCTTGTTCTCCCTCTCTCTTTGGCTTGTATCCATTCGGCCCCATTCAGCCTACTGTTTTAAGACATTTATCCCCATCCAGGTGTCAATATTTTCCTGGCGAGCGGTAGCGAGCCTGCATCTATATATTTTTGTTTTGACAGCAAGCTAAATTTGTACATGTTTCGATAGAAACATGTCTCTGGCGAAGCCGGATTTCTTCATACAATGCTGGTTTGCTATCGCTCACAAGGAAGAAATTGACACCTGGATGGGGATAAACGTCTTACAACAGTAGGCTGAATGGGGCCGAATGGATACAAGCCAGAGAAAGAGAGAAAAGGAGAGAAAGAGAAAAAAGCAGGTCACCCCCCTAAAATCTCTCTGTCTCTCTCTCTCTCTCTCTCTCTCTCTCTCTCTCTCTCTCTCTCTCTCTCTTATTGTAATGGGATGGGATATTCCATTTGCAAAAGCACGGTCACAAATTGAACATTTCATGTCTCCGCCTATCTCGCCCTGAATGCTTCTCATTAACCCTTATCAACTGATCAAAAGAAACTATAATTACTGGAATATTATATTTGATTTATTTCACAAGTTTGCCAATCCATTATCAGCAGAATGTAGCAGAAAATATAATTACCCGGAGGAATATATTGACTTTATTTCACAAGTTTCCCAATCAGCGTTTACGAGTTTGGAAGTTCATAGAGCCTGTTGGTAATTTAAAGCCATATATTCCTGACAAATTCTTATTGGAGGCAAAAGTCAATATGAACGTACAGCTGAATTAAGGAGGGTGACCTGCTTTTTGTTATTTCTGTCCTTTTCTCTCGTTCACTGGCTTGTATCCATTCGGCCCCATTCAGCCAACTATTTTAAGACGTTTAGGCTATCCCCATCTAGGTGTCGATTTCTTCCTGGCGAGCGATAGCGAGCCAGCATTATATGAAGAAATCCGGCTTCGCCGGAGAAATTTTTCTATCGAAAAATGTACAAATTTAGCCTGCTGGCAAGCAAAACTAAAAAATATGCTGGCTCGCTACCGCTCACCAGTAACAAATTGACACCTGGATGGGGATAAACGTCTTAAAACAGTAGGCTGAATGGGGCCAAATGGATACAAGCCAGAGAAAGATAGAAAAGGACAGAACCAAAACAGGTGACCCCCGTTAATTGATAGTTGCGTTGGTGGGCCAGAACATAATATATTCTGGTATTGAGTTCTCCGATAGATGTTATAATAAATAGATGTTATAATAAATACACTGGTTACAACGTACTTTTTGTATATATTTGTATGTGAGGATGGTTCAGTTTTGGGTGATTTTTGCATGTATTCATTATTGTTCTAGATTCCTCGCTAGACCTCCATCACATTAAAAAAAAAAAAATCCATTAGATCCCCCTTCTAGATTAATTTGTACATTTTTCGGTAGAAATGTTTTCCGGCCGAAGGCCGGTTTTTCGAACATTACAGTCTCACTATCGTTCGCCAGGGAAAAAATCGACACCTAAATAGTACGAAAGGTCTAAATATTGACGAAGAAACGGGGTGAAAGGTCTTAAAATCGACTAACTAGTGGGGCAAACATCTTAACATCTGAACAGTAATGGGGCTAAACATGAGGGAGAAAGTGGTCCAGAAAAACGGCCCATCCCCCCTTAACCCGTACAATACCAGTGACATCTTTTTCATCCTATTCTGGCAACTATAAGACGATTTTATTCAGCTTAGGAAGGACCTCTAACAATAAAAAGGCTTCAAACTATCTCAACCAAGCCTTGTAACTACCACCGATCCTTCCTAAGCTGTATAATATCCTCTAAATATAGCTAGAATACAATATAACACACGTCGCTGGTACTCAAAGGGTTAAAGCGCGTTATCCATACAAGTTTTGTCCCATTAATACAATCGTTTAATTTGTCATTACAGTCTGGGTGACATCAGACGATTTAACCAAGCTAAGGAAGAATCTGTTAATTTTTATAATTAATTGTTCTTGTTAAAAGAGTACTATTTTGTTTAAATCTATTGTACCTTCTTCATATTTTCAAATATTGTTATTTATTATATTGTAGCTATTCATTGTCGATAGGATCAATTGCTTGCTTTTGCGATTTCTTTAGTTTATGTGTACAATAAATGTAGGTTATTAGTAGGGTAGTAATTGTTAGGGGTCACTTGAGGCATGCTATGCTTACAGGTACCGGTACCTACCCGATAGCACTATCGTTAGTGATAGGCATTTGTATTATGTACTATTGTTAATGTCTTGTCAGGTTGCAAAATTGATTTTAATTGAACATTTTGACACTAATTGTAGTTTCTTTATTCATGCAGAGTTTAGTCAAATTTACCAGAACGTCCCCGACTTCCCAAATTGACTAATTCCTTGAACGTGAGGAAAGTGCGTTGTTATGTGTGCGATTAGTTTGCTTGGGACCCAGATTAACTTGCTCATGTAGTGATGTACACCCTGTGTGGTGGATGGTGTTCTTTTATTTATACATTATTATTTTACTTAAGCGTTGTTTCCACATAGCCATTTTGATTCGTGTGTTGTCGTTTTACTGTGTTCGTATAAGTTTGGGTTTGTTTATTTTGCAAGTTTTACATTATAATAAAAACAAAAGAACAACACTTTCCTGTGAATTTCCTTCTATTTCGTTTCATATTAATTTCAGTCTTAAACCAAAATTGTCCCGCTTTGACACCCTGGCTTAAGCCGGTATCACACGAGCGCTTTTCACTCAACATTTATCCTCAGCACTGGTCTGGCAGCTTATGAGGTCAACATTTAATATTTTGCTGTTACTTAAATGCATCTATCATCAGTCTAGTTTCTGATACCAGCTCAAACTATTCCAGAAATGTTGCCAGAAAAATGTGATCATCAAATGTTGACTACAAAAGCTCTCGTGTGATACCGGCTTTAGAATCATTGGAGTAAATAATATCACATTTAACCCCTTAATTACCGGTGACGTATATTTTATTGTATGCTTGCTATATTTAGACGATTTTGAGCAGTTGAAGGATTGTCGTAGTAAAAAGGGTCAAGCGAGATAGTTCGAAGCCTGTTAATTGCTGGAGGCCCTTTTTAAACTGAACAAAATCGTCTAATAGTAGCCAGAATATAGTTAAAAAGACGTCACCGGTACAGAAGGGGTTAACCCATTGAAGCTCTGACGCGGTTTAGCAGTTTATTTTGGCTCTCATTAGACGATGTTATGCAGCTTAGGAATGAGTGGTGGGTATAAAAAGGGTAAATACGAAGGATTGATGGGTATTAAAAGGGTAAATACGAAGGATTGGTGGGTATTAAATGGGTAAATACTATCTCAATCAACCCTCTCACTTCCGTGTATACCGTATACCGTTACTAATCTGAATAAAATCGTCTAATAGTAAGCAGAAAACAACAGAAACGCTTATTGGAGCTTGAGAGGGTTAATCTCATACTACAACAGCTCCTTATAAATCTCGGACAAAAAAAAAAAAGGCGTCATCGTACCGAAGGGGTTAAGGGAGCCCACCTCGCTTTTTTTTCTCTTTTCTTTTCTCTCTCTTTGGTTTGTATTCATTCGGCCTCATTCAGCCTACTGTTTTAAGACGTTTACCCCCATCCAGGTGTCAATATTTTCCTGGCGAGCGGTAGCGAGCCAGCATTTATATATTTTTGTTTTGACAGCAAGCAAAATTTTTACATTTTTCGATAGAAAAATGTCTCCGGCGAAGCTGGATTTCTCCATACAATGTCGGGTCGCTATCGCTCGCCACGAAAATATCGACACCTGAATGGGGATAAACGTCTTAAAACAGTTGGCAGAATGGGGCCGAATGGATACAAGCCAGGGAAAGAGAGAAAAGGAGAGAAAGATTAAAAAAAAAAAAACGTTTTGCGACTCTCCGCTGACGATGAAAATAAGGCAATCCGATAGCTGCCGTGAAAGACACTGAACCCCAGACACCCGACACCCCGCGGCAAGCGCAGACAGTCCACATACCTAACCCTATTTTCAATGTTTTCACTACGGCGTAAATGAAATAAGTATATAAATAAATATGGTGAAAACAAATATATGCTAGATCAATATTTATCTTACCGTCATAGATGTGCTGGTGATGTGTAGGATGGTGACAGATGTTTGGAAGCGACACGTCCTGCGCTAACACTACGGAAGGTGTGACGTTTGGTGTCAGTGAAAACAAAACAATCTACGCTCTACGCGTTAAAATGTAGTATATTATATTACGTGAATATTACCCGACAGAGCACTATACTATTGCCTGGACCGCGACACGCACCAACCCACACTACTAGCTGCTCCTACGTCCCAACTGATAAACACAACTATCTGGCCTCTCAAGATGAACTGTGGCTAAATTGCTTCTTATCCCCGCTACAACTGATTACCCCTCCCCGCACCGACCCTCGCCACCCGCATATCCCACCCACCACCCTAAACCTAACCCCCCCCCAAATCTCCTCCACGAAACTGTGCGGGGATTGGCTAGCCGGAAATTATACACGACCTCCTGCAGCGTATCGGGTTCGTCGCCCCGCCTCGGAGGAGGAGTCAGGGGTCCCGGCAGCCAATCCCGTACTGTGCAGTCCACCCCAACCCGTGATGAATTACTCTGGTGACTAATGATACGGGTAATTGATGTCTGCTGGCGCTTTAAGACGGAGGAGGGGGAGGAGTACCCGAGTGGTTTCTGACATCCTGGACGCCTAATTTACCCCAATAGAACAACCAAGTCACGAGGGGGAAAAACAAAAAGAAGGTGTAAGAAAATATGGGACTTGTGTGGGCCGATCGGTTTTCTGCAGACTCCCGTTTTCTTAGGTGTTATGACTCCTCCCACCAAAAACAGATCTCCTAACTAAGCCATACTAGAGCCAACAACGCGAACATTGAAAAAGTCTAAGACATGAATCAATCAGCGCCCTCGTTAGCCGTGGACTTCAACACCTCCAGTAATAAACATCACCCTTTCAACACCAGGAGAGAATAGCTCTTCTGTACACCGATTTGTATTTTAATATATATTTATTTTCGAATATGTGTGATGGCAATTATACCCTAACTTCAGCAGTGTAACCGAATTATACTAGCTAAAATATAATAAAATTACCCTTTCAAACCCGGAAGAATAGAGTAGTGAATTATATGGAGTGTGGTCAGGCGGATAACTTGACTAGTGATGAAGTGGTAGGCCACAGTCGGTGCTGCAACCAAAACAATTCAAATATACCGAAAGGATTGTGTACATTTTTTGCACTTGTGTAAAAATGTTCAAATATATAGGTAAACCACGTAGGCCTATTTCAAAACAGAACCTTTGATCGTTTGTGTACAGTTGGCTATGTTTTGAAATGTACCTAACACTCTAATATTGCGGCTTGAAACCGAGTTGGTTAAAAAAATAATGCACTGATAGTAGAGAAATATAAAGGACACCCAAATAAATTTAGTAAAAGGAAACTCGAAACAAAAAATGAAGTGGAGAAATTGAGCCGCAGTGATTAATTAATATTCTGAGCCCTTATTCCTGGACAAACCCCATAATTATGTCCACTTGCGAGTTTTGGTCTATAAGGAAATTGGAGCTGTGGCCATCAATATTTAGCAGAACTATCAGCTAAAATACGGTCATAATACACATACAAACACATACAAACACATACAAACAATACAAACACATACAAACAATACAAACAATACAAACAATACAAACACATACAAACAATACAAACACATACAAACATACAAACAAATTGATCATACTTTTTATCCACCAGAAACTCTCATTATTATTGTATTTCCCTTTAATATCGATGTTCACGGCTCCAACTTCCTTATAGCCTGAAACTCGCAAGTGGTCAATTGCCGACTTGCGAGTTTCTTTCTATAAGGAAGTTGGAGCCGTAGACAACGATATTTAACATAATTTACAGGTAAAATACGGTCGTAGTACATTTATAAATACATAAGCACCCAATTCAACATACCATTTATCCATCAGAAACCTACATTATTCTTGCGTTTCTCTTTAATATCGATGTTCACGGCTCCAACTTCCCTATAAGCCTGAAACTCGCAAGTGGTCAATTGTGAGTGGTGTTTACTATAGTGTTGTCTTCCTAGCCAGTCACAGTGATGCGCTATTGTTGTAATTATTGCGATGAGCCGTATTGGAATATTAATATAACATAATAACCCCTTCTGTACCGGCGACGTCTCTGTAGTTTTATTCTAGCTAAATTTAAACGTTTTTATGCAGTTTAAGAAGGATCGGTGGTAGTAGAAAGGGTTAAGTGAGATAGTTTAAGAAGGATCGGTGGTAGTAAAAAGGGTTAAGTGAGATAGTTTAAGAAGGATCGGTGGTAGTAAAAAGGGTTAAGTGAGATAGTTTAAGAAGGATCGGTGGTAGTAGAAAGGGTTAAGTGAGATAGTTTAAGAAGGATCGGTGGTAGTAAAAAGGGTTAAGTGAGATAGTTTAAGAAGGATCGGTGGTAGTAAAAAGGGTTAAGTGAGATAGTTTAAGAAGGATCGGTGGTAGTAAAAAGGGTTAAGTGAGATAGTTTAAGAAGGATCGGTGGTAGTAAAAAGGGTTAAGTGAGATAGTTTAAGAAGGATCGGTGGTAGTAGAAAGGGTTAAGTGAGATAGTTTAAGAAGGATCGGTGGTAGTAAAAAGGGTTAAGTGAGATAGTTTAAGAAGGATCGGTGGTAGTAGAAAGGGTTAAGTGAGATCGCACGAAGTCTGTTAATGGCTGGAGGTCCTTTTTAAACTGCATATAATCGTCTAAAAGTAGCCAGAGTATAATTAAAAGTGCATCATCGGTACAGAAGGGGTTAAGGGTGGATGGTTCACGTTTTGGTGGATTTCTGCATATATTTATTATTTTTCTAGTTTCCTCCTTGGACCTCCATCACACATACAAATAAACAACCCCAGGACCCTCCTTCAAGATATATTTTTACATTTTTCGGTAGAAAAATTTCCCGTCCGAATTTCCCGTTCCTCTTAGATTACAGGCTCGCTATCGCTCGCCAGGAAAATATTGTCACCTTAATGACGCGAAAAGTCGGAAATATTGACAAATAAATGGGGTGAAAGGTCTGAAAATCGCCAAACTAATGAGCCGAACGTCATAAAATCTGAAAACTAATGGGGTTAAACATGAGGAAGAAGATGGGCCAGAAAAACTACCCATCTCCCCTTAATTGTAACACCAATGGTACACGTAAACAGCGTTCTTCGGTTTATCTATAGATATATTATAACACAACCGATTGAATTTATGTATTATTTTTGTTACAGTTAAGCATTAAATGTTTTACAGCGTAGGAATACAGAACAAAACTGTATTAATTAAATGTTTTACAGCGTAGGAATACAGAACAAAACTGTATTAATTACCACTGACCAAATGATGGTTTTTGCCTACAAATATGGGGCATGTTATTAAATACGAGAGAATAACGCGGGGAAAACGGAAACTTAATATACCGTATCTACGCAAATATGAAACAAAGGAACACTCAATATGCAATAGATAATTGGCAAAACATAAGAGATTTTAAATGGAATATATATATATATATATATATATATATATATATATATATATATATATATATATACTGTATATACATATATCAAACATACACGTGAGCTACTAAATGTTTTTATACTCTTAGCGGGGCTCGAACCACCGACACTCTGGTAGATTGTTCATGTTTTAACCAACTCTACTCTAAAACTCTCAAAGCAGTTATCAACCTGGATTTGTGCGTACAAGTGTGTTAATCATAACCTACCAGCTGTTAGAGGTAGATATTATATTAACATTGCTCTGGAAGACTGAATTTGTAACCTATGTAATAACAATGATATCGGTGACGAAGTTCATTTCTTGCTTAACGGGGGGGGGGGGGGGAATGGTTCACTTTTTGGGCGATTTATGCATGTATTCATTATTTTTCTAGTTTCCTCTCTAGACCTCCATCAAATTTAAAAAAAACATCCATTAGATCCCCCTTCTAGATAAATGTGTATATTTTTCGGTAGAAAAATTTCCCGGCCGAAGGCCGGTTCTTCCAACATTACAGGCTCACTATCGTTCGCCAGGGAATAAATCGACACCTAAACAGTACGAAAGGTCTAAATATTGACGTAGAAATGGGGCGAAAGGTCTTAAAATCGACTAACTAATGGGGCAAACATCTTAACATCTGAAAACTAATGGGGCTAAACATGAGGGAGAAAGTGGTCCAGAAAACCGGCCCATGTCTCCTTAAATGCCCGTTTTTTAAGCAAGCTATGAATAAATATTTAAATAAATACTTCTATTCTAGGCCTAATGTAAATGTACATAACAGAAGGGAACTATTTAATATGCATTCTTACTCAGTGATGTTAATCTTGCGAAGTTCATCAGAGAAATTATAGTGTATTTTAAGCTTACGTAGATGTGTGTGAATGTTGTGTTTTGTCTGTGTTTGTTCGCTGTTTTGTCTTGTGTTTTGTGTTTTCCTGTTCTTGCTCTGTCTTGAGTCGGCCACCCCCAAGAAAAAAAAACCCAAAAACAAATATAATAAAATAGAGGAAAATAAAGTAAAAAATAGGAAAAGTGGGGATTGGGCCCGAGCATATAGAATATAATAGATATTCATACTGTTTGCATATAATTGTTTTTTTTATTATATATGGTGTGTTGTCTGAGCTAAAATTGATTGTAACTAATGTACTCCTATATATTTAGATGGGGGATCTAATGGATGTTTTTTTTTTAATTTGATGGAGGTCTAGGGAGGAAACTAGACAAATAATGAATACATGCAAAAATCACCCAAAAAGTGAACCACCTTAAGGCAAAGGGAAACTCTACTTGGAGAAAATATTTCAATTTATAGACAAGTCCTAGGATCCATATTCCCGGATACCATAGTACAAGGATGTTAACTAGTACCCCCACGCAACTCAGGCCTTGGTACACTAGGATACCATAGTACAAGGATGTTAACTAGTACCCCCACGCAACTCAGGCCTTGGTACACTAGGATACCATAGTACAAGGATGTTAACTAGTACCCCCACGCAACTCAGGCCTTGGTACACTAGGATACCATAGTACAAGGATGTTAACTAGTACCCCCACGCAACTCAGGCCTTGGTACACTAGGATACCATAGTACAAGGATGTTAACTAGTACCCCCACGCAACTCAGGCCTTGGTACACTAGGATACCATAGTACAAGGATGTTAACTAGTACCCCCACGCAACTCAGGCCTTGGTACACTAGGATACCATAGTACAAGGATGTTAACTAGTACCCCCACGCAACTCAGGCCTTGGTACACTAGGATACCATAGTACAAGGATGTTAACTAGTACCCCCACGCAACTCAGGCCTTGGTACACTAGGATACCATATTACAAGGATGTTAACTAGTACCCCCACGCAACTCAGGCCTTGGTACACTAGGATACCATAGTACAAGGATGTTAACTAGTACCCCCACGCAACTCAGGCCTTGGTACACTAGGACACCATAGTACAAGGATGTTAACTAGTACCCCCACGCAACTCAGGCCTTGGTACACTAGGATACCATATTACAAGGATGTTAACTAGTACCCCCACGCAACTCAGGCCTTGGTACACTAGGATACCATAGTACAAGGATGTTAACTAGTACCCCCACGCAACTCAGGCCTTGGTACACTAGAATACCATAGTACAAGGATGTTAACTAGTACCCCCACGCAACTCAGGCCTTGGTACACTAGGATACCATAGTACAAGGATGTTAACTAGTACCCCCCACGCAACTCAGGCCTTGGTACACTAGGATACCATAGTACAAGGATGTTAACTAGTACCCCCACGCAACTCAGGCCTTGGTACACTAGGATACCATAGTACAAGGATGTTAACTAGTACCCCCACGCAACTCAGGCCTTGGTACACTAGGATACCATAGTACAAGGATGTTAACTAGTACCCCCACGCAACTCAGGCCTTGGTACACTAGGATACCATAGTACAAGGATGTTAACTAGTACCCCCACGCAACTCAGGCCTTGGTACACTAGGATACCATAGTACAAGGATGTTAACTAGTACCCCCACGCAACTCAGGCCTTGGTACACTAGGATACCATAGTACAAGGATGTTAACTAGTACCCCCACGCAACTCAGGCCTTGGTACACTAGGATACCATAGTACAAGGATGTTAACTAGTACCCCCACGCAACTCAGGCCTTGGTACACTAGGATACCATAGTACAAGGATGTTAACTAGTACCCCCACGCAACTCAGGCCTTGGTACACTAGGATACCATAGTACAAGGATGTTAACTAGTACCCCCACGCAACTCAGGCCTTGGTACACTAGGATACCATAGTACAAGGATGTTAACTAGTACCCCCACGCAACTCAGGCCTTGGTACACTAGGATACCATAGTACAAGGATGTTAACTAGTACCCCCACGCAACTCAGGCCTTGGTACACTAGAATACCATAGTACAAGGATGTTAACTAGTACCCCCACGCAACTCAGGCCTTGGTACACTAGGATACCATAGTACAAGGATGTTAACTAGTACCCCCACGCAACTCAGGCCTTGGTACACTAGGATACCATAGTACAAGGATGTTAACTAGTACCCCCACGCAACTCAGGCCTTGGTACACTAGGATACCATAGTACAAGGATGTTAACTAGTACCCCCACGCAACTCAGGCCTTGGTACACTAGGATACCATAGTACAAGGATGTTAACTAGTACCCCCACGCAACTCAGGCCTTGGTACACTAGGATACCATAGTACAAGGATGTTAACTAGTACCCCCACGCAACTCAGGCCTTGGTACACTAGGATACCATAGTCTCTAGCCCACTCTTAAGGAGAGATATCCACTTGAGCGATTATTTTCTTGGCCCCTTTCTCCCTCATGTTTAGCCCCATTGCTTTTGAGATTTTAAGAAGTTTGCCCCATTATTTTGGCGATTTTAAGAACTTTCGCCCCATTTCTGCCAATTTTAAGACCATTTGTGCCAGTTAGGTGTCGATTTTATCCTGGCGAGCGATAGCGAGCCTGTAATTTAAGAGGAACCGGCCTTCGGCCGGAACATTTTTCTACCGAAAAATGTACAAATTTATCTTGAAAGGGACTCAAGGGAGTGTAATTTTAAGCTTCTAGGGATCTAGGGAACAAACTAAATACCTCCCCTTAAGAATTCGTGGACCTCCTATGGTTTTCTTTGTGAAATTATATTTATCTAGATTACCGGTATATGTTTGGATATTACTAGCTTATCTAGATTACCGGTATATGTTTGGATATTACTAACTTATCTAGATTACTGGTATATGTTTGGATATTACTAGCTTTATCTAGATTACCGGTATATGTTTGGATATTACTAGTTTATCTAGATTACCGGTATATGTTTGGATATTACTAGCTTATCTAGATTACCGGTATATGTTTGGATATTACTAACTTATCTAGATTACTGGTATATGTTTGGATATTACTAGCTTTATCTAGATTACCGGTATATGTTTGGATATTACTAGTTTATCTAGATTACCGGTATATGTTTGGATTACTAGCTTATCTAGATTACCGGTATATGTTTGGATATTACTAACTTATCTAGATTACTGGTATATGTTTGGATATTACTAGCTTTATCTAGATTACCGGTATATGTTTGGATATTACTAGTTTATCTAGATTACCGGTATATGTTTGGATATTACTAGCTATCTAGATTACCGGTATATGTTTGGATATTACTAACTTATCTAGATTACTGGTATATGTTTGGATATTACTAGCTTTATCTAGATTACCGGTATATGTTTGGATATTACTAGTTTATCTAGATTACCGGTATATGTTTGGATATTACTAGCTTATCTAGATTACCGGTATATGTTTGGATATTACTAGCTTTATCTAGATTACCGGTATATGTTTGGATATTACTAGTTTATCTAGATTACCGGTATATGTTTGGATATTACTAGCTTATCTAGATTACCGGTATATGTTTGGATATTACTAACTTATCTAGATTACTGGTATATGTTTGGATATTACTAGCTTTATCTAGATTACCGGTATATGTTTGGATATTACTAGTTTATCTAGATTACCGGTATATGTTTGGATATTACTAGCTTTATCTAGATTATCGGTATATGTTTGGATATTACTAGTTTATCTAGATTACCGGTATATGTTTGGATATTACTAGCTTCTCTAGATTACCGGTATATGTTTGGATATTACTAACTTATCTAGATTACTGGTATATGTTTGGATATTACTAGCTTTATCTAGATTACCGGTATATGTTTGGATATTACTAGTTTATCTAGATTACCGGTATATGTTTGGATATTACTAGCTTATCTAGATTACCGGTATATGTTTGGATATTACTAGCTTTATCTAGATTACCGGTATATGTTTGGATATTACTAGTTTATCTAGATTACCGGTATATGTTTGGATATTACTAGTTTATCTAGATTACCGGTATATGTTTGGATATTACTAGCTTATCTAGATTACCGGTATATGTTTGGATATTACTAGCTTTATCTAGATTACCGGTATATGTTTGGATATTGCTAGCTTTATCTAGATTACCGGTATATGTTTGGATATTACTAGCTTTATCTAGATTACCGGTATATGTTTGGATATTACTAGCTTATCTAGATTACCGGTATATGTTTGGATATTACTAGCTTATCTAGATTACCGGTATATGTTTGGATATTACTAGCTTATCTAGATTACCGGTATATGTTTGGATATTACTAGCTTATCTAGATTACCGGTATATGTTTGGATATTACTAACTTATCTAGAATACTGGTATATGTTTGGATATTACTAGCTTTATCTAGATTACCGGTATATGTTTGGATATTACTAGTTTATCTAGATTACCGGTATATGTTTGGATATTACTAGCTTATCTAGATTACCGGTATATGTTTGGATATTACTAGCTTTATCTAGATTACCGGTATATGTTTGGATATTACTAGCTTTATCTAGATTACCGGTATATGTTTGGATATTACTAGCTTTATCTAGATTACCGGTATATGTTTGGATATTACTAGCTTATCTAGATTACCGGTATATGTTTGGATATTACTAGCTTATCTAGATTACCGGTATATGTTTGGATATTACTAGCTTATCTAGATTACCGGTATATGTTTGGATATTACTAGCTTTATCTAGATTACTGGTATATGTTTGGATATTACTAGCTTTATCTAAATTACCGGTATATGTTTGGATATTACTAGCTTATCTAGATTACCGGTATATGTTTGGATATTACTAGCTTTTGGATTACCGGTATATGTTTGGATATTACTAGCTTTATCTAGATTACCGGTATATGTTTGGATATTACTAGCTTATCTAGATTACCGGTATATGTTTCGATATTACTAGCTTATCTAGATTACTGGTATATGTTTGGATATTACTAGCTTTATCTAGATTACCGGTATATGTTTGGATATTACTAGCTTATCTAGATTACCGGTATATGTTTGGATAATACTAGATTACCGGTATATGTTTGGATATTACTAGCTTTATCTAGATTACCGGTATATGATTGGATATTACTAGCTTTATCTAGATTACCGGTATATGTTTGGATATTACTAGCTTATCTAGATTACCGGTATATGTTTGGATATTATTAGCTTTATCTAGATTACCGGTATATGTTTGGATATTACTAGCTTATCTAGATTACCGGTATATGTTTGGATATTACTAGCTTTTGGATTACCGGTATATGTTTGGATATTACTAGCTTTATCAAGATTACCGGTATATGTTTGGATATTACTAGCTTTTGGATTACCGGTATATGTTGGGATATTACTAGCTTATCTAGATTACCGGTATATGTTTGGATATTACTAGATTACCGGTATATGTTTGGATATTACTAGCTTATCTAGATTACCGGTATATGTTTGGATATTACTAGCTTTTGGATTACCGGTATATGTTTGGATATTACTAGCTTTATCTAGATTACCGGTATATGTTTGGATATTACTAGCTTATCTAGATTACCGGTATATGTTTGGATATTACTAGCTTTATATAGATTACCGGTATATGTTTGGATATTACTAGCTTTTGGATTACCGGTATATGTTTGGATATTACTAGATTTTGGATTACCGGTATATGTTTGGATATCACTAGCTTATCTAGATTACCTGTATATGTTTGGATATTACTAGCTTTATCTTGATTACCGGTATATGTTTGGATATTACTAGCTTTTGGATTACCGGTATATGTTTGGATATTACTAGCTTATCTAGATTACCGGTATATGTTTGGATATTACTAGCTTTTGGATTACCGGTATATGTTTGGATATTACTAGCTTTATCTAGATTACCGGTATATGTTTGGATATTACTAGCTTATCTAGATTACCGGTATATGTTTGGATATTACTAGCTTTTGGATTACCGGTATATGTTTGGATATTACTAGCTTTATCTAGATTACCGGTATATGTTTGGATATTACTAGCTTTTGGATTACCGGTATATGTTTGGATATTACTAGCTTATCTAGATTACCGGTATATGTTTGGATATTACTAGATTACCGGTATATGTTTGGATATTACTAGCTTATCTAGATTACCGGTATATGTTTGGATATTACTAGCTTTTGGATTACCGGTATATGTTTGGATATTACTAGCTTTATCTAGATTACCGGTATATGTTTGGATATTACTAGCTTATCTAGATTACCGGTATATGTTTGGATATTACTAGCTTTATCTAGATTACTGGTATATGTTTGGATATTACTAGCTTTTGGATTACCGGTATATGTTTGGATATTACTAGATTTTGGATTACCGGTATATGTTTGGATATCACTAGCTTATCTAGATTACCTGTATATGTTTGGATATTACTAGCTTTATCTTGATTACCGGTATATGTTTGGATATTACTAACTTTTGGATTACCGGTATATGTTTGGATATTACTAGCTTATCTAGATTACCGGTATATGTTTGGATATTACTAGCTTTTGGATTACCGGTATATGTTTGGATATTACTAGCTTTATCTAGATTACCGGTATATGTTTGGATATTACTAGCTTATCTAGATTACCGGTATATGTTTGGATATTACTAGCTTTATCTAGATTACCGGTATATGTTTGGATATTACTAGCTTTATCTAGATTACCGGTATATGTTTGGATATTACTAGCTTATCTAGATTACCGGTATATGTTTGGATATTACTAGCTTTATCTAGATTACCGGTATATGTTTGGATATTACTAGCTTATCTAGATTACCGGTATATGTTTGGATATTACTAGCTTTATCTAGATTACCGGTATATGTTTGGATATTACTAGCTTTTCAATTAATAGTTTATATGGTTTTGTAGTTAATTTATATACAATATTATTCAGTAGTTAGTTTCCAGAGATATACTTCCATAGTTAGAAATAGTTGAAGTCCACGAATATCTATGAGTGGGCTATAGAGACTACTAGCAGGGGTACCCGGCGTTGCCCGGGTAATCACCATAATCACCATCACTACTACTACCATAATCACCATCATCAATCACTACTACCACAATCATCACAATACTACTACTACCATAATCACCGGCCTCGACCTCCCTGTGCCTCATTAAACGGCGACCTCGATTTCGGCCGCTAAATGACCTCCGATTTTGGATCTGACCTCATCCTTACCCCCATTTTGGGGGCTGCGAACAACTTTCGTTCCATACACCTTTTCGATCGGAGGCCTCCTTCTGCCCCAAACGGCCATTTTTCCGATTTCGCGCCCATTTTCTCCGTCCCTTTCACCCTGGGGAATTCTATGTTTTCACTAAAACCTGCCTAGGGACCCCCTTACTATGCATACCAAGTATGAACGCTCTAGCTTAAAAAAATGTGGCCATGCATAAAGAACAGACACACAGACACACACACACACACACACACACACAGACAATCGAAAATATTATATAGATGTTATCCGACTGTACATAACTTTGGTTTTACTCCTGCTCATTTTTAGACATATTTTGAGACTTTCTTTTTTGAGATCATTGAGCATTTCTTGGAGGTTTTCTGCTTTATCTGAAATTAGGGCAATGTAATCTGAAAATCTGAGATGGTTAAGGTATTGTCTTGATAGCGTAATGCATAAGTGCGTGGAATTTCGATGTGAGTATCCTAGGTTCGAGTCCTTGGAGTGCCACATGTGTTTGTTGATATAATTAATTGAGATTAGATGTGAAGTTGGTTGGTGGAAATAGCCTAATAATTCTCCGTTTACATTAATTCCCTTTGATTCCCATGAAAATTAATAAAGATCCCTTCAAGGCAAGCTCTGAACAGCTTGGGTGAGATTGTGTCTCCCTGCCTCACTCCTTTCGCAATTTGTATCTTCTTTATCTTCTTGTCTGTGTAATCGGACCACAACAGTGCCTTTTGCATACATATTCTGTAAGAGTTTAAGGGAGCCCACCTCGCTTTTTTCTCTTTCTCTCCCTCTCTCTCTTTGGCTTGTATCCATTCGGTCCCATTCAGGCTACTGTTTTAAGACTTTTACCCCCATCCAGGTGTCAATATTTTGCTGGCGAGCGGTAGCGATCCAGCATATACATATTTTTGTATTGACAGCAAGCTAAATTTATACATTTTTCGATAGAAAAATTTCTCCGGCGAAGCCGGATTTCTCCATACAATGCTAGCTCGCTATCGCTCGCCAGGAAGAAATCGACACCTGAATGGGGATAAACGTCTTTAAAAAGTTGGCTGAATGGGGCCGAATGGATACAAGCCAGGGAAAGAGAGAAAGATAAAAAAAAGCAGGTGACCCCCCGGCCTTCGGCCGAGAAATTTTTCTACCGAAAAATGTACAAATTAATCTAAAAGGGGGATCTAATGGATGTTTTTTTTTAAATTTGATGAAGGTCTAGGGAGAAAACTAGTAAAATAATGAATACATGCAAATATCGCCCACAAAGTGAACCATCTCCCGTTAAAGAGTACAACTTGTCATAGAACTGTTCGACTTGTGTCTCCATTGGTCTCTACAGTTTATTATTTCACAATTTCAATCTCTCAGAGAAGTCATTTGTTGCTTACTAAAGGCTAGTTTACGTTGTGCTAGTTTGAGGCTTTTTCCTTTCGTGATAGTTTCTTCAACTAAGCACTTGTTTCTGTTTCTCTCTTCTTCCTGTCGTCATACTATATAATTATACATGTATATCTCACAAATACACATGAATTACTAAATTTCATATACCCTCAGCCGGACTCGAACCACCTACAGACAGGACAGGTGTCCATGCTTTAATCCACTACACCACGACGTGATAAATGCTACTCAGCGTTTTCCTATTCACATTAAGTAGACGGGAAATCCTACTTGGAGAATATATTTCAATTCATACAAATGTCGTGGGATCCATATTCCAGGATACCATACAGGGATTTTTACAAGTACCACCACGCAACTCGGGAATAATGTGATTTCATTTCATTCTAACTCGGAACAAACACGAGTCATTGATATCAGGAATATCTCACAAATACACGTGAGCTACAAAATGTTTTATAAGAACATAAGAAAATGGGAGTCTGCAAAAAGCCGATCGGCCCATACAAGGCAGATCCCTGTCACACCCAACCCCAATTACAAGGCCCAATTATAGACTCATCTCACTAATACCTTGAGTACTGACCCCACCAAAACGGTCAGAGATTAACACAAGATTACGGGGGTCTGCTGAGCGCCGATTGGCCCACACCTGGTAGATCCCCCTCACACCCAACCCATCTCGTCCATATGCCTATCTAATTTTATCTTAAAGCTCCCTATCGTTCTTGATCCCACTCTTCCACCTATTCCTATTCCACCTATCTACAACTCTGTTACCAAACCAATATTTGCATATATCTTTTCTGTAACAACATTTATCTAATTTGAAACCATTTGTAAGAGTTATTTCGCTATCACTGAGCTTTAGTACATTTTTCATGTCTCCTTTATTAATTCCACTAACCCACCTGAATACCTCTATCATGTCACCTCTAACTCTGCGTCTCTCTAACGAATGTAAGCCTAATTTCTTCAACCTTTCTTCATACGGAAGATTTCTAATAGATAATTTTTGTCATTCTACGTTGTACTCTCTCCAATGAATCTATGTCCATTCTGTAATAAGGACACCAAAATTGAACAGCATAATCCATATGGGGTCTCACTAATGACAAGTAAAGTTTTAAGATAACATCAGCAGTTCTGTTACTCACACTCCTAGATATGAACCCGAGAATCCTGTTTGCCTTGTTACGAACGCTTATACATTGTTTTCTAGGCTTCAAATCATTGCTAACAAACACACCTAGATCTTTCTCACAGTCGAGTTTTCTAATTCCATATTAGCTAGTTTATATTTAAAATGTGTATGTATCTTCCCTATCTTTAATACCTTGCATTTGTCAATGTTAAACTTTATCTGCCATTTTACTGACCATTCGTGTAAGGTATCTAGATCCCTTTGCAGACACTCTATATCTCTAACTGAATCAATTTGTCTCCCCATTTTGGTATCGTCTGCAAATTTACTTATCCTACTAGTTATACCTAAATCAAGGTAATTTATATATATAATAAACAACAGAGGACCTAATACAGATTCCTGGGGGACACCACTCTTGACTGATCCCCATTCTGACTTACTACCATTTATGCTGACTCTCTGCTTCCTACCAATTAGCCATGACCTAATCCATCCTAACAACACCCCACCTATTCCATGTGCCTCAGCCTTTCGCATCAATCTCTCATGAGGGACTCTGTCGAAAGCTTTACTGAAATCTAAATATATAATATCATTATGCCTTGTCATTATCTACTGCTTCATATACCTCTGAGAAAAAACTAAGCAAATTAGTAAGGCAAGAACGTCCCTGAGTGAAGCCATGCTGAGAAGAATTGATTAAGTTAAATGTTTCTAAGTGGTTTCTCATTTTCCTAGCAATAATTGACTCTAGTAGCTTTCCTATGATTGATGTAAGACTAATGGGACGGTAATTGGATTCTATTGATTTATCACCTTTTTTGAAAATCGGAACTACATTTGCAAGCTTCCAAGCTTCTGGAACTAAACCGGTTTCTAATGACTTGTTAAATAGAAATGTTAATGGGTAACTTAAATCATCTCTGCATTCTTTTAATACTCTAGCATATACCTCATCGGGACCAGGCGATTTCTGAGGTTTCAGTCTGTCAATTTCCTTAAGCACATCATTTCTACCTATAGTAACCGTACTTAATCTATTTTCTATACTATCGCTGTATACCTTACGGACTTCTGGAATCTGTGCCAAATTTTCATTAGTGAAAACGGATAGAAACTGACTATTTAATGTACTGCACATTTCTAAATAATTTTCTGTCATTTCTCCTATCGAAGTTTTAAGGGGGCCTATTTTATCTCTAACTTTATATTTATATAGCTGGTAAAAAGCCTTAGGGTTATCTTTTGAGTCATTGGCTATCCTGATTTCATAATTTCTTTTGTCTGTCCTTATACCTTTTTTAACCTCTCTTGATAGATTCTGATAGTAAGCAAGTAGGTGAATTTCGCCTTTCTTAATTTG
This sequence comes from Paralithodes platypus, assembly GCA_032716605.1. NCBI lineage: Eukaryota > Metazoa > Arthropoda > Malacostraca > Decapoda > Lithodidae > Paralithodes > Paralithodes platypus. The sequence continues at coordinate 28,163,250 of CM064527.1, forward strand.
TCTATGTATACCTCTCTTTTTTCCTAGAAGGTCTAATAGTCTATTATTATACTCCAAGCCGGACTCGAACCATTTGTGTGTGCATTGAAATGCATTCTCCAAGTAGGATTTCCCTTCTCTTTAATATAAATAGAAAAAGGCTAAGTATCCTCTATCACACCTTGGTGTAGTGTTTTATAACATGGACACTAGTCCTGACTGTCGGTGGTTCGAGTCAAGCTGTATATATATATATATATATATATATATATATATATTATATATGTAAACATTAAATGTTCTGCGATTCTAATAAGAGTGTATGCTCAGCTGGATAACAGAAACAAATGATAACATAGATATACAGTGAGTATATATATCTGAATATCGTGGACACAACTATTGATAAAACACAGAATGGTAAAACAGAAATACACAATATGGTACCTAATATATGTGCATACCGGCTATGCTCGTGGCAGCAGTCAATATTTTAACTTAATTCGCAACAATGTCCTATTTTCTATATATTCATAACCGGACTTAACATTTTATCAATTGAACATATTATGTACTCTTTTATATTGCTTGCAAATCTTTTCGCTTTGAAACAAGTATTTGATCATAGATAAGCAATGTGCAAGGTGATAAGGATTTACAAAATTGGAGGAAATTTATTAGAAACAGTCAAGAGTTTTCATCAAGAAAGCAGAGCGTGTGTTATAGTAGGGAATGAGTTGAGTGAATGGTTTGAGGTGTGGTGGAGTGGTCATGCCACTGGATTGGTAATCCAATGGACCCGGGTTCAAATCCCGATATGTCAATGGGAAGATATTATTGGGATTGAATTTGTGCTGTACCTAGTATCAGTGCATTACCACAAAGCCCACCGAAATGCCAAAAAAATACCCTCATTGTTCCCTGATTAAATAACACTGTATGAATATTCCCATATTCAAAATATGTTACAGGGGGACAATGCCTAGTGAGTTCACTGCTCAATAGGTGGCGTTCTGAGAGTGAGGGTCTGAGTCTGGAGGGTGAGACGGTGAAGCACCTGAGCGAAGCAACCGGCCGCTTCAGTGATGGAGCTGTTTCGAGCCATGATGGTTGCTTCACATGTCTCACTCCCCAGACTGGAACAAGACCTCACGGGCTTCACCGTGTTGAGCGGTGGAATGTACAGGCTCTCAGCCTATGCCCGAGAGGGAGTAGTTGGAATATAGAAAAAAAAAAAAAAAAAAAAAAAAATGTAGGTCTGCGTAAGGTTATGTAATGTCACCATGGTTGTTTAATGTATATATGGATGGTGTGGTGAAGGAGGTAAAAATTAGATTATGGGTACAGAATTGGGTTTAGTAGGAAAGAATGGTGGTGATTGGGAGTTGAATCAGTTGCAGTTTGGTGTGGTATGTGGGAGGAGGTAGCGGAGGGTGAATGTTAAGAACAGTAAAGTGATGGTGTGTATTGAGATGCTCGTTGGGTAAATCTAAGTGTACGACTGGATGGGGAAATACTGGAACAAGTGGATTGATTTAAATATCTTGGAGGAACTAGCTCTGTTTATTCTCCACTCATACTGACGCCTTTGCACCCTCATACATGCTCTTCACTGCTTTCAGCAACTTGCCATCTACTCCATATATTCTCAGTACCGGTACTTTCCACAGACCTTCTCTATCAACTCTGTCATAGGCCTTCTCCAAGTCCATCAAGGCAGAATACAACTTTTGTCCCTTCTCCAGATATTTCTCCAAAACAATTCAAGGCAAAAATCTAGTCTACACATCCTCTTCCCTTCCTAAACCCACCCTGCTCGTCACCTACCCATTTCTCTGTTCTCGCTCTCACTCTCTCGATCACTACCCTACTGTACATCTTCCCTACTACGCATAGAAGACATATCCCCTGGTGATTACCACACACTCCTTTTTCCCCTTTACCCTTATACAGGGGGACTATTATGCCTGTCTTCCAATCATCAGACACACTTCCCTTCTCCCATGGCACATGCTAGTTTACACATTTTCCATAACCATTCAATCACTATCTCACCACCATACCTCAGCATTTCCTCACACACCCCATGTATTCCTGATGCTTTCCCCATCTTCACTGTTTTCAAGGCTTCACACACTTATGACCTCCTGATCCACACCTCCTCCTCCACTACTTTTCTTCTTCTTCCTCCCATACCCCATCCAACTATGATTGCTGGCATTTCATTCCTTACGTTCAACAATTTGTTGAAGTGCTCCCTCCTTCTCTCGACTCTCTCTTGCTTCTCAGCCGACACTCGCCCATTCTTATCTGTCACACGGTCACACCCTTACTAATTCCCTCGCTACCTTCGCTAACTTTCTTGACCTCTTTCCAGAACAGTTTCTTATACCAAAATTTCAGACCTAAAGGTGGTGTATGTTGCTTCGCAAAATCTGAAATTGCCCTGGAGGAGGTTACTAGTTTCAATTGTCCCTATTTTGATTATTCTATATACAAATTAATTTCTGCTGGTAAATTTAAATACATATGTTGCATCTACCGTTCCCCAAATACTCCTCCAGAGCAAAGTCTTTTTGATTCTCTGTCCTCACAACTCAGTGTCCTCAACTTAAATGCTTCTTCTGAAATCACTGTGTTGGGTGATTTTAATGTCCATAATGTTGAATGGCTCACTCATTCAGCCAGGACTGATGATGCTGGTCTTGAATGTGAGCTATTTGCAGACTCATTTAATCTCATTCAACTAGTCAACCAACCCACCCGTGTACCAGATAATCCTAATCATAATTCCCACCTACTCGACTTATTTTTAACAACCAATTCAGAAAATTATGATGTTACAGTGAGGTCCCCACTTGGATCTTCTGATCACTGTCTGATACAGGCCACCTGTCTATCACCTACCTCACCTTCCCACTCTGAACCTGTTTTGGTGACTAAATGGCATTACGATAGGGCAGACTGGGAGGGTCTTCAAGGTTTCTTTATTGATATTCCCTGGACCTCTTTCTTTTCTAATGATGCACACTCCACCTTGAGCCACATACAAGATTTTGTAAAAATTGGAATGGAAACTTTTATTCCTCATCAAAAGTACAGTAAAAGATCTAATTCACCTAAATGGTTTGACCATAATTGTGCTAGAGTAACTGAACAAAAAGCAATAGCCTACAATGCATACACAAGATCAAAAACACATGAAGCCTTTAATTACTTTAGAAACATCAGAAATCATGCCAAAACTGTATTAAACCTAACTAAATCAAACTTTCTCCATAAGCAGGCAAATAAACTTCTAAATAATCCAAATGATAACAAAATATTTTGGTCTACTCTTAACTCATTCAAATCCAACTTCACTACTGCTTCATCCATTCCACCATTAAAATCTCCGACTGGCAATCTTGTAAGTGACCCACGAGGTAAAGCTAACCTTCTTGCAGATATTTTCTCCACCAACTCAACCTTAGATGACATAAATCAAGATGTCCCTGTACTTAATTTTAATTCACCTGAAATTCCCTCACTTAAGATCCACACCAGACATGTCAAAACTATTTTGCAGAATCTCTCAGTAGATAAGGCTCCTGGTCCAGATGAAATTCCTCCAATAGTACTTAAGAATTGCTCCTTGGTGCTCGCTCCTGTATTGGCAAAATTTTTCCGTCTGTGTACTCATACCTCATGCTTCCCAGTACCCTGGAAAGAAGCAAACATCCATCCAGTTCCTAAAAAAGGTGCCTCTTCAGATCCATCAAACTACAGACCAATAGCTATAACTTCCACTCTTGGCAAAGTTTTTGAAATTATATTAAATAATCACATAATTAAGCATCTGGAGAATAATAAATTAATCAGTGATAGGCAATATGGTTTTAGACGATGTCGATCAACTGCAGACATTCTTTGCCTTCTTACGCATCAAATCAACCAAGCTACAGACCAACATGGTGAAACACATACAATAGCACTGGATATATCAAAGGCATTTGATAGAGTCTGGCATCAATCCTTATTGTCGAAGATGTCACACTACGGCCTTGCATCATTAGTTCCACTAATTTCTTCTTATCTTCATAACAGAAAAATACGTGTAATGGTAGATGGCCTTTATTCTCAATTTCACTCAATAAATGCTGGTGTTCCCCAGGGATCAGTTTTGGCCCCAACTCTGTTCCTCATTCATATCAATGATCTCATATCTACCACTCATAATCCAATACATTCCTACGCAGATGACTCAACACTCCACAGTTCCTTCACATTTACCAATTCTTTCACCCAACCCGATCTTATAAATTCAAAAATAAACACTGCAATTTCTCTGAACCAGGACCTTTCTAGAATTAATGAATGGGGACAAGAGAATCTAGTTTCCTTTAATGCACAGAAAACCAAGTACATTCAATTTTCTAACCGACAGAATCTCACTGACTCCCATATTTTTTAATGATGTAAATATTCCCACTTCCCCTAGTATTGACATTCTCGGTGTAACATTAACTACTAACTTGAGCTGGACACATTATGTTAGAAGCATTGCTAAGAATGCCTCTAAAAAACTGGGACTCCTGTACAGAGTTCGAGAATTCTTCACTGACGAGCAGTTGGCCGTAATATATAAAAGTCATGTGCGCTCTCAGATGGATTACTGTTCACCTCTGTGGGGTGGAAGTGGAGTGGTTGCATTGAGGCAGTTGGACAAAATTCAAAATAAAGCTATTAGATTAATCAATAACCCTGCAATCACACAGGACCTTCCTACATTAGCCATACGAAGAAACGTTGCATCCCTTGCATTATTCTACAGATATTTTCACAGCAATTGTTCCGAGGAACTTGCTTCAATTGTGCCGCCTCTCCACATCTTTCCCCGTAGAACTAGGGCAGCTGAGAGCGCCCATGAATTTACACTTTCTCCTCCACAATGCAGAACTTCTGCTTATCAGAATTCATTTATCCCCAGAGCTACTACTCTTTGGAATTCACTTCCCTCGAATTGCTTTCCACAAACTTACAATCAACAAATGTTTAAATCCAGTTGTTACAAACATTTTATGAATGGAGGATGCCTTTAGGCACATGGACCTTTTTGTTTTATCTGTGTTTTTCCTTCCTCCATTCATTGTCTCTTAAAAAAAAAAAAAAAAAAAAAAACCTGGTACCATATTGCAAATGGAGGTTAGGACTGGGAATCCCACCTCCAGAATTTACTCCCACTAAGGGATCAGCAAGCCTTTCATGGTGATCCTCCCTACCCCATTAAGGAAGTACAGCTTTGGCCACTGACTGACTGACCATATTGAATATTTCTGTCTTTCCATTCTGTGTTTTACTTACAGTATACTATTGTCCACAATGTGTATAACTATGTTATCATTTGTTTGTGTTATCCAGCTGAGCATGCAGTAGACTCCACCCTTAATAGAATTAGATAATATATATATATATATATATATATATATATAATGTAGGTGCAGTAATGGCGGCAGGAGGCTTGAGGGAAGTCTATTGTTTTTACTTTCAGTCGTCTTTACATTTCGTTCTTTAGCGCCTCGTTGTGTGCCTGTAGTTGGGAGCAGTGCACTGTTTCCAACCATCTCATATTGCCATTGAAGGTGGCAATGTGGCGCTGAATCCGGGTTGTTGTTGTTGTTGTTGTTGTTGTTCTTCCCTAAGCTGCCTGGCTGAACAGCCCCGAGTCCTTAAGGAAGGCCATGGCCACGGTCGGGCTTTCCCACAGAGCTCTCAAGGAGAGTAGATTATGTTGTTGGCGTAAGTGATTGTGTGAAATGCAATCTTCTATGATGTGTTTAATGGTATGGGGTGCTGTGTTACATCCCGGGCAGGTGTCAACGACGGAGTCATCCAGTCTCTTCTGATAGCTCAGAAGAGCTGGATGGTGTCCGCACCTCAGCCTGGCCAGGTGGACTCTGTCCTCGCGAGGAAGGGAGGATTCAGAAGGATGGATTTCGGGAGGTCGTGCCTTCAACTGCGTGTTGTCTATGAGTGATTGAATGTAACGGCGAGAGATATGAGTATGGATGTGCTGGTTTGGGGTGGGCAGGGAGGGAGAGAAGGCAATATTTGTGCGTGATACCGTGTGCTGGGTGTTGTTCCTCTCCTAGTTGACTTCGGAGGTGGTATCTTACCTTGGGGATTCTCCATATGATTATCGCATTAGTGGGTGGGATTGTATCAATGCTATCAGATAGGTATGGTTAATTTAATAGACAATATGCAAGTATGTGTAATGTGATGCACCAAGTGTTAAAAGACCGCCCATTTGTCTCATCGTATTCGAGGATCAAACTCGAGTTGTCTCGATTGCGATCCGAGCACGTTAAGGGGGGATGGGCCTATTTATTTGATCATATATGTATATATGTACATGTGTATATGTATCATATCATATATGTAACGCTCGCCAGGAAAAAAATCGGCACCTAAATGACACGAAAAGTCTAAATATTGACAACGAAATGGGGTATGTCTTAAAATCGCCAAACTAATGGGCCAAACTTCATATAAACTGAAAACTAATGGGGCTAAGCATGAGAAAGAAGGGGGACCAGAAAAAAGGCCCATTTTCCCTTAAATAATGCATCACAAGACCCATAACAGGACACAATATTCCCTCAAATGTATATAGCTCATAGTAGATAGCCAATTGACCCCTTGCGAGTTTCTGGCTATAAGGAAGTTGGAACCGTAAACATCGATATTTAAAAAGAAATGCATAATGTAAGTTTCTGATGGATAAAAAAGTATGTTGAATTTGATTGGATGTACTTATAGATGCACTACAACCCTATTTAAGCTAGTACCGGTAATTCTGCTAAATATCAATGCCTACAACTCCAGCTATAAGAAACTCGCAAGTGGCCAATTCGTACGCGATGGTCCAATTACTGTAGTACGCGAGATTGATAACATAAACTACCAGCAAAAAATTACTCGAGTTAGATTAATACATTTAGTATCGAAATATATCATAATTTAAATGCTATAGTTTTTATGCTACCTTTATTCAGGGGAGAAGGGCCGTTGTTGGTCTAGTAATTAATGTATTCCTTTATTTCTTAGTTTCCTCCCTAGACCTCCATCAAGCTTCGAAAAACACCCACATTTTTGGGTAGAATAATGTCCCGGCCGAAGGCGGGTTCCTCTTAGAATTACAGGTTCGCAATCGCTCGCCAGGAAAAAATCGACACCTAAATTATATGAAAGTTCTTAAAATCGGCAACTAAATGGGGCGATTGGTGTTAAAATCACCAAACGAATGGTTGGAACATCTTTAATCTCAAAACACATGGGGCTTAACACGAGGGAGAAAGGGGACCAGAAAATTTACCCATATCCCCTTAATCTAACTACTCAACCTTGTTTATATAATATATATTCATTTGATTCTGCGTACTAATTGGTCAGTAACGCACGAATTGGTTAGGCCACGCTAACAAATTCTTAAGGGGGTATGGTTCGTTTTTCTGGACCCCTTTCTCCCTCGTGTTTAGCTCCAATAGTGTTGAGATTTCATAACGTTTGGCCCATTAGTGTGGCGATTTAAGCACCTTTCGCGCCATTTCGTTGTCAATTTTAAGAACTTTCATGCCATTTAGGTGTCGATTTATTCCTGGCGAGCGATAGCGAGCCTGTAATTTTAAGAAGAAGCGGCCTTTGGCCGGGACATTTGTCTACCGAAAAATGTACAAATATACCTTGAAGGGGGGTCTAGGGGGTGTTTTTTCAAACGTGATGGAGGTCTATGGATGAAACTATATATATATATAAGAAAATATATGCTCCCATCCTCCTTTAAGTAATCCACCTCTATTCATTACTAATGTGTCTTCGAATATTTCTTAGCATTCTGATCCACAGCATTCACCCTCTCAGTATTAATGGGCGCCTTTCAATCTAGTCTGGCTATTTCTGGAATTTAGTTAACCCCTTTTGTACCAGCGACGTCTTTTTAATTCTATTCTATCTATACATGGGCGGTTTCGTGCAGTTTAAGACGGATCTGTGGTAGTAAAAAGGATTAAATGAGATAGTTCGGTGCCTTATAATTGCTGGAGGCCTCTTTTAAGCTTAATAACACTGTCTAATAACAGCCAGAATAAAATATGAATAACAATGCCGGTACAGTCGCGGTAATAAGTGATGGCTCGGCACCAATTATGTTTTGATCAATAAAAGGTATCAGCAATATTTACACATGATTTCTTCTTTTGAGTGAGATATACCAACATGTTCCTACACTTACCCACCCTATTCAACATCTGACAGATATTAATACAGCACAGAGCGAACCAAACGCAATGACAGCTGGCCCATGACTTATTAGCGCGACCGTACTGAAGGAGTTAACAGTTTATGCAGGAATTGTGAAAATCGAAGGGTTAATTGAAATAATCTGTAGACTTTTGATTCCTAGAGGTCCATTGTAAGCTGAATAAATAAAACCCGTCTAATGACATACAGCATACGGTATAATAAAGAAAGGCGTTATATATCTTAAATCTGATCTAAAGGGATTAAGGGGGGTCACCTGCTTTTTGTTCTCTTTCTCTCCTCTTCTCTCTTTCCCTGTCTTGTATCCATTCGGCCCCATTCAGCCAACTGTTTTAAGACGTTCATCCCCATCCAGGTGTCGATTTCTTCCTGGCAAGCGATAGCGAGCCAGCATTGTATGGAGAAATCCGGCTTCGCCGGAGACATTTTTCTATCGAAAAATTTACAAATTTAGCTTGCTGTCAAAACTAATATATATATATATATATATATATATATATATATATATATATATATATATATATATATATATATATATACTGGCTCGCTACCGCTCGCCAGGAAAATATTGACACCTGGATGGGGGTAAACGTCTTAAAACAGTAGGCTGAATGGGGCCGAATGGATACAAGCCAAAGAGAGAGGGAGAGAAAGAGAAAAAAAGCGAGGTGGGCCCCCTTAATTATTAACTTCATAAGCATCTGGATAGTAGGTGTTAATATTTCGATCGCAATAATTGAATATTTAAATCAATATTAATTTGCATATAGCTAAACACTGAATGTTTTCCCTAGCATAAGCGTATATGGAACAGTACTTTGTATTTCTTTGATAAAACAAGATCCAATTAAAACTATTTTTGTTTCAACAATCAGATATTAGCATTAACTGGTAACATCAAACCAATTCTGGCGGTAAGGCAATATATATCCTGAACACATGTTTATGCAAATCAGGTCAAGGAAACCAGTAATCATATCAAGACTTATGAAAATCATTCGCTCCCAGGCAACTAGAATATGATAATAAAATATGCAAATTGCAGGTTTTTGCAACAAATAATTGGGCTGAGAATACAGAATTTGAAGGGAATATCCTAATTTGCGTAAGTTCTATTTAGGTGTAATATAGTCAATATATCATAAGTAGGTAATTATTCTGTAACACTTCCACCAAACTATTTGAAAGTATTCGGATACAAAATCAATGTAAAATATATCGTACACCCGGAATAAGGTTATATATATCGTACACCCGGAATAAGGTTATAATATATAAGCAATAACTTTGGAGTGACTCATTAATCATAGACTAAATTATTCCAAACTATTATTCATGTCTCCATTACAGTCATTATATATATATATATATATTGGGAAGGGCTAGATTTGGAAAGTTCAGAACATTTGTTTTTATTGATAGAATATTTGTCGGGTTGAATAACAGATTTGGCTTGAGTTTGCGCAGAAACATAGAAAGTACGAAATTCTTGAGTTTAAAGACAACGGAACCGGAGCCGTTTGAATGATTCTATCTTATTGCAGACAGGAATAGAACAAACGTGAGTAAACCATTTTTTTTTTTTTTTTTTTTTTTTTTTTTTTTTTTTTTTTTGCATTACAATGAGAGAAAGACAATTTAATTATATGCCCATATGCCCGAGATGATTACCTCGGAAATACGTTCCGCACACTCCAAGGGTCCATGACCACGGAATCAAAAATAATTCCAGGGGAAATCAAAGTGCCTCCCAGTCAGCAGCGACAAAGTTCCACATGCGGTTATAGGGTGATCGGATGGCCGTTCTGGAGGGATAGGACAGGTAAAGGGGCCCTCACACAGTCAGGAGTGCGAGCTAGTGGGAGTCTAACAGGAGTTGCTAGAGTCACTAGGAGTCATAGTCATCGATTTTCACTGCGAACAGGCCCGCGAATCCGAAATTTCCCCTACTCCAAGTGACTCTAGCTCGCACTCCTGACTGTGTGAGGGCCCCTTCACAAAGATAAGGTTATGATCGGAGGAGTTCAATGGAGTGAAAAGATTTACAGTGTATGCATAAGGTTTAGAGGTTAGAAATAATTCAGAGATATTGAACCGATCTCCAAGGTTGAATTGAATTGAATTGAAATCTTTTTATTTAGCCTTTAGTATACAATACAATTTTGCTTACAAATGATTTGTTAAAAAACAAAAAATATATAATAATAATACAAAAAAAAAGGCTGAGCCTTTTGAGAGATGTCTCTCTTAAAGGCACCTGGCTATAACTCGATCTATCAAAATGCAATTGTATATAATACACTTAGTCACAGCTATGTGCCCCGGGAACTACGTGTTGTAAAGATTTTTTCTAAATTCGAAAAGGGATGTATGTAGGCAAAATATAATAACATAAAACAAATTAAATTAATGGTGATTAACCCTGAGGTCACACTCACTTCCCAGAGCTCACAGCTGATTGTTCATTATCACAATTACCCATGTAATACCATTTACAAAAATGTAATATATATATAACATACATTGTACAACTATTGACTTGATGTTCAAAGGCCATACTCGCAATTATACCCACAATTCGACACAAAGACACATACGCTTCCCTAACAGTATATGCCTAATTAGTAAAGGACATAAACTTTGTTGTGCATGGAATACACACTTACACCATTCATTTAGACCTATATATGAGAACATGGTAAATAATTTACTGTAGACTATAATATATCCATTTCTATAAAACAAAACAAAAAAACAAAATACAAATGCCAACTACACATACATTATATACACCTTTACAGACAAAAATAGAAGCATGTTTATTACAAAATAGTATTCAAGCTCATTCAACCCTTTACGTGACTCTACATATATATACACACACAGCCAGCGTAAAGGTGGTCAGCGAAAAAGGTTCGGTGCTGAACTAACTGCTCTAGGTCATTTAGGATGAATAAGATGTAGGCTTGTTCACCAGGTTGGTCAGTGAATGAGAGGAGAATCATTGATGGTAAACATTGAAATCGCTGAAGCAGATTTCAGAGAAGGGAGAGATGGATAGAATGTGTTCCGCTTTAGAGGTGTGAGACTAGACTTTCGAGGTTTGAAATTAACCCTATCAGGCGTGAGACTGACCCCCCTGCTAGGTGTAAGACTAACCCTGCCAAGTGTGATGCTGGCTCTCCTGTCAGGTTTGAGACTGACCCTGCCAAGTGTGATGCTGGCTCTCCTGTCAGGTTTGAGACTGACCCTGCCAAGTGTGATGCTGGCTCTCCTGTCAGGTTTGAGACTGACCCTGCCAAGTGTGATGCTGGCTCTCCTGTCAGGTTTGAGACTGACCCTGCCAAGTGTGATGCTGGCTCTCCTGTCAGGTTTGAGACTGACCCTGCCAAGTGTGATGCTGGCTCTCCTGTCAGGTTTGAGACTGACCCTGCCAAGTGTGATGCTGGCTCTCCTGTCAGGTTTGAGACTGACCCTGCCAAGTGTGATGCTGGCTCTCCTGTCAGGTTTGAGACTGACCCTGCCAAGTGTGATGCTGGCTCTCCTGTCAGGTTTGAGACTGACCCTGCCAAGTGTGATGCTGGCTCTCCTGTCAGGTTTGAGACTGACCCTGCCAAGTGTGATGCTGGCTCTCCTGTCAGGTTTGAGACTGACCCTGCTAAGTGTACTTGCTGTAAAGCGGGTATCACACTTGGCCAAATTCTCGCCCTTCTACGATCTCGGATCTCCGTTTTCAGCCAGTAGCGCCGGCAACTCCTATCACACACGTATAGGCTTTACTACCCACTGGCTTTACCATGGTTAAACGATCGTTATATTGTGGTGTTTCACCTAAACTGTAGATTAATATGGATTGATATTGACAACCTTTGTGTAATAGGACCCAATCCATACGCTACGGGTGCTATGTTTTGCGTTTGAAGCTTATATAAGTAGCTACGAGGAAGTTTTTAGCAATATATACAGCCTGACGGCGTCCCTGTCGTTACCGTGGCACTAGCAATCGTTATATTGTGCTATTATTTAGCTGCAAGTGGTGTAGCTATTTTAGCATTAATTCGCCTAGTTTATGTCTATCCGCAGCCCTTCTCACAATCAAAACACACAATTTTGTAGCAAAATTTATATTTCGATGTCACATATTTGAGATATCATTGAGAATAAATGCGAGCCGTTTTGAGGCTGACAATTTACCTCCGTCAGAAGAGGTTGCTTCCCACCCAGTGCGGGCTGCATCCTAGCTCCGTCAAACAGCGATATTTGTGCCGGAGAAGGGCGGTAGCTCCGTTTTTTGCGGCAGAAGGGCGAAAATTGGCCCAGTGTGATACCCTCTTAAGTTGTGTGTGATACCGACACAAGGGTTACCTGTGAGGCACTTAACTCACACGCTGTGTATGAGACATCACCAAAGAAGACACTCACCTCTACCTACTTTAAGGGGAGATATCCACCTGGAGGATTTTTTTCTGAACCTCTTTTTCCCTCATGTTTAGCCCCATTGCTTGTGAGATTTAAAGACGCTTGCCCCATTAGTTTGGCGATTTTAAGAACCCTCGCCCCATTTCTGTCAATTTTAAGACCATTGTGCCATTTAGGTGTCGATTTTTTCCTGGCGAGCGAAAGCGAGCCTGTAATTTAAGGGGAACCGGCCTTTGGCCGGTACATTTTTCTACCGAAAAATGTACAAATTTATCTTGAAAGGGGGTCAAGGGGGAGTATTTTAAGCTTGATGGAAGTCTAGGGAATCAACTAAAAACCTCCCCTTAATACCTTTGGTGTATTACCTGGCAAGAAGAAAGGGAGCAGCCCTGAGGAGAGAATCAATTCAGGTTACTGAAAGGATTAATTAAATTGATAAAGGCTATCGAATCTGGTTGAGTAAGTAAAACTGAACAATTCAATTATCCATTCCGAAACTGGATTCAGATCTCCATGACCCACGCCAAGACAGTAGGCCACTCAATGATAGATCTCCATGACCCACGCCAAGACAGTAGGCCACTCAATGATAGATCTCCATGACCCACGCCAAGACAGTAGGCCACTCAATGATAGATCTCCATGACCCACGCCAAGACAGTAGGCCACTCAATGATAGATCTCCATGACCCACGCCAAGACAGTAGGCCACTCAATGATAGATCTCCATGACCCACGCCAAGACAGTAGGCCACTCAATGATAGATCTCCATGACCCACGCCAAGACAGTAGGCCACTCAATGATAGATCTCCATGACCCACGCCAAGACAGTAGGCCACTCAATGATAGATCTCCATGACCCACGCCAAGACAGTAGGCCACTCAATGATAGATCTCCATGACCCACGCCAAGACAGTAGGCCACTCAATGATAGATCTCCATGACCCACGCCAAGACAGTAGGCCACTCAATGATAGATCTATGGGGTATTTAATGGGGGTCGCCGTTTTTTTTTTTTTTTTTTTTTTTTTTTAATCTATCTCTCCTTTTCTCTCTTTCCCTGGCTTGTATCCATTCGGCCCCATTCAGCCTACTGTTTTAAGACGTTTATCCCCATCCAGCTTTCGATTTCTTCCTGGCGAGCGATAGCGAGCCATCATTGTATGGAGAAATCCGGCTTTGCCGGAGAAATTTTTCTTTCGAAAAATTTACAAATTTAGCTTGCTGTCAAAACAAAAATATATATATGCTGGCTCGCTACCGCTTACCAGGAAAATATTGACACCTGGATGGGGGTAAACGTCTTATAACAGTAGGTTGAATGGGGCCGAATGGATACAAGACAAAGAGAGAGGGAGATAAAGAGAAAACAAAAAACGAGGTGGGCTCCCTTAAGGAGAAGGGGTATCTTCAATCATTCTCTTAACTCTCATCTATCCTTCCTAGATTTAATATAATCGGTAAATGATAGCTATAAATTATTATAAATGTATAACCTCTACAGTCCTCAACATATTACTGATTACATTAGTTATTGAGTTATTTAGTTAACAAGTTAATTATATAATGTAGTTGTGGTGGCGACTAAAATAGTATTTAGTATTGTTATAATGACAGTCTTTACTCATTTTCTAACGTATACATATCTGGCAATGGATCACATTATTATATGCTTTCATTAATTTCATTGGAGGTGTTTGGTGTTGTGGTGAAATTAATAAAATATATATTAATATCATGTCCCGGTGGATCACATACAGTATATGTTTTCTTTAATTTCCTTGGAGGTGTTTGGTGTTGTGGTGAAATCAATAAAATATAGATTACTATCATGGATCAGCTAAGAAAAATACAGTCTCGACGGTGGTGGTGGTGCAGTGTATCCCTGGGCCTGCCTCACTAATCACGGCTTGCGATAAGGCGAGCATATTAAGGTCGTTAACGTGATACAATTCATTCATAACGAGGGTGGACGGAAGAGGCTCGTCATGGCGCTAAAGACCAAGACTGGAGAGAGAGGGAGAGAGTAATGAAGATGAAGGATTAATTTTTGTATTGTTGAAGAATAAGGGATTGTCCTCTGGGAGGATTGGTAGATAGATGGAGAAATTGGGTTTGGGAAGAATTAAAGGCAACAAGGTTTTCTCTGCCCCATTTGGAAATAGTAGTTTGATCAGAAGATAAGTGTTTTATGGCCTCATTAAGTTTGTCTTTGAGGGATTGCTGGCTGAGGCGTTCTGGAAAACTAATGGAGTAGTGCAAGGTAGAGTCATCTGCGTATGATTGGATGGGACTGGAGGTACAGTTGAGAAGATCATTTATGAAAATTAGAAAGAGAATAGGAGATAGAACAGAGCCCTGAGGAACACCGGAGTTGATAGGATGAAGAAGTGAGCGATGGCCATCCACAACCGCAGCTATGGAACGGCCGGAAAGGAAATTAGAGACAAAGGCACGGATGGAGGGATAGAAACCGAAGGAGGGTAGTTTAGAAATTAAAGATTGTGTGCCAGACTCTATCGAAGGTCTTTGATATGTTTAGTGCAATAGAAAAAGTCTCACCGAAGTCCCGAAAGGAGGATGACCAAGAGTTAGTAAGATATGAAAGAAGATCACCAGTAGAGCGACCCTTAAGGAAGCCATACTGACGATCTGAGAGTAGATTATGAGAAGAGAAATGCTTAAGCAGTCACCCTTTTTTGGGACCGGTTGAATGAGAGCAAACTTCCAGCATGAAGGGAAGATGTTAGAGGAGAGACAGAGACGAAAGAGTTTGCTTAGGCAGGGTGTCAGCACGGAAGCACGGTTTTTGAGTACAAGATAAACACCGTCCGGACAATACGCCTTCTTAGTATTAAGCCCAGAGAGGGTAGAAAGTACATCTTTAGAAGAGATTAGGATATTAGGCATAAGTAGGAGAGAGGGGGTGGAGAGGGAGGAATAGCACCGGAGTCATCTAAGGTGGAGTTTCTAGCAAAAGTTTGAGCGAAGAGTTCAGCTTTGTCAGAGGAAGAAGTGATGGTTGTGCCATCAGAGTGGAGAAGGGGAGGGAAAGACGAGGAAGAAAAATTGTTGGAGAGGATTTTGGCTAGATGCCAGAAAGCTTGGGAAGAGCTAGAGTTGGATAGTTCATTGCATTTATTATTGATGAAAGACTGCTTGGCAATTCAAAGAACAAATTTGGCTTGATTTCGGGCAGAAACATAGGAAGAATGCGATTCTTGAATTTTAAGGCGTCGGTACCGTTTAAATGCTTCCTCCTTGTTGCGGACAGCAGTAGAACAAGCGTGAGTAAACCAAGATTTTTTTGCATTAGACTGTGAGAAAGAAAATGGAATGTATGCTTCCATGCCCGAGAGGATTACCTGGTAATGCGTTCAGCACTCTCCGAGGGTCCTCGGCCACGGAAGCAGAAGTCATTCCATGGGAAATCAAAGAAGTACTACCAAAGAGCCTCCCAGTCGGCAGCGCCAAAGTGCCACAAGTGCCGCCAGCTGGGAGGATCGGGTGGCCGTACTGGAGAGATAGGACAGGTAACAGAGATAAGTTTATGGTCGGAGGAGCCCAAAGGAGAAAAAAGATTGACAGTATAAGAGGAAGGGTTAGAACTCGGAAATATATCAAGAATGTTGGGCCGATCTCCAAAGCGATCCGGGATACGGGTGGGTTGCTGGACCAGCTGCTCTAGGTCATTTATAATAGAAAAGACAAAGGCTTGTTCACCAAGTTGGTCAGTAGTAAGAGAGGAGAGCCATTGGCGGTGGTGAATGTTGAAATCTCCTAAGATGGAGATTTCTGAGAAGGGAGAGATGGATAGAATGTGTTCCACTTTAGAGTTTAGATAGTCAAAGAATTTGGGAAAGTCGGTAGAGTTAGGGGAAAGATAGACAGCACAGACATATTTAGTATGAAAATGACAGGATAGTTTGAGCCATAAAGTTGAGAATTCAGAGGAGTCAAAATCGGGAACACGAGAGCAAGTGAGTTTGTTGTGCACGTATGCACAACATCCGCCTTTGGCTTTGAAACTAGGATAAAGAAAGTAGGAGGATACAGAGAAGGGGCTGCTGGCAGTTGTCTCAGACACCTGGGTTTCAGTGAGGAAAAGAAGATCAGGTTTGGAGGAGGAGAGATGGTGTTCAACAGAGTGAAAATTGCAAAAGTTGATAGTAAGAGTGACAGGCCGTGGTCCAAAGCATTTAGAGGGGTCGTCAGGGGAAGGTCGGGTGGGTGTGGGGGCATTTATGGTCCCCCCCCCCCCCATGGGACTCCGAGGCTTGGTGTGAGTTCATCATCATAACAAACCAAAAAACAAAAATGTGGAAGGAGGAAGTGTGGTGTGCATGTTAAGTGTAGTGAAGTAGATAGGAGGAGGAGGTGTTTGTGAGAGCTGGCTGGACTACTCTCAGTGTAAGTGAGGCACAATAGGAATCAGTAAGAGAGGCCAAGCAAATGAAACAGGAGTTCCAGCGACTCTTTATCAAATGCCTACAGCCTCTCCTGGGCATAGCCCTGTTCGATTGGTGCCTACAATCTTACCCCATTCACCGTATTAGTCGCCTTGTACGACACACACGCAGTAGGATGCGTGGGGCATATTCTTTTTTTCCTCCACTATAAGATGAAGGCCCCCACCCCCACCTATACTCGGTTTTCTTGTTTTGGTACTCTCCCTCAGGTTTCTTTGCGAGATACAAAAGCGAACATCAATAGCAACTCCTGCTGGCCGCACCCTTGTGCAGGTCCCCTTGCGAGGCCCACCTAAATTATCAATTCTTGCTCTGGGTCAGAATTCGGGTTTCCATTTTTCTGCTTTAAATTTGTTCGGGGTCCCTGCGAATCTTCCAAAGAGATCAGCATCCCTTTCCTCCTGTAAAGTCTAAGAAGAATAAACGCAAGAAGAAGAAAAAGAGACAAAGTTAAAAGCCGGTATCACACGAGAGCTTTTATAGTCAACATTCAACGATCAAAAAAATTCTGGCATCATTTCTGGAATATTTTGCACTGGTATCGGAAACTAGACTGATGGTAGATGAATTTAGGTAAAATAAAAATATTAAATGTTTCCCTTATGAGCTGCCAGACCAGTGTTAAGGATAAATGTTTAGTGAAAAAGCAGGAAAATTAATTACGGAACCCAGTCCTCCCCGACGACAGAGAGAGAGAAGAGAACACCTGAGGTCCCTGATACACCTGGGGAAAATATTCGCCGCTGTCACCTTTGATTTACAATTGTGTTAATATCGTCTCTACTTTCAGAGTTCCTCTTTGCATAATAAATAGCATCCCCTTACACGAATATATTATCTCTTAATAATAAATGAAGATTCTTTGATGTCCGCAGTTATTTGACATCTCCATTAATTACCTCTATATGTCTTTGAATCTGATGTTTCATTGCCCTACAACACCTGGCGAACATAGCTCTTATTGGCAATAATCTCGGCCTGATCGGTATCATAGACCCGACAAACATGTGTAATTATTATGCTAGACAAAACAAGTTGTGTGGATTCATTAAGGGGGTTCACATTTTGTTTCCCTCTCCTTTTTTCTCTTTCCCTGGTTGTATCCATTCGGCCCTATTCAGCCAACTGTTTTAAGACGTTTATCCCCATCCAGGTGTCGATTTCTTCCTGGCGAGCGATAGCGAGCCAGCATTGTATGGAAAAATCCGGCTTTGCCGGAGAACTTTTTCTATCGAAAAATTTACAAATTTAGCTTCCTGTCAAAACAAAATATATATATATGCTGGCTCGCTACCGCTCGCCAGGAAAATATTGACACCTGGATGAGGGTAAACGTCTTAAAACAGTAGGCTGAATGGGGCCGAATGGAGCCAAAGAGAGAGGGCGAGAAAGAGAAAAGAAGCAAAGGTGGGCTCCCTTAAACAGGAAGAAACAAGAAGTTCAACACACGTAAACAATACAAACACAAGGTGAGTTATATAGTCAGTGACTATACAAACACAAGGTGAGTTATATAGTCAGTGACAATACAAACACAAGGTCAGTTATATAGTCAGTGACAATACAAACACAAGGTGAGTTATATAGTCAGTGACTATACAAACACGAGGTGAGTTATATAGTCAGTGACTATACAAACACAAGGTGAGTTATATAGTCAGTGACAATACAAACACAAGGTGAGTTATATAGTCAGTGACTATACAAACACAAGGCGAGTTATATAGTCAGTGACTATACAAACACAAGGTGAGTTATATAGTCAGTGACAATACAAACACAAGGTGAGTTATATAGTCAGTGACAATACAAACACAATGTGAGTTATATAGTCAGTGACTATACAAACACAAGGTGAGTTATATAGTCAGTGACAATACAAACACAAGGTGAGTTATATAGTCAGTGACAATACAAACACACGGTGAGTTATATAGTCAGTGACAATACAAACACAAGGTGAGTTATATAGTCAGTGACAATACAAACACAAGGTGAGTTATATAGTCAGTGACTATACAAACACAAGGTGAGTTATATAATCAGTGACTATACAAACACAAGGTGAGTTATATAGTCAGTGACAATACAAACACACGGTGAGTTATATAGTCAGTGACTATACAAACACAAGGTGAGTTATATAGTCAGTGACAATACAAACACAAGGTGAGTTATATAGTCAGTGACAATACATACACAAGGTGAGTTATATAGTCAGTGACAATACAAACACAAGGTGAGTTATATAGTCAGTGACAATACAAACAAGGTGAGTTATATAGTCAGTGACAATACAAACACAAGGTGAGTTATATAGTCAGTGACAATACAAACACAAGGTGAGTTATATAGTCAGTGACAATACAAACACAAGGTGAGTTATATAGTCAGTGACAATACAAACACAAGGTGAGTTATATAGTCAGTGACAATACAAACACAAGGTGAGTTATATAGTCAGTGACAATACAAACACAAGGTGAGTTATATAGTCAGTGACAATACAAACACAAGGTGAGTTATATAGTCAGTGACATTACAAACACAAAGTGAGTTATATAGTCAGTGACAATACAAACACAAGGTGAGTTATATAGTCAGTGACAATACAAACACAAGGTGAGTTATATAGTCAGTGACAATACAAACACAAGGTGAGTTATATAGGCAGTGACAATACAAACACAAGGTGAGTTATATAGTCAGTGACTATACAAACACAAGGTGAGTTATATAGTCAGTGACAATACAAACACAAGGTGAGTTATATAGTCAGCGACAATACAAACACAAGGTGAGTTATATAGTCAGCGACAATACAAACACAAGGTGAGTTATATAGTCAGTGACAATACAAACACAAGGTGAGTTATATAGTCAGTGACAATACAAACACAAGGTGAGTTATATAGTCAGTGACAATGCAAACACAAGGTGAGTTATATAGTCAGTGACAATACAAACACAAGGTGAGTTATATAGTCAGTGACAATACAAACACAAGGTGAGTTATATAGTCAGTGACAATACAAACACAAGGTGAGTTATATAGTCAGTGACAATACAAACACAAGGTGAGTTATATAGTCAGTGACAATACAAACACAAGGTGAGTTTTATAGTCAGTGACAATACAAACACAAGGTGAGTTATATAGTCAGTGACAATACAAACACAAGGTGAGTTATATAGTCAGTGACAATGCAAACACAAGGTGAGTTATATAGTCAGTGACAATACAAACACAAGGTGAGTTATATAGTCAGTGACAATACAAACACAAGGTGAGTTATATAGTCAGTGACAATACAAACACAAGATGAGTTATATAGTCAGTGACAATACAAACACAAGGTGAGTTATATAGTCAGTGACAATACAAACACAAGGTGAGTTATATAGTCAGTGACAATACAAACACAAGGTGAGTTATATAGTCAGTGACAATACAAACACAAGGTGAGTTTTATAGTCAGTGACAATACAAACACAAGGTGAGTTATATAGTCAGTGACAATACAAACACAAGGTGAGTTATATAGTCAGTGACAATACAAACACAAGGTGAGTTATATAGTCAGTGACAATACAAACACAAGGTGAGTTATATAGTCAGTGACAATGCAAACACAAGGTGAGTTATATAGTCAGTGACAATACAAACACAAGGTGAGTTATATAGTCAGTGACAATACAAACACAAGGTGAGTTATATAGTCAGTGACTATACAAACACAAGGTGAGTTATATAGTCAGTGACTATACAAACACAAGGTGAGTTATATAGTCAGTGACAATACAAACACAAGGTGAGTTATATAGTCAGTGACTATACAAACACAAGGTGAGTTATATAGTCAGTGACAATACAAACACAAGGTGAGTTATAAAGTCAGTGACAATACAAACACAAGGTGAGTTATATAGTCAGTGACAATACAAACACAAGGTGAGTTATATAGTCAGTGACAATACAAACACAAGGTGAGTTATATAGTCAGTGACAATACAAACACAAGGTGAGTTATATAGTCAGTGACAATACAAACACAAGGTGAGTTATATAGTCTGTGACAATACAAACACAAGGTGAGTTATATAGTCAGTGACTACAAACACAAGGTGAGTTATATAGTCAGTGACAATGCAAACACAAGGTGAGTTATATAGTCAGTGACAATACAAACACAAGGTGAGTTATATAGTCAGTGACAATACAAACACAAGGTGAGTTATATAGTCAGTGACAATACAAACACAAGATGAGTTATATAGTCAGTGACAATACAAACACAAGGTGAGTTATATAGTCAGTGACAATACAAACACAAGGTGAGTTATATAGTCAGTGACAATACAAACACAAGGTGAGTTATATAGTCAGTGACAATACAAACACAAGGTGAGTTTTATAGTCAGTGACAATACAAACACAAGGTGAGTTATATAGTCAGTGACAATACAAACACAAGGTGAGTTATATAGTCAGTGACAATACAAACACAAGGTGAGTTATATAGTCAGTGACAATGCAAACACAAGGTGAGTTATAGTCGTGACAATACAAACACAAGGTGAGTTATATAGTCAGTGACAATACAAACACAAGGTGAGTTATATAGTCAGTGACAATACAAACACAAGGTGAGTTATATAGTCAGTGACTATACAAACACAAGGTGAGTTATATAGTCAGTGACAATACAAACACAAGGTGAGTTATATAGTCAGTGACAATACAAACACAAGGTGAGTTATATAGTCAGTGACTATACAAACACAAGGTGAGTTATATAGTCAGTGACAATACAAACACAAGGTGAGTTATATAGTCAGTGACAATACAAACACAAGGTGAGTTATATAGTCAGTGACTATACAAACACAAGGTGAGTTATATAGGCAGTGACAATACAAACACAAGGTGAGTTATATAGTCAGTGACAATACAAACACAAGGTGAGTTATATAGTCAGTGACAATACAAACACAAGGTGAGTTATATAGTCAGTGACAATGCAAACACAAGGTGAGTTATATAGTCAGTGACAATGCAATGTTTTATTTATAAACAATTAGATAGGTTATAAGCATCTCATGGCACGAGATCTGGCATACAACGTCTATATTCACTCAAATCTCGCCATCGTACAAAAATCAGGTGATTAAAATGAAAATTAGGGAAATGGGGTTGCCTACAATAGACACGTTTGGTTACGGGCGAGGAAATACGTCGGAAAAAAACTGTCTGTGTGTCGCCGTTATGAGGGTGTTTTTGTAATGGTGTATAGAGTGTATTTAGTGTTTATAGTGTATTAATTATGACCAAACCCAGAATTTATCATAACTCAAAATGTACTTTAGTAGTCGAGCTGATGTATGTACCATTTGAGAGGAGTCAACCATATGTGGCATTATACAGCTTTTTTGCTCCAGCCCTCCCGGATTTACACAAGACTAGGGGTCATATATAAAGTGGAGGCGTCAACATGGAAGACTCTGCCTCTGAACCCAATGAGGCGGGTTCGAACCTCCTACACCACACTCTTCCCCCCCCCCCCCACCTCCAATTATCAATATATATATATATATATATATATATATATATATATATATATATATATACAGTATATACAGTATATATATATATATTATATATATATATATATATATATATAATATATACAAAACGCAACCATGGCTGGAAATTATAATTGAAAAGGTTCAGCACTAGTATTTGCGGTAACTCTTTCACATTATAAGATCTGTTCTACCTGGAACAAACTTCCCTCCGAAGTTGAAATAATTCTTCAGTAGAGCAATTCAAGAAGAGAGTAGACAGTATTTTGCACACTCTGTAATGAGTGCAGTGCACTATACAGTCTCTCTCCTTCCACTTTGAGTATTTCCACGGAATGGACAGCAAGGTCTCCGAGATACTAACAATTCCTTGTAACTCCCACAATCCCACATACACACAGCGTATTTCACGATCACCACACTCTCTACCACCATCACCACCAAAAACACCTAGTCTACATCCACAAACCTGCCCTCCACATACCACCACCATCATCACCAACACCACTACAACCAACTATTCTACAACTCCCAACCCCCACCTCCACCACCACACACACACATACCACTCCAACACCTGCCCTCCACATACCACCACCATCATCACCAACACCACCACAACCAACTATTCTACAACTCCCAACCCCCACCTCCACCACCACACACACACATACCACTCCAACACCACACCTATTTTGCAATCCCCCCTCCCCGACTCCCCCACACCCCCCCACCACACACACACGCACACACAGTCACTATCAATACCATCACCATAATTCAGCCTAATGTCCACCCACCCCTCTCTCTCTCCTCTCACACACACACTCTCACTCTCTCTCTAGCTCTAGCCCTAGCCGGAGGGAGCGGAGGGTGGGAAGAGAGCCTTCTACTTTGCTGTTCTTTTCTTCTACTATAAACTGTCTCTATATCTAGTAGCATTAATGCCGGACCACCTAATAGGGACCACAAGGTCTGTGTGGTGTGAGTATCTGTGTAACTCTCTCTCTCTCTCTCCCTCCCACATCCTGTCCTAAACTACAGTGTCGATCTTTTGTATCTTCTTTAATTTGATTGTTTACAAGTCTACACCATTATTTTTGTTATCTCCTCACCTCTCTCTCTCTCTCCTCACTCACTCACTCACTCACTCACTCACTCACTCACTCACTCTCTCTCCCACTATCAGTACCATCACCATCACTCAGCGGACTGTCCACCTCACCCTCTCCGGTCCCTTCCATATTAAGCTGTGGAGAGATGTCCTTCTAGTTTATTATGACGGCTCTTCTCGGGGCTTTGGCTGCACTTAAGGGGCTACTACTCGCTTTTTATGGACCTCCTTCTCCCTCGTGTTTAGCATATTAGTTTTTGAGATTTTAAAACGTTCCTTCCATTTAGTTTGGCGATTTTAATACTTTTCGCCCCATTTCGTTGTCAATTTCAAGACTTTTCGTGCCATTTAGGTGTATTTTTTCCTGGCGAGCGATACCGAGCCTTTAATTTTAAGAGGAACCGGCCTTCGGCCGGGACGTTTTTCTATCGAAAAATTTACAAATTTATCTTGAAGGGGGTGTTTTTTTAAGCGTGATGGAGGTCTAGCGATGAAATTTAAAAAAAATATATACATATATATATACATATATAACCCCAAAAACCAAGCAGTACCCCCTTAACGCCCCCACCCTGTTGACTTGGGTGTTAATGCGCTGGTGGGGCTGTTTTATTCCTATGTTTACGTGGTGTTGTGAGTGCTAATGGTGTTGTAACTAGCGAGGCCGTACAATTGATTTCCGTGTTGATGAGCTGAGGGTGATGGTGTTGTTGTATGTGTGTGTTTATGTTGTGTTGGTAGTGGAGTTAATACGGTCGTTATGTTGTGTTGGTAGTGGAGTTAATACGGTCGTTATGTTGTGTTGGTAGTGGAGTTAATACGGTCGTTATGTTGTGTTGGTAGTGGAGTTAATACGGTCGTTATGTTGTGTTGGTAGTGGAGTTAATACGGTCGTGATGTTCTTGTTTGTGGTTTTACAGGTATATCGGTCTGGTGTTGGTTATATTAATGAGAGGGTGGTGTTGTGACGGTGACAGTGATGTTGTTGTTGTTGTCGTTCCCTAAGCTGCCTGGCTGAACAGTCCCGAGTCCCTAAGGAAGGCCATGGCCACGGTCGGGCTTTCCCACAGAGCTCTCAAGGAGTGTAGATTGTGTTGTTGGCGTAAGTGATTGTGCGAAATGCAGTCTTCTAGGATGTGTCCAATGGTATGAGGGGCTGTGTTACATCCCGTTGTCGTCGACGGAGACGTCCAGTCTCTTCTGATAGCTCAGAAGAGCTGGATGGTGCCCACATCTCAGCCTGGCCAGGTCAACTATGTCCTCGCGAGGATTGGAAGATTTAGAAGGATGGATTTCGGGAGCTGCGTGTTGCCTTTGAGTGATTGGATGGAACGGTGAGAGATATGAGTATGGATGTGCTTCTGGAAGCTGGTTTGGGGTGGGCAGGGAGGGAGAGAAGACAGTATTTGTGTGTGATACCGTGTTCTGGGTGTTGTTTTGATATTTCTTGGTGTCTGTGGGTGTGTTGCCATGTAGTGTAGTGGGTGGTGTTGGTTCGTGGAAGCTGCAGCCAGGAATTGAGTGCCTCTTGTGACCAGATGGTCTTTGACTTTGAGGACTTTGGTTTCTTGATGTAGGTGTAGTAGCTGTGCAGCCTGTGATGATTTTTAGGGTTTTGTTTTGAATAGTCTGTAAGGTCTTATGATGTGTTTCAGCTAGGTTAGAAGCCCAGGCCGGGCTTGCATATTCCATCTCTGATCTTATGTATTGTTTGTAAACTGTGGTGGTGGTTTCTTTGTTGTGGACAAATCTTGTTTGGGCAAGTGACCTGAGGGCGTTATGTCTGGGTGTTAGTTTGTTTTCATGTTTGTGGTATGTTGTTTGAATGTCATTGGAGTATCATATGTTACTCCTAGGATTTTGGGTGAGTGTGTGTGTGTTAGGGGTGTGTTGTTTATGGTGATTTGCGGTGTGTATTTGACCAGCTTGTGAGGAGGGTTGCGGTGGATTTGGCTGGGGCTATATTGAGTCTGTTTGTATTGTACCAGTCATGAACTGTGGTGAGATAGGATTGAAGGAGAAGTGTTGCTGTGTCTTGGTTTTAGTGTGTGCATGGTGAGGTTTGATTGTGGTGGTGGTATCTGATTGTATGTTCATGATATTATTAGTTATGGTGGTGATAGTTGTGGTGTTGTTGGTGATATTATTAGTTATGGTGGTGATAGTTGTGGTGTTGTTGGTGATATTAATTGTTATGGTGGTGATAGTTGTGGTGTTGTTGGTGATATTATTAGTTATGGTGGAGTTGTGGTGTTGTTCATGATATTATTAGTTATGGTGGTGATAGTTGTGGTGTTGTTGGTGATATTATTAGTTATGGTGGTGATAGTTGTGGTGTTGTTGGTGATATTATTAGTTATGGTGGAGTTGTGGTGTTGTTCATGATATTATTAGTTATGGTGGTGATAGTTGTGGTGTTGTTGGTGACTTGTATTTCCATATTACGGGGAGATTTCCACTTGAGGGATTTTTTTCTTGACTCCTTTTCCCCTCATGTTTAACCCCATTGTGTTTCTAATGTTAAGACGTTCGCCCCATTATTTTGACTATTATAAGAACTTTCGACCCATTTCTGTCAATTTTAAGACCTTTCGTGCCATTTAGGTGTCGATTTTATCCTGGCGAGCGATAGCGAGCCTGTTATTTAACAGGAACCGGCTTTCAGCCTGGACATTTTTCTATCGAAAAATGTACAAATTTATCTTGAAAGGGGCTCAAGGGGGTGTAATCTTAAGCTTGATGGATATCTAGAGACCAAACTAAAAACCTCCCCTTAACCCATTCTCTACCGGCGGAGTCTTTTCAATTTCATTATAGCTATATTTAGACAGTTTTGTGCAGTTTAAGAAGGTTCTGTGGTAGTAAAAAGGGTTAAGTGGGATAGTTTGAAGACTGTTAATTGGTGTAGGCCCATATTAACTGAATACAATCGTCTAATAGTAGCCAAAATGCAGTTAAAAGGACGGCCCCGTTACTGAAAGGGTTAGTCAGCGGCGTGATGTCCCTCCAGTATATTATGACGACTCTGTCTGGGATATTGTTGCACTTAGCGTCATCATAGCGTAGATTTAACTGTTGATAAGTTGGTGGTTCTGACGTTTTTTTTACGTGTATGTTTATGTGGTGTTGTTAGTTATAATGTTTATGTGGTGTTAGTTATAATGTTAATGTGGTGTTGTTAGTTATAATGTTTATGTGGTGTTGTTAGTTATAATGTTTATGTGGTGTTGTTAGTTATAATGTTTATGTGGTGTTGTTAGTTATAATGTTTATGTGGTGTTGTTAGTTATAATGTTTATGTGGTGTTGTTAGTTATATTGTTTATGTGGTGTTAGTTATAATGTTTATGTGGTGGTGTTAGTTATAATGTTTATGTGGTGTTGTTAGTTATATTGTTTATGTGTTGTTAGTTATAATGTTTATGTGGTGGTGTTAGTTATAATGTTTATGTGGTGTTGTTAGTTATAATGTTTATGTGGTGTTGTTAGTTATATTGTTTATGTGGTGTTGTTAGTTATAATGTTTATTTGGTGTTAGTTATATTGTTTATGTGGTGTTGTTATTTATAATGTTTATGTGGTGGTGTTAGTTATAATGTTTATGTGGTGTTGTTAGTTATAATGTTTATGTGGTGGTGTTAGTTATATTGTTTATGTGGTGTTGTTAGTTATAATGTTTATGTGGTGGTGTTAGTTATAATGTTTATGTGGTGTTAGTTATAATGTTTATGTGGTGTTGTTAGCTATAAGGTTTATGTGGTGTTGTTAGTTATAATGTTTATGTGGTGTTAGTTATAATGTTTATGTGGTGTTGTTAGTTATAATGTTTATGTGGTGTTGTTAGTTATAATGTTTATGTGGTGTTGTTAGTTATAATGTTTATGTGGTGTTGTTAGTTATAATGTGTATGTGGTGGTGTTAGTTATAATGTTTATGTGGTGTTGTTAGTTATAATGTTTATGTGGTGTTGTTAGTTATAATGTTTATGTGGTGTTGTTAGTTATAATGTTTATGTGGTGGTGTTAGTTATAATGTTTATGTGGTGTTGTTAGTTATAATGTTTATGTGGTGTTGTTAGTTATAATGTTTATGTGGTGTTGTTAGTTATAATGTTTATGTGGTGTTGTTAGTTATAATGTTTATGTGGTGTTGTTAGTTATAATGTTTATGTGGTGTTGTAAGTTATAATGTTTATGTGGTGTTGTTAGTTATAATGTTTATGTGGTGTTAGTTATAATGTTTATGTGGTGTTAGTTATAATGTTTATGTGGTGTTGTTAGTTATAATGTTTATGTGGTGTTGTTAGTTATAATGTTTATGTGGTGTTAGTTATAATGTTTATGTGGTGTTGTTAGTTATAATGTTTATGTGGTGTTGTTAGTTATAATGTTTATGTGGTGTTAGTTATAATGTTTATGTGGTGTTGTTAGTTATAATGTTTATGTGGTGTTGTTAGTTATAATGTTTATGTGGTGTTAGTTATAATGTTTATGTGGTGTTGTTAGTTATAATGTTGTTGCACTTAGCGAGGCCATTGTGACGATTTGAGTGTTGATGATCTGGTGGGGTTGGTGTACTTTTATGCGTATGTTTAAGTAGGGTTTGATATTTCTAATGTTGACCTCAAGGGACTGGGGTTCTCGAAAAGGAGAGCCAGTCCTGAAAATGTACTTGACTTACAGTGTGCTGGCTTAATAATCCAGAAGGGTTGATAGCCTCTGAAGTCCTATTTAAACTAACTAATGTTGACATTACTGTTACTTAAGGGGAGACGGGTCGTTTCTCTGGTCCCCTTTCTCCCTCGTGTTAAGCCTCATTTGTTTTGAGATTAAAAGACGTTCGGCCTAATAGTTTGGCGATTTTAACACCTTTCGCCCCATTTCTTTGTCAATTATATGATCTTTCGTGCCATTTAGGTGTCGATTTTTCCCTGGCGAGCGATAGCGAGCCTGAAATCTTAGAGGACTCGGCCTTCGGCCGGGACATTTTTCTATCGAAAAATGTACAAATTTATCTTGAAGGGGAATCTAGAGTGTTTTTTTTTTAAAGGTGGTCTAGTGAAGAAACTAGGAAATAAAGGAATGAATGACCAAACAACCGGCCCGTCTCCACTTAAGGGGGTATCACACGAGAGCTTTTGTCGTAAATTTTCTATGGTCAACATTATTCCAGTAACAACTCTAGGATCTTTTGTACTGGTGTCGGAAAATAGACTCAAGATGCATACATTTAAGTCAAATAAGTTATCAAGTATTTGTCCTCACAGGCGCCCATACCGGTGTTGCAAAAGAAAAAGAGAGTGAGAGAAAAAAAAAAGCGAAGGGAATTTATATAATAGCCCGCGACAAAGAGTATAATTATAATATTATTGTCTTTATTTCCTAAACTATTAAGGGTTTTTAGTTTGTTCCCTCTATTTCCATCAAGCTTACGATGAAACCCCCTAGATCCCCTTTCAAGATAAATTTGTACATTTTTCGGTAGAAAAACTTCCCGGCCAAAGGCCGGTTTCTCTTAAATTACAGGCTCGCTATCGCTCGCCAGGAAAAAATCGACACCTAATTGGCACGAAAAGTCTTAAAATTGACAGAAATGGGGCGAAAGTTCTAAAAATCGCCAAACTAGTAGGGCGAAAGTCTTAAAACCTCATAAGCAATTAGGGAGAAAGAGATCCAGAAAACAATCCCTCAAGTGGAAATCTCCCCTTAATACAAGGGGGTAAAAACCAAGTGTTCCTCCAGTCGTGACACGCACAACCAACAGGCAGTATATATATATATATATATATATATATATATATATATATATGAACTCTTCAGAAATGCCAATATTTATTCTAATACACATTTAGTATCTGATGGAGGTATACATATAGGTAGCCCCAGCGATTTTGACAACAATCTTGATCCCTGATCTCTTTGTATCTCAAAAGAGCTAGAGCATACCGGGTACTGGTTGTAAAGAGCTAGAGCATACCGGGTACTGGTTGTAAAGAGCTAGAGCATACCGGGTACTGGTTGTAAAGAGCTAGAGCATACCGGGTACTGGTTGTAAAGAGCTAGAGCATACCGGGCACTGGTTGTAAAGAGCTAGAGCATACCGGGTACTGGTTGTAAAGAGCTAGAGCACACCGGGCACTGGTTGTAAAGAGCTAGAGCATACCGGGCACTGGTTGTAAAGAGCTAGAGCATACCGGGCACTGTTTGTAAAGAGCTAGAGCATACCGGGCACTGGTTGTAAAGAGCTAGAGCATACCGGGCACTGGTTGTAAAGAGCTAGAGCATACCGGGTACTGGTTGTAAAGAGCTAGAGCATACCGGGCACTGGTTGTAAAGAGCTAGAGCATACCGGGTACTGGTTGTAAAGAGCTAGAGCATACCGGGCACTGGTTGTAAAGAGCTAGAGCATACCGGGCACTGGTTGTAAAGAGCTAGAGCATACCGGGCACTGGTTGTAAAGAGCTAGAGCATACCGGGCACTGGTTGTAAAGAGCTAGAGCATACCGGGCACTGGTTGTAAAGAGCTAGAGCATACCGGGCACTGGTTGTAAAGAGCTAGAGCATACCGGGCACTGGTTGTAAAGAGCTAGAGCATACCGGGCACTGGTTGTAAAGAGCTAGAGCATACCGGGCACTGGTTGTAAAGAGCTAGAGCATACCGGGCACTGGTTGTAAAGAGCTAGAGCATACCGGGCACTGGTTGTAAAGAGCTAGAGCATACCGGGTACTGGTTGTAAAGAGCTAGAGCATACCGGGCACTGGTTGTAAAGAGCTAGAGCATACCGGGCACTGGTTGTAAAGAGCTAGAGCATACCGGGCACTGGTTGTAAAGAGCTAGAGCATACCGGGCACTGGTTGTAAAGAGCTAGAGCATACCGGGCACTGGTTGTAAAGAGCTAGAGCATACCGGGTACTGGTTGTAAAGAGCTAGAGCATACCGGGCACTGGTTGTAAAGAGCTAGAGCATACCGGGCACTGGTTGTAAAGAGCTAGAGCATACCGGGCACTGGTTGTAAAGAGCTAGAGCATACCGGGCACTGGTTGTAAAGAGCTAGAGCATACCGGGCACTGGTTGTAAAGAGCTAGAGCATACCGGGTACTGGTTGTAAAGAGCTAGAGCATACCGGGTACTGGTTGTAAAGAGCTAGAGCATACCGGGTACTGGTTGTAAAGAGCTAGAGCATACCGGGCACTGGTTGTAAAGAGCTAGAGCATACCGGGCACTGGTTGTAAAGAGCTAGAGCATACCGGGTACTGGTTGTAAAGTGCTAGAGCATACCGGGCACTGGTTGTAAAGAGCTAGAGCATACCGGGCACTGGTTGTAAAGAGCTAGAGCATACCGGGTACTGGTTGTAAAGAGCTAGAGCATACCGGGCACTGGTTGTAAAGAGCTAGAGCATACCGGGTACTGGTTGTAAAGAGCTAGAGCATACCGGGCACTGGTTGTAAAGAGCTAGAGCATACCGGGTACTGGTTGTAAAGTGCTAGAGCATACCGGGCACTGGTTGTAAAGAGCTAGAGCATACCGGGCACTGGTTGTAAAGAGCTAGAGCATACCGGGTACTGGTTGTAAAGAGCTAGAGCATACCGGGCACTGGTTGTAAAGAGCTAGAGCATACCGGGTACTGGTTGTAAAGAGCTAGAGCATACCGGGCACTGGTTGTAAAGAGCTAGAGCATACCGGGTACTGGTTGTAAAGTGCTAGAGCATACCGGGCACTGGTTGTAAAGAGCTAGAGCATACCGGGCACTGGTTGTAAAGAGCTAGAGCATACCGGGTACTGGTTGTAAAGAGCTAGAGCATACCGGGCACTGGTTGTAAAGAGCTAGAGCATACCGGGTACTGGTTGTAAAGAGCTAGAGCATACCGGGCACTGGTTGTAAAGAGCTAGAGCATACCGGGTACTGGTTGTAAAGTGCTAGAGCATACCGGGCACTGGTTGTAAAGAGCTAGAGCATACCGGGCACTGGTTGTAAAGAGCTAGAGCATACCGGGCACTGGTTGTAAAGAGCTAGAGCATACCGGGCACTGGTTGTAAAGAGCTAGAGCATACCGGGTACTGGTTGTAAAGTGCTAGAGCATACCGGGCACTGGTTGTAAAGAGCTAGAGCATACCGGGTACTGGTTGTAAAGTGCTAGAGCATACCGGGTACTGGTTGTAAAGAGCTAGAGCATACCGGGTACTGGTTGTAAAGTGCTAGAGCATACCGGGCACTGGTTGTAAAGTGCTAGAGCATACCAGGCACTGGTTGTAAAGTGCTAGAGCATACCGGGCACTGGTTGTAAAGAGCTAGAGCATACCGGGTACTGGTTGTACAGAGCTAGAGCATACCGGGTACTGGTTGTAAAGTGCTAGAGCATACCGGGCACTGGTTGTAAAGTGCTAGAGCATACCGGGCACTGGTTGTAAAGTGCTAGAGCATACCGGGCACTGGTTGTAAAGAGCTAGAGCATACCGGGCACTGGTTGTAAAGTGCTAGAGCACACCGGGCACTGGTTGTAAAGTGCTAGAGCATACCGGGCACTGGTTGTAAAGAGCTAGAGCATACCGGGCACTGGTTGTAAAGAGCTAGAGCATACCGGGCACAGGTTGTAAAGAGATAGAGCATACCGGGCACTGGTTGTAAAGAGCTAGAGCATACCGGGCACTGGTTGTAAATATCCACACTTATTTCCTGGTGGACTATTCCAATGTTGCTACACAATTATTATACAACACTGTTGTTTTATTAATATACAACACTGTTGTTTTATTATTATACAACACTGTTGTTTTATTATTATACAACACTGTTGTTTTATTAATAGATGTTCTACTTTCGCATGTAACTTACCATGTCATCATACTGTACTGTAGTTGTGTACTGTAGTTGTGTACTGTAGTTGTGTACTGTAGTTGTGTACTGTAGTTGTGTACTATAGTTGTGTACTGTAGTTGTGTACTGTAGTTGTGTACTGTAGTTGTGTACTATAGTTGTGTACTATAGTTGTGTACTGTAGTTGTGTACTGTAGTTGTGTACTATAGTTGTGTACTGTAGTTGTGTACTATAGTTGTGTACTGTAGTTGTGTACTATAGTTGTGTACTGTAGTTGTGTACTATAGTTGTGTACTGTAGTTGTGTACTATAGTTGTGTACTGTAGTTGTGTACTATAGTTGTGTACTGTAGTTGTGTACTATAGTTGTGTACTGTAGTTGTGTACTGTAGTTGTGTACTGTAGTTGTGTACTATAGTTGTGTAGTGTAGTTGTGTAGTGTAGTTGTGTACTGTAGTTGTGTAATATAGTTGTGTACTATAGTTGTGTACTGTAGTTGTGTACTGTAGTTGTGTACTATAGTTGTGTACTGTAGTTGTGTACTATAGTTGTGTACTGTAGTTGTGTACTGTAGTACTGTACTGTAGTACTGTACTGTAGTTGTGTACTGTAGTTGTGTACTATAGTTGTGTACTATAGTTGTGTACTGTAGTTGTGTACTATAGTTGTGTACTGTAGTTGTGTACTGTAGTTGTGTACTATAGTTGTGTACTATAGTTGTGTACTGTAGTTGTGTACTGTAGTTGTGTACTATAGTTGTGTACTATAGTTGTGTACTGTAGTTGTGTACTGTAGTTGTGTACTATAGTTGTGTACTGTAGTTGTGTACTATAGTTGTGTACTGTAGTTGTGTACTATAGTTGTGTACTGTAGTTGTGTACTGTAGTTGTGTACTATAGTTGTGTACTGTAGTTGTGTACTGTAGTTGTGTACTGTAGTTGTGTACTATAGTTGTGTAGTGTAGTTGTGTAGTGTAGTTGTGTACTGTAGTTGTGTACTATAGTTGTGTACTATAGTTGTGTACTGTAGTTGTGTACTGTAGTTGTGTACTATAGTTGTGTACTGTAGTTGTGTACTATAGTTGTGTACTGTAGTTGTGTACTGTAGTACTGTACTGTAGTACTGTACTGTAGTTGTGTACTGTAGTTGTGTACTGTAGTTGTGTACTATAGTTGTGTACTGTAGTTGTGTACTGTAGTTGTGTACTGTAGTTGTGTACTGTAGTACTGTACTGTAGTTGTGTACTGTAGTTGTGTACTATAGTTGTGTACTGTAGTTGTGTACTGTAGTTGTGTACTATAGTTGTGTACTGTAGTTGTGTACTATAGTTGTGTACTGTAGTTGTGTACTGTAGTTGTGTACTGTAGTTGTGTACTATAGTTGTGTACTATAGTTGTGTACTGTAGTTGTGTACTGTAGTTGTGTACTATAGTTGTGTACTGTAGTTGTGTACTATAGTTGTGTACTGTAGTTGTGTACTATAGTTGTGTACTGTAGTTGTGTACTATAGTTGTGTACTGTAGTTGTGTACTATAGTTGTGTACTGTAGTTGTGTACTATAGTTGTGTACTGTAGTTGTGTACTGTAGTTGTGTACTATAGTTGTGTACTGTAGTTGTGTACTGTAGTTGTGTACTATAGTTGTGTAGTGTAGTTGTGTACTGTAGTTGTGTACTATAGTTGTGTACTGTAGTTGTGTACTGTAGTTGTGTACTATAGTTGTGTACTGTAGTTGTGTACTATAGTTGTGTACTGTAGTTGTGTACTATAGTTGTGTACTGTAGTTGTGTACTATAGTTGTGTACTGTAGTTGTGTACTGTAGTTGTGTACTGTAGTTGTGTACTGTAGTTGTGTACTGTAGTTGTGTACTATAGTTGTGTACTGTAGTTGTGTACTGTAGTTGTGTACTGTAGTTGTGTACTGTAGTTGTGTACTGTAGTTGTGTACTGTAGTTGTGTACTGTAGTTGTGTACTGTAGTTGTGTACTGTAGTTGTGTACTGTAGTTGTGTACTATAGTTGTGTACTGTAGTTGTGTACTATAGTTGTGTACTATAGTTGTGTACTATAGTTGTGTACTATAGTTGTGTACTATAGTTGTGTACTGTAGTTGTGTACTGTAGTTGTGTACTATAGTTGTGTACTGTAGTTGTGTACTGTAGTTGTGTACTGTAGTTGTGTACTGTAGTACTGTACTGTAGTACTGTACTGTAGTTGTGTACTGTAGTTGTGTACTGTAGTTGTGTACTATAGTTGTGTACTGTAGTTGTGTACTGTAGTTGTGTACTGTAGTTGTGTACTGTAGTACTGTACTGTAGTTGTGTACTGTAGTTGTGTACTATAGTTGTGTACTGTAGTTGTGTACTGTAGTTGTGTACTATAGTTGTGTACTGTAGTTGTGTACTGTAGTTGTGTACTGTAGTTGTGTACTATAGTTGTGTACTGTAGTTGTGTACTGTAGTTGTGTACTATAGTTGTGTACTGTAGTTGTGTACTGTAGTACTGTACTGTAGTTGTGTACTGTAGTTGTGTACTGTAGTTGTGTACTATAGTTGTGTACTGTAGTTGTGTACTATAGTTGTGTACTGTAGTTGTGTACTGTAGTTGTGTACTGTAGTTGTGTACTATAGTTGTGTACTGTAGTTGTGTACTGTAGTTGTGTACTATAGTTGTGTACTGTAGTTGTGTACTGTAGTTGTGTACTGTAGTACTGTACTGTAGTTGTGTACTGTAGTTGTGTACTATAGTTGTGTACTGTAGTTGTGTACTGTAGTACTGTACTGTAGTTGTGTACTGTAGTTGTGTACTGTAGTTGTGTACTATAGTTGTGTACTGTAGTTGTGTACTGTAGTACTGTACTGTAGTTGTGTACTGTAGTTGTGTACTGTAGTTGTGTACTGTAGTACTGTACTGTAGTTGTGTACTGTAGTTGTGTACTGTAGTTGTGTACTGTAGTTGTGTACTGTAGTACTGTACTATAGTTGTGTACTGTAGTTGTGTATTGTAGTTGTGTACTGTAGTACTGTACTGTAGTTGTGTACTGTAGTTGTGTACGCCACCTCTTCTTATAACTTATGATAGTCACATTTGTCTCTATCCTCTTCATATGTGTATCCCCATAAGAATCTTCACATATTATATATAACTACTCCATCCATGTATTTACATGGAGGTTATTCAAAATCTTCACAATATACCTTGCCAAAATTGCCAGTTCATATTTAGTTACCTGAGAGCCTGACGAGACAAAGCTCTTACCTGACCCTATGCTAATCAAGATCCCATGTAGGAGAGTGTATCTTGAGTTCTAGAAGTTAAACACATTTTCTATCAACTTTTCCAACCTTCATAGAAGTTCTATTATTTGTTTAGGAAACTCTCACTTACCATAGTATAGTGTAACACAATATATATAACATACAGTATAGCACACATACATAATTATGGTCGGTCATAATTTCAGTTCAGTTTGCTACTCATCGCTTGAGCATCAACACTCATAAATATGTTAAGGGGAGGTATTTAGTTTGTTCCCTAGACCTCCATCAACCTTAAAATTACACCCCCTTGAGTCCCTTTCAAGATAAATTTGTACATTTTTCGGTAGAAAAATGTCCTGGCCGAAGGCCGGTTCCTATTAAATTACAGGCTCGCTATCGCTCGCCAGGATAAAATCGTCACCTAAATGGCACGAAAGGTCTTAATATGGGGTAAAATTTCTTAACATCGCTAAACTAATGGGGCAAACATTTTATAATATCAAAAGCAATGGGGCTAAACATGAGGGAGAAAGGGGTCAAGAAAAAAATCCCTCAAGTGGATATCTCCCCTTAAGCCAACGTCAATAATTTGCCAATAATAATTTATATGAATTTTAGAGAGAGGGACATTAACTTGAAACTACTGTACTACACCGAGAAACAAATCGTGCTATAGTCTATTCGCTGTAAGTAGGCGAGAAATCATGACCACTAACCTTTGTAACTAAAAAACGACTAGAGTAATCGAGCTAATATTTCTACCATTTGGAAAGAGTCACTCAAGGAATAGATGTGGAAATTTACAGACAATTTGCTCTAGCCCTTTTTGAGTCACAGAGGATAGAGGTCATTATTTCTCGCCTACTTACAGCGAATAGACTATAGTCACGGGCTATTAGAAAAAACATGATAGCTTTCAAAGAAAAGTGAGAGAAGCCCTGAATGATATAAGTTATGAACATTGATCAACAAACTATTGACTGTGACTGTATTGTCACACAAATATTGGTATTTACCTTAGTAAGAAGTCTTAATTAACGTCAACAACGTCTTCATCTTCGTTTACCACAGATACCTGAAAATAAAAGTGTTTTATTGAACCTCTATCTACCTCTAACGGTTTCAGTGCAATGGCGCTACTCATCACTTTAAGCTCACTATCATTAAACTATATTATTCAGCTTAGGAAGAACTTGTGGGAACTAGAGAATCTAATTAAGTTCATGTTTAACCCTTAGACTGCTGGTGGTTATTACTGAACGGCGTAGACTCGTCATTGATATCCAGAATAAAATGTCAATTATCTTCATTGGTACTTATGGGGTTGATAAAGTAAATTTGGTGAGGAATTATTGCTTTTAAAATACATTTCGGATTTAATTTTTTCGGGATCTCACTTTTTTTCTGGCTATCATAAGACGATTTTATGCAGTGAAGTTTAGAGAGGACCTGTTTATATAAATAGGGTACCGTACGTACTAACATAATACATCTTTTAGGTTCCACATTCCATTGGATTGGTAATCCAATGGACCCGGGTTCAAATCCCGATATGTCAATGGGAAGATATTATTGGGATTGAATTTGTGCTGTACCTAGTATCAGTGCATTACCACAAAGCCCACCGAAATGCCAAAAAAATACCTGCATTGTTCCCTGATTAAATAGCACTGTATGAATATTCCCATATTCAAAATATGCTACAGGGGAACAATGCCTAGTGAGTTCACTGCTCAATAGATGGCATTCTGAGAGTGAGGGTCTGAGTCTGGAGGATAAGACAGTGAAGCACTTGAACGAAGCAACCAGCGGCTTCAGAGATGGAGCTGCTTCGAGCCATGAATGAATGCTTCACATGTCTCACTCCCCAGACTGGAACGAGACTCACGGGCTTCACCGTAGGGCTCTCAGCCTATGCCCGAGAGGGAGTAGTTGGAATATAAAAAAAAAATAATAATATATATATATATATATATATATATATATATTAGTAATAAACTGCATAAAATCGTCTAATAATAGCCCGAATAATGTGAAAAATGCGTCCTCGAATGCTGAAAGAGTTAAATGGTTCGATCTCATAATAGATAATAGGTTCTTGCTAATGCAGAATTAGCATAATTATTGCTGTTCATGTGTCATTTTTTTTTTTTTTTTGTTGTTGTAGTGAATGTCATTTTCCATACCCGGTCCTAAAATATTTATTTTGTATCTTCTTTTATTTGATTGTCTACAACTCAACGCCATTTGTTTTATCTCCCCTCCCCCCCCCCTCCCGCCCTCGCCCCCTCCTCTCTCTCTCTCTCTCTCTCTCTCTCTCTCTCTCTACACTATACAGGGTGTTCCAGTAATGCTTTTCATGAATTATATGGTGGACTCATCAGACAAAAATAAGAATAAATTACTCTATGAACATGAGGTTGAGTATTTATAATAACGGAGTTATTACACGATTTAAGTTAACGATAGATACAATGCCATTCAGTCCAAGGGGCAATGTTGCCATTTTAGTGGATTATATCCATTTGGCATTCGCTATCGCTTGCTAGCCTCAAGATAGTGAGCGGTAGCGAGCTGATTTTTTCGGTAGAAAAATCAAATCCGGCGAAGCCGGACATAATATTTTTCTACCGAAAAGTCAGATCGCTACTGCTCACTATCTTGAGGCTACCAAGCGATAGCGAAGGCCAAATGGATATAATCCACTAAAATTGCAACATTACCCCTTGGACTGAATGGCATTGTATCTATCGTTAACTTAAGTCGTGTAATAACTCCGTTATTATAAATACTCAACCTCATGTTCATAGAGTAATTTATTCTTATTTTTGTCTGATGAGTCCACCATATAATTTATGAAAAGCATTACTGGAACACCCTGTATATATATATATATATATGTATATATATATATATATATATATATATATATATATATATATATATATATATATATATATATATATATATATATATATATATATATATATATATATATATATATATATATATATATATATATATATATATATATATATATAATTAATCAGCATATTGTGCGATCAGATCATAGATCGCTGTGAAGGCTCGGACCACATAATTAAAGTTGCAATGTTTTCCATATTGTTCAGTAATCCCAACAGGGTGTTGACAGCAGGACCTCTGGGGTAGCGGGAATTCTCAGGGCGTCATCAGGGGCGGCTGGCCCAATAACAGGGCCAGGTACGGGGGCCTTAGTTGCTGGCTCGGCTTCTGACTCCAGCAGCTTCGGGAGGTCTTCCTCCCAGTGTGTTGTGAGCTCCTTGAAATTGGAATAAGGGGCACCCAATTTGTAGCTTTCGATGCTCAAGTAGCTCTGGGCACTCAGATGCAGGGGGTAGGTCTATTAGTGGCTGCAGGAGGCACAAGGTTTGTCTAGTTTCGTTCAAGTCAGTTAACAAATCATCTCTTTCAATAAGTATTCTTAAGGTAGATCCACCGCTGTACACCTCAAGTGTTACTGGAGAGGAGGTGGTTGATTGCTGGGGCTGAAGGGGAAGTGTAACTGAGTTCTTGTGAACAGCGACTGTCTGCCTCTGACGATCAGGATCAGTAGAAGCTAGAGTGCTGACTGAAAACTGTGAGGATAGTCCTCACTAAGGGGTAAATGGAAGATTTTGAGTGGGGAAGACAAATAGAAAATTGAAAAGTCTGAGAACTGAGAGATAGTGGGCTTACCACTTCGCTGTTTTTCATATTTATTTTTGATAAGGTACAAACATCCATGCCATGATCAATATATATTTCTAGGGTTGCTAATTTAAAGTCTTCAAAAAATGTTGAGACCGCCTGACAGACTCAGGTTATTGACTTAATTTATTTTTAAACACCATCACCAATGGTTAGCTCTGCCATTCTTAAACTTAATCACCTCCCTATTGCCACAATGACTTCCTCCCATGGTCCGATCTGTTCCATCACGGTGGGTTCCCTGTCTGGGACCCACCGTAGTAGGCCCCAGGCAAGAGTTCCACCATGCACATCCTGACAATAGGATCCCTCATTCACCTGTTTAGTTATGTGCCCGAGATTGCATCTACATTTCTACTCTGGTCGCCGCCAGTGGATCTCCTGTCTGGGGTCCACCTAGGTGGGCCCCAGGCAAGAGTTCCACTGGCACCTAAACACAAGCGATCTCTTCTCCGATAGTCATCAAAATCACTGTAAGGTCAAAAACATATAAACACTCCATGGTCAAAATCAGTATAAAGTATTTCAACAATATTGTTAAAATGTTCGAGTATGCCTGGTATGTTGATCAGTACTTGGCCCCTAGCAGTGCACCAGCTGGGGAACATCGCCAGTGACTGTATCAATAAGTGGTGATGTGGGGTTTGCTTTGATGAGGCACTGAGAGATCCCCCTCGAGGTCAGATACTGGCACTCCAAACGATGTTGTCATGGGATGACAGGTTATGGTGTGGGGTGCTCTACCAACACCACTCGCCCGCAGAGCCCCTGGTAGTGTCATATTGTGTTGTCATATTCGGTGTTGTCAAGATAGGTTTGTGTCAAGTTTGGTAAGACTTATTTAATAGAGCTAGGGGTTATTTTTTTGTAAATATTGGGCGAGGCTCATTTTGTACCCTGTTCATCGATTTAGGAAACCAGGCATGTTCACGATTGTTGTCTTCTTCAATTAACATTAAGTAATTAGGGTCTTGCACTCTATTCAATCTTTCCCAGATGTTTCTTGCTCTGTGGTACAATCTGACATTAATTGGTAATACATTGCTGAGGTGATGGAGTTCCTCTGTATATCTTGTATATGGATAATGCTCGTTGTATGCAAATCTCAATGCTTTATTTTGAATTGTTTGTAACATTAGTTTTTGTGTCTTGGTAAGGCAAATCAAGAGAATTGCTGGATATTCTAATAATGGGAGTATGTATGTTTTTACGAGATGCTGTTTGATTTTTGTCGGTAATAAGTTAAATTTGTACAGTTTTGTTAGTGCCCAGTTTGTTTTATTTTTTATTTCTTTGACGTGCTTTGTAATGCCTTTTTTTTTTTTTTTTTTTTTTTTTTAGTCCTAGTAATTTTCCTTGATTGTCTTGTTCCAGCAGATCACCATTTAATATTATGTCTTCGGTGATATTTTTGGCAATTGGAATAATGGTAAATTTATTTGTGTTAGTTTTTATTTTCCATTTGTTTTCAAAGATGTTAATTTTGTTCATTTCACTTGCCACCCTCTCTGCCATCATGAGTTTTGATTTGCCTCTGTAAGTTATCACCTGTGTAATGTCGTCTGCGTATAGTATATTGAGACAGTCATTTGCTGGTTGTGGTATGTCTGCAGTATATATTGAGTAGAGGATGGGGGATAGAATACATCCTTGAGGAACTCCACTCTTTAGTTCAAACTCGGGTCCCAGTACTTCACCCATTCTTATTCGTGCTGTTCTGTCCATTAGGAAGTCGCACAGTGTAGCTTCAAGGTGTCTTGGCAGACCCAGTTTTAGTATTTTATATTTCAATCCCTCGTACCAAACTTTATCGAACGCCTTGCTCACGTCTCGAAGTACTATGTGGCATTGATGTTTCTTTGCTGGTGCTTGAGTGATTTTTTCGTAGACTAGTGCTATTGCTGTTGTGGCACTTCGGCCTGCTCTGAATCCATGCTGTTCATGTGGTATAAGGTTATTATTGTATAGATGGTCTTGAAGTCTTGTGAATAAACATTTCTCAAATAGTTTTCCCGGTACTTCTAGCAATGATATTGGGCGGTATTATAGAGGATCTCTTGGACATTTATTTGGTTTTAGAATTAGGTGAAGCATAGCAACCTTGAACTTGTCGGGGAAGTAACCTAGTGACGATGTCTTGTTAAATATAGAAGTTAAATGTTGCACCATGTGATCTGGTAGTTCTGGTAATATTTTCTTATTGATATTGCTGATTCCTGGTGCTTTGTCTTATAAGTTTTTTATATGTCTCTCCACTTCATCCATCTTAATACTGCTCATTGTGATATTCAGGTTATCATAGCGTGTTACGTCAATGTTTTCATAGGGTAGAGTTCTCTCTTTGTTATGTCTTAGAACTTAGATACTCATGTACTATTTGTTCTTGTTGTTCATCAAACTGTTAATTCTCCTCCTCGCCTATCTTATATACCTCCTGCCACATGTTACGAAATATTACTTCCTTTGCCTTATTGTGTGCTGACTCTGGGTTTCAATTTCAATTTCAAATGAATATAGAAAAGGTGGGTGAGGGTGAAAGAAGGGAAATTTGTATTGGTTAAGTAGGAGAGACAGTGGTAAAAGTGAGAGAAAATAGGGTGTCGGGGCTTGACCCAACGTGCGTGAGTTGAGTATTGGGCTGAATCAGTATGGCTTGCCAAGAAGGGGGCTGGGGAAGGCTGCAAGATGAAGGCAGGAGATGGTGGTGTTGATGGTGGTGGTGAAGAAGTCGATGGTGTTAATGTTGGTGTTTAACGAATTCTTCCATGTTGAAGGTCTTTCTCGATCTTTTTGGGTTTTTCTTGTAGCTCCTCCTGATCTTGAACAGCTGACTTTGGAAGGTCCTGAGACCTTCTACTTGCTGTGGTGTTAAAGGTGATTCAGGGGGACGTCTTCCTGCTGCTGCATCCTCGTCTCCTTCTTCA
This sequence comes from Paralithodes platypus, assembly GCA_032716605.1. NCBI lineage: Eukaryota > Metazoa > Arthropoda > Malacostraca > Decapoda > Lithodidae > Paralithodes > Paralithodes platypus. Next base: position 28,205,844 of record CM064527.1, read on the forward strand.
TCGATGTTGCCCAAAAAGGTTCTCCAAAAAGGTGATTCAGGGGGGGGGGGGGACGTCTTCCTGCTGCTGCATCCTCGGTAGAATTATGGACCTTATAATATTATAGCCGGCTGGAAGATCGAGCAGTTTTCTTTCAGGCAATCAGCAGACTTCCAGGTTTTCCCAGCTTGCTTCTTGATCCTGGAGTTTTTGTGATGTTTTGGCGTCTAAGCCAACGGGATGCCAGGCATTTCTCTCCGTCATCAGATGCAGGACTCTGGCTCGACCAATGGGGGGGGGGGGGAATACACCGCCCCCTTCCAGGTAGTCCCAGGCGAAGGAAGGAGATCTTGGTTATCTACATCTAGAGGGCTGGGAAGGGGCTTGTGTCATGCCTTCTGGGGAGAGGTGACTGCGGGGGTATGGAGATGTTCAAATACATGAGGTAGGGTAGCGTGTGCCTCGTTGACCCATTTCTAGGTTGTTTGGATGATCTGGCCAAGTTCTTAGCAACATATATATATGTATTAGCATATAAATATATATATATATATATATATATATATATATATATACTGTATATATATATATATATATATATTTATATATATATATATATATATATATACCGTATATATGTATGTATATATATCATCATCAGGCATATATATATTTAGAATGATGGTATACCAAACCTGTGAGGAGTACTGAATATGATAACAAATAGAAGTAATAATGATAGGACGAAATACAATTGGTGTGGTTATAATATAGAATACAATTTACATGACATAGGGAAAATATATAAGTAATACGTTGATATGTAATCTTTAGTGTGGAGAAAAACTGCAAATATAATATATACTGTGTGCAATATTATTGTCGTGTTAAATGTATTTGTACATTCGGAGTCAACATGTACAATCGGGGGTATTAAGTGTTGTCATAGATTCCAGTGGTCTTCGCTCAAAAAGTGTTATTAGTATCTTTATAGTTACTGGGAAAAGTGCTTATCCCTCAGAGTATTAGTCAGTGTCCGAAACTTTGTGAAATATCTGACAACACTTATTAACCTCGACCGTACTATATATATACCGTACATAAAGCCTACACATTATTTAATTTGTGTTTCCCTCCTGTTTTAAAAGAATGCACTACTCCTTAAGTAAGTTTACATATTAAAGGACTGCTTAGGACATTACGAGGATATATTTCCATTAAGATAGATAGATAGATAGATAGATATAGAGCGAGCGAGCGAGCCTAGTTTGTCTGGGATTTGGTGCTACATAACTTTAGGCAGCGACCGTACCATCATTAAACACACTGATTAAACACAAGTGTTCAAAATCATCAAAGGCATCGACAATATGGTTTGTAGTAAGTACTTCACTATCGACCAATCTAATTACACGCGGGGAAACGGTTGCAAAATTATTGGCAAATCTTTTAACTCACACGAATCTAAGAATTTCTTCTTCAATCGAGTTGTCAACTTGTGGAATGGGCTTTCCCGAGACGTTATAGACTGCAGCACCGTTGATTCATTTAAACTCCGCCTAGACAAAAATCTCGCATCAAACCCGCGACTGACTGCGTTTGTAAATGAATAACTTTATTTTATCCTCCCCTCAGTTACTAACCCATATGTCCCCTACTAACTTCCTAGTCCTGCCACGGACATTAGTTCCAGGGCAGTAGTTCCCTTTCCAATGTTCCCTTACCCACTCTAAACCACTGTTTGGACACTTGATCCTCAGTGTATTGGAGGACAAGCAGCCTAGAAGGGTCACTATACCTGTTGTTGCTTCATTTCCTTTGTACTCCTTTGTACTATATATCTTCTGTGACTGTTCTAGATTGTCTGTTTGTTTAACCAGTATAAGATGATGCGAGGCTAAAGTGAAAGTGATCCAGTGCGTGGCTGAGTAAATACTGCGACACCGAGAGAGAGAGAGATATATATTTACATAGATTTACATATATACACTGGCCACACAGACCTTACGATCCAAACGAGGTGGTCAGGACTTAATTCTAGTAGAGATGGCATATCCGATAGAAAAAGAAAGTTGAAGGAAAGGATAGAACAGAAGAAGAAGAGAAAGAGAGAGACCTCATATAGGCCTAATAGTGTAAACAAGAGAGAGAGAGAGAGAGAGAGAGAGAGAGATCTCCAATTCGTATAATCTTCTTGAATGAGAAAAACAAATTTGTAATAAGTGTAGAGTTTGTAAGCCAAAGTACGGTAGTTTTTTTATATATATCAATGCACAATCTATTTATTGACTCATCCGTATAGAGTTCATATTTTCATTATATGATTATATATATACATATACCGGTATATATAATTATATATATATATATATATATATATATATATATATATATATATATATATATATATGGAAGTGTGTATATTGGTTTGCAATCATTTAATATTCATATATTTAAATATAACCTCTATTGTACTTTTATAATTCAATTGCCTTCTAAAGTAAGGTGTGCCAGTCAGACTTCAATTATTGATACCAGAGGTGTCAAATATGGTCGTATGTGATGATGATGATGAATGAATCTTCTGATCTTCAGAAAAACTACGCCGTCATTTCCTTTCCCATATAATAGTTTCCATTATTTGTCAAGGCATGCATTAAATAAGTAACACCCCATTCTTAACATTAATCATCAGTCACAAACTCCAATGTACTCGAATAAACTAATGAAAGCATATGGTCCTCCCGGGATTCCAACTCGGGACGCCACACTCAGAACATAAGCACCTAAACCATTACACCACCAACACAGTTAAATATAGATTCATGTATTTCATCAACTCAGAGTGAATAATCATATACTGTCAACAAGCGGATTTGACTAAGAAAATGACTAACATTATTGAACCATTTTAGTGCACAAAGACACTATTTGATACTAAGAACTTGTGGGAGTTAAGCCGGTATCACACGAGAGCTTTTATAGTCAACATTCTATGATCAACATTTTTCTGGTAACATTTCTGGAATATTTTGCACTGGTATCGGAAACTAGACTGATGGTAGATGAATTTAGGCAAAATAAACATGCTAAATGTTGACCTCATAATCTGCCAGACCAGTGTTGAGGATAAATGTTAAGTGAAAAAGATCTCGTGTGATACCGGGTTTAGGGGATTATTATAGGTAGCTTTTGTTCCTTGTTTTCTAGAGATCCTTTTCTAACCTTAGACTTGCCTAGGGTTAAGGGGAGGTTTATAGTTTGGTCCCTAGATATCCTTCAAGCTTAAGATTACACCTCCTTGAGCCCCTTTCAAGATAAATTTGTACATTTTCGGTAGAAAAATGTCCCGGCTGAAAGCCGGTTCCTCTTAAATTACAGGCTCGCTATCGCTCGCCAGGATAAAATCGACACCTAAATGGCACGAAAGATCTTAAAATTGACAGAAATGGGTTGAAAGTTCTTAAAATCGTCAAAATAATGGGACAAACGTCTTCAAATTAGAAAAACAATGGGGCTAAACATGAGGGAGAAAGGAGTCCAGAAAAAATCCCTCAAGTGGAAATCTCCCCTTAACCAGCATAAAATATGAAATCGCCTCATAAGTATTAATTAAAGGCATTATTAACCCTTTCAGTCTGACGACCAATCATACACTGTATTAACGTAGACAACCAGAGGAATATATTCAGCTTAGGAAGAACCTCTAGGAATGACAAGAATGGTTAAAGGGGGTCACCGGGTTTTTTATTTTTTATCTTTCTCTCCTTTTCTCTCTTTCTCTGGCTTGTATCCATTCAGCCCCATTCAGCCAGCTGTTTTAAGACGTTTATCCCCATCCAGGTGTTGATTCTTTACTGACGAGCGATAGCGAGCCAGCATTGTATGGAAAAATCCGGCTTTGCCGGAGAAATTTTTCTATCGAAAAATTTACAAATTTAGCTTGCTGTCAAAACAAAAATATGTATATGCTGGCTCGCTACCGCTCACCAGGAAAATATTGACACCAGGATAGGAGTAAACGTCTTAAAACAGTAGGCTGAATGGGGCCGAATGGATACAAGCCAAAGAGAAAGGGAGAGAAAGAGTAAAAAAGCGAGGTGGGCTCCCTTAATGAATACCGATATTAACTTTAAAGCTCTGACAGGCTCTTCCTATGTTGAATATTCTCATGTGTAGGACTAATCAGAATAAAACAAACATTAGCGTAATCTGACTGAATATCAAACTTAACACTTTAACTACCACAGATTCTTCCTAATTTGCATAGTATGGTCTAAATATAGGTAGAATAAAATATAATACACGTCACTGGTACTCAAAGGGTTAAATCTGTTTTGACTTAGGTTGAATCATGCTCGGCAATGGTTCACCAAGACCAGTTTGTCTAGCCATTAAAACTTGGAGTGCCACCCGTATCACTTAACATGACCACTTTCTGCCTTTACCAGTTTTTCACAACTAGCAAGTCTCCAACAACCTTATATTAACAGTCTGCTATTGTCGCCGATTCATGTACAAGACTAGGGTCTAAAAATAATGTGCATGTATATATATTTAGTTTTATTATATTAGGCATGGTCCTTAGAAACTATATAATTCTAATCGCTACAATATGCATTCTCAAAAAATGTGTTTCATAGTTTCACTAGGAAAGGTCTGTTTTTTTAACATAAATGCAATTGTTTAGTGTTATCCAAAATATGAGATGAAACACCCTCTGTCACCGACCCCCCCCCCCCCCTCCCCCCCAAACCACCCGATAATTCTCTGGATTCACCCTCACACCGTCCCGAATTGGTACAGTGGACCGAACGTTCTGGCCGACATACCCTGTGCAACCGCCCAGCATCCCCATCATTTCCTCCTCACCGCCATTAATGTCCCTATACATCAAGCCGCCCATGCTAACCACTGAGTCTCATACCCAGCGAGCCTAGGCTAGCTCCTGAGCCTATGTACCTAGTCAGTGAACCTACCAGCCTATGTCATCTGATATCCAGACTGGTGATTTGCCAAGGTCAGGCACAGAATGTCAATTCGCAGGTGATTGGCCGGGGCAACCACCAAGGTGGAAGATCCAGAACCTCCAGGACACTTTTCAGCTGATAGTATGCAGATGTCCCAGGAGAAAGCTTACCGAGCCAGTGATAGTGTTGATACTTCCCTTGATGCCTCACATGCCTAATAAAGTCATATTATTACTTGTAACTATACTATTCCTTATGTTACTAGATTCCCCGTTGGCTGCAATTCTAGGCGTTATTAGAGAGAACAAATTAACAAAGTGTGTAGTCATCATGTATACAGTATATGTGTATCTTATATAAGTCCTTAATTTCGAGTAAGAATGTTAAATGTTGATATGTATACATGCTGTATTTCAAAGTTAAAACGAGAAGTAATGTGGCGCCCAAGCCTATTACGAGAATACTGACCCCAGAAAAGTAGATCCTTCTGTAATATTCGCGGCCATTCATCTAACTTTCCCTCTGTTGAACACCACCTCTCCTCCAACAAACCTGATCTTTTCCTCACTGAAACTCAGGTGTCTGAAGCACCCAGCAGCCCCTTTTCTGTATCCTCCTACTTTGTTTTATCCTAGTTTCAAAGCCAAAGGTGGATGTTGAGTATACATACACAGCAACCTCACTTGCTCTCATGCTCCCGAATTTGACTCCTCTGAATTCTCAACTTTATGGCTCAAACTATCCTGTCACTCTATTACTAATGCTCCCGAATTTGACTCCTCTGAATTCTCAACTTTATGGCTCAAACTATCCTGTCACTCTATTACTAAATATTTCTGTGCTGTCTATCTTTCCCCTAACTCTACTGACGCTCCCTAATTATTTGATTATCTAAACTCTAAATTGGAACACATCCTAGATCCATTTCTCCTTTCTCAGAAATCTCCATCATGGGAGATTTCAACGTTCACCACCGCCAGTGGCTCTCCTCTCAGTCCACTGACCAATTTGGTGAACAAGTTTACATCTTTTCTATCCTAAATGACCTAGCGCAGTTGGTTCAGCAACCCACCCGTATCCCAGATCACTTTAGAGCTCGGGCCAACATTCTTGACTTGTTTCTAACTTCTAACACTTTCGCATAAACTGTCGATCTTTTCTCTCCTTTGGGTTCCTATCTATCTATCTATTGCCTGACGCCGCGATCCCCGAAGGGGTGGCCACGAACGAACCGCCCCCATGCACCTCTGTCCCCACTCAGTCGACGCCCCTCCCCCCAACCAGCACCGCCTTCGTTCATGTACTTCCTCACTCCATCCTTCCACCTCTCATTGGGTCTACCTCTCCCTCTCTGTCCCTCCACCTCACTCTCGTACACCCTCTTAGTCATTCTCTCGCTTTCCATACGTTCCATATGGCCGAACCATCTCAAGTTGTTCCTTTTCACATTTTGCAGCACATCTACCTCCACACCACACCTCCTTCTTACTTCCTCATTAGTCTGTCTATCCCTCCATGTAACTCCGCATGCACTCTTTAAGTAATTCATTTCCACTGCTCTCACTCTTGGTCTGAGTCCCTCAACCAACGTCCATGCTTCGCTTCCGTAAGTCAGTGTCGGGATAACCACACTGTCATGCAAGGACTTCTTCACTTCCATACTGACCACCCTATTTCTTGTTACTGCTTTTAGCATTCCTACAACCCTCTTCCCCTGTTGTACCCTCTCCCGCACTTCTTCATCCATAGTCCCATCTTTACTCAACACACTGCCCAGATACTTAAAAGAGTTGACGATCTCCGTAGCCTGACCGTTCAGCTTCACCTCACACTCTGTGACTTCACCCCTTTCGAAGACCATAACCTTGCTCTTCCCCGCATTTACCTTCAAATTCCGTTTTTTGCACACTGTTCCAAACTCATTTACCAGACCCTGCAACTCCCATTCATTATCACTCATCAGAACTGTATCATCCGCAAACAGCAGTATAGGTAGCTTCCACTCAATTCCCTCCCTTTTCAGCGATACACCAACATCCACTGCTCTTGATAGTATTTCTTTCATGACTCCATCCATATATACAGTAAACAACCACGGGGACATCACACACCCCTGTTTCAAACCAACATTCAGGTCAAAGAACTCGCTCTGCTCACTCTCCACACGTACTGCCGCCTTTGCACCCTCATACATGCTCTTCACTGCTTTCAGCAACTTGCCCTCTACACCGTATATTCTAAGTACTTTCCACAAACCTTCTCTATCCACTCTGTCATAGGCCTTCTCCAAGTCCATAAGGGCAACATACACCTTTTGTTTCTTCTCCAGATACTTCTCCACAACACAATTCAGGGTAAAAATCTGATCTACACATCCTCTTCCCTTCCTAAAACCTCCCTGCTCGTCGCCTATCCATTTCTCCGTTCCCACTCTCACTCTCTCAATCACTACCCTACTGTATACCTTCCCTACTACGCTTAGAAGACATATTCCTCAGTGGTTACCACACACTCCTCTTTCCCCTTTGCCCTTATATAGGGGGACTATTATGCCAGTCTTCCAGTCATCGGGTGCACTCCCCTTCTCCCATGCTAGTTTGCACATTTTCCATACCCATTCTATCACTATCTCACCACCATACCTCAACATTTCCCCATACATTCCATCTGTTCCTGGTGCTTTCCCCAACTTCACTCTTTTCATGGCTTCCCACACTTCTGACCTCCTGATCCCCACCTCCTCCTCCACTACTTCTCTTCTTCTCCCTCCCATACCATATCCAGCTATGTTTGCTGGCTCTTCATTCCTTACATTTAGCAACTCACTGAAGTACTCCCTCCATCTTTCGACTCTCTCTTGCTTCTCGGCTAGCATTCTCCCATTCTTATCTTTCACACCCTTACTGTTTCCCTTGCTACCTTCCCTAACTTTCTTGACTTCTTTCCAGAACAGTTTCTTACTCTCCCTCCATTTTACACTCAGATTCCTTCCAAATTCCTCATCTACTCTTCTCTTACTTTCCTTCACTACTCTCTTCACCACCCTCTTACTCTCCACGTACCTCGCTCGTTTCTGTCTCTCGGAATCTTCATTCCCTCTACTACCCAACCACTCTCTATATGCTTTCTTCTTTTCTTCCTCAGCTATTCTTACCTCTTCTGTCCACCATTTCACTCCCCTCCCTCTTCTCCTCACTCCACACACCTCCTCACATGCTGCACAGATCTCATCCTTAAACACCTTGCTCATCTCCTCCACTTCCTACATAACTTCCAGGTCGAACCCACCTAGTCGTCTTTCCACTGCTCTCCTGTACTCCTCCCTGACTTCCTCCTCCTGCAACCTCTCCACCCTCCTCACCATTCCACCCTCCTCTCGCCTCCCTCCAGCTCTCCTCACCCACTTCTTTTGTATCCTAACCTTAGCTACCATTACATAATGATCAGACAGACCCCCTCCAATACCCCTATACACCCTAGCATCCATCACAGATTTCTTCATTCGTTCATCCAGACATACATAATCAATCAATGACTTTCGTTCCACCACTGTCTTATCCTTCATCGTCAACATCCGTTTCCACGTGTACCTGTGGATCATTCTGTGTCGGAAGAAGGTGTTGGCTATCCACAGCCTCCTCCCCACACATACGTCCACAAGTGCACTACCATTCCCATTCACCTCTGATGGTACCCCCCACCCTCCCACCACTCCCTCAACTTTCCTATCACCCACCTTACCATTCATATCCCTAATCAGAAATATTCTTTCGTTCTTGTCAAATTTCTCCAGACATGCCTCCACATTCATCCAGAACTCCTCTTTCTTTCTTTCAAGTATATATATCCTCTGTCGGGGCATACACACATACAATCACCCACGTTTGTATTCTTACTTTCATTCTCACCCTCACAATCCTTGAACCCACAGACCCATACTCTCTTACACATTCCTTCCATTTGCTACTTACAAACAAACATGCACCTTCTCTCGCTGTTCCTTCACTCACTCCAGCACACACACCCATTCCACACTCCCACTCTCTCACATCTGAACCTTTCCATTTGGTCTCTGTCATTCCACATACATCCAGCCTGGCATTCACTAACACTTCCAGAACCTCTCTCTCTTTTGTGCCATCATTCATGCCACTAACATTCCACGTAGCCATTCTCAGAATGTCCGAAGGCATGTCCTTAGTCGGTCGTGGTTCGTCAACGTTGGTTCCGTCCGCATCCGAGGCTGTTCGTTCGTTTATCTTTGCTTAGATGTTTTTTCCGGGTGGTGGTCGCAAGCCCACCGACCCAACCTCTTTAGTCGCCTCTTACGACACGCAGAAGGCACGTGGGGCATTTGGGTTCCTCCAACAATAAATTAACCTCTGTCACCTGCCCTATTTCTCCAGTACGGCCACCCGATCCTCCCAGCCGGAGGCGCTCGTGGCATTTTGGCTCTGCCGACTGGGATACTCTTCGGCAGTACTTCTTTGATTTCCCATGGAATGACTTCTGCTTCTATGGCCGGGGAACTTCGGAGAGTGCTGAACGCATTACCGAGGTAATCCTCTCGGGCATGGAAGCGTACATTCCATTTTCTTTCTCTCAGTCTAATGTAAACCAATCTTGGTTTACTCACGCTTGTTCTACTGCTGTCCGCAATAAGGAGGAAGCATTCAAACGGTACCGTCGCCTTAAAACTCAAGAATCTCATGCTTCCCATGTTTCTGCCCGGAATCAAGGCAAATTTGGTCTGCAACTCGACAAACATTCTTTCATCAATAATAAATGCACTGAACTATCCAACTCTAGCTCTTCCCAAGCTTTCTGGCATCTAGCCAAAAACCTCTCCAACAATTTTTCTTCTTCATCTTTCCCTCCTTTTTTTTCACTCTGATGGCACTACCATCACTTCTTCCTCTGACAAAGCTGAATTCCTCGCTAACAGTTTTGCTAAAAAAACTCTTTGGATAATTCCGGTGCTATTCTTCCCTCTCCATCCCCCTCTCTCCTTCTTATGCCTAACTTCATAATCTCTTCTAATGATGTACTTTCCACCCTCTCTGGGCTTAATACTAAGAAGGCGTACGGACTGGATGGTGTGTCTCCTGTTAATACTCTAAAACTGTGCTTCTGTGCTGACTCCCTACCTAAGCAAAATCTTCCATCTCTGTCTCTCCTCTAACGTCTTCCCTTCTTGCTGGAAGATCCCTCTCATTCAACCTGTCCCAAAGAAGGGTGACCGCTCTCAACCCTCCAACTATCTTCCAATTGCTCTCATTTCTTGCATTTCTTAAGGTTTTGAAACTATTCTTACCTAAAAAAAAATGTAAGCATTTATCTTCCCATAACTTGCTCTCAGACCGCCAGTATGGCTTCCTTAAGGCCGTTCTACGGGTGATCTTCTTTCTTCTTACTAACTCTTGGTCATCCTCCATTCAGGACTTCGGTGAGACTTCTTCTGTTGCGCTACACATATTGAAAGTCTTCGATAGAGTCTGTCACAAATCCCTCATTTTCAAACTACCCTCCTTCGGTTTCTATCCCTCCATCTGTGCCTTTGTCTCTAATTTCCTTTCTGGCCATTCCATAACTGAGGTTGTGGATGGCCACCATTCACTTCCTAAACCTATCAACTCCGGAGTTCCTCAGGGTTCTGTCCTGTCTCCAATTATCTTCGTATTATTCATTAACGACCTTCTCAACTGCACCTCCAGCCTCATACACTGACGACTCTACATTACACTATTCAACTAGCCTTCCACAACAACATTCACAGCAGGAACTCCCAAACTCACATAAGGAGGCTATACAACACCTATCTTCTGATTTATCTATAATCTCTAATTGGGGCGGAGAAAACCTTGATACTTTCATTGCTTCCAAAACTCAATGTCTCCATTTGTCTACTTGTCACCCCCTTCCAGAAAACTATGACTTACCGGTACTCTTCAACAACACACAAATTAGCCCTTTATCTTCTCGGTGTCTCTTTTTCTTCTGATCTCTCTTGGAAAGATCATATAACCACTCTTGCTAAAAGAGCTTCCCAGAAGCTGGGTGTGCTCAACCGCCTCCGGGTGTTCTTTACCCCTGCGCAGCTTCTTGCTCTGTACAGGGGCACAGTGCATCCATCTATTGAGTATTGTTCACTGTGTGGGGAGGATCCTCTCATACAGCTCTTCTAGACAAAGTAGAAAAGAAAGCCTTCCGTCTTATTAACTCACGTTCGCTCACCAATTCTTTGCAGTCTCTCTCTCTTCGCCACAGTGTTGCATTTCTCTCGCTGTTCTACCGCTATTACAATAATCAGTGTTCCTCAGAGCTCTCTCAGTGTATACCACCCCCTCTTCGTAGAGCACGTAGCACCCGTTTTGCAACACAATTCCACCCCTACTCTGTGCAACTCTCCCACCCAAGAGTGAAATGTTATTCTCAATCTTTCTTCTATTCAACAGCTGAGCTCTGGAATTCTCTCCCAGAATAAGTCTTTCCCTCATCATATGACTTAATTTGCTTCAAACACCGTGTATCCAGGCATTTTGGCTCGAACGTCTCTTGATTTTGTCCCTGTAACTCTTTCAACTCTGGGGAAGGCACTCGTCACAGGCAGTTCTGCCTTTTGTCTCTCTCACTTACATAGACAAAACAAATGCACCTTTGGCTTGAAACTGAGGATACAGATAGTAGGAGGATACAGAGAAGGGTTTGCTGACAGTAACCCCAGACAAATGAGTTTCGGTGAGAAAGAGAAGATTAGGGTTGGCAGAGGAGAGGTGGTGTTCCACAGAGGAGAGGAAAGGCCACGAATGGTGCAGACATTAATAGTATGAGTAGACGGTGGTGAACCAGAGCATTTTGGCGAGTCGTTGCCAGGGGTCAGACCAATGGTGGTGATGATAGTGGTAATGCTGGTGATGACAGTGGTAATGGTGGTGATGATAGTGGTAATGGTGGTAATGACTGGTGGTGGTGATGACAGTGGTGGTGATGATAATGGTAATGGTGGTAATGACGCGGTGGTGATGACAGTGGTGGTGGTGGTGATAGCATTAATGATGATGATGATAGTGGTAATGGTGGTGATGATAGTGGTAATGGTGGTAATGACTGGTGGTGATGATAATGGTAATAGTGGTAATGATAGTGGCATTGGTGGTGATGACAGTGGTGGTGGTGATGACAGTGGTGGTGGTGGTGGTGACAATGGTGGTGATGTCAATGGTGGTGATGATAGTGGTGGTGGTGATAATGGTAATAGTGGTAATGGTGGTGAGCTTGGTGAAATATACCAGGGTCGGGTTGAAAGGTGAAGGGACTGAGGGACAGGGCTATTCATCACAGTCATCGTCGCTGTGTTGTGGTGGTGGTGAGAAGTTATTGTGGTGTGGGGGTGGGGTGGAAATGGTTAGAGGATGTTGGTAGTGGTGGTAAGCATCTGACTTTCCATAGCCTTTCAAATCGCCAGTGTGGCTTCCTTAAAAGGGGATGGATGGATTGTTGTGGCCCCTTTCTCCCTCATGTTTAGCCCCATTAATTTTCAAATATTAAGATATTCAGCTCATTATTTTGGCAATTTTAAGTCCCTCGCCCCATTTCTTTGTCATCATTAAACCTTTCATGCTATTTAGGTGTCAATTTATTCCTGGCGAGCGATAGTGCGAGCCTGTAATTTAGGAGAAAGCGGCCTTCGGCCTGGACATTATTTACATATTCATCTAAAAGGGAGATCTTGGGGAAGTGTTTTTAAGCTTGATATAGCTCTAGGAAGGAAACTAAAAAAAAATAATGAATAAATTGACCAATAAATCTGCCCTTCCCCCCTTAAAGGCTGCTTTACTGGTGAGCTCCTTTCCTACCTTACTAACTGTTGATAATCCTTCCTTCCAGACTTCAGTGATATTTTTTCTATTGCGCTAGAGACATCGAGAGTCTGACACAAATAACCAATTTCCAAACTGCCATCTTCTGTGCCTTTATCGCTAATTTCATTTCTGGTTGTGGATGGCTATCGTTCACTTCCTCAGCTTGTCAGTTCTGGTGTTCCACAGGCTTCTGTCCTATCCCCAGTCCTATTTTGTATTTTCATTAATGATCTTCTCAACTGTACCTCTAGCCCTATCCACTCATATGCTGATGACTCTACCTTACACTATACAATTAGTTTTCCACAACATCCCTCCTCACAGTCACTCCAAAACTCATGGTGTGCCTATCCTCTGATCTTCCAATAATTTCTGATTGGGGTTGAGAAAATCTTGCTACTTTCAATCCCTCCAAAACTAACTTTCTCCATCAACAATCACAATCAACACATCTATCTTTTAAGGGTAGTGCACATATACTCGATAACCATCGTGAGGGTTCATGACTTTGAAATTCGGCGCTAATCAGTGGAAAATGAGGAAGAGGTTTGCGCCAAAACACCGTGGAGCAACTGTGGTAGGACATTAATAGGACGGTTAAGGACCATGCCATGATGGCCACACGAGTGTCACGACTGCTGGGCCGCCGGCCATGCACGAGTAAGGCACGATATTATCCTACAAGTATGACAGTAGGAAAACGTCGTAAGGACACTAAACTGACGATCACCGATAGGGTTATGACAGCGCAACGACTGTCATGAGAACTGGGCACAACCTTGTAAAATGTGGCATTTCCGAAATATTTATGTTATTATATTATATTACCGACCTTCCTCGCTGTAATGTATAGGCCTAACTATGAATCTCTCTATCTCTCCATCTCCTTTATTAATATTCACAATAATGTGATGTTTCATCTCATCATTTTCATCAGCGAATAATTTGTAATGCGATGAATATATATATATATATATATATATATATATATATATATATATATATTTATATATATATATATGTACAAAAATACAATTTAACTATTATCCTACCAACACATGAATAAAAAACAATGTATATAACAGCTTGTAGACTTTATTTGGTTTAATTTTATTCATTACTAGCAGGGGTACCCGGCGTTGCCCGGGTAATCACCATAATCACCATCACTACTACTACCATAATCACCATCATCAATCACTACTACCATAATCACCGGCCTCGACCTCCCTGTGCCTCATTAAACGGCGACCTCGATTTCGGCCGCTAAATGACTTCCGATTTTGGATCTGACCTCATCCGTACCCCCATTTTGGGGGGCTGCGAACAACTTTCGTTCCATACACCTTTTCGATCACCTTCTACCCCAAACGGCCAATTTTTTCGCATTTTTTTCGCTCCCGTATACTACATAAGTTCTGCCGAAAATTTTATTAAACAAAAGTGTCTCTGATTTCCACTAAAATCGCCTAAAACCATCTCCAAAGCCTGGGCTTTCCAACGGTGCCCCACACTCCCACCTGGCACCAAAACTGTGGGAGGAGTTTAGTAACAAAGGTCGGATAGGTCGGGTAACTGACAGACAGACAGACAGACATTGACCTTTATTTATTAATATGAGTTGTTACATAACAAGTATTTATGTAGGAGGTCATATTTCATCTTTTTGGAAAGCAAATGTCCTGACTCTTACAATGGCAATATAAACATTTAAATATATTCCCCATCTAAATATTTTAACAATTTAGCTAAGGATTGGTTGGGGAGACATGTCGACAGATAGAGGATCGGCGGGAGTTTTTAGGGACCCGGTAAATCATGTTGAAGGGTTGGTTTAATTTCATCTCATTATTTATTCTATTTTTGCCACAGTATATCTACCAGGACCTTATCATAGGCTATCATACTATTATTATGGTATATATTTTTGCTGAATAATTGACATTTCTGGTTGATTGGATATATATTAAAATGTATTTTACTGTACTGGTATACACAGTATGTTTTATGTATAATATATACAGTATATATATATATATATATATATATATATATATATATATATATATATATATATATATATATATATAAGTAGAACAATGAAGGAAAGGGCGCCGGGAGCCATCTTAATTTATTCATTTTTTTTCGGCACCTCATGGAGCCATCATCAGGAACTATATATTTATACCCTAAAAAAGAGATCAGACTCAGTAAACATATCAAGATAGGGATAACTATTAATAATTTAAATTACAAATACAATTCTAGTTACATGATTCTGATTACATAGCTTAAAGTAAAAGATTCGAAAAATCATATAATAGGAAAAATAACTACTATCTAATAGACAGGACACTGACGTAACATTGAAAATAACTACTATCTAATAGACAGGACACTGACGTAACATTGAAAATAACTACTATCTAATAGACAGGACACTGACGTAACATTGAAAATAACTACTATCTAATAGACAGGACACTGACGTAACATTGAAAATAACTACAATCTAATAGACAGGACACTGACGTAACATTGAAAATAACTACTATCTAATAGACAGGACACTGACGTAACATTGAAAATAACTACTATCTAATAGACAGGACACTGACGTAACATTGAAAATAACTACTATGTAATAGACAGGACACTGACGTAACATTGAAAATAACTACAATCTAATAGACAGGACACTGACGTAACATTGAAAATAACTACCATCTAATGAACAGGACACTGACGTAACATTGGAAATAACTACCATCTAATGAACAGGACACTGACGTAACATTGAAAATAACTACCATCTAATGAACAGGACACTGACGTAACATTGAAAATAACTACTATCTAATAGACAGGACACTGACGTAACATTGAAAATAACTACTATCTAATAGACAGGACACTGACGTAACATTGAAAATAACTACTATCTAATAGACAGGACACTGACGTAACATTGAAAATAACTACTATCTAATAGACAGGACACTGACGTAACATTGAAAATAACTACTATCTAATAGACAGGACACTGACGTAACATTGAAAATAACTACTATCTAATAGACAGGACACTGACGTAACATTGAAAATAACTACTATCTAATAGACAGGACACTGACGTAACATTGAAAATAACTACTATCTAATAGACAGGACACTGACGTAACATTGAAAAGCTGGATATCCTTCAAATAATAAAGGCAAATTAACGACTCTAAAGATCAAGCGAGCAACAAGCACAAGGTCGGTGCAAGAGATCAAGCGAGCAACAAGCACAAGGTCGGTGCAAGAGATCAAGCGAGCAACAAGCACAAGGTCGGTGCAAGAGATCAAGCGAGCAACAAGCACAAGGTCGGTGCAAGAGATCAGCAAAAATAATAATTAATTTCGGTGTTGAATTGAATTCGAAAGATATTCATAAACAGTTATTAGCAGTATTAATTTATGGATTTTGGTTCGCTATCAATATGTTCTCCCCTATTAGTGCTTCATTGTGATATAAAAAACTCGCTATTATTTGAACATTACTTTTAGAGAATGGATGATCCTCATTAAGGGGAGGTTTTTAGTGCGTTTCCTAGACTTCCATCAAGCTTGAAATTACACCCCCATGACCTCCTTTCAAGATAAATTTGTACATTTTTCGGTAGAAAAATTTCCCGGCCGAAGGCCGGTTCCTCTTAAATTACAGGCTCGCTATCGCTCGCCAGGAAAAAATCGACACCTAAATGGGACGAAAGGTCTTAAAAGTGACATAAATGGGGTGAAAGTTTTTAAAATCTCCAAACTAATGGGGCAAACGTCTTAAAATCTCAAAAGCAATGGGGCTAAACATGAGGGAGAAAGAGGTTCAGAAAAAAATCCTCCAGGTGGAAATCTCCCCTTAAGTGAATGTTCACGAATAGCTGAAAAGGGCATGTTTTGCAGGAACGTACCAGACCTACAGTATAGCTTTTACCAATGTGTTCGAAAACCCTGATACTTAGAATGAACGGCAGAACATCCCAGGTACAGTCACTCATAAACATTCGTGGACCTCACCTATTTCTAATTATGGAAGTATATCTCTGGAAACTATTTTATGAATATACTTTTCTATACATCAACTACAAAACAATATATACCATTTATTACACAGCAAGTTCCACCCCAAATTCCATCCAGATAGTTATAATTGCATAAAGAAAAACGTAGGGGATCCACGAATTTTTATAGGTGACTGTACAGTATCTAGCCTGACCGCTAGGACCCGTACATTTGTAAATAATATTCGAACACAGTGGATTCGGCACAAGGTCCTTGAAGCGAAAAAAATATCCAATTCTAAATTAATTCGTGAAAATTAGTCTAAAATTAACCGCAGGATATTCACGCTTTAATATATTCAGAATCAGTTTACGAAACTCACAGCTAATCCTACCATAATAAGGCATTTTGATATATTTAATCAAATTAGGTACGTTAAAACTCGGAACATTATTGAATGGGGTTTGTTTAGAAAATAACAAAATCTTCAACATACGGTTTAAAAGATCTGTACAGTTATTAATAAAGAGGTATTCCCTCAGTTTACATAGCTTTGTATGAAGCAACTAATAAAGGTATTCCCTCAGTTTACATAGCTTTGTATGAAGCAACTAATAAAGGTATTCCCTCAGTTTACATAGCTTTGTATGAAGCAACTAATAAAGGTATTCCCTCAGTTTACATAGCTTTGTATGAAGCAACTAATAAAGGTTTCCCTCAGTTTACATAGCTTTGTATGAAGCAACTAATAAAGGTATTCCCTCAGTTTACATAGCTTTGTATGAAGCAACTAATAAAGGTATTCCCTCAGTTTACATAGCTTTGTATGAAGCAACTAATAAAGGTTTCCCTCAGTTTACATAGCTTTGTATGAAGCAACTAATAAAGGTTTCCCTCAGTTTATATAGCTTTGTATGAAGCAACTAATAAAGGTATTCCCTCAGTTTACATAGCTTTGTATGAAGCAACTAATAAAGGTTTCCCTCAGTTTACATAGCTTTGTATGAAGCAACTAATAAAGGTTTCCCTCAGTTTATATAGCTTTGTATGAAGCAACTAATAAAGGTATTCCCTCAGTTTACATAGCTTTGTATGAAGCAACTAATAAAGGTATTCCCTCAGTTTATATAGCTTTGTATGAAGCAACTAATAAAGGTATTCCCTCAGTTTACATAGCTTTGTATGAAGCAACTAATAAAGGTTTCCCTCAGTTTACATAGCTTTGTATGAAGCAACTAATAAAGGTTTCCCTCAGTTTACATAGCTTTGTATGAAGCAACTAATAAAGGTATTCCCTCAGTTTACATAGCTTTGTATGAAGCAACTAATAAAGGTATTCCCTCAGTTTACATAGCTTTGTATGAAGCAACTAATAAAGGTATTCCCTCAGTTTACATAGCTTTGTATGAAGCAACTAATAAAGGTTTCCCTCAGTTTATATAGCTTTGTATGAAGCAACTAATAAAGGTATTCCCTCAGTTTACATAGCTTTGTATGAAGCAACTAATAAAGGTTTCCCTCAGTTTACATAGCTTTGTATGAAGCAACTAATAAAGGTATTCCCTCAGTTTACATAGCTTTGTATGAAGCAACTAATAAAGGTATTCCCTCAGTTTACATAGCTTTGTATGAAGCAACTAATAAAGGTATTCCCTCAGTTTACATAGCTTTGTATGAAGCAACTAATAAAGGTATTCCCTCAGTTTATATAGCTTTGTATGAAGCAACTAATAAAGGTATTCCCTCAGTTTACATAGCTTTGTATGAAGCAACTAATAAAGGTTTCCCTCAGTTTACATAGCTTTGTATGAAGCAACTAATAAAGGTTTCCCTCAGTTTATATAGCTTTGTATGAAGCAACTAATAAAGGTTTCCCTCAGTTTATATAGCTTTGTATGAAGCAACTAATAAAGGTATTCCCTCAGTTTACATAGCTTTGTATGAAGCAACTAATAAAGGTATTCCCTCAGTTTATATAGCTTTGTATGAAGCAACTAATAAAGGTATTCCCTCAGTTTACATAGCTTTGTATGAAGCAACTAATAAAGGTTTCCCTCAGTTTATATAGCTTTGTATGAAGCAACTAATAAAGGTATTCCCTCAGTTTATATAGCTTTGTATGAAGCAACTAATAAAGGTATTCCCTCAGTTTATATAGCTTTGTATGAAGCAACTAATAAAGGTATTCCCTCAGTTTACATAGCTTTGTATGAAGCAACTAATAAAGGTTTCCCTCAGTTTACATAGCTTTGTATGAAGCAACTAATAAAGGTATTCCCTCAGTTTACATAGCTTTGTATGAAGCAACTAATAAAGGTTTCCCTCAGTTTACATAGCTTTGTATGAAGCAACTAATAAAGGTATTCCCTCAGTTTATATAGCTTTGTATGAAGCAACTAATAAAGGTATTCCCTCAGTTTACATAGCTTTGTATGAAGCAACTAATAAAGGTATTCCCTCAGTTTACATAGCTTTGTATGAAGCAACTAATAAAGGTTTCCCTCAGTTTATATAGCTTTGTATGAAGCAACTAATAAAGGTATTCCCTCAGTTTACATAGCTTTGTATGAAGCAACTAATAAAGGTTTCCCTCAGTTTATATAGCTTTGTATGAAGCAACTAATAAAGGTATTCCCTCAGTTTACATAGCTTTGTATGAAGCAACTAATAAAGGTTTCCCTCAGTTTATATAGCTTTGTATGAAGCAACTAATAAAGGTATTCCCTCAGTTTACATAGCTTTGTATGAAGCAACTAATAAAGGTTTCCCTCAGTTTATATAGCTTTGTATGAAGCAACTAATAAAGGTATTCCCTCAGTTTACATAGCTTTGTATGAAGCAACTAATAAAGGTATTCCCTCAGTTTATATAGCTTTGTATGAAGCAACTAATAAAGGTTTCCCTCAGTTTATATAGCTTTGTATGAAGCAACTAATAAAGGTATTCCCTCAGTTTACATAGCTTTGTATGAAGCAACTAATAAAGGTATTCCCTCAGTTTATATAGCTTTGTATGAAGCAACTAATAAAGGTATTCCCTCAGTTTACATAGCTTTGTATGAAGCAACTAATAAAGGTATTCCCTCAGTTTACATAGCTTTGTATGATGCAACTAATAAAGGTATTCCCTCAGTTTACATAGCTTTGTATGAAGCAACTAATAAAGGTTTCCCTCAGTTTATATAGCTTTGTATGAAGCAACTAATAAAGGTATTCCCTCAGTTTACATAGCTTTGTATGAAGCAACTAATAAAGGTTTCCCTCAGTTTATATAGCTTTGTATGAAGCAACTAATAAAGGTATTCCCTCAGTTTACATAGCTTTGTATGAAGCAACTAATAAAGGTTTCCCTCAGTTTATATAGCTTTGTATGAAGCAACTAATAAAGGTATTCCCTCAGTTTATATAGCTTTGTATGAAGCAACTAATAAAGGTATTCCCTCAGTTTATATAGCTTTATATGATGCAACTAATAAAGGTATTCCCTCAGTTTACATAGCTTTGTATGAAGCAACTAATAAAGGTTTCCCTCAGTTTATATAGCTTTGTATGAAGCAACTAATAAAGGTATTCCCTCAGTTTACATAGCTTTGTATGAAGCAACTAATAAAGGTTTCCCTCAGTTTATATAGCTTTGTATGAAGCAACTAATAAAGGTATTCCCTCAGTTACATAGCTTTGTATGAAGCAACTAATAAAGGTTTCCCTCAGTTTATATAGCTTTGTATGAAGCAACTAATAAAGGTTTCCCTCATCAGTTACATAGCTTTGTATGAAGCAACTAATAAAGGTTTCCCTCAGTTTATATAGCTTTGTATGAAGCAACTAATAAAGGTATTCCCTCAGTTTACATAGCTTTGTATGAAGCAACTAATAAAGGTTTCCCTCAGTTTATATAGCTTTGTATGAAGCAACTAATAAAGGTATTCCCTCAGTTTACATAGCTTTGTATGAAGCAACTAATAAAGGTATTCCCTCAGTTTATATAGCTTTGTATGAAGCAACTAATAAAGGTTTCCCTCAGTTTATATAGCTTTGTATGAAGCAACTAATAAAGGTTTCCCTCAGTTTATATAGCTTTGTATGAAGCAACTAATAAAGGTATTCCCTCAGTTTACATAGCTTTGTATGAAGCAACTAATAAAGGTATTCCCTCAGTTTATATAGCTTTGTATGAAGCAACTAATAAAAGGTATTCCCTCAGTTTATATAGCTTTGTATGAAGCAACTAATAAAGGTATTCCCTCAGTTTATATAGCTTTGTATGATGCAACTAATAAAGGTATTCCCTCAGTTTACATAGCTTTGTATGAAGCAACTAATAAAGGTTTCCCTCAGTTTATATAGCTTTGTATGAAGCAACTAATAAAGGTATTCCCTCAGTTTATATAGCTTTGTATGATGCAACTAATAAAGGTATTCCCTCAGTTTACATAGCTTTGTATGAAGCAACTAATAAAGGTATTCCCTCAGTTTACATAGCTTTGTATGAAGCAACTAATAACTTGCAACGTTTTAATCAAATTAATGTTGTAAATTTCGGGACAGAAACTGAACCAGCTCATGCCCAAACCCGTTTGTGTTGGTTTCCTACACAGCTGGTTCGACTTGTTACATCTGGCAGATTAATTAGTTAAAATAAGACTTCAGAGGCTATCAACCCAATTGGATTATTAAGCCAGCACACTGCAAGTCAAGAATATTATCAGGACTGGAGCCTCTCTGCGAAAACTCCAGTCCCTTCTCGATCTGGCAGAGCAGAGGGGAGATGCGTTTACAGATCGATAGAGGCTCCTAAGCTTTATTGAAGCAACTCGAGTAGATGATGCTAATGAAAACTATGATTAAGGGAGGTCACCGGCTTTTTGTTTTTATCTTTCTCTCCTTTTCTCTCTTTCCCTGGCTTGTATCCATTCGGCCCCATTCAGCCAACTATTTGAAGACGTTTATCCCCATCCAGGTGTCGATTTATTCCTGGCGAGCGATAGCGAGCCAGCATTATATGGAGAAATCCGGCTTTGCCGGAGACATTCTTCTATCAAAAAATTTACAAATTTTGCTAGCTGTCAAAACAAAAATATATATAAGCTGGCTCGCTACCGCTCGCCAGGAAAATATTGACACCTGGAGGGGGTAAACGTCTTAAAACAGTAGGTTGAATGGGGCCGAATGGATACAAGCCAAAGAGAGAGGGAGAGACAGAGACAAAAAGCGAGGTGGGCCCCCTTAAGACCGTAAAAGGTAAGGATATTATATTATGAAAACTATAATCAAGGTGGAATTGCATTTGGAAGAAAAGCAATAATATTTATAAAAGGGATTTGCACTCTAAAAGAAGGGGTGAATTGGAACCTGATTATGGGGGGTCACCTCCCTTTTTTAGCTTTCTCTCCTTTTCTCTCTTTCTCTGACTTGTATTCATTTGGCCCCATTCAGCCAACGCTTGAGACGTTTATCCCCATCCAGGTGTCGATTTTTTCATGGCGAGCGATAGCGAGCCAGCGTTGTATGGAGAAATCCGGCTTCGCCGGATACATTTTTCTATCGAAAAATGTACAAATTTAGCTTGCTGTAGAAGACAAATATATACTGTATATGCTGGCTCGCTACCGCTCGCCAGTAAAATATTGACACCTGGATAGGGGTAAACGTTTTAAAACAGTAGGCTGAATGGGGCCGAATGGATACCAGCCAAAGAGAGAGGGAGAGAAAACGAACAAAAGCGAGGTGGGCTCCCTTAAAAGAATTTCAGAGGGTGAAAGACTGGTGAAGATGAAGAGAGGGGTGGTAGATCCCTGAGGAACAGAGGAAGTGTATGGCTTGGATCATAGGTAAAGTGGAAGGGTTGAAGTGTTGGAGAGCGTAATGAATTATATATATATATATAATATATATATATATACAGTACATATTGTTATGTCCCTGCCCTCCATAGAATATCTATCAACCAAAATTTACTTAAACTATTGATAAAGCCTGTACACTCGACCAAAACACAATCTTTACACTGGTGAGCTGTAAATAATCTAGTGTGAACGGAATGAATCGGGTGAAACATACGTCTGTGGGGTATTATCATAAGATTTCGACCCACTTCCAGAATGTTTAGAGCGTTAGTGTAAAGATTGTTTTTCGGTCGAGTGTTTTTTTATGGAATTTTCGCCTGTATACACGAGGGTATCGTATTATTCGAATCCATTAGCAGCTCACGGCCATTTCTGCTTCACCAGCCCTCTGTTTCGAAACGCTTCGCTTGATTAAATAATCTTTTGAATTCATCGCTTATTTGAGCCTCTTTTAACATTTGGAAGTCAGTTCTCATCTATCAGTGGCAACGGAATCTCTTAAGGGAGCCCACCTCGCTTTTTTTGTATCTTTCTCTCCCTCTCTCTTTGGCTTTTATCCATTCGGCCTCATTCAGCCTACTGTTTAAGACGTTTGCCCCATCCAGGTGTCAATATTTTCCTGGCGAGCGGTAGTGAGCCAGCATATGTATATTTTTGTTTTAACAGAATGCTAAATTTGTACATCTTTCGATAGAAATATTTCTCCGGCGAAGCCGGATTTCTCCATACAATGCTGGCTCGCTATCACTTGCCAGGAAGAAATCGACACCTGGATGGGAATAAACGTCTTAAACAGTTGGCTGAATTGGGCCGAATGGATACAAGCCAGGGAAAGAGAGAAAAGGAGAGAAAGAAAAAAAAAAAACGGTGATCCCCCTTAACCCGGAGTGTGGTGGTGGTGGTGGTGGTATAAGGTTGGAATATCGGAAGTCAACCCTTGCATCACGAACTGTAAAACACCTCGCTGCTTCGGTCAGGTATTTTAGTGCAGGTGTTTATTTTGCAAGTTTTACATTATAATTTATAGTTATTCTAGTTCTGTGTTTAATCCCTTCTGTACCGAGATGTCTTTTTCGTTTTATTCGAGCTATATTTAGACGATTGTGTGCAGTTTAACACTTTGAATACCAGAGAGGTGTGTTATATCTCATTCTAGCTATATTTAGACTTTTATTTAGCTTAGGAAGAACCACTAGCAATAATAAAGCTTCAAACTATCTCAACCAACCTTTTTACCTACCACAGATCCTTCCTAAGCTGCATAATATCATATAAATATAGCTAGAATAAAATATAACACGTCGCTGGTACTCAAAGGGTTAAGAAGGATATTTGTTAGTAAAAAGGGTTAAATGAGATAGTTCGAAGCTTGTTAATTGCTGGTTGCCCTATTTAAATTTAATAAAATCGTTTAATAGTTGCCAGAATAGAATAAAAAGGATGTCGTCGGGGCAGAATGGGTTAAGTGTAATATTGTTATAATTCATTTTTTTCACCAACCAACTTTACTTCTAAACTCAATTAATGAGATCAGCAAATACATGTGACACTCCAAGGACTCGAACCTAGGATACTCGCACCGAAATTCCGCGCATTTATGCATTACGCTATTAGTGTTGTGAAGAAGACCTTTATGTTTCGCTATATATTTTCTAATTATCAATATGGCTTAACCCTCTCCGACATATGACGCGATTTTGAGCCTATTGGGGATACTTTAAAGCCTTTGTTACCATCAGGGGTATTTAGAAACCTTTAGTTTAGTTACTTCAACCTCTGCAGTTATCTTTGAGTTAGTTGTGGGCAGAAAACTAATTTTGGAGAGGTAATTATAAGAGTGAGAGAACTCTATTTCTTATTGCTAATCCGGCAACCTCTGCGTCATATGTGCGTGAAAGGGTTAATCTCGTTCATACATATTACTTAATCTCTAAATATATACATACTTTACCAAGTTGTCTTTTAAGGAATTTATTGCTGGAGAAATCTTGCTGGAGAAATGCTGGGGTTGAAAGAGGTCTCATAAGGAGATGGAGGGGAGGGGGAGTGTAATTGTAGTCTTATGAATAATATTTTGAGTACACTTAGAGACACGGAGAATATAAGGATATCTAAATCTCCGTAGTCTTCTGAATAATATTTTGATTGCCTTTGAGGTTACAATTACAGGAGGGGTAGTGTTTGCAGAGGTGGATGAAGGGTGTCTGGAGGTATAACTATCCTAAGTCTGATGACCACCTCTTTAGATGAACAGATGTGTGGTGGTGGTGGGGCAGGGGGCGGGGATGGAGGTAGTCTGATGAGGAGAGGGGTGGGTGGAAGAGGTAATGGTTGTATTTGGGATGGGAGGGTGGGGGTATAGGGGTAGGGGTAGGGGTTGGAGGTAGTAGTGTAAGAGGTCGGACCGTTTATCTCCCAGCCTGACGCCTCAACACGATATCTCCATTTCCACAACGAGGGCCGTGGCGACATGTCCTGTCCACACAGTAACCCCCCACCCCCTCCCCCCCCAACCCCACCCCACCCCTTCTCTCTCTCTCTCTCTCTATCTCTATCTCTATCTCTATCTCTCTCAGAGCCTTCTTCTTTGCTATCCTTTCCTTCCACTGTCCTTTATTCTCGGGTTAGCTATCTCTACTAGAATTAAGTCCTGACCACCTCGCTGGGATCGTAAGGTCTGTGTGGTCAGTGTATCAATGTAACTCTCTCTCTCGCTCTACAGGTCCCAGTGCTTGGCCCCCACCCCTGAGTTATCTCTATAACATTTGTATGCTTCTTCTCAGAGGTTATCCGTTAATTGTATTTAAGTTGTATAATACTACGGTGTATTAACCCTCCTATTTCACAAAATTTTGTTTTATAGTAAATGGTGGGTATGGTGTAGTGTCCATGCTACTGAGTTGGTAACCCATGGTTAAATTCACAATGTGTCAACGGGAAGATAGGATTAAGATGGAATTTGTGCAGTACTTAGTTTTAGTAAATTACCACAAGTCGATCGATATGTCGTAAAGCACTATTTCCACGGCATTAGCATTGCTTACATATTACTTAATTGGGACTACAGTACCAAGTGAGTGAACAGCTCAGGTGACTTGAATGTGAGTGTAGTCCGACAGATTGAGTTGGGGTGACGAGATGCGGATTCTGGAGGCTCTGTCACACCAAGCCATAATGGGGATATATCCAGGCACTGTTGGTCTGGGTAGCGAAAACAATGTTAAGGGAGATGGTTCACTTTTTGGCCGATTTTTGCATGTATTCGTTATTTTTCTAGTTTCCTCCCTAGACCTCCATCAAATTAAATAAAAACATCCATTAGATCCCCCTTCTAGATTAATTTGTACATTTTTCGGTAGAAAAATTTCCCGGCCGAAGGCCGGTTCTTCCAACATTACAGGCTCACTATCGTTTGCGTGGGACAAAATCGACACATAAATATCACGAAAGGTCTAATATTGACGAAGAAATGGGGCGAAAGGTCTTAAAATGTACTAACTAATGGGGCAAACATCTTAACATCTGAAAACTAATGGGGCTAAACATGAGGGAAAAGTGGGTCCAGAAAAACGGCCCATCCCCCTTTAAGCCGTTGCAGTACACATCTGGCTCGTTGTATGGACTCATCACCTGTAATAAGACCTCCAGTATTGTTCAAGGTGTTCAATGATCGATTCTGTAAATTATATAAAACTTATGTCTAGTGGGATAGTCTCGACAATTAACATACACTGCATGCTGTACTCCTGGTTCTCTATTTTTTTTTTTTTTTTTTTTTTTTATGAAAATATAAATACGTTTCCAGTTACCTACATGTTGAAATGAATGGCAGTATTGTTTTCTCTTTTTTTCTATGTGATTGAGGGAGGCAAAAGGCAGAACTTCCTATAGCGAGTGCCTCCCCCATAGTTGAAAGAGTGACTGGGCCAAAATCAAGGGACGTTCTAGCCAAAATGCCTGGACACGGAGTTTGAAGCAATTTGTTACCATCTCGGGTATTTAGAAACCTTTAGTTTAGTTAATTTAACCTCTGCAGTTGTCTTTGAGTTAGCTGTGGGCAGAAAACTAATTTTGGAGAGGTAATTATAAGAGTGAGAGAACTCTATTTCTTATTGCTAATCTGGCAACCTCTGCGTCATATGGTCCTGAGAGGGTTAAGTCATAGGAAGAGGGAAAGACTGATTCTGGGAGAGAGTTCCAGAGCTCAGCTGTTGAGTAGAAGAAAGTTTGAGAGTAACGTTTCACTCTTGGGTTGGAGAGTTGCACAGAGTAGGGGTGGGATTGAGTTGCAAGACGGGTACCACTTCATACTATCTATCTATCTATTGCCGGACGCCGTGATACCTGAAGGGGTATCACGAACGAAACGCCGCCATGCACCTCTGTTCCCAGTCAGTCGTCGCCCCTCCCATCCAGCACCGCCTTCACTCATATACTTCTCAACTCCATCCTTCCACCTCTCACTCGGTCTACCTCTCCCTCTCTGTCCTTCCACCTCACTCTTGTACACTCTCTTAGTCATTCTCTCGCTTCCCATACGTTCCATATATGGCTGAACCATCTCAACGTGTTCCTTTTCACACTTTCCAGCACATTTACATCCACACCACACCTCTCTCGTACGTCCTCATTCGTCTGTCTATCCCTCCATGTAACTCCACATGCACTTCTCAAGTAACTCATTTCCACACCTCTCACTCTTGGTTTGAGTCTCTTCACCAACGTCCATGCTTCGCTCCCATAAGTCAATGTCGGAATTACCACACTGTTTAAATGCAAGGACTTCTTTACTTCCATGCTGACCCCCCTATTTCTTGTTACTGCATACACTCCTTCTAAATCAATACTCCCTTTTATCTTGATTAAATGCGCAGGAAATCGTGTACTACTCAGCCAAGATAATCGAGCATTGGGTTCCGAATAATGTCAATAAAACAATAACTTATAACTTGGGTAAGGATAACTATAATTTCAGTAAAACAACACCTAACTATAGTATTAGTCAGACAATGAAACTAGATTTTCTTACTAATTGTGTGTATTATCCCCGTTAGCGTGGTTTCATCTAAAGAGATAATTAGCTCATGTAGTGAATCGCTGTCAAAGTAATAACAATAAACTAAATGTGAAATTTCACAAGAAATTATTCTGGGTGATAAATTTGGTGTAGCATCGAGTTCCAGACAAGTATGCTGTAAAGACTGTGTGTTCCAATGTAACGTCAACAAGTAAACAATTTAAACACTTCATGTATATTACTGTTGATGCCTTGGAACACACAACATTTACAGTATGCAGTTATGTCACATATGTCCATTGATGCAGATAATTAATTTACAAACATGATATTATGCTTGATTATGAAAGGTATTAAATCTGCAATCTTATTTAGGGGAGTTTAAAACTAAATTTGAACATTACTAAACATAACAAGCTACATAGACATTATTTACAGTATATATATATATATCTCTCTTTTCTCTCCTTTGGGCTCCTCCGATCATAAACTTATCTCCGTTGTCTGTCCTATCTCTCCAGTAAGGCCACCCGATCCTCCCAGACGGCGGCGCTTGTGGCACTTTGGCGCTGCCGACTGGGAGGCTCTTCGGCAGTACTTCTTTTGAGCCATAAAGTTGAGAATTCAGAGGAGTCAAAATCGGGAACACGAGAGCAAGTGAGTTTGTTGTGCACATATGCACAACATCCACCTTTGGCTTTGAAACTAGGATAGAGAAAGTAGGAGGATACAGAAAAGGGGCTGCTGGCAGTTGCTCTGTACAGGGGCATCCTTGTATTGAGTATTGTTCACATGTGTGAGGAGGATCCTCTCACACCGCACTCCTAAACAAAGTAGAAAGGATGGCCTTTCGTATCATTAATTCCCGCCCACTCACTGTCACTCTGCAAACTCTCTCTCTTTGCTGCAATGTTTCATCTCTCGCTATTCTATTGCTACTACAATAATCAGTGCTCCTCAGAGCTCTCCCAGTGTATACCACCTCCTCTACGTAGGGTAGGCTACGTGGTACCCGTCTTTCAACACAATCCCACCCCTACTCTGTGCAACTCTCCACCCAAGAATGAAACTTTACTCTGTCTTCTATTCAACAGCTGAGCGCTGGAACTCTCTCCCAGAATCAGTATTTCCCTCCTCCTATGACTTAATTTGCTTCAAACTCAGTGTGTCCAGGCATTTTGGCTCGAACGTCCCTTGATTTTAACCCTGTCACTCTTTCAACTCTGGGGGAGGCACTCGCTACAGGCAGTTCTGCCTTGTGTCTCCCTCACTCACATAGAAAAAACAAATATATATACAGTATAATATTATATATATATATATATACATTTGTTACATATCAAACTATTCATTATGCTCTCTTTTCAAGACCTTTGATTAATGCATGTATTGCAAAAGTTAGTAATCAAGCTATTTATGAATGCAGAGGAACACCTGCGGTACATGGGTACACGCATAACTTTTCCCCAATGTTGCGTATATTAAAATATAGGATAAATCAAATAATAGGGTATATTGATGGTGATATACCTTTCTATCTTTGTACAACATGAGTTTATTGCCACCAGATTATTTTGAAATGGGTGGATTATAATTATCTCTGAAATTACCGTATTAACAATCATTTTTGTTTCGTGTATATCAAAGTTGTAGGTATACATTATTGTTTGTAGGTATACATTATTGTTTGTAGGTATACATTATTGTTTGTAAGTATACATTATTGTTTGTAGGTATACATTATTGTTTGTAGGTATACATTATTGTTTGTAGGTATACATTATTGTTTGTAGGTATACATTATTGTTTGTAAGTATACATTATTGTTTGTAGGTATACATTATTGTTTGTAGGTATACATTATTGTTTGTAGGTATACATTATTGTTTGTAGGTATACATTATTGTTTGTTTGTAGGTATACATTATGGTATACATTATTGTTTGTAGGTATACATTATTGTTTGTAGGTATACATTATTGTTTGTAGGTATACATTATTGTTTGTAGGTATACATTATTGTTTGTAGGTATACATTATTTGTAAGTATACATTATTGTTTGTAGGTATACATTATTGTTTGTAGGTATACCTTATTTGTTGTAGGTATACATTATTGTTTGTAAGTATACATTATTGTTTGTAGGTATACATTATTGTTTGTAGGTATACATTATTGTTTGTAGGTATACATTGTGTTGTAGGTATACATTATTGTTTGTAGGTATACATTATTGTTTGTAGGTATACATTATTGTTTGTAGGTATACATTATTGTTTGTAGGTATACATTATTGTTTGTAGGTATACATTATTGTTTGTAGGTATACATTATTGTTTGTAGGTATACATTATTGTTTGTAGGTATACATTATTGTTTGTAAGTATACATTATTGTTTGTAGGTATACATTATTGTTTGTAGGTATACATTATTGTTTGTAGGTATACATTATTGTTTGTAGGTATACATTATTGTTTGTAAGTATACATTATTGTTTGTAGGTATACATTATTGTTTGTAGGTATACATTATTGTTTGTAGGTATACATTATTGTTTGTAGGTATACATTATTGTTTGTAGGTATACATTATTGTTTGTAAGTATACATTATTGTTTGTAGGTATACATTATTGTTTGTAAGTATACATTATTGTTTGTAGGTATACATTATTGTTTGTAAGTATACATTATTGTTTGTAGGTATACATTATTGTTTGTAGGTATACATTATTGTTTGTAGGTATACATTATTGTTTGTAGGTAAACATTATTGTTTTAATATACTCCAGAAAGATGAACCCCAAGTCATTTACAACATGCCATAAATTGCATGAAGATAATTATGATATGGAATCCACAATGGGAAATATTCGTTATGTTAACTTTACTACCCTATATTTTTAAGGCGGAATCACACGGTACTTCTTTCGGTGTATTTCCATCCTTCCACTAATGTTAACCCTTATTTTCACCCTATTTACACTGATATATCCCTTCAATTATTTGTTATGTATGATAGGCATCTACTTAAGTTTCGAAATTTATACTAGAGTTAATTAGTCGACTTTTGTGACTAACTTTTGAATTTTTATCTAAGAATCACAATTCAGAATCGGTAATAACTCTGGAAAAATGTGGGTGTCAGTGCTCTTTGTGACTGATACTGAACTCCGTCCACACCCATCACTTAAGGGGGCCTACCTCGCTTTTTTCTCTTTCCCTCCCTCTCTCTTTGGCTTGTATCCATTCGGCCCGATTCAGCCTACTGTTTTAAGACGTTTGCCCCCATCCAGGTGTCAATATTTTCCTGGCGAGCGGTAGCGAGCAAGCAGATATATTGTTTTGTTTTGACAGCAAGCTAAATTTGTACACTTTTTGATAGAAAAATGTCTCCGGCGAAGCCGTATTTCTCCATACAATGCTGGCTCGCTATCGCTCGCTAGGAAGAAATCGACACCTGGATGGGGATGAACGTCTTAAAACAGTTGGCTGAATGGGGCCGAATGAATTCAAGCCAGGGAAAGAGAGAAAAGGAGAAAAAGATAACAAAAAAAACGGTGACCCCCTTTATATATTTCCTCATTTATATAGGCCTACCTTTTTATATATATATTTTTAGTTTCCTCCCTCGAACTCCATCAAGCTAAAACAAAGAACAGCCCAAGACTTTTCCTATTGTGTTAGTAGACATATCAAAGGCCTTCGATAGAGTCTGGCACAAATCTCTAATCTCCAAACTACCGTCCTTTGATTTCTATCCCTCCATCTATGCCTTTTGTCTCAAATTTCCTTTCTGGTTATTCCATAGCTGCGGTTGGGGGCGGCCATTGCTCACTTCCCCAACCTATCAACTCCGGTGTTCCTCAGGGTTCTGTCCTGTCTCCAGTTATCTTTCTAATATTCATTAATAAATAACAGCATGGGACTCGAAAAATATTCTAACACTAAAGTCTATTCATTATATATAATTATACCAAAAGTCTTGACTATAACATTTTGTAACTTAAGAAGGGTTGGAGCAAACAGGCTGTAATTATCTACACCTATATACCGGTTGATTATTTCCAAATGGTAGATCTAGATGTGTGTGAATGTGTGTTTTGTCTGTGTGTGTTCGTTGTTTTATGTTGTGTTTTCCCTGTTCTTGCTGTCTTGAGTCGCCCCCCCCCCCAAAAAAAAAAGGACAAAAGGAGGGAAACAGAACAGAAACAAAAATAGGAAAAGTGGGGATTGGGCCTGAGTAAATAGATAGATAGATAGATAGATCTAAAAGCTCAAGTACGTACCAAAGTCCTGTTCATGTTATGAGAGGTTTGGGTTGGGATGTCTGGCCTCCCTATAACCCCCAGGATATAGGGGTGGTTTCGTCTTTCATGTCCAACCAGCAGCGTGTCCAAGATAATAATTCCATTATTATCTACGTTTGGGTTCAGGCTCCACTCAGATAATCGCTCATTCATTATCAGGATCCCTATAATGCCCCCCTCCCGACCCGCACCCCCTCTCATCCCCCCAAATACCCACCCAATCTCTACACAAACACACACGCACTGACAGGTACTTCCCCGCCCCCCCTCAACCCTCCCCCCCCCCCCCCCCCACACCATCTCTCTCATGTACACAACACTGAACTATAATAGTCAATTTTAGTCAATAATCACAGCTGGTATCGTCATTATTGTAATGATATCACGCATATTGATTTATTTGACCATTGTACAACCAATATCATGTCAGTGTAGGCAGTCGCGCTAATAAGTCATGTCTCGGCACCAAGTATGTTTTGATCAATAATGGGTATCGGCAATATCTAAGCTTCATTTTTTCATATCGAGAGAAATATACAAACTTATTCTTACATTTACCCACCCTATTCAACATCTGACAGACATTAATATAGCACACATGGAGCAAAACGTAATGGGAGCGAGCTGTCGCTTCAAACAGTCTACTGCACCAAATCACCACCCAAAACGAGGGGCGTCGCGCTCCTTGTTGCCGCTAGAAGAGTGGCGAACACATCAAAAGGTATCAAAAGGTATCAAAAGGTAAGGACAGCTAGGACATGACTTATTAGTGCGACTGTACATTGTGTGCATGGGTTCAAATGCCGCTGGATGTTTCAAGATGGCCGCTGGTGGCTTCAGATTATTGGGCCTGAGATATGCAACCAGCCTTTCCTTGATCAGTGATACGCACACACACACACACACACACACATCGTAATTCCCTCCCACTCCAACAGCTTCCTCTCTTTCCAACTCCCCTCTCAATACTCTCTCTCTCTTTTTCTTTTACACACACACACACACACACACACACACACACCACATACATCATAACCCAGTCACACATACTAGATGTGCAATCCTGCACTTAAGCCGGTATCACACGAGAGCATTTTTAGTCAACATTCGATAATCAACATTTTTCTTGCAACATTTCTGGAATATTTTGCATTGGTATCGGAAACTAGACTCATGGTAGATGAATTTAGGTAACCGAAATATTTAAAACATTGACCTCATAAGCTGCCAGGCCAGTGTTGAGGAAATATGTTGAGGGAAAAAGCGCTCGTGTGATACCGGCTTCATAAGAACAACATGACTATAAAGAGGATATGAAAATGTTGTATTGATATCGGTAGTGACTTACCTTCTCCCCCAGTATAAATGTTGTATTGATATCGGTAGTGACTTACCTTCTCCCCCAGTATAAATGTTGTATTGATATCGGTAGTGACTTACCTTCTCCCCCAGTATAAATGTTGTATTGATATCGGTAGTGACTTACCTTCTCCCCCAGTATAAATGTTGTATTGATATCGGTAGTGACTTACCTTCTCCCCCAGTATAAATGTTGTATTGATGTCGGTAGTGACTTACCTTCTCCCCCAGTATAAATGTTGTATTGATATCGGTAGTGACTTACCTTCTCCCCTAGTATAAATGTTGTATTGATATCGGTAGTGACTTACCTTCTCCCCTAGTATAAATGTTGTATTGATATCGGTAGTGACTTACCTTCTCCCCTAGTATAAATGTTGTATTGATATCGGTAGTGACTTACCTTCTCCCCTAGTATAAATGTTGTATTGATATCGGTAGTGACTTACCTTCTCCCCTAGTATAAATGTTGTATTGATATCGGTAGTGACTTACCTTCTCCCCTAGTATAAATGTTGTATTGATATCGGTAGTGACTTACCTTCTCCCCCAGTATAAATATTGTATTGATATCGGTAGTGACTTACCTTCTCCCCCAGTATAAATGTTGTATTGATATCGGTAGTGACTTACCTTCTCCCCTAGTATAAATGTTGTATTGATATCGGTAGTGACTTACCTTCTCCCCTAGTATAAATGTTGTATTGATATCGGTAGTGACTTACCTTCTCCCCTAGTATAAATGTTGTATTGATATCGGTAGTGACTTACCTTCTCCCCTAGTATAAATGTTGTATTGATATCGGTAGTGACTTACCTTCTCCCCCAGTATAAATATTGTATTGATATCGGTAGTGACTTACCTTCTCCCCCAGTATAAATGTTGTATTGACATCAGTAGTGACTTACCTTCTC
Source organism: Paralithodes platypus (assembly GCA_032716605.1). Taxonomy (NCBI): domain Eukaryota; kingdom Metazoa; phylum Arthropoda; class Malacostraca; order Decapoda; family Lithodidae; genus Paralithodes; species Paralithodes platypus. Next base: position 28,240,143 of record CM064527.1, read on the forward strand.
CCCCAGTATAAATGTTGTATTGATATCGGTAGTGACTTACCTTCTCCCCCAGTATAAATGTTGTATTGATATCGGTAGTGACTTACCTTCTCCCCCAGTATAAATGTTGTATTGATATCGGTAGTGACTTACCTTCTCCCCCAGTATAAATGTTGTATTGATATCGGTAGTGACTTACCTTCTCCCCCAGTATAAATGTTGTATTGATATCGGTAGTGACTTACCTTCTCCCCCAATATAAATGTTGTATTGATATTGGTAGTGACTTACCTTCTCCCCTAGTATAAATGTTGTATTGATATCGGTAGTGACTTACCTTCTCCCCACCCCAGTATAAATGTTGTATTGATATCGGTAGTGACTTACCTTCTCCCCCAGTATAAATGCTGTATTGATATCGGTAGTGACTTACCTTCTCCCCCAGTATAAATGTTGTATTGATATCGGTAGTGACTTACCTTCTCCCCCAGTATAAATGTTGTATTGATATCGGTAGTGACTTACCTTCTCCCCCAGTATAAATGTTGTATTGATATCGGTAGTGACTTACCTTCTCCCCCAGTATAAATGTTGTATTGATATCGGTAGTGACTTACCTTCTCCCCCAGTATAAATGTTGTATTGATATCGGTAGTGACTTACCTTCTCCCCCAGTATAAATGTTGTATTGATATCGGTAGTGACTTACCTTCTCCCCAATTATATATGTTGTATTGATATCGGTAGTGACTTACCTTCTCCCCTAGTATAAATGTTGTATTGATATCGGTAGTGACTTACCTTCTCCCCTAGTATAAATGTTGTATTGATATCGGTAGTGACTTACCTTCTCCCCCATGTTGTATTGATATCGGTAGTGACTTACCTTCTCCCCTAGTATAAATGTTGTATTGATATCGGTAGTGACTTACCTTCTCCCCCAGTATAAATGTTGTATTGATATCGGTAGTGACTTACCTTCTCCCCAGTATAAATGTTGTATTGATATCGGTAGTGACTTACCTTCTCCCCCAGTATAAATGTTGTATTGATATCGGTAGTGACTTACCTTCTCCCCTATAAATGTTGTATTGATATCGGTAGTGACTTACCTTCTCCCCTAGTATAAATGTTGTATTGATATCGGTAGTGACTTACCTTCTCCCCCAGTATAAATGTTGTATTGATATCGGTAGTGACTTACCTTCTCCCCTAGTATAAATGTTGTATTGATATCGGTAGTGACTTACCTTCTCCCCAGTATAAATGTTGTATTGATATCGGTAGTGACTTACCTTCTCCCCCAGTATAAATGCTGTATTGATATCGGTAGTGACTTACCTTCTCCCCCAGTATAAATGTTGTATTGATATCGGTAGTGACTTACCTTCTCCCCCAGTATAAATGTTGTATTGATATCGGTAGTGACTTACCTTCTCCCCCAGTATAAATGTTGTATTGATATCGGTAGTGACTTACCTTCTCCCCCAGTATAAATGTTGTATTGATATCGGTAGTGACTTACCTTCTCCCCCAGTATAAATGTTGTATTGATATCGGTAGTGACTTACCTTCTCCCCCAGTATAAATGTTGTATTGATATCGGTAGTGACTTACCTTCTCCCCCAGTATAAATGTTGTATTGATATCGGTAGTGACTTACCTTCTCCCCCAGTATAAATGTTGTATTGATATCGGTAGTGACTTACCTTCTCCCCCAGTATAAATGTTGTATTGATATCGGTAGTGACTTACCTTCTCCCCTAGTATAAATGTTGTATTGATATCGGTAGTGACTTACCTTCTCTCCCCTAGTATAAATTGTTGTATTGATATCGGTAGTGACTTACCTTCTCCCCTAGTATAAATGTTGTATTGATATCGGTAGTGACTTACCTTCTCCCCAGTATAAATGTTGTATTGATATCGGTAGTGACTTACCTTCTCCCCTAGTATAAATGTTGTATTGATATCGGTAGTGACTTACCTTCTCCCCCAGTATAAATGTTGTATTGATATCGGTAGTGACTTACCTTCTCCCCTAGTATAAATGTTGTATTGATATCGGTAGTGACTTACCTTCTCCCCTAGTATAAATGTTGTATTGATATCGGTAGTGACTTACCTTCTCCCCTAGTATAAATGTTGTATTGATATCGGTAGTGACTTACCTTCTCCCCTAGTATAAATGTTGTATTGATATCGGTAGTGACTTACCTTCTCCCCTAGTATAAATGTTGTATTGATATCGGTAGTGACTTACCTTCTCCCCTAGTATAAATGTTGTATTGATATCGGTAGTGACTTACCTTCTCCCCAAGTATAAATGTTGTATTGATATCGGTAGTGACTTACCTTCTCCCCCAGTATAAATGTTGTATTGATATCGGTAGTGACTTACCTTCTCCCCCAGTATAAATGTTGTATTGATATCGGTAGTGACTTACCTTCTCCCCCAGTATAAATGTTGTATTGATATCGGTAGTGACTTACCTTCTCCCCCAGTATAAATGTTGTATTGATATCGGTAGTGACTTACCTTCTCCCCCAGTATAAATGTTGTATTGATATCGGTAGTGACTTACCTTCTCCCCTAGTATAAATGTTGTATTGATATCGGTAGTGACTTACCTTCTCCCCCAGTATAAATGTTGTATTGATATCGGTAGTGACTTACCTTCTCCCCTAGTATAAATGTTGTATTGATATCGGTAGTGACTTACCTTCTCCCCTAGTATAAATTGTTGTATTGATATCGGTAGTGACTTACCTTCTCCCCCAGTATAAATGTTGTATTGATATCGGTAGTGACTTACCTTCTCCCCTAGTATAAATGTTGTATTGATATCGGTAGTGACTTACCTTCTCCCCTAGTATAAATGTTGTATTGATATCGGTAGTGACTTACCTTCTCCCCTAGTATAAATGTTGTATTGATATCGGTAGTGACTTACCTTCTCCCCTAGTATAAATGTTGTATTGATATCGGTAGTGACTTACCTTCTCCCCTAGTATAAATGTTGTATTGATATCGGTAGTGACTTACCTTCTCCCCTAGTATAAATTGGGCTTATTACATCGGATATACTTTTAAGGGAGCCCACTTCGCTTTTTTTCTCCCTCTCTCTTTGGCTTGTATCCATTCGGCTCCATTCAGCCTACTGTTTTAAGATGTTTACCCCCATCCAGGTGTCAACATTTTCCTGGCGAGCGGTAGCGAGCCAGCATATATATAGTGTTGTTTTGACAGCAAGCTAAATTTGTACATTTTTCGATAGAAAAATGTCTCCGGCGAAGCCGGATTTCTCCATACAATGCTGGCTCGCTATGGCTCGCCAGGAAGATATCGACACCTTAATGGGGATAAATGTCTTAAAACAGTTGGCCGAATGGATACAAGCCAGGGAAAGAGAGAAAAGGAGAGAAAGATGAAAAAAGTCGGTGACCCTCCTTAATTTAACTTAAAGTGGAATATTATTATGGAAATTTTAATTATACTGTCCATACCCATAATATATGAGGGTGTAATGACTCGCGTTTCATGCCCGTTATATCTAAGAGAGAGAGAGAGAGAGAGAGAGAGAGAGAGAGAGAGAGAAGGAGAGAGAAGGAGAGAGAGAGATAGCGAGAGGTGGGTAGGGGGTACTGGTCACTCAAGTAAACCACTCTTGTAATGAGGGTGTCGCGTGACAGACTATAGACACACACACACACACACCACACACAATTTTGGTCACGGGAGGCGAGAGCGTCAAGTCACTGTACTTGGAGTGCTGGCTCTGGTGGTGGTGGTTTGATCACACGAGCCGGCAGGGGAGGTTTCTCTCAAAAACGTTTCCTGGCTGTGAAGGCTAGATCTGAGCGGATCAGTTTCTGGGGACCCACAAAGTTCTACACCCCCGTGGGTATATAGGGGACTCGTTTGCAGCCAAGATTAGTCTGTTGAGCACTTATAATAAGGTCTAGGTTAGACTAGGGTAAACAAACGTGTATTTTCAGCCTCATTAGCTGTCGGCTTGAAATAGACCTATTATTATTATTAGGGGTTCGACCCCTATTGTAATCATTAAACCCGGTTTTTCATCCAAATTTTTCTTACGCGCCGGTTTCGACGCAATAACTCCAGAACCGCTTTTTGGATCGCGATCAAACTTTCACAGGAGGTGCGTTTTTGTATTGGACAACTTTTGATATGATAAACATCCGGCATGGCGGCCAAACAGGTCCGTGGCAGCCGATTTTCCGAAAAACTTGATGCCTAAATACCGTCTCTCCCACTCATAGGAAACGACTGGGCTTTTGCATACGGACTCCACTACTAATGCTCCGCAAGTGTTATAGAGAAGGTTTTGCTTTTGTACGTGGGGTTTTTTCCGGCAATCTTGAAAAAAACTCTAATTCCACTTAAAATTCCACATCTTGGAAACTGCGCCGATGATCAAAGCCATGCTTGCGTAGTTGGGTGAGGCTCGCGATTCCGAACGTTTTGATACCAAAAGAATATAAATGGGTGGAATTTGTTTGGCCGCAGCATTGAAAACCGTCTATTCTTAAATGACTTTACTACCGCATTCGCTACCCACACAAAGTTTACCGTCTACAATCTATAGGCTTCCACGCATCCCCCAGTTTTGCTTAATAACATAGTCACTTTATTATTCAGATCTATAATTTTTTGTTTATTTAACTCTCTCAAAACAGTTCGAGTCCCTACGAATTCCAGCAATTATTTAGCCAACCTACCTATACATACCTACCCTACCAAATAATAATGATAATTCAAATTTATTTTTGGTGAATAACAGAGTATTGGCTAAGGTTTTTAAAAATTCCTCCCTTTGCCAAATGCTTAGTTTAATAACAATGATATGGACCTTTAAAGTTTTGGCAATTGCCTGTGTGACTCGTATTTTAACCTTCCTAAGTGTTACCACAAAATACCGCTAGATCCTTTCTCAAAAGTCGCTAGCATGTTGCTACATAGTCAAACAATGTTAGAATAATGCTGCAATTTCTAAAGAGTTTTGGTTTGTTTGTTTTGCAAATTTTACAATGTAATATGACTAGAATGTCTGAAATTTTCAAATTATCCCTAGTAAATCTCTCTAGATATGAAAAAATGGCTGCTAAACTGAAGTAAATATAGCTCTACATCTAGCAGTAATATGTAGCGATACAACTGGCAACATTGCCTACAACCACCTTCTCATCGCCAATGACTGCTCTGAGGTTTGTATTTGCTTATCTTATCCTGTGTATAAAATATGTAACCCTTACACATGTTTCTATTAAATAATGACATTAAACAGGATTCATGATTTAAATACAAGGCTAGATATTTATCGGAAGTACGTATTTACCTTCGGAAAGCTAAAATATAATGTTTACACATATGGGATAGGGAGGAGGGAGGGAGGTATAAGAAGTGGACCGATGGAAGGGAAGAGAACCCCGATATACGAGATACATAGCTTCATATGCGCGTATTGATCACTTTCATGCTATTATGTATGCATACAGAAGTAGCAGGACACATGTCAAGAGTGAACACCAATAACTTATCCATACACAGTAAAAAAGACGGAAATAATATCGTACATACGAAGTGATGGAATGGGGATGGGGGGAGTGTGTATGATATGTAAACAGGACAGTTCGTCGCTAGATAGGTGTGTGTGTGCTTGTGTGATGGTCTTGTGTAGCTATGTGTGTGCTTGTTTGAGTGTTGCTGTAGGCTACGCATTAGTTATCTCTCTCTCTCTTATTTATCGCTGTCTTCCTTACGATTACAACATACTGTACTAGTGCATGAGAACAGGATATAGGGAGCCTCGCTCTGTCACACAAATGAGAACATAAGTAAACAGGAGACTGCAGAGCCGATTGGCTATAGGACTCGGTAGTCTATTCCACATATCTACAACTCTGTTACTAAACGAATAGAGGCAGATCCCTTACACACCCAGTCTCTCTCTGTCGCTCGTTTGTTTGCACACCGATACAAATGAGGCAGATCCCTTACAAGATGAACATGGGAATCTGCAGAGACAAGTGGCCCACAAAAAGCAGGTCCCTTTCACATCCAACCCATTTAGTCCATATGACTATCTGATTTTATCATGAAATTCTCTATTGTTCTTGATCCCACTATAGCACTAGGTAGCCTATTTCACATATCTACGACTCTGTTACGAGAGAGGCAGATCCCTTACACAGCCAATCTCTCTCTCTTATTTGCACACTGGTACAAAGGAGGCAGATCCTAACACATGCTACCAAGATGAAAATGGGAGTCTGCAGAGAGCCGATTGGCCCACACACGACAGATCCCTTTCACACCCAATTTATCTCGTCTTATCAAATTTTATGTTGAAGCTCTATTGTTATTGATCCCACTATAGCACTTGGTAGCCTATTCCACATATCTACAACTCTTTTACCAAGCGAATAGAGGCAGATCCCTTACACAGCCAATCTCTTTCTCTCTCGCTCTTGTTTGTTTGCACACCAGTACAAATGAGGCAGATCCCTTACACATGCAACCAAGATGAAAATGGGAGTCTGCAAAGAGCCAAGTGGCCCACATAAGGCAGGTCCCTTTCACACTCAACCCATCTCATAAACGTCACCTGTTATTTACACTACTTACACCCATGTTATCATATACCTGCAACCAAAACACAATTGTAAGAAATAGGAACATAAGAAAATGGGAGTCTGTAGAGAGCCAATTGGCCCACACAAGACAGATCCTTTTCACACCCAACCCATCTCATAAAAACTCCTTTATCTGTCTTCCTTACATTTACGACATCCTAGTCTCTCTCTCTCTCACACAAATGAGAACATAAGAAAACCGGAGTCTGCAGAGAGCCGATTGGCCCACACATCTCAGATCCCTTTCACACCCAACCCATCCCGCACTCTCTCTCTCTCTCTCATATTTATCGCTATCTTCCTTACGTTTACGACATCCTATTCTCTCGCCATACTCCCTCTCTCTCCTTCACAAATGAGAAAATTAAATAGAAAAGAAAACGGGAGTCTCCAGAGCCGATTGACCTACACATGGCAGATCCCTTTCACACCCAACCCATCTCGTTCTATCTAATTTCAAGTTGAAGCTCTATTCCATTATAGCACTCGGTAGCCTATTCCACATATCTACAACTGTTACTAAACGGATAGAGGCAGATCCCTTTTACAGCCAATCTCTCTCTCTCTCTCGCTCTTGTTTGTTTGCACAATCTGCTCCTTCTGTAGTTTCTCCATGCTCGATAAGTTAAATGATCTTTTGATATCTGTGACACAGCATTTGTATCCAACACAATACCCTGCTTGCAAAATAACAATAATTATTATTTTTGGGTCATATACTGTAGTACTAAGCTGGATAAGTCAAACAAAGAGGAAGATATACATATATTTAGTTTATTAAACATAAAGGTAAAGGGTAAACGAGAAACAAATGGTTGATCTATATATCTATCTAATTATTGCCTGACGCTGTGGTCCCTGAAGGGGTGGCCATTATGGCTAATGCACAACAATAATAATCAATAGTTCAACCTCAAGCCATATCATAAATCAGGAGTCTCTTGCGACCACAGACAATAATAACATCTTATCTAAGTACAATCTCTTGTTCTACCGTGAGCACTATCGTAATTGCGAAATAATAAAGTTAATTATGGTTATACATTCCGGAGAACCTCAGTATGTTAATATCACGATTCCTGTCTTACCTGGGTTCAGGGAACAGCAGACACTAACTTTGACACTTTTGACTTTTGTTATACTAAGGTCAACATGCAATTTGCTGATCAAGTAGTATAATAGTCTATAGCTTTCACTACTTGAGTTCATTGAATAGCAAGCATCCATCTTTCTGATCAATACTATAATTACCTCGGCAACTTGGGTTCAGTAAGTAAGGCTAGGGATGTGGCGACCCCACCGCCCGTCACTTTGTGGCGCAGGCGCAGATAGTCCCTGGAGGTTGTGACTGGGAATCCCACCTTCAGAATTGCTAGGAGGAGGCTGTAGGTACCAGCCGAACAGGGCGGTACTCCCGGAGAGTGCTAGTCTTAAAACATTCTTAAAATCGCCAAAATAATGGAACAAACGTCTTAACATCTGAAAACTAAACTATTGGGGTTAAACATGAGTGAGAAGGAGGGTCACAAAAACCGACAATCCTCCCTTAACACTGATGGGACCAGGACAAAATATAAGATTGTCTGCAATGGCTCATATCTAGCCATCAGTTAAAATATATTGGTGACATGCAGTCCCTGTGAAGGCACCCATTGACAACTACCTAGTTTCTGATTCTAAGGTAATTCAAGCTGCAGACATAGACACTGCTAGAAATTCAAGTACTGTATAATATGTTCGCATTTTACATTTGGTAACATTTGCAGATTCGGAGAATAGTCACCGGATTTAAGTGGCAGATGATGTGATAACCATATATACTGTATCTGTGAGGGACGTGTGTGGCAGATGATGTGATAACCATATATACTGTATCTGTGAGGGACGTGTGTGGGCAGATGATGTGATAACCATATATACTGTATCTGTGAGGGACGTGTGTGGCAGATGATGTGATAACCATATATACTGTATCTGTGAGGGACGTGTGTGGCAGATGATGTGATAACCATATATACTGTATCTGTGAGGGACGTGTGTGGCAGATGATGTGATAACCATATATACTGTATCTGTGAGGGACGTGTGTGGCAGATGATGTGATAACCATATGTACTGTATCTGTGAGGGACGTGTGTGGCAGATGATGTGATAACCATATATACTGTATCTGTGAGGGACGTGTGTGGCAGATGATGTGATAACCATATATACTGTATCTGTGAGGGACGTGTGTGGCAGATGATGTGATAACCATATATACTGTATCTGTGAGGGACGTGTGTGGCAGATGATGTGATAACCATATATACTGTATCTGTGAGGGACGTGTGTGGCAGATGATGTGATAACCATATATACTGTATCTGTGAGGGACGTGTGTGACAGATGATGTGATAACCATATATACTGTATCTGTGAGGGACGTGTGTGGCAGATGATGTGATAACCATATATACTGTATCTGTGAGGGACGTGTGTGGCAGATGATGTGATAACCATATATACTGTATCTGTGAGGGACGTGTGTGGCAGATGATGTGATAACCATATATACTGTATCTGTGAGGGACGTGTGTGGCAGATGATGTGATAACCATATATACTGTATCTGTGAGGGACGTGTGTGGCAGATGATGTAATAACCATATGTACTGTATCTGTGAGGGACGTGTGTGGCAGATGATGTGATAACCATATATACTGTATCTGTGAGGGACGTGTGTGGCAGATTGACTTGAAGAGTGTGACAGAATAGCTTAGTGGTGAGACTCAATAAGTTCACTCGATTTAAGGGGGGTCACCGGCTTTTGTTTATCTTTCTCTCCTTTTCTCTCTTTCTCTGGCTTGTATCCATTCGGCCCCATTCAGCCAACTGTTTTAAGACGTTTATCCCCATCCAGTTGTCAATTTCTTCCAGGCGAGCGATAGCGAGCCAGCATTTTATGGAGAAATCCGGCTTTGCCGGATAAATTTTTCTATCGAAAAATTTACAAATTTAGCTTGTTGTCAAAACAAAAATATATATATGCTGGCTCGCTGCCGCTCGCCAGGAAAATGTTGACACCTGGATGGGGGTAAACGTCTTAAAACAGTAGGCTGAATGGGGCCGAATGGATACAAGCCAAAGAGGGAGGGAGAGAAAGAGAAAAAAAGCGAGGTGGGCTCTCTTAAAAGCTTCACTATTTACGAGAAGCTGCTCATTAACATTGCTCTTGAACCTAATTCAGAACAAGATACTAATTTAATTGACAGTTAACTGAGTAGTTCACTTATCTTGGTCAATTATTTTGAAAACTGTGGATTAACTTTGCCCATTGATCTAATTCAGAATAAGGAACTAATTGAATTGACAGTTAACTGGGTAGTTCACGAACCTTATTAAGATTAATAGAGCCTTGTAAATAAGTTTTCCAACTGTACATATAATCTAATGACTTATACTAAATTAACTATGTCTGTGTATCCTATGTCCGTACCAATTGTTGTATCTAGAGCACTACATGGAGGGTCTTATGAACTGTTGTGTTTCAAACCACTAGTCACACATTGAGCTTAATAATGATCTTTCTAAGAAAAGGTCAGATAAAAAAGAAATGCGAAGGATATTGAGAGAAGATGAAGGGTTGATTTGTGTATTGTTAAAGAGTAAGGGACAGTCAAGTAGAACATTGTGACTGTTAGATACACAGAGGAATTGGGTTTTGAAAGTAACAAGATTCTCTCTGTCCCAATTGGAATAGTTGATAGATCAAAAGATAGGTGTGTTGTGGCCTCATCCCATGAGTTTTGAAGTAATTGCGTGGTGGGTCGTCGTGTAAAACTAGTTGAATAGTGTAAGGTTGAATCCTCAGCATATCAGTGGATAGGACTAGAGGTACAGTTGAGTACATCATTAATGAATATTACAGAGAGAACTGAAGACAGGCCAGAACCCTGAAGAAAACCAGAGTTGATAGGTTGAGGAAGTGAGTGATGGCTGTCCACAATCGCAGCTATGGAACGGCCAGAAAGGACATTTCTGGTAAAGGCACAAATAGAGGGATAGAAACTCGAGAAGGGTAAGTTAGAATGTAGAGACTTGTGCCAGACTCTATCAAAGGCTTTTAACCCGTGGAGCCCCGGCTAGTTTTGTAATGTATGTTCACCAGAACCCGGCCGGTTTTCAAAAAATGGTTTTATTCCAGAAACAATAGCGAATAGGTTAGGAATGAAGGAAAAACCACGAAAAACCGCTCAAAAAGCTTAAAGAATGGTCCTACAGAGCCCCTGAAAACGTATTTTACAAGAGTAAAAAATTGAAGGCAATTACCCCCAAAAACCAGGTTATTGTGCGCTCACACGCACGCACGTGGACTTTGAGAGTTTTCAACCATCGGCTCGGTTGCGTGGGATACGTACACAGTTCCCATACAAATCTGAGCCCTCTTGAGTGGCTACACCTGAGGTTACGTCGGCGCAATTAGGGTGACGCGTCAGACGCGTCTCTGGGGCTGTGCGTTACATACATCGCCGACGCGTCAGACGCGTCGCTGGGGCTGTACGGGTTAATGTCTAGCTCAATGGAAAAGGTCTTGCTGAAATCCTGAAAGGAGAATGACCAAGAGTTAGTAAGATAAGAAAGGATATCACCAGTAGAGCAGCCCCTAAAGAAGCCATACTTCTGAAAGCAAATAATTAAGACATTTTGAATTGAGTATAGATTCGAAACTTTAGGATGCAAGAAGTGAGAGCAATTGGACGATGACACAGGCATTGGCCCACCACACTTCAGGTGGGCTTCAGCAACACACATGATGGCCCACCACACTTCAGGTGGAACTTAGCAGCTTAGATATCTATGGTGCAAACTTCATTGCAGAAGTGTCAGCTCTCCAACCCCTCAGTTACCTAGGCAATTTGGTCTTCCACTGGTCACTTAGCTGGTTGAAGTAGTCACCTGCATCGTAGGAGATCAGGTCCTTCAGCTCTTGCAATTCCCCACACTCGAGAGGTTTTCTGGGTTTTTACTTTCAGGTTGGTGGGGACAGTGGGGAACGTACATAGTGTTCGGTTCAAAATCGGAGAATATGGATGGCTATGATGTTATCAGGTGAGAGGGGGATAGGGGTTTGTAGGTTCGTGGAGAGCTCAGAGTGGGGAAATAGGGAAAATTGAGGGAGGGAGCTCGTCGAGAGATGAGGGTGGGAGTTCGAGGAGAGCGTATCATATTCTGGCTGCTGAGGGATGTCTTAGACCCTTATATATGCCGTTCCAGGATAACGTCATGCTGTTGATGTTCCTGGTTGACCAATCAGTTCACATGGCAGTTGTCAGTACCCGTCCTTTGATCCTACATCCGGGATTTCCCCGGATAGGTAAGGTCAGGCAATTAGGCCTGGCCAACCACCTGTCTTGTTTTCCTTATTTTACAGGTTCCCCCCTTGGCTTGGTTTGGGTGGTGTGAGTGTGTGTTGGTCTTGGAGGGAGCCGGGCTCGCAATTACAGGGACATGAGTGGAATGGGCGGTAGGGTGATGATGATGTTTTCCTGGTATGAAGGGGGCCAAACCCAAGCATAGTTATTCGGGGCTTCCACTGGGCACATGGGCGACATGGACCCTGATTTCTGGGTCCAGAATACCTGGTTCAACGTGGGCGTGGAGGGGGAGTTGCTGGACCCTTCTTTGGGACAGGTCGAATGAAAGCAAACTTCCAGCATGAAGGGAAGACGTTAGAGGAGAGACAGAGACGATAAAGTGTGCCTAGGTAGGGGGTCAGCACGGAAGCACAGTTTTTTAGTACAACAGGAGGAACACCGTCCAGACCGTACGCCTTCTTAGTATTAAGCCCAGATAGGGTGGAAAGTACATCCTTAGAAGAGATTTATGATGTTATGCATAAGTAGGAGAGAGGGGGGTGGAGAGGGAAGAATAGCACCGGAATCATCCAAGTTGGAGTTTCTAGCAAAAGTTTGAGCGAAGAGTTCAACTTTGTTAGAGGAAGAAGTGACGGTTGTGCCATCAGGGTGGAAAAGGGGAGGGAAAGACGAGGAAGAGAAATTGTTGGAGAGGTTTTTGGCTAGATGCCAGAAAGCTTGGGAAGAGCTAGAGTTGGATAGTTCAGTGTATTTATTATTGATGAAAGAGTGCTTGGCAAGTCAAAGAACAGATTTGCCTTGATTCCGGGCAGAAACATAGGAAGAATTAGATTCTTGAGTTTTAAGGTGTTGGTACTGTTTGATGCTTCCTCCTTGTTGCGGAGAGCAGTAGAACAAGCGTAAGTAAACCAAGATTTGTTTGCATTAGACTGAGAGAAAGAAAATGGAATGTACGCTTCCATGCCCGAGAGGATTACCTCGGTAATGCGTTCAGCGCTCTCCGAGGGTCCTCGGCCAAGGAAGCAAAAGTCATTCCATGGGAAATCAAAGAAGTACTGCTGAAGAGCCTCCCAGTCGGCAGCGCCAAAGTGCCACAAGCGCCGCCGTTTGGGAGGACCGAGTGGCCGTACTGGAGAGATAGGACAGGTAACGGATATAAGTTTATGGTCGGAGGAGCCCAAATGAGAGAAAAGATTGACAGTATAAGAAAAAGGGTTAGAAGTCAGAAATAAGTCAAGAATGTTGGGCCAATCTCCGAAGCGATCCGGGATACGGGTGGGTTGCTGGACCATCTGCTCTAGGTCATTTATGATAGAAAAGACGAAGGCTTGTTCACCAGGTTGGTCAGTAGTAAGAGAGGAGAGCCATTGGCGGTGGTGAACGTTGAAATCTCCTAAGATGGAGATTTCTGAGAAGGGAGAGATGGCTAGAATGTGTTCCACTTTATAGTTTAGATAGTCAAAGAATTTGGGAAAGTCGGTAGAGTTAGAGGAAAGATAGACAGCACAGAAATATTTAGTATGAAAATGACAGGATAGTTTGAGACATAAAGTTGAGAATTCAGAGGAGTCGAAATCGGGAACACGAAAGCAAGTGAGTTTGTTTTGCACGTATGCACAACATCCGCCTTCGGCTTTGACACTAGGATAGAGAAATTAGGAGGATACAGAGAAGGGGCTGCTGGCAGTTGCCAGGGGGGCGAAATGGGGCGAAAGGTGTTAAGATCGACAAACAAATGGGCCGAACGTCTCAAAACAAATATGGCTTAACACGAGAGGGAAAGGGGACCAGAAAATCGACCCATCTCCCATTAAGGGGGGTGACCTGTTTTTGTTCTTTTTCTGGCTTGTATCCATTTGGCCCCATTCAGCCTACTGCATTAAGACGTTTATCCCCATCCAGGTGTAAATTTTTTACTGGTGAGCGGTAGCGAGCCAGCATATTTTTTTATTTTTGTTAGACAGCAGGCTAAATTTGTACATTTTTCGATAGAAAAATGTCTCCGGCGAAGCCGGATTTCTTCATATAATGCTGGCTCGCTATCGCTCGCCAGGAAGAAATCGACACCTAGATGGGGATAAACGTCTTAAAATAGTTGGCTGAATGGGGCCGAATGGATACAAGCCAGAGAAAGAGAGAAAAGGACAGAAATAACAAAAAGCAGGTCACCCCCCTTAATCAGTATCAATAACTTTACAGGCGTTATATTGTCATAGATGAATGGAATCTTACAAAACTTAAATTCAATATCTTTCAGAACGTCTTACTTCTACTCCTGTCAGTACTTCAAAACACCACTACATCGAGCTAGCAATAAAGTCGGAGTCACACGAGCCCTTTTTCGAGCAATTTTTAAGGGCAATTATGGCCTGGAAGCTTCAAAATATAAACTTTATCAGAATTCAGCCGCCTAACATCATCTACCTTCAGTCTAGTTACCGATACCAGTGCGAAAATGTCCCGAAATATTACGAGAAAAAACATGATCATGGAAAATTGACGGAGAAAGCGCGCTCGTGTGACAGAGGCTTAAGGGGAGATTTCCACTTGAGGGATTTTTTTCTGGACCCCTTTCTCCCTCATGTTTAGCCCCATTGCTTTTGAGATTTTAAGACGTTCGCCCTAGTAGTTTTGACATTTTAAGACATTTTGCCCCATTTCTGTAAATTTTAAGACCTTTCGTACCATTAAGGTGTCGATATTTTCCTGGCGAGCAATAGCGAGCCTGTAATTTAAGAGCAACCGGCCTCCGGCCGGGACATTTTTCTACCGAAAAATGTACAAATTTATCTTGAAAGGGGGTCTAGGGGGTGTAATTTTAAGCTTGATGAAAACGTAGGGAACAAACTAAATACCGGTACCTCCCCTTAATACCGGTACCTCCCCTTAATACCGGTACCTCCCCTTAATACCGGTACCTCCCCTTAATACCGGTACCTCCCCTTAATACCGGTACCTCCCCTTAATACCGGTACTTCCCCTTAATACCGGTACCTCCCCTTAATACCGGTACCTCCCCTTAATACCGGTACCTCCCCTTAATACCGGTACCTCCCCTTAATTGTTCCTCACCGCCAGAAATGTCTAAAATAGTGTTTGTGTTTATGCCTTCTTATCTACAGGTATACGCTTTAAGGGGGGATGGGACGGTTTTCTGGACCACTTTCTCCCTCATGTTTATCCCCATTAGTTTTCAGATGTTAAGATGTTTGCCCCATTGGTTAGTCAATTTTAGGACCTTTCGCCACATTTCTTCGTCAAAATTTAGACCTTTCGCGCTATTTAGGTGTCGATTTTTTCCCTGGCGAACGATAGTGAGCCTGTAATGTTGGAAGAACCGGCCTTCGGCCGGAACATTTTTCTACCGAAAAATGTATAAATTAATCTAGAAGGGGGATCTAATGGATGTTTTTAAATTTGATAGGAGGTCTAGGGAGGAAACTAGAAAAATAATTAATACATTAAAAAAATCACCCAAAAACTGAACCATCCCTCCTTAAAAAATCGCCCAAAAAGTTAACCATCCCTCCTTAAAAAATCGCCCAAAAAGTGAACCATCTCCCCTTAACCCCTTCAGTACCGCCAACGGCTTTGTAACTGTAATCTGGCTTCTATTATACGATTTTATTCAGTTTCAAAAGAGCCTAGAGCAATTAATAGGCTTCGAACTATCTCACTTAACCCTTTTTGCTATTACAGATTCTTCTTAAACTGCACACAATCCCTTAAACTGCACACAATCCCTTAAACTGCACACAATCCCTTAAACTGCACACAATCCCTTAAACTGCACACAATCCCTTAAACTGCACACAATCCCTTAAACTGCACACAATCCCTTAAACTGCACACAATCCCTTTTAAACTGCACACAATCCCTTTTAAACTGCACACAATCCCTTTTAAACTGCCCACATTCCCTTAAACTCCACACAACCGCTTAAACCGCACACAATGCCATAAACTGCACACAATCCTTTAAACTGCACACAATCCCTTAAACTGCACACAATCCCTTAAACTGCACACAATCCCTTAAACTGCACACAATCCCCTAAATGTAGCTAGCATATCATTGGAAACACGTCGCCGGAACAGCAGGGGTTAAGGGGAAGTAGTCATTGTTTGCATGACTGTTTAACCCCATTAGTTTTCACATTTTAAGACTTTCGCCCATTTCTTTGTCAGTATTAAGGGGAGGTATTTAGTTTGTTCCCTACGTTTTCATCAAGCTTAAAATTACACCCCCTAGACCCCCTTTCAAGATAAATTTGTACATTTTTCGGTAGAAAAATGTCCCGGCCGGAGGCCGGTTGCTCTTATATTACAGGCTCGCTATCGCTCGCCAGGAAAAAATCGACACCTTAATGGCACGAAAGGTCTTCAAATTGACAGAAATCGGGCAAAATGTCTTAAAATGTCCAAACTACTAGGGCGAACGTCTTAAAATCTCAAAAGCAATGGGGCTAAACATGAGGGAGAAAGGGGTCCAGAAAAAATCCCTCAAGTGGAAATCTCCCCTTAAGACCTTTCATGCCATTTAGGTGTCGATTTTGTCCTGGCGAGCGATAAGGAGCCTGTAATTTAGTATTATTCTATCGAAAAATGTACTAATTTATCTTGAAGGGGTATCTTTGGGATGTATGTATTTAAAGTTTGATAGAGGTTAAGGGAGCTAACTAATATATACTGTATATATATATATATATATATATATATATATATATATATATATATATATATATATATATATACCGGTAATAATAAAACTAATAAATAGATAAATATAATAACGTACCCTTTACTAAACAGACAAAATGGGTTGTGACAATGAAAGCGCTGAAGAAGTTACCTAATCATAAGAAGGGGTTATGACAATTCTAGGGGGCATAAACAAGAAGGCGAGGATGGACAGGGTAATAGGTAGAGTTTGTGGATTAACACAGCTATTAATATTGTTGGACAAAATTAATCCATATTATGGTAGCCATTTGAGATTTGTATATTTTATTATGAACAAATAAACTGAAGGTTATATTATTTAGGTGAGCGATATTGAAGGTTATATTATTTAGGTGAGCGATATTGAAGGTTATATTACTTAGGTGAGCGATATTGAAGGTTATATTACTTAGGTGAGCGATATTGAAGGTTATATTATTTAGGTGAGCGATATTGAAGGTTATATTATTTAGGTGAGCGATATTGAAGGTTATATTACTTAGGTGAGCGATATTGAAGGTTATATTATTTAGGTGAGCGATATTGAAGGTTATATTATTTAGGTGAGCGATATTGAAGGTTATATTACTTAGGTGAGCGATATTGAAGGTTATATTATTTAGGTGAGCGATATTGAAGGTTATATTATTTAGGTGAGCGATATTGAAGGTTATATTACTTAGGTGAGCGATATTGAAGGTTATATTATTTAGGTGAGCGATATTGAAGGTTATATTACTTAGGTGAGCGATATTGAAGGTTATATTATTTAGGTGAGCGATATTGAAGGTTATATTATTTAGGTGAGCGATATTGAAGGTTATATTACTTAGGTGAGCGATATTGAAGGTTATATTATTTAGGTGAGCGATATTGAAGGTTATATTATTTAGGTGAGCGATATTGAAGGTTATATTACTTAGGTGAGCGATATTGAAGGTTATATTATTTAGGTGAGCGATATTGAAGGTTATATTATTTAGGTGAGCGATATTGAAGGTTATATTACTTAGGTGAGCGATATTGAAGGTTATATTATTTAGGTGAGCGATATTGAAGGTTATATTATTTAGGTGAGCGATATTGAAGGTTATATTACTTAGGTGAGCGATATTGAAGGTTATATTATTTAGGTGAGCGATATTGAAGGTTATATTATTTAGGTGAGCGATATTGAAGGTTATATTACTTAGGTGAGCGATATTGAAGGTTATATTATTTAGGTGAGCGATATTGAAGGTTATATTATTTAGGTGAGCGATATTGAAGGTTATATTTAGGTGAGCGATATTGAAGGTTATATTATTTAGGTGAGCGATATTGAAGGTTATATTACTTAGGTGAGCGATATTGAAGGTTATATTATTTAGGTGAGCGATATTGAAGGTTATATTATTTAGGTGAGCGATATTGAAGGTTATATTACTTAGGTGAGCGATATTGAAGGTTATATTATTTAGGTGAGCGATATTGAAGGTTATATTATTTAGGTGAGCGATATTGAAGGTTATATTACTTAGGTGAGGCGATATTGAAGGTTATATTATTTAGGTGAGCGATATTGAAGGTTATATTATTTAGGTGAGCGATATTGAAGGTTATATTACTTAGGTGAGCGATATTGAAGGTTATATTATTTAGGTGAGCGATATTGAAGGTTATATTATTAGGTGAGCGATATTGAAGGTTATATTATTTAGGTGAGCGATATTGAAGGTTATATTATTTAGGTGAGCGATATTGAAGGTTATATTATTTAGGTGAGCGATATTGAAGGTTATATTACTTAGGTGAGCGATATTGAAGGTTATATTATTTAGGTGAGCGATATTGAAGGTTATATTATTTAGGTGAGCGATATTGAAGGTTATATTACTTAGGTGAGCGATATTGAAGGTTATATTATTTAGGTGAGCGATATTGAAGGTTATATTATTTAGGTGAGCGATATTGAAGGTTATATTACTTAGGTGAGCGATATTGAAGGTTATATTATTTAGGTGAGCGATATTGAAGGTTATATTACTTAGGTGAGCGATATTGAAGGTTATATTATTTAGGTGAGCGATATTGAAGGTTATATTACTTAGGTGAGCGATATTGAAGGTTATATTATTTAGGTGAGCGATATTGAAGGTTATATTATTTAGGTGAGCGATATTGAAAGTTATATTACTTAGGTGAGCGATATTGAAGGTTATATTATTTAGTTGAGCGATATTGAAGGTTATATTACTTAGGTGAGCGATATTGAAGGTTATATTACTTAGGTGAGCGATATTGAAGGTTATATTACTTAGGTGAGCGATATTGAAGGTTATATTACTTAGGTGAGCGATATTGAAGGTTATATTATTTAGGTGAGCGATATTGAAGGTTATATTACTTAGGTGAGCGATATTGAAGGTTATATTACTTAGGTGAGCGATATTCATATTATAAAAAATAAAAATAAGAATCCAAAAGTCAGAAAAGTTCGAAACACATGCCTGCAAAAATAGTTAGAATTACTAGGCTTTACAGAGTATCTATGGCATGGAATTTGTATAGACAACTATATCAATCTAGCACCAAGCAAGTTGCTGATGTTGATGGAAAAATAAAGTCCCAATATGTTGCCAGGAAACCTCCATAATGTGAGTTGGCCTTAAGGGGGGTCACCGCCTTTTTTGTTTTTATCTTTCTCTCCTTTTCTCGCTTTCTCTGGCTTGTATCCATTCGGCCCCATTCAGCCAACTGTTTTAAGACGATTACCCCCATCCAGGTGTGAATATTTTCCTGGCGAGCGGTAGCGAGCCAGCATATATATTTTTTTGTTTTGACAGCAAGCTAAATTTGTATATTTTTCGATAGAAAAATTTCTCCGGCGAAGCCGGATTTCTCCATACAATGCTGGCTCGCCAGGAAAAAATCTACACCTGGATGGGGATAAACGTCTTAAAACAGTTGGCTGAATGGGGCCGAATGGATACAAGCCAGAGAAACAGAGAAAAGGAGATGAAAGATAACAAAAAAACGGTGTCCCTCCCCCCCCCTCTTAAAAGTTATAAGGGACGGTCGGTCGGTGTGTCTGTGTCTGTGTGTCAGGGTGTGTGTGTGTGTCAGGGTTTGTGTGTGTGTGTGTGTCAGGGTGTGGGTGTGTGTGTGTGTGTGTGTCATGGTTTGTGTGTGTGTGTGTGTCTGGGTTTGTGTGTGTGTGTCAGGGTTTGTGTGTATGTGTCAGGGTGTGTCAGGGTGTGTGTGTGTGTGTGTGTCAGGGTGTGGGTGTGTGTCTGGGTGTGTGTGTGTGTGTCTGTGTCATGGTTTGTGTGTGTGTGTGTGTGTCTGGGTTTGTGTGTGTGTGTCAGGGTGTGTGTCTGTGTCATGGTTTGTGTGTCAGGTGTGTGTGTCAGGGTTTGTGTGTCAGGCTTCGGGCTTATCGGGTGTTGAGAGGCGTCACCAGCCCGATCCTCGACCCTAATAGAAGCTAATAGAGAAATCAGATGAGGGGGCCCACAACAAATCAGGCGGAGGCGCGTCTGGGGAACTGATAAAGGTGAGGCGGATGGATGGTCAGGTAGAGGGGGGTAGGGGGGGGGGGGGGTAGAAGGAGGAATGTAGGGAGGGAGAGAGAGAGAGAGAGAGAGTTAGTGTGAGATAACTTGGTAAAGAAGAGGGGGATGGATGGCCCGGTAGAGAGAGGTGGGGTTGAAGGAGGAATGTAGAGAGAGAGAGAGAGAGAGAGAGCGAGAGAGAGAGAGAGTGTGAGATAACTTGGTAAAGAAGTGGGGGATGGATGGCCCGGTAGAGAGAGGTGGGGTTGAAGGAGGAATGTAGAGAGAGAGAGAGAGAGAGAGAGAGAGAGTGTGAGATAACTTGGTAAAGAAGAGGGGGATGGATGGCCCGGTAGAGAGAGGTGGGGTTGAAGGAGGAATGTACAGAGAGAGAGAGAGAGAGAGTGAGATAACTTGGTAAAAGAGAGGTAGAGAGAGAGCAAGAGAGTGATAAAAAGGAGTAGGCTTAGAGGAAACAAGATATGTAGAGAGAGAGAGAGAGAGGTTTTCATAGAACCACTGACCACACAGACCTTACGACCCAAGAGAGGTGGTCAAGACTTATTTCTAATAGAGATAGCAATGCCCCACCTTAAGGAAAGTGGAAGAAAGGGACAGCACAATAGAGAGAGAGAGCGAGAGAGAGCAAGCTTGTGGAATGCTTAGAGTGACCTGTAAGACCTTAATATTTATATGAAATAATTATTGTTCTATTTTGTATACAATGTTCATGACAATTGTCCCTAACCTAATAGGTGGAACAATTACACTTATGGGGGGTGACCTGATTTTTGTTATTTCTGTCCTTTTCTCTCTTTCTCTGGCTTGTATCCATTCGGCCCCATTCAGCCAACTATTTTAAGACGTTTATCCCCATCTAGGTGTCGATTTCTTCCTGGCGAGCAATAGCAAGCCAGCATTATATGAAGAAATCCGGCTTCGCCGGAGAAATTTTTCTATCGAAAAATGTACATATTTAGCCTGCTGTCAAACAAAAATTAAAAATATGCTGGCTCGCTATCGCTGACCAGTAAATAATCGACACCTGGATGGGGATAAATGTCTTAAAACAGTAGGCTGAATGGGCGAATGGATACAACCAAGAAGCAGGTCACCCTCCTTAACGCAATCATTATAAATTATAACAGTTGAGGTAATAAAGGCAGTTGAAGATTATACTGTACCTAGGCCAGGTTGTAAACACAATCCCAAGTCACATATGCGAAATTAAGTGAATACTAGGCATGGAGTGGAGTACTTTGAAGACTAAGCGTGGAGTGGAGTACTTTGAAGACTAGGCATGGAGTGGAGTACTTTGAAGACTAGGCATGGAGCGGAGTACTTTGAAGACTAGGCGTGGAGTGGAGTACTTTGAAGACTAGGCATGGAGTGGAGTACTTTGAAGACTAGGCATGGAGTGGAGTACTTTGAAGACTAGGCATGGAGTGGAGTACTTTAAAGACTAGGCATGGAGTGGAGTACTTTGAAGACTAGGCATGGAGTGGAGTACTTTGAAGACTAGGCGTGGAGTGGAGTACTTTGAAGACTAGGCATGGAGTGGAGTACTTTGAAGACTAGGCATGGAGTGGAGTACTTTGAAGACTAGGCGTGGAGTGGAGTACTTTGAAGACTAGGCATGGAGTGGAGTACTTTAAAGACTAGGCATGGAGTGGAGTACTTTGAAGACTAGGCATGGAGTGGAGTACTTTGAAGACTAGGCGTGGAGTGGAGTACTTTGAAGACTAGGCATGGAGTGGAGTACTTTGAAGACTAGGCATGGAGTGGAGTACTTTGAAGACTAGGCATGGAGTGGAGTACTTTGAGGACTAGGCATGGAGTGGAGTACTTTGAAGACTAGGCATGGAGTGGAGTACTTTGAAGAAATCGAAATCTATTACGAAAATTAAGCTACTCAATTCTTAAAGAGGAAAGTGTACAAACAATGTGTCTCCTAGTACTAATTTATAGTTCAGAAACTTGAAGTATAGCAAAGACCTTTGAACGTAAACTTTGGAGTGTTCAAACAGGAATGGAGATAATAATGTTAGACATTACTTGGAGAAATGAAATTATTCAAGAGAGCCGCGAAAGGTAGAAGCCAACCTCACTATTATAATCCATTTTTATTAATTTCACCACAACACCAAACACTTCCAATTAAATTAATGAAAGTATATAATTATGTGATCCACCAGGATTCGAACCCGGGTTATCACACACAAATTTTTAGACACTCTAACCATTACACCACCAGGACGGTTAAAGGCACACGCCTACGACTTATTATCCATTCTCAATTACTGGATATTAATCTAATCATGTTCATACTCCCACCGCACTATGGTAGCCTAATGTTTAAGTGAGAGGAAAGAATATTCATGGGGCACAGATCATTTAGAGAAAATTATCTTAGGTGAGCCATATGTTACGAAGAGATAATAATAGATGGGCTACTATAGTCTATTCCCTGTAAGTAGGCGAGACATCATGACCTCTATCCTCTATAACTCAAGAAGGGCTAGAGCAAATTGGCTGTAAATGTCCACATCTATTCCTTGACTGACTTTTCTCAAATAGTAGAAATATTAGCTCGGTTACTATAGTCGTTTTTGAGTTACAGAGGATAGAGGTCATGATTTCTCGCCTACTTACAGCGAATAGACTATAGAACGACAAAATGGAGCTAGATATGGAGATAGAAGAAGAGGTGGACAGAAGACAAGATGGAAGGGTTACCTCTGAAAGTTTGACTGTATATGGTAGAACAAACTAATATATGACCGTTCGAGTTGAAACGTTTGGGAGAGACCATTGTCCTACATTGGACCAACTCTGTGGATGATGATGATGATGTACAGTTGGTCACATGAATTTGTATGCTCGTCATGATATTTTGTGTGAAAGCAAAGTATAGTAAAACTGACAAGAAACAGAAAAAAAAAAATATATATATATATGAAACAGTTAATGTATCATATATATTAACGTCTGCATAAGAAACTAAACTCTTAATTCAATGATACTATTTATCCTTCTGTACATAAAATCACAGGTTGGATCCAAACAAACGGTTGTAGGAACGCTGAAAGCAGTGACATGGAATAGGGTGGTCAGCATGGAACTAAGAAGTCATTGTATGATATTGTGGTAGTCCCGACATTGACATACTAGAGGCATACTGGCATGGACGTTGTTGGAGAGGCACAAATCAAGAGTGAGAGAGTGGAAATGAGTTACTTGAGAAGTGCATGTGGAGTTACATGGAGGGATAGAGAGACAAATGAGGATGTACGAGAGCGGTGTGGTGTAGATGAGCTTGCAAGTGCGAAAAGGAACACCTTGAGATGGTTCGGCCATGTGGAATATATGGGAAGCGAGAGAATAACTAAGAGAGTGTACGAGAGTGAGGTGGAAAGACAGAGAGGTTGAAGAAGACCGAGAGAGAGGTGGAAGAACACAGTTGAGAGGTACATGAGGGAAAGCGGTGTTGGATGGGAGGAGGGGCGTCGGCTGACAGGGGACAGAGGTACATGGGGGTGATTATTTGTGGCCACCCCTTTGGAGATCATGACTTCTGGCAATAGATAGATAGATACTGTAGATAGATAGCTAGATAGATAGATAGGATACAAATTTAGAGAGCACGGGATGTTCCAGTGTCTCTCAATAATAGTATCTTGTTTAGCTGAACCCCCACATTTTTGAGAACTTGTTGATATGAAACCTTTAAACTCATAATTCTCACTTGAATCTACAGATTTGGCATCAATGAAGACAACACTCTTAAGGAGAGACAGACCGTTTGTTTGGTCATTCATTCCTTTATTTCTTAGTTTCCTCACTAGACCTCCATCAAGCTTAAAACAAAAAACCCTAGACCCCACTTCAAGGTAAATTTGTACATTTTTCGATAGAAAAATTTCCCGGCCGAAGGCCGGTTTCTCTTAAAATGTCAGGCTCGCTATCGCTCGCCATGAAAAAATCGATAACTAAATGGCACGAAAGGTCATAAAATTGACAACAAAAATGGGGCGAAAGGTTTTAAAATCGCCAAACTAATGGGCCGAACGTCTTAAAAGTGTCAACACTAATGGGGCTAGACATGAAGGAGAAGGGGGTCCAGAAAAACGGTCCATCTCTCCTTAAATCTCTGTTGCTATGACTCTACTGGATCCCATCTCTCTCTGTTTTACCACAACAGTAGCAACTTATCAGGTCCTTCCCGGCCTTGTGTTTAAGGGGGGATGGGCCGGTTTTGTGGACCACTTTCTCCCTCATGTTTAGCCCCATTAGTTTTCAGATGTTAAGATGTTTGCCCCATTAGTTAGTCGATTTTAAGACCTTTCGCTCCATTTCTTCGTCAATATTTAGACCTTTCGTGCTATTTAGGTGTCGATTTTTTCCTTGGCCAACGCTAGTGAGCCTGTAATGTTGGAAGAGCCTGCCTTCGGCTGGGAAATTTTTCTACCGAAATATGTACAAATTAATCTACTGTAGAAGGGGGATCTAATGGATGTTTTTTTTGTTTTAATTTGATGGAGGTTTAGGGAGGAAACCTAAAAAATAATGAATACATGCAATAATCGCCCAAAAAGTGAACCATCCCCCCTTAAGGGGAGGTATTTAGTTTGTTCACTAGACCTCCATCAACCTTAAAATTACACCCCCTTGAGTCCCTTTCAAGATAAATTTGTACATTTTTCGGTAGAAAAATGTCCCGGCCGAAGGCTGGTTCCTTTTAAATTACAGTCTCGCTATCGCTCGCCAGGATAAAATCGACACCTAAATGGCACGAAAGGTCTTAATATGGGGTGAAAGTTCTTAAAATCGCTAAACTACTGGGGCAAACATTTTATAATATCAAAAGCAATGGGGCTAAACAAGAAACGAGAAAGGGGTCAAGAAAAAATCCCTCCAGTGGATATCTCCCCTTAATTAAGGAAGTGTGTTTCTTGACTGCTGGAACTAATAGCATTAGACATTTGTTAGCTAATGTGCTGACTAGATTTAGAAGATTGAAACTTTGCCAACTGGTCCCCTATAATTGTTCTGGATTGATTCCGTAGACTGAACACCTTCACTGTGATCATTGTTTCGTCCATGTTTACTCTTATCATCTAAACCTACTACAGACATCTTATGGGTAAGGGAATATTTATTGGCCAGAACAGCTGCTTTCAAGGATCAAATGAGTACAAAGAAAATTAAGCAACAACAGGTCTAGTGATCTTTATGAGGCTGCTTGTAACTGAGCTATCTATCCAATTATGATAATAGGAATGTATAACACAGCATAAAGTGATACTGTTCGTTTGTTAGTTCAGTTAATCGGGGGTGGGGGGTGGGGGGGGATAAGAGCGATATATTCATCTAGTACATTTTTAAAAAGTTTGAACAGTACTAAATAACGAGGTAGTCTATTCCATATGTTTATGACTCAATTTAAACAAAAATACTTTGCCTAATGTGAATGGAAGGGTTTCCAATTATCTTGCAACCATTTCCTCTAGTGTAGTTTGAATGATCTATAGTGAAGTATTTCTTGGCATCCATATTGTCAATACCCTTAAACATTTTAAACATCGGCATTAGCTCCCATCTTAGCCTGCGCTTTTTGTCTGTTGAAGTCATCAATGAAATCTGAAAAGTCCAGGGTTCTTAGTAAGCCGGAGTCACACGAGCCCTTTTTCGAGCAATTTTTACGGGCAATTATGGTCTGCAAGCTTCAATAATTACACTTTATCAGAATTCGGCTGCCTAACATAATCTACCTTCAGTCTAGTTGCCGATACCAGTGCAAAAAAGACCCGAAATAATCCGAGAAAAACTTGCTCATGGAAAATTGACGGAAAAAGCGCTCGTGTGACAGCGGCTTAACTCGCTCTCTATGTTCATGATGGAAAGGTTACTCAGTCTTTCTTGTCTCGTGCTGTGTCTTAGTTCAGTTTTAATTAGCTATATCTTGGAGAAAGAGCGTTCAGGGGAGGCAGACCGTTTTTCTGGACCCCCTTCTTCCTGATGTTTAGCCCCACTAGTTTTGAGATTATAAGACGTTCGGCCCATTAGTTTGACGATTTTAACACCTTTCGCCCCATTTCGTTGTAAATTTTAAGACCTTTTGTGCCATTTAGGTGTCGATTATTTCCTGGCGAGCGATAGCGAGCCTGCAATTTTAAGAGGAATCGGCCTTCGGCCGGGAAATTTTTCTACCGAAAAATGTACACATTTGTCTTGAAGGGGGGTGTAGGGTTTTTTTTCTAAGCATGATGGAGGTCTAGGGAGGAACCTAAAAAATTATATATGAATAAATTAATTAATAGACCAAACAAACGGCCAGTCTCCCCTTAACCGCCAAAATAGCTTACCATCATAAACATGTATTTACTAAATGTTATTTCTGTGTTAGGGAAATGTTTGTACTAAGCAATGTTCATGAACAAATGTATATATCCTTAGTTCAACAAATGTATATATCCTTAGTTCAACAAATGTATATATCCTTAGTTCAACAAATGTATATATCCTTAGTTCAACAAATGTATATATCCTTAGTTCAACAGATGTATATATCCTTAGTTCAACAAATGTATATATCCTTAGTTCAACAAATGTATATATCCTTAGTTCAACAGATGTATATATCCTTAGTTCAACAAATGTATATATCCTTAGTTCAACAAATGTATATATCCTTAGTTCAACAAATGTATATATCCTTAGTTCAACAAATGTATATATCCTTAGTTCAACAGATTTGGATTGAATGGGGAAAGTTGAGGGTAAAAGGTCTGGCGAGGATGCAAACAAGCTAGATATATACAGTATATCAACAAGTTCAGATTCAAGAGAAGGTTGGAGATCATCTGGATAGGAGGACACCAAATTTGCAGCAGACTGTTTTATTGCAGACACTTCAGAGAGTAAACCTGAAGCTATGTTAGATAGGAATCCAAAATGGTATCAACTTCCTTGTATGCTTCAAGATGCTGTTGTAGAGCATTAATCACTGTCCACAAGAACAAGGAACACTTCAGGTCTAAAGCTGGAGTCACACAAGCCCTTTTTCGAGCAAGTTTTACGGGCAATTATGGTCTGGAAGCGTAACAAATTACAAATTATTATAATTCAGCCGCCTAACATAATCTATATTCAGTCTAATTACCGATACCAGTGCGAAAATGTTATGAAATAATACGAGAAAAAACTTGCTCATGGAAAATTGACGGAAAAAGCGCTTGTGTTACAGCGGCTTTAATCTGTCTCTTGGTGATAACATTGTTTCTTCTGCACATCCTTCATCAACGGTTATGTATACATACACGTTGCTGTTCTGACTCGTACTTCATCAACGGTTATGTATACATACACGTTGCTGTTCTGACTCGTACTTCATCAACGGTTATGTATACATACACGTTGCTGTTCTGACTCGTACTTCATCAACGGTTATGTATACATACACGTTGCTGTTCTGACTCGTACTTCATCAACGGTTATGTATACATACACGTTGCTGTTCTGACTCGTACTTCATCAACGGTTATGTATACATACACGTTGCTGTTCTGACTCGTACTTCATCAACGGTTTTGTATACATACACGTTGCTGTTCTGACTCGTACTTCATCAACGGTTATGTATACATACACGTTGCTGTTCTGACTCGTACTTCTGCACATCCTTCATCAACGGTTTTGTATACATACACGTTGCTGTTCTGACTCGTACTTCATCAACGGTTTTGTATACATACACGTTGCTGTTCTGACTCGTACTTCATCAACGGTTTTGTATACATACACGTTGCTGTTCTGACTCGTACTTCATCAACGGTTTTGTATACATACACGTTGCTGTTCTGACTCGTACTTCATCAACGGTTTTGTATACATACACGTTGCTGTTCTGACTCGTACTTCATCAACGGTTTTGTATACATACACGTTGCTTTTCTGACTCGTACTTCATCAACGGTTTTGTATACATACACTTTGCTGTTCTGACTCGTACTTCATCAACGGTTTTGTATACGTACACGTTGCTGTTCTGACTCGTACTTCATCAACGGTTTTGTATACGTACACGTTGCTGTTCTGACTCGTACTTCATCAACGGTTTTGTATACATACACGTTGCTGTTCTGACTCGTACTTCATCAACGGTTTTGTATACATACGCTTTGCTGTTCTGACTCGTACTTCATAAACGGTTTTGTATACATACACGTTGCTGTTCTGACTCGTACTTCATCAACGGTTTTGTATACATACACGTTGCTGTTCTGACTCGTACTTCATCAACGGTTTTGTATACATACACGTTGCGGTTCTGACTCGTACTTCATCAACGGTTTTGTATACATACACGTTGCTGTTCTGACTCGTACTTCTGCACATCCTTCATCAACGGTTTTGTATACATACACGTTGCTGTTCTGATTCGTACTTCATCAACGGTTTTGTATACATACACGTTGCTGTTCTGACTCGTACTTCATCAACGGTTTTGTATACATACACGTTGCTGTTCTGACTCGTACTTCATCAACGGTTTTATATACATACACGTTGCTGTTCTGACTCGTACTTCATCAACGGTTTTGTATACATACACGTTGCTTTTCTGACTCGTACTTCATCAACGGTTTTGTATACATACACTTTGCTGTTCTGACTCGTACTTCATCAACGGTTTTGTATACGTACACGTTGCTGTTCTGACTCGTACTTCATCAA
Source organism: Paralithodes platypus (assembly GCA_032716605.1). NCBI lineage: Eukaryota > Metazoa > Arthropoda > Malacostraca > Decapoda > Lithodidae > Paralithodes > Paralithodes platypus. The sequence goes on from CM064527.1 coordinate 28,269,128, forward strand.
CGGTTTTGTATACGTACACGTTGCTGTTCTGACTCGTACTTCATCAACGGTTTTGTATACGTACACGTTGCTGTTCTGACTCGTACTTCATCAACGGTTTTGTATACATACACGTTGCTGTTCTGACTCGTACTTCATCAACGGTTTTGTATACATACACTTTGCTGTTCTGACTCGTACTTCATCAACGGTTTTGTATACATACACGTTGCTGTTCTGACTCGTACTTCATCAACGGTTTTGTATACATACACGTTGCTGTTCTGACTCGTACTTCATCAACGGTTTTGTATACATACACGTTGCTGTTCTGACTCGTACTTCATCAACGGTTTTGTATACATACACGTTGCTGTTCTGACTCGTACTTCATCAACGGTTTTGTATACATACACTTTGCTGTTCTGACTCGTACTTCATCAACGGTTTTGTATACATACACTTTGCTGTTCTGACTCGTACTTCATCAACGGTTTTGTATACATACACATTGCTGTTCTGACTCGTACTTCATCAACAGTTTTGTATACTGTACATACACGTTGCTGTTCTGACTCGTGCTTCATCAACGGTTTTGTATACATACACGTTGCTGTTCTGACTCGTACTTCATCAACGGTTTTGTATACATACACGATGCTGTTCTGACTCGTACTTCATCAACGGTTTTGTATACATACACGTTGCTGTTCTGACTCGTACTTCATCAACGATTTTGTATACATACACGTTGCTGTTCTGACTCGTACTTCATCAACGGTTTTGTATACATACACGTTGCTGTTCTGACTCGTACTTCATCAACGGTTTTGTATACATACACGTTGCTGTTCTGACTCGTACTTCATCAACGGTTTTGTATACATACACTTTGCTGTTCTGACTCGTACTTCATCAACGGTTTTGTATACATACACGTTGCTGTTCTGACTCGTACTTCATCAACGGTTTTGTATACATACACTTTGCTGTTCTGACTCGTACTTCATCAACGGTTTTGCATACATACACGTTGCTGTTTTGACTCGTACTTCATCAACGGTTTTGTATACATGCACGTTGCTGTTCTGACTCGTACTTCATCAACGGTTATGTATACATACACGTTGCTGTTCTGACTCGTACTTCTGCACATCCTTCATCAACGGTTATGTACACATACACGTTGCTGTTCTGACTCGTACTTGTTGTCACCACAAACCTTAATGCCTTGGGATTCATAGTGGTCAAACTTTGTTTGCTAAAGCCGCTGTCACACGAGCGCTTTTTCCGTCAATAAATTTTGTTCTCGTATTATTTCGGGACATTTCCGCACTGCTATCGGGAACTAGACTGAAGGTAGATTATGTTAACCGGCTGAATTGTGATAAAGTATAATTTTGTAAGCTTCCAGGCCAGTAAAAATTGTTCGAAAGAAGCCCGGCTTAAGTCTCCACACAATTAGCAATGAATTCTAATAAAGACACCATCACATTGAAACACAATGTATAGTCTTGGAGAGAGAGGCTTGTTCTGGACCACAACATTCTACTTGTTCTGGACCACAACATTCTACTTGTTCTGGACCACAACATTCTACTTGTTCTGGACCACAACATTCTACTTGTTCTGGACCACAACATTCTACTTGTTCTGGACCACAACATTCTACTTGTTCTGGACCACAACATTCTACTTGTTCTGGACCACAACATTCTACTTGTTCTGGACCACAACATTCTAATCCTACTATCAATTTCTGCAGCATTTGTGGCTTTTCCTTCCAGAGTGAACTTTGGAACTCTCTCCCTTATCAATCTTTCCTTCATCCTATGACTCAAACTGCTTTAAAGTTCGTGTGTCCAGGCAATTTGTCCCCAACGTCCCTTGAATTTGGCTCATATAACTTTTTTGGCTTTGGAGGAGGCACTTGTTACAGGCAACCTGCCTTTTTATCCTTCATACACATAGAATATAATTATATAAAAAGGTTCCACACCACCCCTCCTCTGCTAACCCTTATCTTCTCTTTCTCAATGAAACTCAATTGTCACACACACACACACACACACACACACACACACACACACACACACACACACACACAGTACAAGTTGTTGTTACGCTTTCTTGTGAACGAGGTTATCTTGGAGGTGTATCTTAATTAAGAAACTGTACGGTCGGTATTAATCTTATGATTAGTAGAATGGGCTCATGTAGCACTTGGCCAAGCCATTGATATCTTGTGCTCAATTGTATCTGAATTATTGGATCACAAATAGTTAGTATATCAACGTATATTAGTGCCTGTCCGCATTCACTCTATGGACCAGTAAATTAAAGTTAAAAAGTCAAGTTGTGTTTCTAGCAGCCCCCCACAGAGACGACCCCAGCAGGCACTCAGCTCAAGGGCCACCTCTTGAGTAGTTACACTGAGCAGTAGCAGGGGTGGAGGGCCGGGTGGAGGGCCAGCTGGAGGGAGGGAGGGAGGGAGAGAGAGAGAGAGAGAGAGAGACAGAGAGAGAGAGAGAGAGAGTGAGAGAGAGCCAGAGACAGAGAGAGAGAGAGAATGAGATAGAGAGAGAGAGATAGACAGAAAGAGAGAGAGAGAGAAAGAGACAGACAGAGAGAGAGAGAGATATTAACGACAGAAAAATATATATCTTGATACACACACACACACACACACATTATAATATGCAAATTACTATGGACGCACTGACCAAAAAAGTACTTCTTATTGATAATTATAACTTTGTATATTCAGTCAAGACCCTCGATATTGATACCTTGGTTTTCATACCGTACAACATGGCATTATGCACTGCAAACAATTATGGGTATGAAATGGTTTCTTAAGGGAGCCCACCTCGCTTTTTGCTCTTTCTCTCCCTCTCTCTTTGGCTTGTATCCATTCGTCCCCATTCAGCTTACTATTTTAAGACGTTTACCCCCATCCAGGTGTGAATATTTTCCTGGCGAGCGGTAGCGAGCCAGCATCTATATATTTTTGTGTTAACAGAAAGCTAAATTTGTAAATTTTTCGATAGAAAAATTTCTCCGGCGAAGCCGGATTTCTCCATACAATGCTGGCTCGCTATCGCTCGCTAGGAAGACATGGACACATGGATGGGGATAAACGTCTTAAAACAGTTGGCTGAATGGGGCCGAATGAATACAAGCCAGAGAAAGAGAGAAAAGGAGAGAAAGATAAAAAAAAGCAGGTGACCCCCCTTAATGAAAATCAACATTAGGTAGGCAGAATAGAGGGTTACCAATGAATATTAACCAACATCATTCATCCAACATAATCATATTAAATTATCAATACTACTGCTGAGCTTAACGATCTCAATAACAAATTTAGTCTTACACACATTAAAGCTAAAACTAAATTATTATATTGGTTAGGCTCGCTGTTTCAAAGAACGTTTTTTTCTAGCATTTTTCTGGCATTTTTTTCGGAAGCTTTGTGGGAGCTTCCGAATTAAAGTTTGAATCTGAATCAAGCAAACCATGATTTTCTGCCTTTAGTCAAGTTGCCGATACCTCTGCTATAAAAGCTCTATTGTCAAGCTGCCGATATCTATGCTATAAGAGCTCCATAGTCAAGTTGCCGATACCTATGATTTAAGAGCTCCATAGTCTAGCTGCCGATACCTTTGTTATAAGAGCTCAGAAATGTTGTCAAAATTAAGATGCCGATCGAAAGTTGTTGGAAAAGAGTGTCCGTGTAATTTGGTTTTGAAGCACTCGGGTGTCGAACCAATTAATCACTCTTAGACACTGATCTTTTCGAACCTGTTCGTGTTAGCTAGAAATTAAATATTTTAAAATGTTCCTAAATATAGTTAACCCTTTCAGAATTTGAGGACGCATTATTGGTTGATATTGACTAACTTTAAAGGATTTTACTCAAGTTTAGAAGGCCTTCTAGGAATCAAAGGGGTGAACTCTGTCTCAATTAACCCTCTGACTCCTTCGATTATTCTTAAACTGAATTAAATCGTCTGCTAAAAGCCAAAATATAAGGAAGAAACGTGTCCTCGTATCTTGAAAGCGTTAAGGGGAGATGGGCCGTTTTTTTAGTCTATTAATTCATGCATTCCTTTATTTCTTAGTTTCCTCGCTAGACCTCTATCAAGCTTAGAAAAACACTCCGTACTTCAAGATAAATTTGTACATTTTTCAGTAGAAAAATTTCCCGGCCGAAGGCCGGTTCCTCTTAAAATTTCAGGCTCGCAATTGCTCGCCAGGAAGAAAATCGACGCTAAATGGCACGAAAGGTCTTAATATTAACAGAGAAATGGGGTGTAAAATCTTAAAATCGCCAAACTAATGGGCCGAACGTCTTATAATCTCAAAACAAATGGGGCTTAACACGAGGGAGAAAGGGGACCAGAAAACGTGCCTATTCCCCTTCAGCAGGTACAGTATTTAGGTTTACAATGCGTATATTGGCTTACTATACAGGCTACAGGCTCCAAAGGGCGGGAACGAGGGGTGCCGGTAACGCGCAGCCTATCGTACGCTCTAAATGTAAGGGGAGGTGGGCCGTTTTGTTGGTCTATTAATGTATTTATTCCTTTATTTCTTAGTTTCCTCGCTAGACCTCCATCAAGCTTAGTAAAACACTCCCTAGACGGACCCCTTCAAGATAAATTTGTAAATTTTTCGGTAGAAAAATTTCCCGGCTGAAGGCCGGCTTCTTAAAATTACAGACTCGCAATCGCTCGCCAGACAGAAATTCAACACCTAAATGACACGAAAGGTCTTAATAATTACAAAGAAATGGGATGTCCAATTTTAAAATCGCCAAACTAATGGGCCAAACGTCTTAAAATCTAAAAACTAATGGGGCTATACCCGAGGGAGAAGGAGACTAGTAAAACCGGCCCTTCCCCCATTAACCCTTTCTATACCAGCGACGTCTTTATAAACCTTATTCTGCCTACTATTAGACGATTATATTAAGTTTAAAAAGGGCCTCCAGCCATTGACAGACTTCGAACTATCTCACTTAACCCTATTTACTACCACAGATCCTTCTTAAACGGACCCAAATCGCCTAAATATAGCTAGAATAAAATGTAAAAGACGTCGCCGGCACAGAAGGGGTTAACCTTTAAGAGTTTGGCAATTTTGATTTTCAAAATCTAATATGATGGTTTGGATCTTTGGAATCGTCGATAATCCCTGGAGGATTATGATGCATTCTGATACAGGTAGCGCCAGCGAACTTGACAATAATCTGGACCCTTTAACTTCTTATAACTCAAAATGAATGACAGCAATTGGGCTGATATTTCTATCATTTGGGAAGAGTCCACCAGGAAAGGTCAGGGATCAAGATTATTGTCAAGTTCGTTGTCGCCACCCATAGTATATTCTGGCTACCATTGCACGATTTTATCCGGTTTTGTAAGTCCCTCTAGGAATCAAAGGGGTAGAAAACCGGACTCAATCATCGCGTCCCAGAGTTCCTTCCTAAGTTGAATTAAATAATCTATTATTATCTAGAATAAAATTGATAAGTGCGCTTTGAAACCCTGAAATGGTTAAGGGGAGATGTCTTTTTTCTAGACCTCCTACTCCCTCATGTTTAGCCCCATTAGTTTTCAGATCTTAAGATGTTTGCCCCATTAGTTTGTCGCCCCATTTCTTTGTCAATATTTAGACCTTTCATACTATTTAGGTGTCGATTTTTTTCCTGGCGAACGATAGTGAGCCTGTAGTTTTGGAAGAACCGGCCGCTACCGAATAATGCACGAATTAATCTAGAAAGGGGATCTAATGGATGTTTTCTTAAAGTTTGATAGAGGTCTAGGGAGGAAACTAAACAAAATCCTCTATTCTATTTGATTCTATATACTCAGACCCAATCCCCACTTGTCCAGTTATACTCAGACCCAATCCCCACTTGTCCAGTTATACTCAGACCCAATCCCCACTTGTCCAGTTATTTTTGTATTGTTTTTAATTAATCGACTTATAAATAAATCCTTACCTCTTAATCTTGTGGGTCATGTTGTAGACGAAGTTCCAATAAGTTCAGTTTCAGTACTTCATTATCTCAGTTTTACTTCCTTTAACCTCTTCTTTATCGGTGACGTCTCTTGTATTGGATTTCAGCTTGATTTAGACGATTTTATGTAGCTTAGGAAGGATATTTGGTACAGCTTAGGATTAATTGAGATGGTCTATAGCTTTTTAATTGGTAGACATCTTTCCTAAGCTGAATACAATCGTCAAGTAATAGGCAAAATAAAGTGCAAGGGACGTCGCCGGTACAAGGGGTTAATGCGAATAGTATTATGTTAAGGGGAGATTTCCACTTGAGGGACTTTTTTCTTGACCCCTTTCTCGCTCATATCTAGCCCCATTGCTTTTGAGATTTTAAGATGTTTGCCCCATTAGTTTGGCGATTTTAAGAACTTTCGCCCCATTTCTGTCAATTTTAAGACTTTTCGTGCCATTTAGGTGTCGATTTTTTCCTGGCGAGCGATAGCGAGCCTGTAATTTAAGAGGAACCGGCCTTCGGCCGGGAAATTTTTCTACCGAAAAATGTAAAAATTTATCTTGAAAGGGGGTCTACGGGCTGTAATGTTAAGCTTGATGGAAGTCTAGCGAACTAACTAAAAACCTCCCCTTAATTATCCATTAGTCCTTTTTTAACTTTCGATAACCTCTAACTGCTCGTGATCCAATTGACCACTTGCGAGTTTCAGGCTATAAGGAAGTTGGAGCCGTAGGTATTGGTATTTAACAAAATGACTAGCTTTGATACGGTTGTAGTGCCTCTATAAATACACACCCACTCAAGTTCACTGTAATGTCTATAACCATAACACACCTAATTTATTATTGCATTTTTGTTTGATATCTATGTTTACGGCTCCAACTTCCTTATAGCCTGAAACTCGCAAGTGGTCAATTAGGAAATACATTGGCCTTGGTAGTAACACTTAACACCAGAGACAATTAGCTGAATGATAATAATCTATAATGATTCAAGCCTGGTCAGTCATCTGTAGGTTCAATACATTTCCATTCCAATCGCCAACTTATATATTGTATATATTTTGCACTTGTTAATTTTCATGGCATTAAGAGATGTTCACACGTAATGCTCTCTTTTCAATATATATTAAATTTCGCAGTAACACAAACCAAATGAGAATTTATAGTACTGATATAATTTGAAGCCTCTAATTAACCCTTTCAGAACAGATATCCTTTAAAATAAAACGATGCTATTCAGTTTATGAAAGAGCTACAGATCATCTCCATCAATCCTCTGACTCCCACAGGTCATTCCAAAGCTGAAGAAAATTGTCTAATGGTAGCCAATATATGGATAAGCAAGCCGTCGCCGTACTGAAAAAGATAAATTATAATATTTTTGTTTTCAGTACTAGGACGCTATTTATTTCTTGGCTTAAGGGAGCCAACCTCGCTTTTGTTATCTTTCTCTCCCTCTCTCTTTGGCTGTTATCCATTCGGCCCCATTCATCCTACTATTTTAAGACGTTTACCTCCATCCAGGTGTCAATATTTTCCTGGCGAGCGGTAGCGAGCCAGCATATATATATATATATTTTTTTTTGACACCAAGCTGAATTTGTACATTTTTCGATAGAAAAATTTCTCCGGCGAAGCCGGATTTCTTCATACAATGCTGGCTCGCTATCGCTCGCCAGGAAGAAATCGACACCTGGATGGTGATAAATGTCTTAAAACAGTTGGCTGAATGGGGCCGAATGGATACAAGCCAGGGAAAGAGAGAAAAGGAGAGAAAGATAAAACAAAAAACCGGCGACCCCCCTTAAAGCGGTTATAAGACGATTTTAAGCAGTTTAGAGAGGGCCTTTTGGAATCAAAGGGGTAGAGGCTATCACATAATCAAAGTGGTAGAGGCTATCACATAATCAAAGGGGTAGAGGCTATCACATAATCAAAGGGGTAGAGGCTATCACATAATCAAAGGGGTAGAGGCTATCACATAATCAAAGGGGTAGAGGCTATCACATAATCAAAGGGGTAGAGGCTATCACATAATCAAAGGGGTAGAGGCTATCACATAATCAAAGGGGTAGAGGCTATCACATAATCAAAGGGGTAGAGGCTATCACATAATGATATAGTTCATGTCTAAAGATTCTTATGTTGTTATGTATAAAATCTTCTAATGCTAGCTCGAATAAAGTATAATAAGGTGTTCAAGTAGTGAAAGGGTTAAGAAGCCCCAAACAATGACTATTCCTTAAGGGGGGTCACCTGCTTCTTTTCTCTTTCTCTGGCTTGTATCCATTCGGCCCCATTCAGCCAACTGTTTTAAGACGTTTATCCCCTCCAGGTGTCGATTTATTCCTGGCGAGCGATGGCGAGCCAGCATTGTATGGAGAAATCCGCTTCGCCGGAGACATTTTTCTATCGAAAAATGTACAAATTTAGCTTGCTGTAAAAATGGTTTTATTTATATATATATACTGGCTCGCTACCGCTCGCCAAGAAAATATTGATACCTGGATGGGGTTAAACGTCTTAAAACAGTAGGCTGAATGGGGCCGAATGGATACAAGCCAAAGAGAGAGGGAGAGAAAGAGAAAAAAAGGGAGGTGACCACCCCTTAAGAAGCCCCAAACAATGACTATTTCTCAATTTCCTCTAGCCCGGATAGTTGTTCTCACTAGTCACTTGCTAGAACTACTGAATGGTTAGCTGGTTGGCTGGCTAGATGGCTTTTGTTCTGGCTGTGTGGTTGGCTGCGTCGATATAATTATAGTAAGGTCGGTATCACACGAGAGCCTTTATAGTCAACATTCGATGATCAACATTTATCTGGCAACATTTCTGGAATATTATGCACAGGTATCGGGAACTAGACGGATAGTGGATGAATTTGGGCAACCGATGTATTGTAAATGTTGACCTCATAAGCTGCCAGACCAGTGTTGAGGATAAATGTTGAGTGAAAAAGCGCTCGTGTGATACCGGCTTAAGGGAGTGTGAGTGTGTGACCATAACTCACAACTGATGAGAAGGAAGCGAGACGTTTCTCAGCCATGCCTCAGATAAGCGCGGACAGTCTTACAGTCTTGTGGGAAGGAAGACCGTTTTTCTGGACCCCCCTCTCCCTAATGTTTTGCCTCACTAGTTTTGAGATTATAAGACGTTCGGCCCATTAGTTTGGCGATTTTAACACCTTTTGCCCCATTTCGTTGTCAATTTTAAGGCCTTTCGTGCCATTTAGGTGTCGATTATTTCCTGGCGAGCGATAGTGAGCCTGCAATGTTAAGAGGAACCGGCCTTCGGCCGGGAAATTTTTCTAACAAAAAATTTACAAATTTATCTTGAAGGGGGGGGGGGTCTAGGGGGTGTTTTTCTAAGCTTGATGGAGGTCTAGGGAGGAACCTAAAAAAATATATGAATAAATGAATTAATAGACCAAACAAACGGCCAGTCTCCCCTTAAATACTCGGGCCCCTTTTTTCTTCCTTCTCTTTTCGTCTGCCAGCTTTGCCATCACCACCACCACGTCTGCCAACACCTGAAGTAGACTGTAGGTAACGCCAGCGAACTTGACAATAATCTTGACCCCTTAACTTCTTATAACTCGAAATGAATGAAAACAGAGGTTAGAAGTAATGATTTCTCGCCTACTTACAGCGAATACACTATAATCTACCCTACCAGGCTGGCACACCAAGTCAATAGTGTTTACTGACGGAGTTGAGTGGCAGAGGGAATACACGATCGTTTGCATCAATTTTTTTTTCTATGTGATTGAGGGAGGCAAAAGGCATAACTGTCTATAGCGAGTGCCTCCCCCATAGTTGAAAGAGTGACAGGGCCAAAATCAAGGGACGTTCGAGCCAAAATTGCATTGTTTTAGCCATTTAATCACTTCCAGGGGCATATAGGCAATTATAGAGCATACCTTTAAATCTCAAAATGTAATAATAATGATGGCCAAGAACAATTAAGGGAGCCCACCTCGCTTTTTTTGTCTCTTTCTCTCGCTCTCTCTTTGGCTTGTATCCATTCGGCCCACTTCAGACTATTGTTTTAAGACGTTTACCCCCATCCAGGTGTCAATATTTTCCTGGCGGGTGGTAGCGAGCCAGCATATATATATATATATATATATATATATATATATATATATATATATATATATATATATATATATTTGTTTTGATAGCAAGCTAAATTTGTAAATTTTTCTATATAAAAATGTCTCCGGCAAAGCCGGATTTCTCCATACAATGCTGGCTCGCTATCGCTCGCCAGGAAGAAATCGTCACCTGGATGGGGATAAACGTCTTAAAACAGTTGGCTGAATGGGGCCCAATGGATACAAGCCAGGGAAAGAGAGAAAAGGAGAGAAAGATAATAAAAGCCGGTGACCCCCCTTAAGGGACTTAGTTTGGGGCTGAGTATGAACAGACTCGTTGGCCAGCTTGTACCTATGCTAACACCTGAGAACCATTTGCTACCGACTTATCACCATTATATTATCCGTCATCAAACAATACACTTGCTAATACGTGCAAACTATGTTAACACCATCCCAGGCAATTTGTCACCTCAATTTCTATCAACAATAGAATTATATTTTGTCACCAACCAACTTCACTTTTAAGCTCAATTAATGAAATCAACAAATACATGTGGCACTCCAAGGACTCGAACCTAGGACACTCACACCGAAATTCCGCGCAGTTATGCATTACGCTATCAAGACAGTTAAAGAAATATGCACAAGCCTACGATGTATTCTGCAGTAAGCTCATTCCCCAACACTTACTCTGACATCTCGCCATATTTGCAACCACCACATCTACCAACGTTAGCTTGACAACACAATGGCCCTGCAGACACCTATCAACCATTTTACCAACACCACCTCGGACAATTTGCCGCCGCCACCACTCCTGCCAACACTACCTCTGTTAAGGGGGGTGACCTGATTTTGTTCTCTCCTTTTCCTTCTTTCTTTGTCTTGTATCCATTCGGCTCCATTCAGCCTACTGTTTTAAGACGTTTATCCCGATCCAGGTGTCGATATATTCCTGGCGAGCGATAGCGAGCCAGCATTTTATGAGGAAATCCGGCTCCGCCGGAGACATTTTTCTATCGAAAAATGTACAAATTTAGCCTGCTGACAAAAACATTATATATAATATGGTGGCTCGCTACCGCTCGCCAGGAAAAAATCGACACTTGGATGGGGATAAACCTCTTAAAAAATTTGACTGAATGGGGCCGAATGAATACAACCCAGAGAGAGAGAGGGAGAGAGAACAAAATAACTAAGTGGGCCCCTTAACTTGGGAGCAGGGAGGTGAGGCCTGAGTTACTGAGGCCAAAGCAACAATGGGCTAGAACAGAATGAGATGCGGAGACGGCAAACTGCGATTAAGGGGGGTGACCTGCTTTTGTTCTGTCCTTTTCTATCTTTCTCTGGCTTGTATCCATTTGGCCCCATTCAGCCTACTGTTTTAAGACGTTTATCCCCATCCAGGTGTCAATATTTTACTGGTGAGCGGTAACGAGCCAGCATATTTTTTATTTTTGTTAGACAGCAAGCTAAATTTGTACATTTTTCGATAGAAAAATGTCTCCGGCGAAGCCGGATTTCTTCATATAATGCTGGCTCGCTATCGCTCGCCAGGAAGAAATCGACACCTAGATGGGGATAAACGTCTTAAAATAGTTGGCTGAATGTGGCCGAATGGATACAAGCCAGAGAAAGAGAGAAAAGGACAGAAATAACAAAAAGCAGGTCACCCCCTTAATAGTACTGTTGTCTTGATAAGAAGAGATTCGCAATGACTAATTGTGTTACATAATATGCTGTGTTGGTGGTGTAATGCTTATGTTCTGGGTGTGGTGTCCCGAGTTGGAATCCCGGGAGGACCATAAATTATGCTTTCATTAGTTTATTCAAGTACGGTCGCGCTAATAAGTCATTGCCCAGCTGTCATTACGTTTGGCTTGGTCTGTGCTGTATTAATGTCTGTCAGATGTTGGATAGGGTGGGTAAGTGTAGGAACATGTGTGTATGTTTCACTTGATATGAAGAAATAAAGCTTAGATATTGCTGATACCAATTATTGATCAACACATACATGGTGCCGAGACATCACTTATTAGCGCGACTGTACATTGGGGTTTGTAATTGTTTATTAATGTTAAGAACAAGGTATTACATATGCGTTTTATTTACGTGTGACGTGATTCTCCTTTTATTGTCATAATATCAAAGGTGACATTATAAAGACAAGGCAATACTGTGATGCGTGAAAACACAGTATTTAAGGGGAGGTTTTTAGTGTGTTTCCTAGACTTCCATCAAGCTTGAAATTACACCCCCTTTCAAGATAAATTTGTAAATTTTTCGGTAGAAAAATTTCCCGGCCGAAGGCCGGTTCCTCTTAAATTACAGGCTCGCTATCGCTCGCCAGGAAAAAATAGACACTTAAATGGGACGAAAGGTCTTAAAAGTTACATAAATGGGGTGAAAGTTCTTAAAATCGCCAACTAATGGGGCGAACGTCTTAAAATCTCAAAAGCAATGGAGCTAAACATGAGGGAGAAAGGGGTAAAGAGAAAAATCCCTCAAGTGGAAATCTCCCCTTAACCCCTTCTGTACCAGAGACGTCTTTTTAATTTGATTCTACCTATATTTAGACGAGTTAGTGCTGTTTGATAAGGATCTGTGGTAGTAAAACGGGTTAAGGGGAGATTTCCACCTGGAGGATTTTTTTCTGAACCTCTTTCTCCCTCATGTTTAGCCCCATTGCTTGTGAGATTTAAAGACGCTTGCCCCATTAGTTTGGCGATTTTAAGAACCCTCGCCCCATTTCTGTCAATTTTAAGACCATTCGTGCCATTTAGGTGTCGCTTTTTTCCTAGCGAGCGACAGCGAGCCTGTAATTTAAGGGGAACCGGCCTTCGGCCGTGAAATTTTTCTACCGAAAAATTTACAAATTTATCTTGAAAGGGGGTCTAGGGGGAGTAATTTTAAGCTTAATGGAAGTCTAGGGAATCAACTAAAAACCTCCCCTTAAACGAGATGGTTCGAAGTTTGTTGATTGCTGAAGACCATCTTTGAACTGAATACAATCGTCTAATAGTAGCCTGAATGAAGTTAAAAGGACGGCACCGGTACTGTGAGTTAAAAGGACGGCACCGGTACTGTAAGTTAAAAGGACGGCACCGGTACTGTGAGTTAAAAGGACGGCACCGGTACTGTGAGTTAAAAGGACGGCACCGGTACTGTAAGTTAAAAGGACGGCACCGGTACTGTGAGTTAAAAGGACGGCACCGGTACTGTAAGTTAAAAGGACGGCACCGGTACTGTGAGTTAAAAGGACGGCACCGGTACTGTGAGTTAAAAGGACGGCACCGGTACTGTAAGTTAAAAGGACGGCACCGGTACACACGTATGTAAGTTAAAAGGACGGCACCGGTACACACGTATGTAAGTTAAAAGGACGGCACCGGTACACACGTATGTAAGTTAAAAGGACGACACCGGTACACACGTATGTAAGTTAAAAGGACGGCACCGGTACTGTAAGTTAAAAGGACGGCACCGGTACTGTAAGTTAAAAGGACGGCACCGGTACTGTAAGTTAAAAGGACGGCACCGGTACTGTAAGGACGGCACCGGTACTGTAAGGACGGCACCGGTACTGTAAGGACGGCACCGGTACTGTAAGGGTTAATTATTATAATGTATAGTTAATTTAATTTATTCCTTCAGTACTATTATTGCTGAAGGTCATTGACACTGAAGGCTGGCGTAGGCTTTATTATACACCAGTCCTTAGAAAACTCCCTTCACTTTAGTCACTGTTATTAAGAGGGGTCACCGGCTTTTGTTATCTTTCTCTCCTTTTCTCTCTTTCCCTGGCTTGTATCCATTCGGTCCCATTCAGCCAACTGTTTTAAGACGTTTATCTCCATCCAGGTGTCAATTTCTTCCTGGCGAGCGATAGCGAGCCAGCATTTTATGGAGAAATCCGGCTTCGCCGGAGAAAATTTTCTATCGAAAAATGTACAAAAAGCTTGCTGTCAAAAAAAAATATATATATATATGCTGGCTCGCTACCGCTCGCCAGGAAAATATTGACACGTGGATGGGGGTAAACGAAAACAGTAGGCTGAATGGGGCCGAATGGATACAAGCCAAGGAGAGAGGGAGAGAAAGAGAAAAAAAGCGAGGTGGGCTCCCTTAATCAAAACAAATCTTGTTAATACAGTACAGTCTGGCTCTAAAGTAATGGTCTACCTCTATAATTTCAACTTAAGTAATCTCCCTAACTAAAGGAAAAAACATCCTTGAGAGTCCAGGGGTGGGGAACGTCCGGCCCGGGGGTCTGATCAGGCCCGCAAGGCAATAATTATATAGGTGTGCTGAAATGTGCTAATTTGTTTGCTATTTAATATGTATTAAAACCAAATCTAGTCTTTGTGCATGTTTAAATCGAAAATTCCAGACTCGTTGAATTTATAGTCACAATATCATATAATTTATACAAATATAAGATAATTATACAAGTAATAATCAACCCATTGACGGTTATGATGCACTTTAATTGGCAGTTTATTCTGGCTATCATGATTAGACAACTGTATTCAGCTTATGAAGGATCTGTGGGTAACGACTATCTCATTTAACCTTTTGACTTTCATACACCCTTCCTAATCTGAATAAATCGTCCAACAATAGCCAGAATAAAAAGGGTTAATTGCTTTGTTAAGAAAAAGCTGAAGCATCTCAATCTTAATCCAAGTGATTTAATGGTATGCTACTGCATCATACACCAAGAACATTGATGCGCAGTCATTGCGGCTCAACAATGTTATGGCGATCTTGTCTAGCATTGTGAATTATTATGTTCTCTCCACCAACCAACTTTACTCCTAAACTCGATTAATGAAATTAACAAACACATGTGGCAGTCCGGGGATTCGAACCTAGGATGCTCACATCGAAAATCAACACACTTATGCATTGCACCACGAAGACAGTGCGATGGCTAAGTGGTGGGAACATGCTCATGCAGTGTTACAAACTGCGGGATGAAGTTAAGCAATTCATCATCCAGATGAAGAGAAAACCTGTCATGGAACTCAATTATAGCAAGTGGCTGTGTGATCTAGCATTCTTGTGTTACATTACCAAGTATCTCTCAGAACTGAATGTTAAGTTGCAAGGCCTCAACCAGATTCTTAGCTCACTGCTTTCAAATTTGAAATCTCTTGAAGCTAAAAATATAGCTGTGGAAAATGCAACTCGAAAGGTACACTATGCACTTTCCCACTGCTAGCAGAAAAGCTTTCTACAACATCTGATTATGATGGTGAATATGCGAAACTAATCAAGGCATTTAGTGAAAGGGCGTGAAAAATACCAAGCCGGAGTTGACCATCTTTGCTACACCGTTTAATGTGGAATCATTTTATGTCCCTGATATCCTACTGTACAACACGAAATTATTCAGCTGAAAAGTGACGATGAGCTAAAAGCTAGGTACAATGATCTCACATTGCTCGAGTTCTATCGACGTTACATACACGCTGATGATTTTCCATTTTGAGGAGGTATGCATTTTGAGGAGGTATGATGTGTTTAGAAACACTGCTGAGAGCAGAACTTGTCAAAACTCACCCTCGCAAAGTGTCGATTGCGATCCAGACTGACTGATGCAAACCTGTAAAACCAGCTACGAGTAGCAACAGTATCAATACCAGCAGACACCACACGCCTCACCAAAGAGAAGGAGCTCCAACCATTACATTAGGGGTAAATGTTTAACCAGCAAAAGTAGCCTGATTTTTAAGTAAATCACTTTGTATGGCCCCCGAATGATGTCATGAATATCCAAATGGCCCTTGATAGGAAAAAGGTTCCCCATCCCTGCTTTAGACACATGAGCAAGCAGTTAAAATGTAATCATATTTATAATTTGTTAGTTATTAAACCTATTGAAGTACGGTAGACATGAGTAGATCTGTCCTTATATTGCATCCACCATAATGTAGAAAAAATAATAATACACTCATACATTAAATACCAATATAATCTATAATTAGATGTGTGAAATATATGAAAAACGTGACCAAGTATTCAAAATGGAGTGAATAGCAACATACAGTATATGCCAGAAATATGGTGTACTGGTGAATATCCTGCCAAACCTACAAATAAACACACAGGTAATTCAGATGGCAGACACCTATATATATATATATATATATATATATATATATATATATATAAATATATCTAATGCATGTATGTATGTATGTACACTCGACCAAAAAACATTCTTTACACTAACGCTCTAAACATTCTGGAAGTGGGTCGAAATCTTATGATAATACTTCACAGACGTATGTTTCACCCGATTCATTCCGTTCACACTAGATTATTTACAGCTCACCAGTGTAAAGATTGTTTTTTGGTCCAGTGTACACTCGCTCCAAGAAGTATCTGCACCCCTATGCTGATCATCTGGTGTGTACAGCTCTGTAGGGTTGGCACCTCTGCCTGCAACTATATCCATGTGTCGGAGACGATCGTCTCTGACACATGGATATAGTTGCAGGCAGAGGTGCCAAACTTATCAAGCTGTACACACCAGATGATCAGCATAGAGGTGCAGATACTTCTTGGAGCGAGTGTACACTCAAGCGTACTAAACGTTGCTCAGGGGTGGGTCCTTCGTTCCCCTACTCCACCCTGGGCAGGTGGAAGGGGGGAGTCGGGTCGAAGTCTACCCCCACCTTCCACCCCCAAACTATCCCCAACTCCCCCACCTTCCTTCTCTAGCTGGCAGTTAGTGATTAGCGACGATTGCGCTAATGTATTGCAAAATATTATTAAACCATCATTGCACACGCTTACAATGGCCGACATTTAACATTTATTAGGAATTTATAAATACAATATACTGTATAATTGTATTCTCAAAATGAGTCTCTATACACAACGTGGGTTACACGAATCTCGGCTGTAGTGGTTCTCTCTCTCTCTCTCTCTCTCATTGCACTACTTTCTACGATCATTAATTAATGTGATTTCAATATAATAATACCGTAATTAAATCCAATCCCATACAGTATTCAGGATATTATGTTCACCATTATTGCAATACACATTAACGTGCCGGCACCTCCACGATTTATTCCTAGGTTCTCAAATTACTTGCACAGTCTGGCTTTAATATCATAAAAGGAAAGGACTACAGGCAAAGATAGGTTGGAATAGTGTTGCGACTGTTATTGATTGTATCGTTTATCATTGGAATCAGTTTCTCCCATTTATTCATTACCATACATACTATAAACGGTTTGCATTTAATTCTATGTGGCCTATGCACTGTTTGTTTTTCAATCAAGTAAAATATGTAGAACTCGATACGAATTACTATAGAGGTTGGTGTTAACTTTTAGTAAGGTATTCGCCTTCTCACTTTCCTCTTCTCTGTCTCTATCTGTGATCCCAGCCTCTCACTTCTACAAACCCCCAAATAAGGAATAGGATTAATTGACAGTTTTACCACCAACTCTCCTCTATGTGTATCGAATGCAGGCAACATTCATCACAAACACTAATGAAGGGAAGTATACCACATTCAGACCGGCTAAATCTTGGTTGTAGAAAGTGTGTGCTATGAGAGAGTTACAAGGAGTGACAAGGAATAGTTAGCATCTCAAAGACCTTCTGGTCCATTTCGGGGAAATATTCGAAGTGGAAGGAGAGACATTTTTCAGTGCACGTTTCCTTACAGAGTGTGCAACATACTATCTACTGTCTTCTTGAACTGCTCAACTGAGGAAATGTTTACAACTTATGAGGAAAGTTTGTTCCAGGTAGAACATATCTTAAATGGGAAACAGTTTCCACAAATACTAGTGCTGAACCTTTTCAATTCTAACTGCCAGCCATGGTTGCGTATTGGATTTATAACGAGGCTAAACATTTTGCTATGATACACATTATCAATCCCATTACATATTTAAAAAAACTTGAATGAACTGACCTCGTAGTCTGCGTGTTGAGAGAGAAGAGAGAGTGAGTGAAGCAGAGCACTACAACCGAGATTCGTGTAACCCACGTTGTGCATAAAGACTCATTTTGAGAATACAATTATACAGTATATTATATTAATAAATTCCTAATAAATGTTAAATGTTGGCCATTATAAGCATGTGCAATGGTGGTTTAACAATAATGTTCAATACATTAGCGCAATCGTTGCTAATCACTAACTACCAGCTAGAGAAGGAAGGTGGGGGAGTTGGTGATAGTTTGGGGGTGGAAGGTGGGGGTTGACTTGGACCTGACTCCCCCCTTCCACCTGCCCAGGGTGGGGTAGGGGAACAAAGGACCAACCCCTGAGCAACTTTTAGTACGTGTGAGTGTACATATATATATTTATTTATTTATTCATATATACATGTATATATTTATATATTTACAATGCTACTGCTTAGGAAGAAGGAGGAGGATAGTATCTCCCACCCACCACCCTCCCATCGCTACCCTTTGCTTGTCCTAGCCACCACATAACTCTTATACCTACATGTGTTAAGATAAGATAGTGGCTGGCACTGCGAGGGTGGTGGCACTGTGGCACTGTCATGGAGTTATGGCACTGGTTGAGTTGTTATGTTTAGACTTTCTCCTGGGCTACTTACTGATATATGAGGCAGTGTTTTAAGGGGGGTCACCGGTTGTTTTTATCTTTCTCTCTTTCCCTGGCTTGTATCCATTCGGCCCCATTTAGCCAACTGTTTTAAGACGTTTATCCCCATCCAGGCGTCTATTTCTTCCTGGCGAGCGATAGCGAGCCAGCATTGTATGAAGAAATCCGGCTTCGCCGGAGACACTTTTCTATCGAAAAATGTACAAATTTAGCTTGCTGTCAAAACAAAAATATATATATGCTGGCTCGCTACCGCTCGCCAGGAAAATATTGACACCTGGATGGAGGTAAACGTCTTAAAACAGTAGGCTGAATGGGGCCGAATGGATACAAGCCAAAGAGAGAGGGGGAGAAAAATACAAAAAAAGCGAGGTGGGCTCCCTTAAGATAAGATAGTGTCTGGTGGGATGGCACTGCGAGGGTGGTGGCACTGCGAGGGTGGTGGCACTGCGAGGGTGGTGGCACTGCCAGGGTGATGGCACTGCCAGGGTGGTGGCACTGCGAGGGTGGTGGATCTGCGAGGGTGGTGGCACTGCGAGGGTGGTGGCACTGTGATGGAGTTATGGTACTGGTTGGGTTGTTATGTTTTGACCTTCTCCTGGGCTACTGATAATGAGGCAGTGTTTTAAGTCTATTGGAATATTGTGGCACTGCAGTTAAGTTGTGGCAATATAATAGACTGAATTAACCTCATCACTGGATAGGCTAGATTATATATTCTTTACCCCCTGCGAAGCTTCTTGCTCTGTACAGGGGCACAGTGCGTCCATGTATTGAGTATTGTTCACACGTGTCTACCGCTATTACAATAATCAGTGTTCCTCAGAGCTCACTCAGTGTATACCACCCCCTCTTCGTAGAGCACGTAGCACCCGTCTTGCAACACAACCCCACCCCTATTATGTGCAACTCTCCAACCCAAAAAGTGAAGCATTACTCTCAATCTTTCTTCTAGTCAACAGCTGAGCTCTGGAACTCTCTCCCAGAACCAGTCTTTCCCTCTTCCAATGGCTTAAATTGCTTCAAACTCAGTGTGACCAGGCATTTTGGCTCGAACGTCCCTTGATTTTGGCCCTGTCACTCTTTCAACTCTGGGGGAGCCACTCACCACAGGCAGTTCTGCCTATTGTCTCCCTCACTCACATACAACAAATATATATGTAATATAACCATCACGATATTTTTCGGTAGAAAAATTTCCCGGCCAAAGGCCGGTTCTTCCAACATTACAGGCTCACTATCGTTCGCCAGGGAAAAAATTGACACCTAAATAGCACGAACGGTCTAAATATTGACGAAGAAATGGGGCAAAAGGTCTTAAAATCAACTAACTAATGGGGCAAACATCTTAACATGTGAAAACTAATGGGGCTAAACATGAGGGAGAAAGTGGTCCAATTGAACAATTTATTTAATCCTTTTCATAGCCAATATGTTAGGCAGTGTACAGCAGCGCTAATAAGTCATGTCTCAGCTGGCATTACGTTTGACTCGCTCTGTGCTCTATTAATGTCTGTCAGATGTTGAATAGGATGGGTAAGTGTAGGAACAAATTGGCATATCTCACTCAAAAACAAGAAATTATGTGTAAATATTGCTGATACCAATTATTGATCAAAACATACTTGGTGCCGAGACATCACTTATTAGGCCGACTGTACAAACAATAAAGATGCCAAGTACGTGTGGCACTGATGAAGAATGTAGTGTGGCACTCTAGTAGGATTCTTGTGTGGCACCTCAGAGAAGTTAAAGGGAGCCCACCTCACTTGTTTTCTCTCTTTCTCTCCCTCTCTCTTTGGCTTGTATCCATTCGGCACCATTCGGCCTACTGTTGTAAGACGTTTACCCCCATCCAGGTGTCAATATTTTCCTGGCGAGCGGTAGCGAGCCAGCATATATTATATTTTGTTTTTTACAGCAAGCTAAATTTGTACATTTTTCGATAGAAAAATTTCTCCGGCGAAGCCGGATTTCTCCTTACAATGCTGGCTCGCTATCGTTCGTCAGGAAGAAATCGACACCTGGATGGGAATAAACGTCTTAAAACAGTTGGCTGAATGGGGCCGAATGGATACAAGCCAGGGAAAGAGAGAAAACGAGAGAAAGATAAAAAAAAAGCCGGTGACCCCCCTTAAAGGGTTATGATGATAGAAGTAAAAGGTGTGGTAGTGGTATTTATGTGGCAGTGTCGTCAGAGTGATAACCACACAATATGTTAGTCTCAGATAATAGTATCATAGTGGGGTGTTCTTTGAGAGAGAGGGAGAGATATTACAGTGTCGGTCCAGTGTGTTACCACCAGAATAATACACTGTCGTTATTGGTACTGACGATAAATGCTATAGAAAGAAAAAGGAAACAAAAATTACCTTAAAGCCGGTATCACACGAGAGCTTTTATAGTCAACATTCGATGATCGACATTTTTCTGGCAACATTTCTGGCATATTTTGCAACGGTAACGGAAACTAAACTGATGATAGATGAATTTAGGTGACAGAAATATTATATATGTTGACCACGTAAGCTGCCAGACCAGTGTTGAGGATAAATGTTGAGTGAAACAGCGCTCGTGTGATACCGGCTTAAGGCTCAGTTTGTTGCCATTGTCGTTATTGATACTGATGATAAAAGCTATAGAAAGAAAAAGGAAAATATAAATGACCTTAATATAGCGTAGAATAGACATAGCATACACTGTCGTTATTGGTACTGACGATAAATGCTATAGAAAGAAAAAGGAAAATATAAATGACCTTAATATAGCGTAGAATAGACATAGCATACACTGTCGTTATTGGTACTGACGATAAATGCTATAGAAAGAAAAAGGAAAATATAAATGACCTTAATATAGCGTAGAATAGACATAGCATACACTGTCGTTATTGGTACTGACGATAAATGCTATAGAAAGAAAAAGGAAACAAGAAATTACCTTAAGGGGAGACGGATTTTTTTTGTTTTTTTATTAATTCATGTATTCCTTTATTTCTTAGTTTTCTCGCTAGACCTCCATCAAGCTTAGAAAAACACTCCCTAGACCCCCCTACAAGATAAATTTGTACATTTTTCGGTAGAAAAATATACCGGCCAAAGGCCGGTTCCTCTTAGCATTTCAGGCTCGCTGTTGCTCGCCAGGAAATAATCGACACCTAAATCACACAAAAGGTCTTAAAATTTACAACGAAATGGGGCGAAAGGTGTTAAAATTGCCAAACTAATCGGCCGAACGTCTTATAATCTCAAAACTAGTGGGGCTAAACATTAGGGAAAAGGGGGTCCAGAAAAACGGGCTGCCTCCCCTTAAAGCTAGACATATTTTTGTTTTAAGTTTAATAAAATGGACTATCGGAGCCGCAATACAAAATGTTGGTCTCATAAACCCAAATATACATTACCGGTACTTCAGAAATAACGGAATATACCCTACTTCTGAACTAAACAAATTATAGTGATATTGTGTAATATACTTGTATTCACAAAGCTTAGACAAAACATATGTGTCACATTTCTAGAAATCATAACGATTGATACCTACTGTATAGATCTGGTCAAAGTTGAACAAATATCTAATGTTGCCTTGAATGTGTAATTATTATGTTTTTTACACCAACCAACTTCACATCTAAACTCAATTAATGAAATCAGCAAATACATGTGGCACTCCGAGGACTCGAACCCAGGATACTCACATCGAAACTCCGCGCACTATGCATTACGCTATCGTTTTGAAGGAAGACTGATTATTTCTGAAGCTTCTGGAGCAACACAAGTGTCCTGAAAGAGCCGTATGTGTCGACCCCTGGAGGACATGCACACAAACACATAGAACACAACAACTTATGTACAAACATACACACACGCACACACACATACACACAAAGAACATACACATACACACGCTCTCTCTCTCACACACACACACTCTCTTTCTCTCACACACAAACACACACACACTCTCTCTCTCTCACACACACAGACACACACACACACACACACAGAAAGTCAAACAAAACAAACAGTCATAGCTTTACGAGAAGAAGAATTTATTATGCGACAAAAAGAAGCGTAGCCCCAAAAAAGTTGAGATATAAATTTTAGCCTCGGTGCGGTATCTGCCGGGGCGATAATGATTCTTGGCGCTTATCTCGCGCTGTCTCTTTGGTGGGGAGGGAGAGAGAGAGAGAGTTACAAGGAGTTACAATGAATAGTTAGTATCTCAGACCTTGCTGTCCATTCCGAGGAGATATTCGAAGTGGAAGAAGAGAGACTGTTAAGGTGCGTCCACACTGGCAACAAAATATGTTTGCAACACACAATACAACAAAGTAGGCAACAACGTATTAAGTTGTTAATGATACAGTGTTGCAGACATGTTGGTACTACACATTAGTACCAACATGTCTGCAACACTGTATCATTAACGTTGTTGCCTACTATGTTGTATTGTGTGTTGCAAACATGTTTTGTTGCCAGTGTGGACGCACCTTTAAGTGCACTACACTCTTTACAGAGTGTGCAAAATACTATCTACTCTCTTCTTGAACTGCTCTACTGAGAGAGAGAGAGAGAGAGAGAGAGAGAGAGAGTATAAAGCGACCAAATGGATGGATAAAGGCTGCGTAAAACATACATATACATATTATGTAGTCTATTATTTACATGGTGGTAAATGTAACCCTTGAACAACTGATTTATGGATTATTATAACACTAACATAACATACATTATAATTTATTAGTAAAATTAACTAAATTTGAATCGATAACTCGTAGATTAGATTTAAAATGAAATATATCGAATATCCAATTGAAAGGGTTAATTAAAATCGCTATATATAATTTTTTAAACCTGATTTTCCCGTTTTCTATGTTCTTTCCTCTCACTAAAACATTAGGCTTTCCATAATGCAGTTGGGTCTCAGTACATGATTAGATTGATAGCCAAAATTCGAAAATGGATATTAATCGTAATCGTGTACTCAATCTTTAAACTGTGTTGGTGGTGTAATGGTTTAGATGCTTATGTTCTGGGTGTGGTGTCTCGAGTTGGAATCCCGGGAGGGCCATATGCTTTCATTAGTTTATTAAAGTACATCGGGGTTTCTATTTGATATTAATGTTAAAGAACGAGGTGTTACTTATTAAATACACTCGCATGATGGTAGCTATAAAGTAGTAAAACACCATGAAGACCGATCTCAGCATAAGCCGATCAGCCCCACACCCGGCTGATTCCCCTCACACCCAACCCATTGCAAGGGTTAGTGAGGAGTATATCATAATATATAATATAACTGTCTTGATAGAGTAATGCATAGTGCGCGGAATTTCGATGTGAGTATCCTAGGTTCTAGTCCTTGGAGTGCCACATGTATTTGTTGATTTCATTAATTGAGTTTAGAGGTGAAGTTGGTTGGTGGAAAAAACATAATAATTAGTGGAAGCTGGTTGATACACTATGTATAATAGGGAATTAAGGGGAGGCAGACCGTTTTTCTGGACCCCCTTCTCCCTAATGTTTAGCCCCACTAGTTTTGATATTATAAGACGTTCGGCCCAATAGTTTGGCGATTTTAACACCTTTCGCCCCATTTCGTTGTCAATTTTAAGACCTTTCGTACCATTTAGGTGTCGATTTTTTCCTGGCGACCGATCGCGAGCCTGTAATTTTAAGAGAAACCAGCTTTCGGCCGGGACATTTTTCTACCGAAAAATTTACAAATTTATCTTGAAGGAGGGTCTAGTTTTTTTTTGTCTAAGCTTGATGGAGGTCTAGGGAGGAAACTAAAAAAATATATGAATAAATGAATTAATAGACCAAACAAACGGCCAGTCTCCCCTTAAGCTAAGCTACATATTTAACATTGTTTACAAAAATGGATATACTAAAAATATCAACATAAGTAATTAACCCCTTCTGTGCCGGTGACGCCCTTTTAGCTTTCCTCTGGCCACTATTAGACGATTTTACTCATTTTATAAAGAGCCTCCAGTAACAACAGGCTTCGAACCATCTCACTTAACCCCTTTTACAACCTCAGATCCTTCTTAAACTGCACACAATCGTCTAAATATAGCAAGCTTATAAAAGAAAATACGTCGCCGGTACGGTAGGGGTTAAGGGGAGATCTCCACTTGAGGGATTATTTGTTGACCCCTTTCTCCCTCATGTTTAGCCCCATTGCTTTTGATATTATAAAACGTTCGCCCCATTAGTTTAGCGATTTTAAGAACTTTCACCCCCATATTAAGACCTTTCGTGCCATTCAGGTGTCGATTTTATCCTGGCGAGCGATAGCGAGCCTGTAATTTAAGAGGAACCGGCCTTTGGCCGGGACATTTTTCTACCGAAAAATGTACAAATTTATCTTGAAAGGGACTCAAGGGGGTGTAATTTTAAGCTTGATGGAGGTCTAGGGAACAAACTAAATACCTCCCCTTAATTAAGTGAACAGTGGTTATTGGGGGGGGGGGGTCTGTTTATTTATATATTCATGTATTTTTTAGTTTCCTCGCTAGACCTTCATCAAGCTTAAAAAAAAAAAAAAAAAAAAAAAATCCCTAGACCCCCTTCAAGATAATTTTGTACACTGTCCCGGCTGAAGACAGGTTTCTCTTAGAATTACAGGCTCGCTATCGCTCGCCAGGAGAAAATATCGACACCTAAATGGCACGAAGGGTCTTGATATTGATATAGAAATGGGACCAAAGGTTTTAAACTCGACATACTAATGGGGAGAACGTCTTAAAATCTAAAAACCAATGGGGCTAAACACGAGGGAGAAGGGGGCCAGAAATACCAGCCCATACAAGTGAATCAGGTTTCGGGTGTAGCCTACTTTATGGCGGTGGGTCCTTGGATGTCTAGATCCGTGGCACCCTGCTAATACCGGTATATGATCCGTGGCACCCTGCTAACACCGGTATATGATCCGTGGCACCCTGCTAATACCGGTATATGATCCGTGGCACCCTGCTAATACCGGTATATGATCCGTGGCACCCTGCTAATACCGGTATATGATCCGTGGCACCCTCCCTGCTAATACCGGTATATGATCCGTGGCACCCTGATAATACCGGTATATGATCCGTGGCACCCTGCTAATACCGGTATATGATCCGTGGCACCCTGATAATACCGGTATATGATCCGTGGCACCCTGCTAATACCGGTATATGATCCGTGGCACCCTGCTAATACCGGTATATGATCCGTGGCACCCTGCTAATACCGGTATATGATCCGTGGCACCCTGATAATACCGGTATATGATCCGTGGCACCCTCCCTGCTAATACCGGTTATTATGATCATAATATAATATATGTTTTATTAATTTCACCACAACACCAAACACCTCCGATGAAATTAATGAAAGCATATTATATGTGATCCACCAGGATTCGAACTCGGGTTATCACACAGATTTTTAGACACCTTAACCATTACACCACCAAGACGGTTAATAGATTTATATATGTATGTATGTATGTATGTATGTATTTACTCAGGCCCATTTCCCACTTTTCCTTTTTTTCTGGGGGTGGCCGACTCAAGACAGAGCCCGAATAGGGACAACACAACAGAAAACAATTAACACACAAAAACAAAATACAAATTCACACACATCTAGGTTACCCAGGAGAAGACCCAGAGACTAGGGTCACCAAGGTCCCTCCAGCACTCCCCCGATTTATAGGAAGAGAAAATGTGTAGTGTGAGAAGGAAAGAAAAACATGGGAACATTTTCTGTTTTCTGGCGATTTTTGCATGTATTCATTATTTTTCTAGTTTCCTCCCTAGACCTCCATCAAATTAAAAAACACATCCATTAGATCCCCCTTCTAGATTAATTTGTACATTTTTCGGTAGAAAAATGTTCCGGCCGAAGGCCGGTTTTTCTAACATTACAGACTTACTTTCGTTCACCAGGGGAAAAATCGACACCTAAATAGCACGAAAGGTCTAAATATTGACGACGAAATGGGGCGAAAGGTCTTAAGATCGACAAACTAATGGGGCAAACAACTTAACATCTGAAAACTAACGGGGCTAAACATGAGGGAGAAAGTGGTCCAGAAAACCGGCCCATCCCCAGTTTGGCTAGGTCGCTTACAGATCAACAACCGCCTCAGGCAGGGACTTTCATGGCATCCTTGGTTGCGACAATTGACCACTTGCGAGTTTCAAGCTATAAGGAAGTTGGAGCTGTAGGCATCGACATTTAGCAGAATTACCAGCTATAATGTGGTTACAGTACATTAATTTTATACATGCATAAAACCCAATTCAACATACTCATTGAAAACCTACATCATTATTGCATTTATATTTACTATCGATGTCTACAGCTCCAACTTCCTTATAGCCTGAAACTTGCAAGTGGTCAATTAGCCAAATCGATGAGAAACCTGTCAAGAATTAAATATAATCGTTAAATATTAGCAGACAAACAAAACAAAGAGTGGTTATGTTGTAGCCTACACTCAAGGGCGCAAACTGGGGCCACTTGTCAACTTTCGAATATCATAAGCGACTCTCCGAAAAACATTAGAATTGTAGGCCTATGATTTGCAATATTCTTGGCTTTGAAATTAATTTTGGTATTGGGTAGTGAGATGCTCATTCAGGTAGCAAGATGTCTATAGTCTATTCGCTGGAAGTAGGCGATATTTCATTACCTATATCCTCTGTAACTCAAAAAGGGCTAGAGCAAATTGGCTGTAAATCTCCACATCTATTCCTTGACTGACTCTTCCCAAATGGTAGAAATATTAGCTCGATCACTCTATTCGTTTTTGAGTTATAGAAGTTAGTGGTCATTATTTTTCGCCTACATACAGCGAACAGACTATAGTATCCCATTCATCCCGTTTTCTGCCTTTGCTGCTCTCCCTTCCTACCCTCGTTTTCTACTCCCTCCCTCCCTTGTCGTAGTTTCCATGATTAAAAACGTATCATATCTTAATTCATGATTAACTAAATAATAGTCTAATATACCGGTATGCAGCAACTATATAATTAATATAGTTTGAATATGGGCCAGTTTTGAACCTAAAGTATGCAATGTTTCCTTTAGCAATCTAAAGAATCCATCAGATCAAATTAGAATCTATCCTTCCTTCTCATTGTCTCTTCCCTCTCCACCTCGTTCTCGTTTTTCTCCACGTGTCTCCTTGCTATTCCAATCCATCGCCACCCCGTCCTCACCCACAACCACCCGTAAAGCAATCGCGGCAAAACAAATGGATACATATATTTATTAATGATATAAGTAGCATTCCAAATTAATTAATGCTGAAAAATATATGTTCGCGATCATATAATGTTCGCGACCGCTAAACTCTATTTTCTCTAACCCTGCCTAGTTAATATAATGACCAACAGATGGCTAGCGAAGTCGGTATCGAAGCACTGAAACAAATATCCAACAACAGTCGTACGCCTTTTATTGCACGTCACGTGACGTCTTGAGATACACAGCTAGGCTACATACA
Organism: Paralithodes platypus; assembly: GCA_032716605.1. Lineage (NCBI taxonomy): Eukaryota > Metazoa > Arthropoda > Malacostraca > Decapoda > Lithodidae > Paralithodes > Paralithodes platypus. Next base: position 28,297,342 of record CM064527.1, read on the forward strand.
GTCATACCAGATACTAATATAGGACCTACTATCAGCTATTATCTAAAGTTTTAGTCAGTATGGTCAGTATCCTACGGTTATTCCTACCGATAATAAACTAAAAACTAGAACAAATCTGCTGCCCAGGTTTATGAGCTTGCGTTGAAGCTCCGAACACCGTATCCATGGCAACGAGTTTATTTTAAGCAACCCGTTTTTGATCAATCGCATATCTAGCAACACATCGTCTCCTGTGATTGATCCTTCATTCTTACATAACCACTCCGATATCCTTTGTTCAATTGGTTCGTCGTATCTACATGACATGAATATATGTTATAGTAAGCTTGATTATATTATGCTGCAGGCTGGGTTGACAAATAATCGAGATGCTGCCGTATGGTTCAGATACGTATCTCTGTTACATAAAATACATTCGGTTCCCTGGCTCGACCAATCACAGCTCTTCGCGCATGTGACGTCACATTACCCATCATGCCTCACTGTACCTCCAGTCCTCCACACTCCACCTTGTCAACATGTGCTGGCGCGTGGGTTGCTTCGCCCGCTTGGATTGGTAAGCAGTTTTATTGTTTAGTGCATCTATTGTTGATGTTTCTTAATAATATTTCTGTTTATTGAGGGTTCTGCATTTGCTGAAGTATATTGAGAGCAGATTTACCAGGAATTCGGGCGAGTAAACAGTTTATCATTGGGACGTGGTTCAGGTCTGTCAAATTTGCTCTCCTGCCATTATATTTATGCAGTGTTTTTATTAGTTATATCCTTTACTTAGTAGGCCTAGACATGGCATATATTGACAACATATAGGCTACTGTACTGATCTGCGCATGCTAGGTTTTTGGCTTTCCGTGTAGCCTATAATTATTCCCCCCCCCCCCCCCCCCCCCTTCTCTCTCCCTTTGTACTCGCCTCCAGCCACTGTTTATCACCGAGTGCTCCCAACTCCTCCCTGCCAAGATGTGCCTGCGCGTGGCTTTCTTTGCCTGCTTGGATTGGTAAGGATGTCATTGTTTAATTAATACCGTACATTATTGCTATTTTTTCAACACAGTTCTGTTTATTGAGAGTTATCGGTATGTAATTCCTTATGTATATTGAGAGATTTAAAGAGTTCATAGACAGTAGCTCCGGTTAGGCCTACTGGTTCTGACTTTGCTCTCCTTAGGTTGTGTATTATTTGTTCAGCATAGCCTACATTTTGCTAAGCATTCATTGGTACTAGCTACTATATTCGGTTTTATTTCAACAAATGGTATATTGAATCCCTTAGCAACTGATGTAGCGATAATTAATGGAAGACAATTATTACAATGACAATTTACTCAGCCGAAAACAAAAAAACGAGTCATGTAAAACACTTGGTTATATAATGTTTGGCAACCGATACACAACTGGACTGTTAAATGGTTAGCTAGCGAATGCTGAGTAGGCTACCAGTTTCCTCTTAATGGTTAGGCCTACTTGTTATTAGGCTATATAATTATGGATTCGGCTTTCATTCAATAATAGTAAACTCGTTAATTTTTAGGTTTTATTTACCACCTGCCAGATATATTTACTAGTCTCTTTAGTCTTTATTTGTTTTCGTTGTTTCCCAATCCCCCGTACTTTCATATGTTTAGACTATATGTAGGCCATTCCAACCAGTTAGCGACATGTTCTATTAAGTATAAGATTTGACAATTTAATATTCCCAATGTCCTTATTAGTTAACCATGCTGTGCCATCATAACCAAACCAGAAAAAGGGATTGACTATCATTGAATTGCCGACTTGCGAGTTTCGTTCTATAAGGAAGTTGGAGCTTTATACATCGATAATAAACATAAATACATTAATATAAGTTTTTGATGGATAGAAAGTAAGTTGAATTGAGTTTTATGTATTTATAAATGCACTACAACCGTATTATAGCTGGCAATTCTGCTAAATATTGATGTCTACTGCTCCAACTTCCTTATAGAACGAAACTTGCAAGTGGTCAAATTGACTAGGCTAACGGCTTATTATTTTGTGCAGCTGACGCCAGCTGTACAGTATTGGGGAACTGGACGGCTGGTCTTTGGTGGTGCAAGGTGTTATGGGAAAGAGCAACGATTGGCCTAGTGCTGTTCTTCGCTTCGAAACAAGGTATGAATTTTCTTATTACTGTATTTTTAAGTCGAGTACAGGCATGGTCCCAATAAGGTACGATTTTAGTTACTGGACACCTATTTGACAGGTACCACCGAGGATTTAATACATATTTGTTTTCGGTTTCCATGCATCCAACACCAAGCTACACCTTTTTCTGGTCCGGTAATAGTATTGAAAGCGATATAATAACTTTTTTTTCGACGAGAACAAAATAAAACGGGCCCGTTTGGGCCGAAAATCGGTGGCGGGGAGAGTCCGTCGTCGCTTCGGATAGTCGCGGTTTGTTTACCCAGGACGCTCGAGGTGACGGCCAGCTGTTTTACTTGCCCCCTGTTGGCCACATAGATGACGATTATTATGCCCCCCCCCTCAACCCTGTCCTGTATCCCACGCCCTATAACGCAAGTTTTTATCAAAAAATTGACCCAACAAGCTTAGCCATTTTAAGTCGACCGCCAAAGCGGGACCGGGAAGTCACTCCGAGCGTAAAGTAAACAAAGCGACGCTACTTCCACGAACGCAACCGAGTTGTCTTTATATTTCGTCTCATATTATCATTATTAAAGTGTCCCCATTGCTTTTTTAGTGTTTCGTACACCAGAAAAGGGTGTAGCTTGGTGTTGGATGCGTGGAAACCGAAACAAAATATGTATTAAATCGTTGGCGGTACCTGTCAAATAGGTGTCCAGTAACTAAAACTCGTACTGTAAAGAACTATGTATCAAACTTTTAATTTTGTCACCCATAATATTTCGCTTGAAATCAGAATCACATATGAGAGACCTCTTCCACTCCTAACGTTCTCTCCCTCTCCCCTCCTTTCCCACACACACATACACACCCTATCCCTTCTATTCACACACCTCCCTACCCAGGGTAACATCTTCACTCTCTTAACCTCTGAAGTGCGCATGGGGGGTATTAGACACCTCTGCCTGTGCGCACGTATTTGAGCTGTTTCCATCACTAAAATATTCATTTTACCATAAATAGCATTAATACTTCTCCATATGCGCCTATTATAGGTTGATTATAAAGGTATTAACCTGTTACAACAATAAAACAAGTGGAAACAGTATTTGGATGGTCAAAATCGGCGATCCAGGCCGGGAGTTACATAATGTATGGCTGAGGCAACCTCCTTTCCCGCCACTTTTCCCCAAGGCTGGAGAGACACTGTCGATCGATACTCTCTCTCTCTTGCACTCGCTTGCACTCGCTTTCTAACAGTGATGACAATGCCCTGCTTGCAACTCGCTAATGTTAGCACGAAAATATACCACAGAATAAGGGAATAACAGGGAAAATAGGTGATAACTGAAGGAGGGGAGGAAAGTGGGGAAGGAGGGGAGGTAGAAGAGTGATATTTTGCATGGCCCAGGGGCAATTTTTTTTGTTTTTTTCGGTGTTTAACCCTTGTCTAGTGGGGTGTTTTGGGCTCATTTGGGCATATTCAGGCCCTCCTGCGTGGTAAATCAAGCATCTGCATGAATGTTTTTTTATTTAGCAAAACACTTGGCACTAAAAGCTTCACAATGAGACCAGAACGAGCTACGTAGCACTCGTGGTTCTCTTGCAGTGATGCCACGAACATGGGAGTTTAGCATATATCGGTATATTTTTCCCAGCTATGCTCACTACTGGCTACACTGCCGGCCTCTCGAGAACACAGGGAACATGAGTTAATGGGCGGCGGTAAGCCCTGGGAGTCGGCTGTCTGGCCCGCTGTGCTCCCGGCCATTTGCACTCTATTTTAACCCTTTAAAAGCCTTAATAATGCTCCTAACTTGCTGCAAATCGCCAATAAGGGGTTAAAATTGATTTTTTTTCCCTGACACTTAAGAATCTTCCCACAGTCCGCTGGGGGAACTCTTAAGAGTCTTCCCGTATTTCCCGGGTTAACACGCAGTGTCCCTCCCATGCACACAGACTACTTGCCTTTTCACCCTTTAATCCCTCCCTATCCCCTATGTGCCACTCTGTTCCTATAATTATAGACCTAGCCTACCTACCCTCGTACCATCCTAACTTCTAGTCTCATCCATCTCACCTCGTCCCCTAAAAGTGTGGAGCTTTTTCAGTTTTTATTATTCCTGTCATCCCACCTGTCTTGATTCACACGCAAATTCCAAGTGCATCATTCCCACACAACTCTTCCGCGATCTGTTTATCATCACCCTACTCTGCTTTCGTTTCTCTCCCCCCCCACCCCCACATTCCCATTCCTCTCCTTATCTTGCCAAATTAATCCTTCCCAGTAAACTGTTGCTCTACACTGTATATATATATTTTTTTATGTTTTCTTTATTTTTGTTTTTCTAATTCCTCTCCTGGACTAGATTGGTCTCAAATTTATGATAGTCCAACTCGGTCATTCACTACTTCATGGCTCCTCGCTTATCACCCTCCTCCTCCGTTCCTTAATCCTTTCCGGACTGGGGGTTGCCGTTTTAGTATTCAAAATAGAATTATCTAACTTTCATAATTACCTCTCCAAAACCCTCTCCGGTCCGGGGGTTGCCGTTTAGTGTTCAAACTAGAATTCTCTTACTCTCATAATTACCTCCAAAATTAGTTTTCTGCCCACAACTCGCTCAAAGACAACTGCAGAGGTTGAAGTAATTAATACCTCTTTCCCTCCACTGTCTTTCCCCTCCCCACCGTCTTTCCCCTCCACTTCTCTTCCATCATTCTCTTCTCCACCCATTCCTACCTACCATTCCTACCTAATCTCTTCTCCCACCAGTAGCTTAATTCAATTGCAACCTATAATTGGTTTCCTAATACAGTAGTTAACCCAGCAAGTGCGATAGGCCTCACGGAAGTATCTGTATAGCGTACGCGATAGGCTTCGCAGAAGACAGCCCATGAAAATACTGTATACCCAAAATATGCCCCACAGGCACTCAAATGGAAGCAACATATGATTAGGTAAACTTATAACCATAAACTTATCTGTCAACTGTCCTATCTCTCCAGTACGGCCACCCGATCCTCCTAGCTGGCGGCGCTTGTGGCACTTTGGCGCTGCCGACTGGGAGGCTCTCCGGCAGTACTTCTTTGATATCCCATGGAATGATTTCTGCGTCCGTGGCCGGGGAGCCTCGGAGAGTGCTGAATGCATTAATGAGGTAATCCTATTGGGCATGGAAGCATACATTCCATTCTCTTTCTCTCAGACTAATGCTAAAAAATCTTGGTTTACTCACGCCTGTTCTACTGCTGTCCGCAATAAGGAGGAAGCATTCAAACGGTACCGACGCCTTAAAACTCGAAGACTCTCCGACTTGCCAAACACTTTCATCAATAATAAATGCACTGAACTATCCAACTCTAGCTCTTCCCAAGCTTTCTGGCATCTAGCCAAAAATCTCTCCAACAATTTATCTTCCTCGTCTTTCCCTCCCCTTTCCCATTCTGATGGCACAACCATCACTTCTTCCTCTGACAAAGCTAAACTCTTTGCTCAAACTTTTGCTAGAAACTCCACCTTGGATGATTCCGGTGATATTCATCCCTCTCCACCCTCCTCTCTCTTACTTATGCCTAATATCCTTATCTCTTCTAAAGATGTACTTTCTACCCTCTCTGGGCTTAATACTAATAAGGCGTACGGTCCGGACGGTGTTCCTCCTGTTGTTCTCAAAAACTGTGCTTCCATGCTGACTCCCTGCCTAGGCAAACTCTTTCGTCTCTGTCTATCCTCTAACGTCTTCCCTTCATGCTGGAAGTTTGCTCACATTCAACCTGTCCCAAAGAAGGGTGACCGCTCTCAACCCTCCAACTATCGTTCAATTGTTCCGAGGAACTTGCTTCAATTGTGCCGCCTCTCCACATCTTTCCCCGTAGAACTAGGGCAGCTGAGAGCGCCCATGAATTTACACTTTCTCCTCCACAATGCAGAACTTCTGCTTATCAGAATTCATTTATCCCCAGAGCTACTACTCTTTGGAATTCACTTCCCTCGAATTGCTTTCCACAAACTTACAATCAACAAATGTTTAAATCCAGTTGTTACAAACATTTTATGAATGGAGGATGCCTTTAGGCACATGGACCTTTTTGTTTTATCTGTGTTTTTCCTTCCTCCGTTCATTGTCTCTTAAAAAAAAAAAAAAAAAAAAAAAAAAAAAAAATTGCTCTCATCTCTTGTCTTTCTAAAGTTTTTGAAACTATACTTGCTTCCAAATTTCTTAAGCATTTCTCTTCTCATAATCTGCTCTCAGATCGCCAGTATGGCTTCCTTAACCCGGGAACTGCCGGAAGACTCTTAAGAGTTCCCCCCGGCGGACTGCGGGAAGACTCTTAAGAGTCAGGGGAAAAAAATCAATTTAAAACCGATTTTTATTTTATTTTTTGTATTTTTTTATTTTTGCCCCTGGGCCATGCAAAATATCACTCTTCTACCTCCCCTCCTTCCCCACTTTCCTCCCCTCCTTCAGTTATCACCTATTTTCCCTGTTATTCCCTTATTCTGTGGTATATTTTCGTGCTAACATTAGCGAGTTGCAAGCAGGGCATTGTCATCACTGTTAGCAAGCGAGTGCAAGAGAGAGAGAGAGAGAGAGTGTATCGATCGACAGTGTCTCTCCAGACTTGGGGAAAAGTGGCGGGAAAGGAGGTTGCCTCAGCCATACATTCCGGCCTGTATCGCCGATTTTGACCATCCAAACGCTGTTTCCACTTGTTTTATTGTTGTAACAGGTTAATACCTTTATAATCAACCTATAATAGGCGCATATGGAGAAGTATTAATGCTATTTATGGTAAAATAAATATTTTGGTGATGGAAACAGCTCAAATACATGCGCACAGGCAGAGGTGTCTCATACCCCCCATGCGCACTTCAGAGGTTAAGGGTCGCTCTACTGGTGATCTTCTTTCATATCTTACTAACTCTTGGTCATCCTCCTTTCGGGACTTCGGTGAGACTTTTTCTATTGCACTAGACATATCAAAAGCCTTCGATAGAGTCTGGCACAAATCTTTAATTTCTAAACTACCCTCCTTCGGTTTCTATCCCTCCATCTGTGCCTTTGTCTTATTTCCTTTCCGGCCGTTCCATAGCTGCGGTTGTGGACGGCCATTGTTCACTTCCTCACCCTATAAACTCCGGTGTTCCTCAGGGCTCTGTCCTATCTCCTATTCTTTTTCTAATTTTTATAAATGATATCAACTGTACCTCAATTCCCATCCATTCATACGCAGACGACTCAACCTTACACTACTCCATTAGTTTTTCAGAACGCCGCAGCCAGCAATCCCTCAACGACAAACGTAATGAAGCCATAGAACTCTTAAATTATGATCTAAATACTATCTCCAATTGGGGCAGAGAAAACCTTGTTACCTTTAATGCTTCCAAAACCTAATTTCTCCATCTATCTACCTGTAAGGAACTCCCAGCGGACTATCCCTTTTTCTTCTTCAACAATACAAAAATCAATCCTTCATCTTCTCTCAATATTCTTGATGTCTCCTTTTCTTCTGCTCTCAGTTGGAAGGACCATATTACCAGTCTTGCTAAGGCAGCCTCCCAGAAGCTGGTTGTGCTCAACCGCCTTAGGGGGTTCTTTTCCCCTGCACACCTTCTTGCTCTGTACAGGGGCATAGTGCGTCCTTGTATTGAGTATTGTTCACATGTGTGGGGAGGTTCCTCTCACACCGCTCTCCTAGACAAAGTTGAAAGGAAGGCCTTTCGTATCATTAACTCCCGTCCACTCACCAACTCTCTGCAATCTCTCTCTCTCCACCGCAATGTTGCATCTCTCTCGCTATTCTATCGCTACTATAATAATCAGTGTTCCTCAGAGCTTTCCCAGTGTATACCACATCCTTTACGTAGGGCACGTGGTACCCGTCTTGCAACTCAATCCCACCCCTACTCTGTGCAACTCTCCAACCCAAGAGTGAAACGTTACTCTCAAACTTTCTTCTACTCAACAGCTGAGCTCTGGAACTCTCTCCCAGAATCAGTCTTTCCCTCTTCCTATGACTTAAGTTGCTTCAAACTCAGTGTGTCCAGGCATTTTGGCTCGAACGTCCCTTGATTTTGGCCCTGTCACTCTTTCAACTATGGGGGAGGCACTCGCTATAGGCAGTTCTGCCTTTTGCCTCCCTCAATCGCATAGAAAAAAAAAAAGGTAGTATAATCACTCTCTAGTACCTCCTTCCTCTCCCCTACATGTCTCCTTCCCCTCCCTCTCCTTCCCCCATTTCCCCCTCTTCTATTATTGGCTATTATTCCTCTTATTTTTGTAATTTATCCCTTCCCCCTTACGAAATATCAGTCCCACTCCCTCCTCCCCTTCACATGCGCGGAAGAGAGCTGGAGGGTTAGTGTACCTTAAGCAGGCTCAGCAAGTAGATGTATGTCGCACGCTCTCTCTCTCGCCTCCATCCCGCCTCCATCCACCCCCTCCCACCACAAATATTAGTTTTTCAATAGATATTTGCTGTTTATGCATATTTTCTGGTCTTCACTGTTCATCATTTAAGTAAAATAAACGCACAGAAGAAATAATGCTATATATGGTAAATATAACTAATTCTGTCGGGTGGATGGGACTCCTCTAGGGGAGACAACCTTATACAAATCCGGGTGGATGGGACTCGTCAGCCTTGGTTGGCAACATGTCTAGGGGAGTAAACCTGATACAAATCCGTACTGCTTACCTAAGGGTAAGGCAGGTTAGTGGATGGATTAGCCGAACACCACTGTAGAAAAATAGTGCTAACAAGATACACAGGGGCCTCAGAGTCGGACAGATCCTAAATTGAGTGGTCAATCCTGTAAGTCCTTCACTAAACTGGCTCGGGTTGTCCCTCTCACAGGGAATGGGTCCGCTTGGGGGCATTCTGTGTATGGCCACCCTCGTAAGGGGAGTAAGGCGTCCGGCAATAGATAGATAGATAGAACTAATTCTGTCCGAATCAAAGTTTTTATTTTTGTCGCATACACGGCACTTTTAAATACCTCAATTGCGCGCTCCACGGGTTAAGATTGATGATCTGACCCCCCCCCCCACATTTTTTTCATACACAATGCTTGGTCAGTAATTGCAACCCTCTATGACTATAGTAGTTGTGATATTCACGGGTCTACTTATTGTTTACGCAAATATTGCATGCACATTTTGGAGAAATGTGGGTGGTTTGATCTCCCTTTATTTAACCAGGCATTACCTCAAATAGTACATTTTGGATTAAAAATATTTTACTAATGTGATGTTTCGAATTCTCCTTACCAATAGGCTATATACCCGGAGTTGCCGCCTGACACAAGTTGTTTTGGACTGTAAGCGACCTGGCCTTTTTATAATGTAAAAGTTGCAAAATAAACAAACAAAAGCAGGGACGACATAATATAAAGGCAAAATAACATAAAAATCACTATGTGGAAATAACGTTTTAGCAGAATAATTGTTTTAAATAAAAGAACACAAAACCACCACATAGGGTGTACAATACATCGCTACATGATCAAGTTAATCTGTTTCCCAAGTAAACTAATCGCACATACAGTGTAACAATGCGTTTTCGTCATATTCAAGGAATTGGTCAATTTGGGAAGTCTGGGATGTTCTGGTAAATTTTACTAAATTCTGTATGAATAAAGAAACTACAACTTATGTCAAAATATTCTATTCAAGCAAATTTGCAATTTGACAAGATATTAACTGGAAGGATGTAGTATCCGGGTGTACGGTCCGACGGTAGCCATGTTTACATACATTGATCAATCGCGATTAAGTTCCCGTCTATTTTTCTGTTATTTGCCCCCTGCTGGCAATATATATGATAATGACAATAAGTCATGGGTTATTATTGTAACCCACGGCAGTCAAAATAGATGGGAACCTGATCGCGAGCGTCTGTGTAGTGTAAACAAAGCGGGCGGTACACCCGCATACTACACCCTTACCGATATTAACGCTGTGGGCATATATCCGCTATATTAGAGCTCACTTAGGCACTCCTGAATGATTAACCCTCGTCTAGCGGGGGATTTTGGGCATATTCAGGCCCTCTTGAATAATCAATCAAGTATCTTCATGAAAAGAAATGTATTCAGCAAAAACCTATGCGCTACAAGCTTCAAAATGAGACCAGAACGAGCTACGTAGCACTCGTCGTTTTCATGCAGTGGTACCACTAACATGGGAGTTTAGCGTATAGCTGCATATTTTTTCCAGCTACGCTCACTACTGGCTACACTGCCGGCCTCTCGAGAACAGAGGGAGCGTGAGTCAGTGGGCGGCGGTAAGCCCTGGGTGTCGGACGTGTGGCCTGCTGCGCTCCCGGCCATTTGCACTCGATTTTAACCCTTTAAAAGCCTTAATAATGCTCCTAACTTGTTGCTTTCTAGATGCGGACTTAAGTCGGGCCCTGCTCTTTAAGTGTTAAGCAAGTGTCTGAATGAAATGAAATGTATTCAGCCAAAAACTAGAAGAAAATAGCCTCAAAATTACACCAGAGCGAGGTTCGTAGTGCGCGGGTATCACCCGCAGCGCTACCATAGACATTTGCTAATACAGTACTGAGCGGTTATCGCTAATGTCACGCTACATTTTCCTTTGGTAGCGCTGTATGTCTAGCGAGAGTATGGCTCTTACTCCTCAGTGCCTTGGCCGCATGGCTGGAGAGAGGATGGGGGGCCTGCCGTGCTCCCGCTCTCTCGCACTCGTCTCCGCAGGCTTTCAATCTTGTAAATTGCTATGCATTGCCATGGCGTTCCGGAACGTCTCCCGCAGCCAATGGGTTAGCAATAATACAAAATACATGCAGTACAACACTCACGGAAAAGAATATGTCCCGTAGTTCTCCAGCCTCCCTCTCCATCAATAATTACTTATTATAAGCTACATGTCATAATTTCTGTAGCGGACACATATTACAGTACAGTACTATCTACAGTATCTATTGCCAGATGCTGTGACCCCCGAAGGGGTGGCCATGAATGAAATGGCCCCATGCACCTCTGTCCATACATACATACAAGTTTAAAGACCGTTTTGGCCACAGAGAATCTGGTTACAGTCTCACGTCCTAAATGGCGGCTTTTCAGGCGGCCCTGTCAAGGGCTACCTTTGTTAAGTTCTTTATTTTGAGATCGGACCAGAGTACCCGAGCCCACGTAATTCTAGGTCCACCCCTACGCTCAGCTCCCCTCACGTTCACAGTCTGGCATTTCTTCACCCAGCTCTCATCATCCATTCTCGTGCACATTACTTCACTTACACTCCTAATACCCAGACACCTTCTTAATTTCTCGCTCGATACCCCGTCCCTGAGATTAACCCCACACATCTATCTCGCCATTCTCTTCTCATTCCGTTCCATTCTATTGATATCCTCCGCTTTAACTGGCCACCTCTCCGAGGCATAGGTCATCGCGCTCCTCCTCCCATCCAGCACCGCCTTTACTTGTATACTTCTTTAACTCCATCCTTCCACCTCTCACTCGGTCTACATCTCTCTGTCCTTCCACCTCACTCTCGTACACTCTCTTAGTCATTCTCTCGTTTCCGGTACGATCCACATGGCTGAACCATCTCCTGGTGTTCCTTTTCACACTTTCCATCACATCTACATCCACACTACACCTCTCTCGTACTTCCTCATTCGTCTGTCTATCCCTCCATGTAACTCCTCACGCACTTCTCAAGTAACTCATTTCCACTCCTCTCACTCTTGGTTTGAGTCTCTTCACCAACATCCATGCTTTGCTCCCGTCAGTCTATGTCTGGGTTACCACACTGTCATGCAAAGACTTCTTTACTTCCATGCTGACCACCCTATTTCTTGTACTGTAATTGCATATTGATGCTCACTATAAGTTTAAAGTTTAGGTCGGGGGAGTGCTGGAGTGCCATTAGTGATCCCTGGTCTCTGGGTCTTCTGGGTGACCTAGATGTGTGTGAATTTGTATATGTGTTTTTTTTCTTTTTCGGGCTCTTGCTCAAGTCGGCCACCCCCAGCTATGGTGTACTTACACTAGTTGTACTTACACTAGTTGTATTTGCGGGAGTGAGCATGCTCGTTAATTCCCGCCTCCTAAGATATGTTTGTCATACCGTGCTTTGAAACTATGCACTGATGGTGCAGACACTACTTCGGCTGGCAATTTGTTCCACCCACTAATCGAGTTGGTAGGAAATCTTTTACTTTTCAGATCAGATTTACTATTAAGCACTTTTAGTTTGTAGCTGTGACCTCTTGTTCTCTCACCTCCATCCCTCTCTATAAAGTTTTCTTGGTCGATTTTGTCAATACCTCTAACACATTTATATATCTGAATTTGCTGTCCTCGTTTCCTTCTCTGTTCCAGTGTAGGTAGATTCAATCTCTCGAGCCTCTCTTGGTACTCCAAATTTTCCAAACCTGGGATCATCCTCGTAGCTGCTCTCTGTACCCTCTAAATTTTGTGGATATGTTTCTCCATGTGAGGGGACCACACTACAGATGCATATTCCATCCTGGGTCTTGTTATTGCCGTTATTATTTGTTTCATGGTGTTTTCATTAAGATAATTGAAAGACATCCTGATATTTGCCAATAGTGCTAGTGATTCTCTCACTATCTTATTTACGTGGCTTTCTGGAGACCTGTTATCCTTAAATTCTATCCCCAAGTCTCTTTCTGCTTTGGGAATCACTTCGTTTCCTAGTTTATAATCTTTTCTAGGTCTGTACTTGCTTTTACCCATTTCTAGAGTTTTACATTTCTCTGCATTGAACTCCATATTCCATTTGATGCTCCATTCATGGATCTTTTGCAAATCTGCTTGGAGCTCAAGGCAATCCTCCTGGGTTCTGATCGTTTTAAGCAGCTTAGCATCGTCCACAAACATGCTCATGTAGCTTGTTAGTCCCTCAGGTAAGTCATTTACAAATATTAGAAACATGATTGGGGCTAGGACAGATCCTTGTGGTACCCCACTCGTAATTTGAGTCCAGTTTGACGATTTCCCCCTTACTGTTGTTCTCATCTGTCTTCCGCTAAGGTAGCTCTCCATCCATTTCAGCAGTTTGTCTCCTACTTTTCCCTCATGTTTTAATTTCCACAGCAATCTCTTGTGTGGAACTTTGTCAAATGCCTTTTTAAAGTCTAGGTAGCACAGTCTACCCATCCTTCCCTCTTGTCCACTGTGTCTATTACTCTAGAGTAAAAACTCAACAAGTTGCTTACACGTGATCTGCCACCTCTGAATCCAAATTGTCGGTCAGTAATTAATCTTTTGGATTCCAGGTAGTTCACCCATTTGTCCCTTATTAATCCTTCCAGAATCTTCATGAGGATGCTCAATAGTGATACAGGTCTATAGTTCAGTGGTTTATCTCTGCTTCCTCCCTTAAATATAGGAATAATGTTTGCTCTTTTCCATTCTGTAGGTACTATCCCGGTGTCCAATGATTTGGTCATTATGTCATATAACGGTATACTCAGTTCCTTAGCATTTTCTTTAATAATCCAGCCTGATACTCCGTCCGGTCCAGCGGCTTTGTTTGGATCCACCTTACTCATTTTGTCTATGAGCTCTGGTCTGTTAAATGTGACTTCCGGCATTTCCTCTGTACCTATCTCATTGGTTTCTGGTGCAATGAATTCTCCTTCTTTTGTAAATACTGATGCAAAAAATTTATTTAGTTCTTCCGCAATCTCTGTATCCTCTTCTATGATTCTGTTTCCACTTTTAATCTTTACGATCGTGGCTTTTATCTTCCTTTTGCCGTTTACAAACTTGAAAAACATTTTTGGATTCTTTTCATAGTTCTCCACTATCCCTTTCTCATGGTTTGCCTCTGACCTCCTCCTCATTTCTGTGTATTTGTTTCTCTCCTCTTTATACTTTTGCCTGTTATCTTCCGAATCCCAGTTTCTCATCTTTTTCCAGGCTTTGTTTTTTGCTTCCTGTGCTTGCCTACATTCGCGGTTAAACCATACTTTGCGATTACTTTTTTTCCTTTTATTAATGTACTTAGGGACAAAAGTTTTTATACCAGTATCATAGATCTCCATGAATGCCTTGAGTTTTTTGTCTACCTCACTTTCAGATAACACCTGATCCCAATTTTGTGACTTGAAAAAATCCCTTCGAAATCGGTTCTGGAATACATCCAGTGATTTTCCTTGTGCTTTTCCCTTCCCTTGGGTAGGGATCTGCCTTGCTTAGGCCAATCGGCTTTCTGCAGACTCCCATTTTCTTATGTTCTTATGTTCTTATACTTCAATAGTAAGTCTATGTCTAGAACTGCATGGTCGCTTTTTCCTAGTGGGCATAGCTACTGAATACTTTGAACCTCCTCCTCCCTTCTTGTGAATAGAAGGTCCAATCTAGCTGGTTGATCACTTCCCCTTACTCTTGTTGACTCTTTTACATGTTGGTATATAGAATTTTCCATGGCCATACTTAAAAATTCATAGCTCCAACTTTCCTCCCCTGCTCCGGCTTCAAGATCTTCCCAATTCACTTCCTTGCAGTTAAAGTCCCCACACATGAATATTTCATCCTTTGAAGCCAAGATATTTCCTAGCACACTAATTGTTTCCTTACGCATTAGGCTATGCTCCTCCTTACCCCATGTCTTCGTCTTGGGAGGTACATACGCTACTATCACCACTATTTTTTTCGTTTCCACCAATCTCTATTGCTAAAACTTCTGCTGTTGAAGTTACTAGTTTTATCTCAGACACAATCAAATCTTTCCTAGTAAGGATGCACACTCCACCTCCATGTCGAAATTTTCTGTCCCTCCTCCAAATCCTGTATTCAGACCATCCTAGCAAATTTATATCGAAGTCTTCTCTTAGTTTTGTCTCAGTGAGACATACTATTTCTGGTTTCTTAGTATTGAGTAAGTCTGTTAGTTCTAGTTTCTTAGAGATTAGCCCATCGACATTGCTATATAGAATCCTTATACTTTCTAGTCCCCCATTAGGGCCATTACCTGCTCCAAGCCCCTTATCTGTGGCGGTCTGTTCCCTACCCTCTTACTTTTAGTTTCTTTTTACCGAAAGTATGTACATACATACATAGTTTAATTAAAGTCTCCTATAATCTTCAATATAGCATATTAACTCAATGACTGCAGCAATTGTCATATGACAATCGCCGAAAATCTGCGTCGTACGTGGTCTGATATGCAGGCAAGCTAACCTAAGCAGCGCGTGCCCCATACATCTACCGCCTAGCATGCGGTAGCATGATAGCACCAGCTGTAGTGAGCGACGCAATCAATAAAATGAAGGACGGTAAAGCTCCAGGTTGCTCCGACATTGTCGCTGAGATGATAAAAGCCTCCGGGGAGATTGGTGTAAACTTAGTCACTGAGTTGATAAACACCATTATTAAAGATGAGAAAATCCCAGAGGATTGGCTCAAAAGTGTAATAGTAAATATATACAAAGGAAAAGGGGATGCGCTAGATAGAGGAAATTATAGGGGCCTGAAAATGCTTGACCAAATCATGAAGGTCTGTGAGAGAGTCCTTGAGGGTTTGATCAGGCAAAGCATCTCTATTGATGATATGCAGTTTGGTTTTATGCCAGGACGTGGTAACAACCGATGCTATCTTCATAGTCAGGCAGATACAGGAAAGATACTTACTAAAAGGCAGGGATCTTTACTTTGTGTTTGTGGACCTGGAGAAGGCCTTTGATAGGGTACCTAGAGATGTTGTGCAGTGGGCTATGAGGAAACTTGGTGTGAAAGAGTGGCTGGTGCGTGTGATAATGAAAATGTATGAGGATTCGCGAAGTTCGGTGAGGGTGAAGGGTGTACTGAGTGATGAGTTTGCAGTCTGTGTTGGAGTCCATCAGGGTTCAGTGTTAAGCCCCCTCCTCTTTATTATGGTCTTGGAGGTGCTGTCTAGAGTTTTTAGAGGCGGACTCCCGTTGGAACTTTTATGCAGACTATTTAGTCCTAATAGCTGACAGTATGCAGGATGCTGAGGCCAAATTCAGAGAGGGCATGGCGAGCAAGGGTTTAAGAGTCAATATTAACAAAACCAAGGTTATGCATTGTAGTTTGAGACGAGGCAATGTGGAAAAGAGCGGTGCATACCCATGTTCAGTGTGTGGAAAGGGAGTGGGCGTTAACTCAATTTAATGTAGCATCTGTCGATTTTGGGTACACCATGGGAGTAAGCGCTGTAGTAGAATAAAGGGGCCCCTGCCGAAGGATAAGTCAGAAATAGAGAAATTTGAGTGCGTAGTGTGCAAAGGCGAGCTTGTGTTAAGTGATGATCCTGTGGCTGTGAATTTTGGAAATGAGTCTTTGGAGCTGGTGAACAAGTTTTGTTACCTAGGAGATACCATCTCTGCCGGTGGTGGGGCCGAGGCTGCCACTGTTGCTAGAATTAGGTGTGGCTGGGGGAAGTTCAGAGAATTTATGCCAATCCTGACCATGAAAAGAATACCTCTCCCCCTGAAGGGAAAGGTGTATGCCTCATGTGTTAGAAGTGCAATGACGTATGCCTCAGAAACATGGGCCGTTAAAGTAGAGGATGTCAACAGAATGGAGCGTAATGAGATGAGAATGGTGAGATGGATGTGTGGGGCCAGGCTACAGGATAGAATAACAAATGTTGAGCTGAGGAGACGTTTAGGTATAAAGAGTATTAGCGAGGTGATGCGTACAAGTTATCTGCTCAACAGGTGGCGTTGTGTGTGTGTAAGTGTGAGTGTCCGAGTGTAGGGGGTGAGACAGTGAAGCACGGGAACGAGATGGCTTCAGAGATGGGGTCGTTTCGGGCCATGAGTGAGCACCGTGCCTCATGTGAAGGCAAGATGGCAGGTGCTCGTTGTACTCTACGTGCTTCACATGCCTCACTCCCTAGACTGGAACAAGACCTCACGGGCTTCACTGTTCATTGTAAAGCGGTGAATGTTAAGGCTCTCAGCCTATGCCCGAGAGGAAGTAAGTTGGAATATAGAAAACAAAAAAGTAGACTGGGATGGTATGGACATGTGGAGAGAATGGATGAACAAAATTGGGTGAAAAAATGCAGGTCTGTGATTGTGGAGGGAGCTGCACCAAGGGGTGGACCGAGGAAGACCTGGGATCGGACTATACGTGCCGATCTCAAATCCAAGAACTTGACAAGTGAAGCAGCCCTTAACAGGGTTGCCTGGAACGCCGCCATTATAAGAGACTGAAACTGCACTGATGTGTGGAACACTCAGTCTTAAAATTTTATGTATGTATGTGTATGTATGTATGCCAGGGCGAACACTGAGGTAATCACCCAGCATCTGCACACTTGGAAATAGCGAAAACCGCCATAAACTGCATATTTTTACCGAATTTGGCCCACATTTGCAATATCGTTGCACGACAACCAGTGGTCGTACCGACATGATTCAGGTGTCATTGGAAAGTTCTCTTCCTCTACTTTCAGGGATATATCATTGAATTATGTTCTAGCTCTTGTTTATACATAAAAATGTGCAGGGAATGCAGGTCACTTTTAGTCCGAAGCCCCCATATGGTACAGTGCAGACCAAGCAATTGTCATAATTATGACAATTGCCGCAGTGATTTTGTTAATATTAAAAAGGAAGAAGGTATTTTCGCATAATTTATCAACCTCATAATTATGCTTTTAGTAATTTATACCTCCCTATGTAATTTCCCATGACTATATTATACTGTACATGCATTTATTGTAGGCTAGTCATCTACTACAGTTGGTCCTCCGGTAACGTGGCTAATATGTTCTGGTAACCTCCCGTGTTACCAAAAAACGTGTTACCGAACCCATATATTTACATGTACCTTGTGTTCTGGGGATTTCCTCAAAGTCTACTTTTCTCCATAGAAGCCTATGTTATAATAATTAAATCAATTATAAAGGTTATTTGACATGTGCAATGAGTTGATTTGCCCATTGCAACAACTCTTACCTCTGAATAAATATTTCGTTTAGGCTAGGCTAGTTAAGGAGAGAGAGTCACAGCAGTAGCCGACATTTTTCGATCGAAGCTCTGAAATCCCGCCATAATATTTCTCGCCTCACGGCCACAGGCCGTAGCTCGATTGGTAGAGCGTTCGCCTGCTAACCGTAAGGTTGACGGTTCGAGCCTCGGGCCAGCCAGTGAGTTATTGGCAGACGTCAGTGCTGTTGGTGAACGGTGCGGTCTAGCAATCTGTGGCAACTATTCACTAAGTCCCTGATTCATCAGGGCAGCCACCCTAGCCTTGCTATTCAGCAGAGAGTGTATGGTGGTAAAAACTGCATCTTCAATAACTACACATTTTAGAATGGTCTACTCTTCACTCAACGCACATCAACGACCATATCTACCTCTGGTATGCATAACAACTTGGTTAGGCCATTTATTTGCAGAGATATGAGCATCGGTATATGGCGAAAATCGTAACTTCGGAATTCCCGAGTTATATCCCGCATAACTCGCCGTCTTATTATTTCTCAACTCACACAATAACTACACAATATAGGGTGTTCTAGTCTTCACCCAACGCACAGCAACGATCATATCTACCTCTGGTAGGCATAAACACTTGGTTAGGCCATTTATGTGCAGAGATATGAGCATCGGTAAATTACGAAAGCCGGGAGTAAAGATTCGGCGACCGAGATAGCCTAGCCACGTTTTCCACAAAATGACAACACACACACACACACACTCGACAGCCAAACAATAACATAAGTGTGTTTCGGTAAATATTCTCACCTCGCACATTAACTACACAGTGTGGAGTGTTCTAGTCTTCACCCAATGCACGGGAACGATCATATCTACCTCCGGTATGCATAAACACTTGGTTAGGCCATATATTTGCAGAGATATGAGTATCGGTAAATTACGTAAGTCGGGAGTAAAGGTTCGGCGCCCAGCTGGACCCCGCGCCAGTGTAGCTTAAGTATTGACCGTGTTAGCAAAATTTTGGATATTTGGGGTGTACCGCGTGCCACCAAAGTGCGCGTTACCGGAGGACCAACTGTATATGATAAAAACATGCATAATCATAAGAAATTGTGATAAACTGTGCATATCCTAGGTGTTGAGTATTGTCAAGGACTCTGGTACGTTGTATAACTTATACACGTGCCAACCTCCTTGGTATTTTTGATATCGACAGTCGCAGCTCTGGCGGTAGTTCAGAAAATCAGAAGTTTTCACCAGAGGTCTCCAGTGAAAATTTGGGTAGGGTTTATTCTGATTGCTAATAATCAGTGACCGATGGTAAATCAATGACAGTAAATCCATGTCTGTTTATAAATCTATGACTTTAATCGGTGACTACTGCTTAGGCTAATCACAGGCACCTGGAAAGAGGATTCTGAGCACATTTTCAATACTAAGGCTGCTGGTACTGTACAGAAGTGACAAGGTTTGCAACTGATATCTTCACTTGTTTCAGATTTTTTACTCAAGTTACCCAGTAGGCCTAACTAGTATTTCTTCCTGCATGTATAATATGACATGAGGTAAACTGACAACTGGCAAGTAATTTCTAGTAAACTAAATTGCCATTATAAGATGTTCGTGGCAGTAGAAGGTGCTATATTATAAAATGTGATTGCGAAACTACTCGCTACTTCCATGTAAAGTAAAAAATATTGTCTGCCTAACTCCTAAGCAAATTTGGCGGTGTCATAAGTTCCTAGTTTTGCATAGCTATTAGCTTTATCTTTTGATCTATGATCCTATATATCACGGGCTGTGGCATGGTATGTAGTGCGTCTGACTGCTGATTGAATGGTCTGCAGTTTAATCCCACACCGATCCATTAGTAGACGGCAAGAATTTAGGCAGCTCAGTCTAGCGATTCGGGGTAAATGCCCATGTACTGTATGTCCCTGTAACAAGGGCACGCCTTAGTCCTGTCAATTTAGGGAGTGCATGGTGTTAAAAACTGCATCATCTGCAGTGGGCTGCTCTCGGGCAGCATAGTATGCATAATTCACAACTTTTTGAAGACATGCCATATTAAGCCTCACTCGTTGGAGGCTTAACTTTATGACCGCCACAATGTTTTTTTTATGATCACCTAGTAGCTGAATTAGTTTAACCATCTCTAATAGAATTCAAACAAATTGTTAATCTAATTTATTAACTCATTGGCTGCGGGAGACGTTCCCGAACACTATGGAAATTTACAGCAATCTACCGGCTTTTAAAGCCTCTTAACCCTTCCTCCCCGGGTGTCATTTTAATATGACACCACGGCAGATGGGCAGGTACCCGGGTGTCATTTTAATAGACAGTAAGCTTGAAAGCCTATTCAGCTTGGTCTGAATGCCGTGCGTCCGACGCATGTAAACAAAGCCGATCGTTGCGTCACCGCACCTCCGAAAACAAGAAGGAGAAGACTCTTTTGTTATTGTATGTCTGTATGTCGTTGTTTCAGTAGTGAAAAGATCGTCGTATTGCTAACATTGCCTGAAAATGCTCTCCACTAAAATCGTCATCACAACTGAACCAGTTGACTTAGAGAGCTCTACTCAATGCCAGTCTACAGATTGGAAACCGCACTACATTTATAGATGCGTGGGAAATTTCTAGCAGTTAAAATTAACCAAAATACGGTAGCCTAGGCCTAGACGTTTTTTGGCCAGATCGCCCGGGTACGCCGCACTGTCATTAGGAGAGCTAGCCCGGGCCAGGAGGGTTAAACCCTGTAAAATAGAGTGTGAGAGTGCAAATTTTGTGATAAATTTTGTGATAATTGGTTCATAGATTTGAGAGATATCTTGTTCACAGACAAACAAACAAACGGAGGCAAATGCATAACCTCCGTCCAGCTTTGTTGGCGGAGGTAACTAGTACTATGCGTTTCAGGTCCTATATGTTTTGAGTTAAGCCTAGTTCACGCGAGCCGTTTTCCGTGCTGGTTTTTTGGCCTGTAAACAAAATTATGACGTCACTTACAGACTTACTGGCCGTACGTAGTGTGAACCAGGAAACCGTCTACCTAAATCCGGACTGGACATGAAGATGAATTTGATTTATCTTTTTTCGGGTCCGCACAAGAAGTCCGTTCCGTACTTTGAACATTGAAGTGAAATGTGTGTAATATTTTTGTGCCAATTTCCATTACACTATAGTTGATATCGCATAACAATATACGCTATATGTATAATTTTAATGGCAAGGCAAATATTAATGCAGTTTAATATGTTAACCTATTGATCGTGTACCTGGCAGCCGTCGCGGCACCACCAAAGTTAACACGTACTGCTTCGCACACCTCCAATACAGACAATAAACACCTGGATTATAACTATAGGCCTACAGAACAACAGCAATACAGTATATGTTTCTCCAATTAAATTTCGATCCCTTCTACAGTGCATATGATTATGTCCAGGTACCGTTGCCCACATAAGTTGTTTCTAATAGTGATCTGATATAAATTGTAGTAGGCCCATACTTACAGTTTCTTACAGTAGATCCTCTGGAAAAAGGCAAACTAGGCCTGTGTATCCAGCTCAATGCCAGTACTTGCACTGGTGCGGTCGTTCACGGTGTTGGCGGCGGCGGTAGCAGACGCAACATTTTTACTATTCTGTATTTTTGCTTTATAATCAAACTTCAAATCTTGTCTTCCCCATGCTTTATCAAGATTACTTCCAAACTTCCTTATTGATTCGGAATCGACTACATACTGGGGCAGTGCATTCCACTCATTTACCACTCACAAAATGAGTTCTTTGCCTTTTCAAGCCTATTTCTTTCTTTGTAAATTTTCTTAGTGTCCTCTCGTTCTTGTTCCCTCCCGCATCAAGAAGATACCTTCACACACATCCTCATCATACATTCCTGACACTATCTTAAAAGTCTATCATATCCCCTCTCTTTCTCCTATACTGTATGCCAGTGTCCTCAACCTCTGCTCATAGCCCGCGTTCTTCAACGTTGGTACTAGCTTGCTAGCTCTCCTCTGCACTTTCTCCACTGCTTCTATATCCTTTACCATATATGGAGCCCACACCTGGTTCGCATAGGCTTATTCCAGGTGTGGCCTAAGCAGCGCTGCATAAAGATTCCTGAATATTTCCTCGTCAAGTGATACAAATGTCCTCCTTATCAGCCCTACAATTCTATTGGCTTTGTTTATCTTTTCCGCTAAATGTTCTGAGAAATTTAACTTATTGTCTATCACTACTCCTATATCCTTTTCTGCATTAACTTCCTCCATCGCTTCATACATACTGTATCCTACCTTGTCTATCTTGCTTGTCCCAATCCACATGTACTTGCATTTTTTTGGATGAAAAGGCATTAACCAATGCTCAGACCATCCCTTCATGCCCTCCACATCTCCTTGAAGCAAACCCACATCTTCCTTACTCCTCACTCTTCATACGAATGAATTGCGAGTGCGGTTTCTTTTAATCCTGAGTTTACCACTACACTCGTAATTCAATGATCCGCAATATATTTACATGAACATGGTCATGGTGAGGAACAGAACTTATATATACTGTATATGTGGGCAACTGCAGGCTACGTGATAGCTTCTTTTTTTATATATTTTCCTAGTGAATATGCATTGTTGAATTACGGTGGTGGTTCATCTTCATTCAAAACTAGGAAATAAACAACAAGAAAGATCGTTTCTCAGTCCATGTTGAGGATCGTCTAGTAGGTGTTTACATGTACGCCAGAAAACTGAGAAAAGTAGCCTACGTTCTGCACCCCAGAGTCCGGGTCGTACTCTGGAATGCGGCCCGCATTTCCTTTCAACTTTAATTTTCCGGGTCCGATCTTTGTATATGACGTCACGGACCCGCAAAAGACCGCTCGTGTGAACCGGGCTTTACTATTTCACACTAGATTTCAAACAAATTATTAGCAAGGTTTGTTGGTAAACTACTGATTTTAGTTTATGGACTATAAACTATTTAGGGGAGGTGTGGTGGAGTGGTCATGCCACTGGATTGGTAATCCAATGGACCCGGGTTCAAATCCCGATATGTCAATGGGAAGATATTATTGGGATTGAATTTGTGCTGTACCTAGTATCAGTGCATTACCACAAAGCCCACCGAAATGCCAAAAAAATACCCTCGTTGTTCCCTGATTAAATAACACTGTATGAATATTCCCATATTCAAAATATGTTACAGGGGGACAATGCCTAGTGAGTTCACTGCTCAATAGGTGGCGTTCTGAGAGTGAGGGTCTGAATCTGGAGGGTGAGACGGTGAAGCACTTGAGCGAAGCAACCAGAGATGGAGCTGCTTCGAGCCATGATGGATGCTTCGCATGTCTCACTCCCCAGACTGGAACAAGACCTCACGGGCTTCACCGTGTTGGGCGGTGGAATGTACAGGCTCTCAGCCTATGCCCGAGAGGGAGTAGTTGGAATATAGAAAAAAAAAAAAAAAAAAAAAAAAAACTAATCTGCGAGAGCCTTATGCCCAATCATACCTAAATCCTGTGCACCTTGTGTCTACAACTGTACCATAACTAAAATAGTTTGAAGCTTTTCATTTTATATGTTATGCAAGTACTGTACCGTGTATATCTTATCTAGGAAAGCTTAGCTAATGTAGTTACAGTACCGGTATATATATATATATATATAGCAACAAGCAGAATACCTGTATATAGTTTAATGTAAAACAAATTACTGTATCTCCACATATTACCGGTAATCTGCGGTTTGTTTAATTTTATATTAAAACAAAAGTACAGTACTGTATTCCTATTCTCCAATGAAGCAGCATGGGACCATTCAGGCCATCTTTCTATCTATCTATCTATTGCCCGACGCTGTGATCCCCGAAGGGGTGGCCACGAACGAACCGCCCCCATGCACCTCTGTCCCCAGTCAGTCGACGCCCCTCCCCCCAACCAGCACCGCCTTCGTTCATATACTTCCTCACTCCATCCTTCCACCTCTCTTTCGGTCTACCTCTCCCTCTCTGTCCCTCCACCTCGCTCTCGTACACCCTCTTAGTCATTCTCTCGCTTTCCATACGTTCCATATGGCCGAACCATCTCAAGTTGTTCCTTTTCCCACTTTCCAGCACATCTACCTCCACACCATCTTTGCTCTCATTCAACCTGTCCCAAAGAAGGGTGACCGCTCTCAACCCTCCAACTATCGTCCAATTGCTCTCGTCTTTTGTATTTCTAAAGTTTTTGAAACTACAGTATTTTTGCTTCCAAATTTCTTAAGCATTTCTCTTCTCATAATCTGCTCTCAGATCGCCAGTATGGCTTCATTTACCCGGTGAGACCCAGCGTCGCACGTGTTGCGTCGGCAGTATTTGATCACCAACTCCCAGCGACGCATCACGTGCGTCCGACATATAAAAAACACTTACGTGGCTCGTAAGGTAGGAAATGGCGGGAGAATAGGAGGGGGAGGTACCGTAGTGTGTGTGGGAGCCGGGCCAGTAGGTGTGAGCGGGCCGAGACAGCCGCGCGGCTGGTGGTGGTGGGCTTAGTGGGGATAGTTTACACCCTTAGTTCACCGCCACTTTGAACCTTCATTACTCCGGTCGTATGGGAGCTAGAGGCTTGAGATTTATGTGAGACACTCCTTAGGATGTATGCCGTACAATGCCATACTCAGTTTTACCCTAGTGCTCCCGGGCGGGTGGTCATGCGGGGGAGACGAACTATTGAAACCCGCCCCCCAAATGACCGAAATGAGTTTTTTTTTATTTTTGTCTTCATGCCTCACCATTCTCTTCCATTTTGGCTCAACAATTTTTTTTGAGGCTCCCCCCCCCCCCCCAAAAAAAAATATCCGAGGTGATTTTTTTTTTCCTTTTTTTTTCATTTCTCATCCTTGTCTTCCATTTTAGCAAACAAAAAAAAGAAGTGAAAATGGCTTGGGACTTGGGTGAACAAAATATTATGACTAGCCGGGGCTCAGCGGGTTAAGGGTCACTCTACTGGTGAGCTTCTTTCATATCTTACTAACTCTTGGTCATCCTCCTTTCGGGACTTCGGTGAGACTTTTTCTATTGCACTAGACATATCGAAAGCCTTCGATAAGGCTTTCGATAGAGTCTGGCACAAATCTTTAATTTCTAAACTACCCTCCTTCGGTTTCTATCCCTCCTTCTGTGCCTTTGTCTCTAATTTCCTCTCTGGCCATTCCATAGCTGCGGTTGTGGACGGCCATCGCTCACTTCCTCACCCTATAAACTCCAGTGTTCCTCAGGGCTCTGTCCTATCTCCTATTCTCTTTCTAATTTTTATAAATGATCTTCTCAACTGTACCTTAATTCCCATCCATTCCTACGCAGACGACTCAACCTTACACTACTCCATTAGTTTTTTAGAATGCCCAAGCCAGCAATTCCTCAACGACAAACGGAATGAAGCCATAGAACACTTAAATTCTGATCTAACTACTATCTCCAATTGGGGGAGAGAAAACCTTGTTACCTTTAATGCTTCCAAAACCAAATTTCTCCATCTCTCTACCCGTCAGGATCTCCCTGCGGACTATCCCTTATTCTTCAACAATACAAAAATCAATCTTTCATCTTCTCTCAATATTCTTGGTGTCTCTTTTTCTTCTGCTCTCAGTTGGAAGGACCATATTACCAGTCTTGCTAAGGCAGCCTCCCAGAAGCTGGGTGTGCTCAACCGCCTAAGGGGGTTCTTTACCCCTGCACAGCTTCTTGCTCTGTACAGGGGCATAGTGCGTCCTTGTATTGAATATTGTTCACATGTGTGGGGAGGTTCCCCTCACACCGCTCTCTTAGACAAAATTGAAAGGAATGCCTTTCGTATCATTAACCCGGGAACTGCGGGGAGACTCTTAAAAGTCAGAGAAAAAAAAAATCAACTTTTGACATAATTTTTTTTTTTTTTTTTTTTTTTTTTTTTTTTTTTGGCCCCTGGGCCATGCAAAATCTCCAGTCCTCTACCTCCCCTCCTTCCCCACTTTCCTCCTCTCCTTCAGTTATCACCTATTTTCCCTGTTATTCCCTTATTCTGAGGTATATTTTCGTGCTAACATTAGAAATCCGGTTACAGGGTGTGGTCATCACTGCAGCTTGCCTCACCCATACATTATACAACTCGCGGGCTATATCTCCGATTTTGACCATCCTAACGCTGTTTTCACTCGTTTTATTGTTGTTTCAGGTTAATACCTTTATAATCAACCCATAATAGGCGCATATGGATAAGTATTAATGCTATTAATAGTACAATGAATATTTTAGTGACGGAAACACCTCAAATATGTCGGCACAGGGGGACGTTTCCAATTACCCCCATGCGCACTTGTTAGGTTAACTTCCGTCCACTCACCAACTCTCTGCAATCTCTCTCTCTTTGCCGCAATGTTGCATCTCTCTCGCTATTCTATCGCTACTATAATAATCAGTGTTCTTCAGAGCTTTCCCAGTGTATACCACCTCCCTTACGTAGGGCACGTGGTACCCGTCTTGCAACACAATCCCACCCCTACTCTGAGCAACTCTCCAACCCAAGAGTGAAATGTTACTCCCACTCTCATAGGAAAAAAATAAAAATAAATCTGTTTAACCCGTGGAGCCCCGGCTAGTTTTGTAATGTTTGCGCACCAGAACCCGGCCGGTTTTCAAAAAATGGTTTTATTCCAGAAACAATAGCAAATGGGTTAGGAATGAAGGAAAAACCACTCAAAAAGCTTTAAAAATGGTCCTACAGAGCCCCCGAACACGGATTTTACAAGAGTAAAAAATTGAAGGCAATTATCCCCAAAAAACAGGTTATTGCGCGCTTGCGCGCACGCACGTGGACTTTGAGAGTATTCAACCATCGGCACGGTTGCGTGGGATACGTACACAGTTCCCATACAAATCTGAGCCCTCTTGAGTGGCTACACCTGAGGTTACGGTCGGCGCAATTAGGGTGATGCGCCAGGCGCGTCTCTGGGGCTGTGCGTTACATACATCGCCGACGTGTCAGGCGCGTCGCTGGGGCTGTACGGGTTAAATTTCCTTAACCCCTGCTTAGTGTATTCAGTATGATGTCATGTCAGCCGTCCGACTGGCTCGGTTGATAGCCACTGTTTCCCATCTTGCAGTCTCGCGTTAAATCCCCGCTCAGATTGAAAAGTTTTTCTGAGATATAGCCGGTGGTTACCGTCTCCCCATGAGCAAGGGTGATGGGTAATAGTCTCTGGTTGTTGTTGTTGTTGTTCCCTAAGCTGCCTGGCCGAACAGCCCCGAGTCCCTGAGGAAGGCCATGGCCACAATCGGGCTTTCCCACAGAGCTCTCATTGAGTGTAGATTGTGTTGTTGTTGTTCCCCAAGCTGCCTGGCCGAACAGCCCCAAGGCCCCGAGTAAGGCCAAGGCCATAAACGAGCGCCCCCACAGAACCCTCCCTGCCGACCACCATAAAGCCTGGGTGACCGAAGCCACTCCATGGCGGGGAGCTGAGAGGGTGCGTAAACGCCCGGGAAACCAAAGCCCCACCCAGGGCCCTGTGCCCCTCAGCAATTATGAAGAGAAAGTTGAGGGGCAAAGGAATAATGTGACGCTTTAGCTTCCAATCTTGGTAGATTGGAAGGTCAATCCACGGAAGAGACGCCGTCACTTGAGATCTAGAAAATATATAAGTAAAAGGAACAGTCAGAGTAAGCTATGGGTATGGCAGAGATCGCTCAGGTCTCACTCTGATAGACCAGCCCATCGCCATTGTAGATTGTGTTGTTGGCGTAAGTGGTTGTGTGAAATGCAGTCTTCTATGATGTGTTTAATGGTATGGGATGCTGTGTTACATCCCGGGCAGGCGTCGACAACGGAGTCATCCAGTCTCTTCTGATAGCTCAGGAGAGCTGGATGGTGTCCGCATCTCAGCCTGGCCAGGTGGACTCTGTCCTCGCGAGGAAGGGAGGATTCGGAAGGATGT
Organism: Paralithodes platypus; assembly: GCA_032716605.1. Classification (NCBI taxonomy): domain Eukaryota; kingdom Metazoa; phylum Arthropoda; class Malacostraca; order Decapoda; family Lithodidae; genus Paralithodes; species Paralithodes platypus. Next base: position 28,325,327 of record CM064527.1, read on the forward strand.
ATTTCGGGAGGTCGTGCATGCAGCTGCGTGTTGTCTGTGAGTGAGTGGATGGATCGGTGAGAGATATGAGTATGGATGTGCTTCTGGAAGTTGGTTCGGGGTGGGCAGGGAGGGAGAGAGGACAATAATTGTGTGATACCGTGTGCTGGGTGTTGTTTTGATATTTCTTGGTGTCTGTGGGTGTGTTGCCATGTAGTTTAGTGGGTGGTCTTGGTTCGTGGAGGCTGCTGCCAGGAATTGAGTGCCTCTCATGTCCAGATGGTCTTTGACTTTGAGGATTTTGGTTTCTTGATGTAGGTGATCTGTGGGTGCAGTAGCTGTGCAGCCTGTAATGATCTTCAGGGCTTTGTTTTGAATAGTCTGTAAGGTCTTATGATGTGTTTCAGCTAGGTTAGAAGCCCAGGCTGGGCTTGCGTATTCCATCAACTGATCTTATCTATTGTTTATATACTGTGGTGGTAGTTTCTTTGTTGTGTCCAAATTTTCTGTGAGCAAGTGACCTGAGGGTGTTAAGTCTGGGTGTCAGTTTCTTTTTAATGTTTGTGGTGTGCTGTTTGAATGTCATATGAGTATCATATGTTACTCCTAGGATTTTGGGGTGTGTGTATGTGTTAGGGGTGTGTTGTTTATGGTGAGTTGAGGGATGTATTCGTGTTCTGTCCAACTTGTGAGCAGGGTTGCAGTGGATTTGGCTGGGGCTAGATTAAGTCTGTTTGTAGTGCACCAGCCATGTAGTGTGTTGAGATAGGGTTGAAGGAGATCTGTTGCTCTTTTTGGGTCATGGTGTGTGCATGTGAGTGTTATGTCATCTGCATAGGAGGCTAAGTTTATTTGGGGCGTATTGGGTGTAGTTATATCGTGCATGTACAGATTGAAGAGTGCGGGCGATAGGACGGATCCTTGTGGGACTCCGTTTGGAAAGTTTCTGATTTTAGATGTTTTGTGTTGTTGTGCATGTTTGTGTTGTAGATTTTGTTTGTTAGGTTGTGGTGGGAATAGTATTTAGATCAGAATTTAAGAGTTCTATGGCTTCATTACGTTTGTCGTTGAGGAATTGCTGGCTGGGGCGTTCTGAAAAACTAATAGAGTAGTGTAAGGTTGAGTCGTCTGCGTATGAATGGATGGGAATTAAGGTACAGTTAAGGAGATCATTTATAAAAATTAGAAAGAGAATAGGAGATAGGACAGAGCCCTGAGGAACACCGGAGTTTATAGGGTGAGGAAGTGAACAATGGCTGTCCACAACCGCGTGCTATGGAACGGCGGAAAGGAAATTAGGGACAAAGGCACAGATGAAGGGTTAGAAACCGAAGCAGGGTAGTTTAGTAATTAAAGATTTATGCCAGACTCTATCGAAGGCTTTCGATATGTCTACTGCAATAGAAAAAGTCTCACCGAAGTCCCGAAAGGAGGATGACCAAGAGTTAGTAAGATATGAAAGAAGATCACCAGTAGAGCGACCCTTAAGGAAGCCATACTGGCGATCTGAGAGCAGATTATGAGAAGAGAAATGCTTAAGAAATTTGGAAGCAAGAATAGTTTCACAAACTTTAGAAAGACAAGAGATGAGAGCAATTGGACGATAGTTGGAGGGTTGAGAGCGGTCACCTTTCTTTGGGACAGGTTGAATGTGAGCAAACTTCCAGCATGAAGGGAAGACGTTAGAGGATAGACAGAGACGAAAGAGTTTGCCTAGGCAGGGAGTCAGCACGGAAGCACAGTTTTTGAGAACAACAGGAGGAACACCGTCCGGACCGTACGCCTTATTAGTGTTAAGCCCAGAGAGGGTAGAAAGTACATCTTTGGCATAAGTAAGAGAGAGGAGGGCGGAGAGGGAGGAATAGCACCGGAATCATCCAAGCTGGAGTTTCTAGCAAAAGTTTGAGCGAAGAGTTTAGCTTTTTCAAAGGAAGAAGTGATGGTTGTGCCATCAGAGTGGGAAAGGGGAGGGAAAGATGAGGAAGATAAATTGTTGGAGAGGTTTTTGGCTAGATGCCAGAAAGCTTGGGAAGAGCTAGAGTTGGATAGTTCAGTGCATTTATTATTGATGAAAGAGTGTTTGGCAAGTCGAAGAATAGACTTGGCTTGATTCCGGGCAGAAACATAGGAAGAATGAGAGTCTTGAGTTTTAAGGATTCGGTACCGTTTGAATGCTTCCTCCTTATTGCGGACAGCAGTAGAACAGGCGTGAGTAAACCAAGATTTTTTAGCATTAGTCTGAGAGAAGGAGAATGGAATGTATGCTTCCATGCCCGATAGGATTACCTCGGTAATGCGTTCAACACTCTCCGAGGGTCCCCGGCCACGGAAGCAGAAATCATTCCATGGGAAATCAAAGAAGTACTGCCGGAGAGCCTCCCAGTTGGCAGCGCCAAAGTGCCACAAGCGCCGCCGGCTAGGAGGATCGGGTGGCCGTACTGGAGAGATAGGACAGGTGACAGAGATAAGTTTATGGTCGGAGGAGCCCAGAGGAGAGAAAAGATCGACAGTATAAGAAGAAGGGTTAGAAGTTAGAAACAAGTCAAGAATGTTGGGCCGATCTCCGATGTGATCCGGGATACGGGTGGGTTGCTGAACTAACTGCTCTAGGTCATTTATGATAGAAAAGACTTAGGCTTGTTCACCAGGTGGATCAGTAGTGTGAGAGGAGAGCCATTGGCGGTGGTGAACGTTGAAACT
>CM064527.1:28328105-28389475 GCA_032716605.1 Paralithodes platypus
TCTGTGATTGAGTGGATGGATCGGTGAGAGATATGAGTATGGATGTGCTTCTGGAAGTTGGTTCGGGGTGGGCAGGGAGGGAGAGAGGACAATAATTGTGTGTGATACCGTGTGCTGGGTGTTGTTTTGATATTTCTTGGTGTCTGTGGGTGTGTTGCCATGTAGTTTAGTGGGTGGTCTTGGTTCGTGGAGGCTGCTGCCAGGAATTGAGTGCCTCTCATGTCCAGATGGTCTTTGACTTTGAGGATTTTGGTTTTCTTGATGTAGGTGATCTGTGGGTGCAGTAGCTGTGCAGCCTGTAATGATCTTCAGGGCTTTGTTTTGAATAGTCTGTAAGGTCTTATGATGTGTTTCAGCTAGGTTAGAAGCCCAGGCTGGGCTTGCGTATTCCATCACTGATCTTATGTATTGATTATATACTGTGGTGGTAGTTCCAGTGTTGTGCCCAAATTTTGTGTGAGCAAGTGACCTGAGGACGTTAAGTCTGGATTCAGTTTCTTTTTAATGTTTGTGGTGTGCTGTTTGAATGTCATATGAGTATCATATGTTACTCCTAGGATTTTGGGTGTGTGTGTATGTGTTTAGGGGTGTGTTGTTTATGGTGAGTTGAGGGATGTATTCGTGTTCTCCTGTCCAACTTGTGAGCAGGGTTGCGGTGGATTTGGCTGGGGCTAGATTAAGTCTGTTTGTAGTGCACCAGCCATGTAGTGTGTTGAGATAGGGTTGAAGGAGATCTGTTGCTCTTTTTGGGTCATGGTGTGTGCATGTGAGTGTTATGTCATCTGCATATGAGGCTAAGTTTATTTGGGGCGTATTGGGTGTAATTATATCGTGCATGTAAAGATTGAAGAGTGCGGGCGATAGGACGGATCCTTGTGGGACTCCGTTTGGAAAGTTTCTGATTTTAGATGACTGACCGGCAAAAGATACGTGTGCACATCTGCCTGCTAGGAAGTTGGCCAGCCACCTTTTTGTGTTGTTGTGCATGTTTGTGTTGTAGATTTTGTTTATTAGGTTGTGGCGGGGGATGGCATCGAACGCTTTACTAATGTCGAGTGTGGCTAATAGTGATCTGTGTGGTGGTCTAGCTGAGTTGATGCCATCGAAAGGTCTTTGTGTAAGGTCTGTGAGAAGAGTGTTTGTGGAGTGCAGTGGCCTAAAGCAATGTTGTGTTGGAGCTAGGGGTAGGTCAGGTGTAATTAGTTGTAAAACTAGGCGTTCCATGACTTTGGAGGGGGAGCAAAGGAGTGTGATGGGGCGGTGCGAGGAGAGTAGCGTGGGGTCTTTGTTGGGTTTGGGGAATGTGATGATGATACCATGCTTCCAAATGTCTGGTATTGTGTTGTGTGAATAGCTGTAGTTTGATATGTTAGTGAGTGCTTGTATGACTTGTAGCCTTGTGGTCCCAGGTGTCCTGAGGTGTATGTTGCTTATGTTGTCTATGCCACAGGCGGGTGAGTGCTTGAGATTGTTGATGATATGCTTTATCTGTGAAGGGTGTATAGTCAGGGTCTGTGGGGAATTGTCTCTTACGTCGGATGACACGTCGGTCGTCTTCGTGAGGTTTTAGGTGGCCGACATGTGAGAAATGATTGATGAGTGTTTGCTTGTTGTTTACATGAAGGAGTAGAGTCTGTTGTGGTGATTGCAGCATGTGATTGTGTTGTGTTGCTGTTGGAAAGTGTGATGCTGTTTAGTGTTTTGTAGAGTTTTTTGGGGTTTGTTTTGTGATCAAGTGTTTGTAGGAAGTTATTCCAATTTAGTTTTTGTTGTTCTTGTATTTTGTTGTTAGTTTGGGTGTTGAGTGCTTGAATTTGTTGTGTGATGTCTTGTGTATGGGGTGCTGGGGAGTGTTTCAGTATCGCGTTGTCTGATGAGGTTTTGAATTTCTGGTGTGAAGTTGGGGTTGTGTCTTTTTCTGTTACCTCTTGGAATGTGTTTCTTGTCAGCGTTTTGGATAGTTTTATTGAGTATGTGTACAGCATTGTTGATGTTAGTGATGGGCGTACTGTTTACAGTTGTGAAGTGTTGTTCTGTCTCATTTGTGAATGTTTCCCAGTTAGCTCTTTTATAATTGGTGTATGTGTGTTTGTGGCTAGCTGGGGTGAGTCTGGTTTTGGTGGTGATAATGATCGAGAGGTGGTCAGAGCCTAAGGTTCTGACCACCCACCAGGATGTTGTGGGGGCGAGTTCTGGGGAGCAAAAGGTGATGTCTGGAGATGATGGGTTATAGAGGGCTTGGTGAGGAATATGGGTATGTTGATGGATGTCGTTAAGGATGCTGAGGTTATCGGTTTGGTTTTGTAGTACCAGCCCTCTGTCTGTGTCGGGGGTGTCGACAACCCCGGCCGACGCTTGGCGTTGAAGTCACCACCCAGGATGATGTGTGGGGTGTGTGGGGTGTTTGTGATGTGTTGTAAGTGTGGTCTGTATTCATTTGGTACTGTAGGGGATGTTTGGGGAGGGATGTATGTGTTTATGATGGTTATGTTGGAGTTGTTGGCCAGTGCATATTTTAATTGATGTATTTCTGTTGTGTTATCATTTGGGGGGAGAGGGATTTGGTTTGTACACTGGTTACTATGTATGATATTTCTTTGTGTACCAGGGTGATGAGTCCACCGCCCCCGGCGACAGCCCGGTCTTGTCTGATGGTGGTGAATTATGAAATGTGGGGGTTTTTTGTGTTGGGCGGAGTTTTGTTTCTTGTAAGATGGCAATGTGTATGTTGTGTTGTTTGATGAAGTGTGAGAGTTCGTGTTTCTTTGTGTTGATGCCATCTATGTTCAGTTGAAGAATGTTAATGTTATGTGCACGATGTATGTTGGGTGCTGCTGCACGTGGATGGGGTGGGGGTGGGGGTGAGGGAGGGGCTGGGGGTTGGGATGGGTGAGGTGGGGGTGGGGATTGGGGAGCAGGAGATGGGGGTTTGAATGGATTAGGATGGGGTGTGGTGTGTTGAGTTGAGGATGTGGATGGTATGGGAAGGTTAGGTGGGTTAGGGAGGAGAGGTGGACGGGTTTTAGGGGGGAGAGTGGATGATATGGGAAGGTTAGGTGGGTTGGGGTGGAGAGGTGGACGGGTTTTAGGTGAGGGATTTGACTGGGAGAGGGAAGGGCATGAGGAACAGGTCCAGGTGTTTGCGTAGTGTTTCTTGGAGGCAAGTGTTGTGCAGGTGAAGTGGGTCCAGTTCCTGCATGAATTGCAGAGAACTGAACCCTTAGTATGGCGACTCGAAGTGATAGGTTTTGAGCAAGTTGGATAGTTCAGTGCATTTATTATTGATGAAAGAGTGTTTGGCGAATCGAAGCAAAGATTTGGCTTGATTCCGGGCAGAAACATAGGAAGAATGAGATTCTTGAATTTGAGGGTGACGGTACCGTTTGAAAGTTTCCTCCTTATTGCGGACAGCAGTAGAGCAAGCGTGAGTAAACCAAGATTAGTTTTTGCATTAGTCCGAGAGAAAGAAATGGAATGCATGCCTCCATGCCCGAGAGGAATACCTTGGTAATGCGTTCAGCACTCTCCTTAAGTCCCCGGCCACAGAAGCAAAAATTATTTTGTGGTAAGTCAAGAAGTACTGCCGAAGAGCCTCCCAGTTGGCAACGCCAAAGTGCCACAAGCGCCCCCGACTGGGATGATGGGGTGGCCGTACAGGAGAGATAGGACAGCTAGGTGACAGAGATAAGTTTATGCTCGGAGGAGCCCAATGGAGAGAAAAGAAAGGAAGGGTTAGAAGTTAGAAACAAGTCGAGAATATTGGGCCGACCTCCGAAGTGATCCGGGATACGGGTGGGTTGCTGAACCAACTGCTCTAGTGTGCTTGTGTGGTGTAGTGATATATAGAGTGTTTGTGAGAGCTAGCTGGATTACTCTCAGTGTAAGTGAGGCACAAAGAAAATCAGTAAGAGAGGCCAAGCAAATGAAACACGAGTTCCAGTGAATCCTCATCACATGCATGCCTATGGCCTCTCCTGGGTTCTCCTCTGTTCGATTGGAATGTCTTATTTCAGTCCTAAGTAAGTCGACCTCCTACACTCTTTTTATTTTGACCTTGGTAGTAATGCGTTCAACACACTCCGAGGGTCCCCGGCCTCAGAAGCAAACTTCATTCCATGGGAAAACAAAGAAGTAATGCCAAAGAGCCTCCAAGTCGGCAGCGCCAAAGTACCAACAATTGTGTCAAGTGTACATTTCTGTTCAGTAGTTCAACAAATCCGGTGGTAAATCACAATTGTATATTTGTCGTGTCTAATCACCACATTTGATTCCCAAGAAAAAAAAGAACAACAATAACATAGACATTCAGTGCTTCACCACAGGTCAAAATATTACGACAAATATGAATTATCGTATCCATAGCTAATCTCTTAAGATGCCCAAATAACAGGAAAAACAACAAAGTAGATCACATATCCACTGTAAATATTGTGTGTGGAAATCTGACACAAAATAAGCACATGCCCTTCAATCATTTAAGTGTTCAAATATAAAACGATTGAAATGTTTGTTACGCGATTCATTCGTGTTACAATTGACCACTTGCGAGTTTTGGTCTATAAGGAAGTTGGAGCTGTGGCCATCAATATTTAGCAGAATTATCGGCTACAATATGGTCATTACACATTTATAAATACACAAAACCAAATTGATCATACTTTTAATCCATCAGAAATCCACATTATCACTCCCTTTATCTTTAATAACGACGTTCACAGCTCCAACTTCCTTATAGCCTGAAACTCGTAAGTGGTCAATTACGCATTCAATATTTACAGTGTAGGCCTCCATCTTTGGCACAGAAAAAAAAATAAAAGTCATGATGGGATGGGACAAAAAACATATCGCGAAAAGAACTAATCGTTAAAGCAGCCAAAGAGGGAATGAGGGGGACAAGAGATACAAGCCAGAAACTCTCGGAGCCTTTTAAGGGGGAGGGTGACCTGCTTTTTGTTATTTCTGTCCTTTTCTCTCTTTCTCTGGCTTGTATCCATTCGGCCCCATTTAGCCAACTATTTAAAGACGTTTATCCCCATCTAGGTGTCGATTTCTTCCTGGCGAGCGATAGCGAGCCAGCATTATATTTAGAAATCCGGCTTCGCCGGAGAAATTTTTCTATCGAAAAATGTACAAATTTAGCCTGCTGTCAAACAAAAATAAAAAATATGCTGGCTCGCTACCGCTCACCAGTAAAAAATTGACACCTGGATGGGAATAAACGTCTTAAAAGAGTAGGCTGAATGGGGCCAAATGGATACAAGCCAGAGAAAGATAAAAAAAAGGACAGAACAAAAACAGGTCACCCCCCTTAACCCTATCTAGTGTGACGCATATTATGATTTTGTTTAGCTATTTATTTTGGGGTTTGATTGATTTCGTCATACTGGTTACGGGCAATGTGTTTGTAGCTTGCCCCATAGACTAATATATAACCCCCGCCTCCCTAAACACCATTGTAAGCTAACCCCCCCTCACCCGTACATATACAGAATATTCGTCAATGCATAAATAAATACATTAATATATATAAGAAAACTCGCTTCTCCCGCGCAGTGACGTCACTTGGCCACCTTCCCTCTTTCCTTTAGTATTTTCCTCCCTTTAATAGTGGAGCAGATAACTGCAAATTTCAGGAGAATCGTTCATTTCCGGAAACAAGCACCAAATTTAGCACACATACTCCTTGGGGATTGCTCTTTTGATAAAACCCGTTAGCCACCTAAAAATTCAAGATGGCGGCCATTTTTTCAAGATGGCCACCATTGAATATACAGAAATATTGCATTTCGCAATAAAATCGCAAAGACTTGTCCTATTTTAATGATCTTGGTGTCAAATCATACATTTTTCACTATGTAGAATCCGAATTTGGAACCATGGACTTACTCACTAGCTTCCTTGTACCATAATATCAGTCCCGGAATCCTAATATTCTGCTAAATTAGAGGTTCATGTTACGTCTGACTCGGCTAATATGCATGGTAGTGTATATCGTAGGAGTGTTAGAGGTTTAGTATGTGTAGCATCTTCCTGTATAAGGCTTCCAAACTGGACATGACACGATGCGGTGGGGGGGGAGGGACGTTGAGAGACTTGCAGCGGAAGGTGTAGAGTAGTAGCTCAACAGAGAGGATGTCAACGCACAGCCAGGGCACACTGGTGGCACCGCTGCTGTGAAACTCAGCATGGGGTTCAGTATCAGCTGAATAATTAGTTTAGTGTAGCAAAATAATTAGTTTAGTGTCCCAAATGCTGTCTAATAAGCCCCGCATCAGTTAGCTACTGTAGATTACATGTAGTTTAACATAGATGTTTAGTTAGATAGCCACGCCTGGTGTGCCAGCGCGGGAGAGCCGAGCCAAGGGTAATGGGGCTTTACATTGCTTTGCATGTAGTTACCTGGATGGTGTACAGATCGCACGGGACTTAAATGATACTGGATGAACGATCGGGCTAGGTGTAGGTCATATATTTTTATTCCCGAACCTAGTCGTATCCCATACCTTATTGTGCATGATTGTGATCAAGGTGGTAAAAGGATAACCCCTCGGCCTTGATTTACTGAATACAGATAATTATCATACTGTGATTATCTGTTATATCTGTTATCATATAACATACTGTGTTATATCATACTGTGATTATCTGTTATATACTGTGATTATCTGTTATCTATTATATCTGTGTTACAGATAATTATCATACTGTATTCACCAAGATGGCAAATACAGATCCAGGACCGTCTAAATTCCGGACTGACTGGAGCAAGTGTTGTCTTTGCCAGAAGAAGAAGAGTAAGAGCTCAAGTCACCACGTGCACAACAACCACAAGAACATGATGGCTACACTATGATTGCGACTACTATTCCCCTCTTTCACGCAATTAATGAGATGCCTATTGTTCTGGATCCAGCCAGACTTGATGATGGTGGTGGCATTGAAGAAACTCTGAGGAACAAGATGCAGTATCACCAAAGTTGTACCTTATGTTCAACAACACGAAACTGGAGAGCCAGAAAAAGAAGAGCAGAGAGTGCTCAGCCAGTAGAATGCCAGACCAAGCTGCGTAGAACCAGCCTTGAAGGCCAAACGTGTTTCATATGTGACAAAGAAGCCCCATCCTCTGAACTCAGACAAGTTATGACGATGAACCTCAATAACAGACTTAATGAATGTGCCCAAACTTTAAATGACGGAAAACTTCTTGCAAGACTCAGCGGTGGAGATGCTGTCGGGAATTTAGATAAAGGTTAAATTACATATCACTGGTACATGAAATATCCCAACAAATAGTTATATTATAATTACCAACGACGTAGTCGTTGATAGGTGTAATCCAGTCCCCCACACGCGGCTAGTTCAATTGCATGACATGTAGGAATGTTCACATAATACAATATCGATACAATGAACTTAGCTTAGAGGACTGGTGATGTAGGACTGTTGTTAATATTATTAGTAGTTGTAGCACATGGTGAACTGTTGGTTGTGTTACGACCTGGCACTCGGGTACACAAGGGCTCTCAATCAGGACTCTAATACGGCTCGCTGCCACAACGGAAACACACGATCCCAACCCCTGAGTACTGCCAGCCGAACAAAAAACACCAATACCCTCCAGAGTTCAATCTGCTATAACGGGGTATACAAGAACTCGGTACTAGTGTTCAACAACAGACTAATAAAGAGACAGGAATTCTCTAGTCTGGTCAACAATCAAACAAAGAAGTAAGAAACAACAACACCAAAGAATAGTGTTGGCCGAAGCCGAAGTAATCCACCCTTGACTAAGAACTTAAGAAGTCCTCCACCCTCTACTTCGGATCGGCACTATTACGTTACGTTAATTAATAGTCCTTAAGCATCGAGCAAGGAATCTTCTGAAAAAAGTTAGATGCTTCTCGGATGCTCGTAAGAAGTACGTATCGGATTTTGAACAGTAATTCAATAAGAAAAACACTGGCAATTAAATACTATTACAGGTTTAAATTGGCATAAGAATAATTAAAAGAATATGCAATAGTAAATGGCAAACATTAAAAAGAAGTACTCCGCAAATGCAACGGCAATAGCCTACTCGGATTGTGCTCGTGGGCCACTAATCACTAAAGTAGCCAAGCTTGCAACACATGAAATCAATAGTGCATAAACAATATCATACATAAGGAAAGCTTCAATACTATTCTGTATCTACTAATCGAGTAAAGTCTAGCTGGGGTACTGTGGGCAAAAGGTAGCAGTGACTGAGCAAAAACGGCTCGTAGCCAGGCGAAGTCCTCACAACTGTTTAAAGTATTACGTTAACACTAACAAGTGCACTTTGAGAAATCCAGATCCCTTGTATCTGGTTTTCTCCCGGCTCCTTGACAAAGTAAAAACAAGCTGTTAATAAAATACAGGGTGGTTAGGCTCTTGCCCTCACGCACTGTAAATTATTAACTCAACACAGTCAGCCGCGAAGACAACCTAGGCTTCACTGAACCGAAACGAGTATGCAGGTTTATCGCTTAACCACTGCATCAAACAACAACTCGTAACACAGAAAAGCCTTACCCCAGTCTAGCATTACCTAGACTAGCAGAAACCAGGAATAATAATAATAACACACAGGGAAATGCATAGACCAGTGCAACAAACATAAATCAATCCTATTCTAAGTTAACCCTTCCAAAATAGGCTATCTAATAGGCATGTATCTCATGAGAACTCAAGCGATAATACGTTGGCTGACTAGCTCTGCACCAACGGGACCATGGAAGTTAAAAAGGGTAGGGAAAAGAGGAGATAAGAATGTAAGGTAGTAGAGAAAGTTCACATCAGTCAGAAGAATATATATAGTTAGCAAGGGAAATGAGAAGTCGCTCTGCCTAATGAGTTCTGATCAAAAAATGGCTAGACTTCCCTTTTTATACTCGGCCCTCTAGTGAGCCCAACGTGAACTACTAAGGACCGCCCACTGACAATCATTACGTAATTTCTCTCTCTCCTCTGGGATAGACAAAGGCTTTCCTAGCACTGAGGGGAGGGGGGAGGGGGGGGGGAGTGCTAGTGAGTTAGGCCCACCTCCCGCATGGCGCACCCACTGACCCCCAACTGTGGCTGCCGCTTCTCCCATCATTACAAATAAGTTTTACACACAATACTTATAACTAATGATATAAAATAGAACTCGTTGACTCAGATGAAAACAAAATACATATTCATATTACTTATAGTACAACGGCTCACATGAACTAAGTTAGGAAACTCTACATAGACTACAGCCAAAGTTCCTGCCCTGACGATCCTAGCGAGAGTGGGCATGACTAGGCGTTCTGTACAGCATGCTCACACTGGACATGCGTCACACCTCCCCCAAGATTTTACTTGCTCAACCCTGAGCTAAAATCTGACAAACACAGAACCCCATCAAGCCCCTCACACCCAGCGACCCAGCGACCGCATGGCACTAAAACAAAGCTGAGTTTATCACCAAAACGCATCTTATTATTAACCAAAAATTCACATTTTATAACTCCTCCCAACAATAGCAAAAAGACACAATATCATGCTCCCAGAGCGAGCTTACAGCAGCTCAGCCGTTTGATAGTTTGTGGACTACTCAAACTCTATAGGCTATGACAAACTTATACGATTACCTATATCAAAAGAAAGAGTTTTTTATATGATTTTTATATTTTAATATGTTTTTCCCGGCTGCACTATAAGGGCAGCCTATTTTCCTCCACTCAAACCCACACACCTGTGATAGCCTACGACTGATCATCCACCCTTGATAAACAATCCGCGATCACATTGTCACATCCAGCAATATGACGGATGTCCAGGTTATACTCCTGCAACATCAAAGACCACCTGGTCAGTCTCATATTGTGATTGTGAAATTGATTCAGGAATCTCAAAGGGTGATGATCAATGTAGATAACCACGACTGGGCCATAGGCTGGAACATACACCTCGAAGTGCCTGAGCGACAGCACAATCGCCAGTAATTCCTTTTCTATTGTAGAATAGTTCTTTTGTGCAGCATTGAACTTCTTAGAAAAGAAACTTACTGGGTGTTCCACACCTTCATTGTCTGTCTGTAGCAAGACGGCACCAGCCCCTACACCACTAGCATCTGTTGCCAGCTGAAAAGGCCTGTTAAAGTCTGGGGCCCTGAGTATCGGGTGAGTACATAGCAAATGTTTCACCAAAGTGAAAGCCTTTTCACACTCAGGTGCCCACAAAAACTTTTTGTCTTTAGATAACAAATCTGTGAGAGGTGCCAACACCGTTGAGTAACCTTTTATGAAGCGTCTGTAGTAGCCTATCATACCCAAGAATCTCATAATCTGCTTCTTGGTTGTTGGGTGCGGAAATTTATTGATAGCCTGTACCTTGTTCTGAGGAGGGCACACCTGTCCCCTTCCCACTACAAACCCAAGGTACTGCACAGTGGCTTTTACGAAGTCACACTTTGCCAAATTTACTACCAGACCTGCTTCACTAAGTTTCCGGAACAAGGTCTCAAGGTGCTCACAATGGCTCTCAAAGTCGTCATCATAAATGATTACATCGTCCAAATATACGGTGCAATTTGGAATGTCCTTTACAATTTCATTCATCAGGTTCTGAAACGTTGCTGGTGCATTCTTAAGCCCGTAAGGCATAACATTGCACCGGTAGGTACTCCCGTCCACAACAAAACCACATACCTCTTTAGCACGCTCGGACAAAGGTACTTGCCAGTAACCTTTTACTAAATCTACTTTAGACAAAAAACGAGCATTACCAATTTTGTCAACACTATCATCAACCCGAGGAAGAGGATATGGGTTAGTTGGAGTCAAACCGTTTAACCTACGGAAATCAATACAAAAGCGTACCTTGCCATCTGGCTTAGGCTGCAGTGTTACAGGGGAAGTCCACTTAACTGTGCCTTTCTCTATCAACCCTCTACCGAGCATATACTCCAACTCATCCTCAGAGCTGGTAGTTTTATGGGGGGCACACGGTACGGGATTGACTTAAAGGGTAGATGGTCCCCACGTCAACATCATGCATAGCCTGAGTAGTGAGGCCTGGGTGTTCAGCAAATACAGTGGGGTATGAACCGAACAACTGACGGATAGCATCAAACTGCGGCTCAGGCAAATGAGCTATAGCCTCGTCAGCCCTTAGGCTCGAGTTCCCCGCCCACTGATCCGCTGAAACATGTTGATCCCAGCTATCCTCCTCTGAAGCTTGACTGTCCCCCTCTCCTTCTCCACCACGGCCGCAACAAGCCAACACAGGGACAGTGAGAGGCTCAGAGGGGCGCCTCACATACTCTTTAATAAGGTTCACGTGACATAACTGGTTCTTTTTCCTCCTGTCTGGAGTGGCAACAAGGTAATCTAAGTCTGAAATTTTTTCTACAATTTTATAAGGTCCAGTGTACTTCGCAGAGAGGGGGTTACCAACCAAAGGCAACAAAATTAATACCTCTTGTCCTACAGTGAACTTCCGGAGCCTCACTTTGCGATCATACCTGTCCTTCATCAAAGCTTGTGATTCTGTCAAATTTCTACCTGCCATCTCCAGACTCTTAAGCATGCGCTCACGGCTTTCAAGCACATACTTTAATAATGGACAAGGCTGCACAGTCCCCTCCCAAATTTCTTTCAGCATGTTAAGGGGGCCCCTGACACGGTGTCCAAAAATCAGCTCGTTTGGACTAAATCCCAGGCTCTCACCAGGTACCTCCCGAGCAGCAAACAGCACATAAGGCAATCCAAGATCCCAATCCATACCGTTGTCAGCACAATAACACCTGAGCATGCTTTTAAGTGTAGCATGCCACCGCTCAAGCACCCCTTGACTCTCAGGGTGATACGCTGACGATACTACTGCTCGTATCCCATGCTGTTGCATTGTTTGCTTGAACATGTTGGAGGTGAAATTAGATCCCTGATCAGACTGAATCTCCTCCGGGTACCCGTACCTTGAGAAGTACCACAACAAGTTACTGACTACCGTCTTAGCCATTCCATTTTTCATAGGGTATGCATCGGGGTATCTAGTGGCAACATCCATTATGGTTAACAAAAATTTATTTCCCGCCTTAGTGGGAGGGAGTGGACCAACCATGTCAACAATAATTTTACTAAAGGGTGGCCCAATCACAGGAATAGGGTGTAACGGAGCCTTAGGAATAACTTGGTTCGGTTTCCCGACACGTTGACAAATATCACAGGAGTTTATCCATGACTGCACATGAGACTTCATCCCCGGCCACCAAAACAATTTCCCCAAAGCCGCCACCGTTTTTCTCACCCCTAGATGTCCTGCCAGTGGTGTGTCATGCGCCAACCTCAGTAGGCTATCCCTGCACTCCCGTGGCACCACCAACTGGTCCACTACTCCGGACCCCTTTTGCCAACTACGTTTAGGGTCTTGAAAACGCCTATAAAGGATGCCTTCTAAATAAAAAAAATCTCCTGGCTGTGCATCGCCGTCCTCGTCGAGCTCTACAGCTCCATTAGCACACGTTTGGAGCTCAGGGTCCTCTAGTTGCAACCGACTTATATCTGAGGGTGCCAAGCGATCTAACTGCTCCCGGAGCAATGCATGACCTTCCCCGATACTGGGCTGCTCCCCCTGTCTCTCTCGATGTACATAACGTTGCTGTCGTGGAGACTCGTCATGCCCAGCCTCGTCACTCTCGATGACAGGCCCAGGGGCTACTCCAGAATTAAGTAATGGTGCTAATACTGAATCACCCAGGAGAGCCGCCGAGTCAAAACTCTTAAAACCAACTCCAGCTTTAGCCTCCTCCTGTTGATCGTTCCTCCGCTGGTCTGAAGGCGGAGGACTAGGCTGTGACACTTTAGCTGCCCGAGCTCGGGTGACAACACACGCCATGGGTTGTGTCTGGCACCGCTCGACCCACTCTTGCTCTTCCCTACTCACGTCGGCCGGCCTCTCGGCAACGACTAAGGGTAGAACCTCGGAAGCGGGCATTGCAAAGTCGTTGCCGAGAAGAAGGTCGACGCCCTCCACTGGCAGTTTCTCCACAATCCCGACATCCAATTCACGTGCCACACCATCCACCTCCAACTCCAACCGCACCAGCGGGTATGACCGAGTTGCATTAATACCCTGCACCACTACCACCCGAGCCGCGTTTATAGGGTAGCCAGTCAAGTTTTTCATCAGAGTCTGGGAAGCACCTGTATCACGCAAGACCTCTACTCCATGCTTGCGCCCCGCCCACATCACGCAACCCCGCCCTCTATGGTCGCAAAAACATCCTGAGCAGGGTTCGAGCCTCCCAGGTGCTTCTGCATTGGCTGTGCCTCAGCCTCTGACGAACTGCCCCAGGCAAACTCAGATGACTTCGGAGACACACCAATGTTGCAGGCCAAAGACACAGCTGCTGTAGGTGGTTTGCTAGGACAGACTCTTGCAAAGTGCCCCTTTTTATGACAATGATAACACTCCACCTCCCCTTTGGGCTTCCCTTGGTACTGGGAAGGGCCCGGCCCCTTCTTAAATGGGACGGTGCTAGTCTTGTGGTCAGTCTTGGTATCATGGCTCTTGTACTTGTTTGCATAAGGTATATCACTAACTCGGGGGGGTGGGGCGTCACGCCCCTTGTTACCTGCCTCACTACGCTGGGCAGACCCGCACCCACGAATTAGTGATAGCCGGAGGTCAGCCATCTCAGCTGCCTCCTGTAGAGTTTTTGGGTTCTTTTCTTTAATAGTTAAAGTCATTTCTGCACCAGTACACTTATAAAACTGCTCGAGCAGAAACAGCTCAGTCAACTGTTCGGCCGTCTCAGCTTTCTCAGAACGTGTCCAGTTTTTAAGTGCATCTTTTAAGTCCCGGGCATGTTCAAGAAGGTCACCTCCCTAGTCTTTGTAACACCCCGAAACTTCAATCGATATGTTTCCGGTTGCAACTCGTATGCCCGTAGGACAGCTCTCTTCAATTCTGGGTAGTCAATGCAAGACTCTAAAGGCAGTGCATCATAAGCCTTCAGACCCTTACCCGTAAGTCTTGAGGAGACTAGAGCTGCCCACTTCTCTTCAGGCCAATTATGCTCCTTACATTTCTTCTCAAAACGATTAAAAAATTCTGTGACTTCAGTTTCACTAAATACCGGCACCAATTTGACTAATTGGGCCAAGGACTGTTCTCTTACTTGGCCCTCACGGCCCATCCAAGTCCCTGTCGACTCTGCACGAGACTTATCTAAATCTAATTTAGCACAATATTTCTCCGAGTCGTACTTAAGCTCAGCCTCATGCCTCCTAACCTCAATCTCATGCCTCCTCGTCTCATCCTCCTGCCTCCTGGTCTCATTTTCATGCCTCCTGGTCTCATCCTCCTGCTTCCTAGCCTCAATCTTAGCAAGCTCAAGTCTAAATACCATATCTGGAGACAGACAGGAAGAGGGAGCTGCCACTACTGAAGGAGGGGGGGCAAAAACTGGGGAACCACCATGTGCACCACCCGAGGGCACTCCAATCTGCCAATTCTCATCCCTCTGTGGGAGAGTGCTAACCTCCGGTAACTGAGTGGACGGCACTGTGGGAGTCGAGTGAGAGGGGATCTGGGGAGGAACCCCCCCAAACGCCCTCTCCTCCGAAACCCCATGTCGCCCACGCAACACCCAGGAAATCAGCTCCCCCTTGGACATCCCTACTACATTGGAAATTCCCAAAACCTTGGCTATCAGTGCAAGCCACAAACATCCACCCCAGTCAGCCTCTCCTCCGTCACGTGGTACCGCTTACTCACAAAAACTCTAGCATCCTCCTCACTGGTTACTAACGGCACACCTTCAAATGGCATCTCTCGCTCATCGTCAGTGCTAATGCACGACATACTGAAGTCCACAAAAAAATTCTCGAGACAAAAGTGTTTTTAACTTCCTATGCAAGCACTAATTACTAAATTAACTGGAGTCTCTTAAATGCTTTACTAATTGCCATACAAAAACAAATATTCTTCAATATGCACGCTAAAATACAAACAAACAAATGTTGTACAACTCTGCAAAAATTTATACTGTTCACAAAATCCTAAGCAAGGTCGCCATTTGTTTACGACCTGGCACTCGGGTACACAAGGGCTCTCAATCAGGACTCTAATACGGCTCGCTGCCACAACGGAAACACACGATCCCAACCCCTGAGTACTGCCAGCCGAACAAAAACACCAATACCCTCCAGAGTTCAATCTGCTATAACGGGGTATACAAGAACTCGGTACTAGTGTTCAACAACAGACTAATAAAGAGACAGGAATTCTCTAGTCTGGTCAACAATCAAACAAAGAAGTAAGAAACAACAACACCAAAGAATAGTGTTGGCCGAAGCCGAAGTAATCCACCCTTGACTAAGAACTTAAGAAGTCCTCCACCCTCTACTTCGGATCGGCACTATTACGTTACGTTAATTAATAGTCCTTAAGCATCGAGCAAGGAATCTTCTGAAAAAAGTTAGATGCTTCTCGGATGCTCGTAAGAAGTACGTATCGGATTTTGAAAAGTAATTCAATAAGCAAAAAACACTGGCAATTAAATACTATTACAGGTTTAAATTGGCATAAGAATAATTAAAAGAATATGCAATAGTAAATGGCAAACATTAAAAAGAAGTACTCCGCAAATGCAACGGCAATAGCCTACTCGGATTGTGCTCGTGGGCCACTAATCACTAAAGTAGCCAAGCTTGCAACACATGAAATCAATAGTGCATAAACAATATCATACATAAGGAAAGCTTCAATACTATTCTGTATCTACTAATCGAGTAAAGTCTAGCTGGGGTACTGTGGGCAAAAGGTAGCAGTGACTGAGCAAAAAAAACGGCTCGTAGCCTAGCGAAGTCCTCACAACTGTTTAAAGTATTACGTTAACACTAACAAGTGCACTTTGAGAAATCCAGATCCCTTGTATCTGGTTTTCTCCCGGCTCCTTGACAAAGTAAAAACAAGCTGTTAATAAAATACAGGGTGGTTAGGCTCTTGCCCTCACGCACTGTAAATTATTAACTCAACACAGTCAGCCGCGAAGACAACCTAGGCTTCACTGAACCGAAACGAGTATGCAGGTTTATCGCTTAACCACTGCATCAAACAACAACTCGTAACACAGAAAAGCCTTACCCCAGTCTAGCATTACCTAGACTAGCAGAAACCAGGAATAATAATAATAACACACAGGGAAATGCATAGACCAGTGCAACAAACATAAATCAATCCTATTCTAAGTTAACCCTTCCAAAATAGGCTATCTAATAGGCATGTATCTCATGAGAACTCAAGCGATAATACGTTGGCTGACTAGCTCTGCACCAACGGGACCATGGAAGTTAAAAAGGGTAGGGAAAAGAGGAGATAAGAATGTAAGGTAGTAGAGAAAGTTCACATCAGTCAGAAGAATATATAGTTAGCAAGGGAAATGAGGAAGTCGCTCTGCCTAATGAGTTCTGATCAAAAATGGCTAGACTTCCCTTTTTATACTCGGCCCTCTAGTGAGCCCAACGTGAACTACTAAGGACCGCCCACTGACAATCATTACGTAATTTCTCTCTCTCCTCTGGGATAGACAAAGGCTTTCCTAGCACTGAGGGGAGGGGGGAGGGGGGGGGAGTGCTAGTGAGTTAGGCCCACCTCCCGCATGGCGCACCCACTGACCCCCAACTGTGGCTGCCGCTTCTCCCATCATTACAAATAAGTTTTACACACAATACTTATAACTAATGATATAAAATAGAACTCGTTGACTCAGATGAAAACAAAATACATATTCA
Organism: Paralithodes platypus; assembly: GCA_032716605.1. Taxonomy (NCBI): domain Eukaryota; kingdom Metazoa; phylum Arthropoda; class Malacostraca; order Decapoda; family Lithodidae; genus Paralithodes; species Paralithodes platypus. Next base: position 28,344,893 of record CM064527.1, read on the forward strand.
TATTACTTATAGTACAACGGCTCACATGAACTAAGTTAGGAAACTCTACATAGACTACAGCCAAAGTTCCTGCCCTGACGATCCTAGCGAGAGTGGGGCATGACTAGGCGTTCTGTACAGCATGCTCACACTGGACATGCGTCACAGTTGAGTCAGGGCCGGGGGAGGAGATGTTGACTGTACGGTGTTGTTTGAGAGACTAAAGGGCCGGCCTCCGATCGCTTCGCGAAATTACATATGGCTGCCAGCTCATAATAATTATAACCCATAACTTGGTTTCATAATACATCTAGAGCTGATGTAGATATTTATACATTACAGTTAATATTTAACCTAACTTAAGAATAAACTACAATACACAAAGAACCAGCCGAAATCGTACATGCGATACGATACCGCCAAATTCAAATGTCCTATTGGACCTAAAACTGTCGGGATCATTACCCTATTCCCGACATATTGCCCGCCACCAAAATGATATACAGGAGCTATATACAGAGAACAACAAAAGGACATCGAAGTCAAAGATCACCTAGTTTGATCTTTGATCTCCAAAGATCCACGGAACTCATAGCCGCCCTCCTTTTGGGACGAGCGCCACCTGAAGCCTGAGGAGGATCATCCTTCTCATTATCAGCTGCCCCACCTTGAGGAGCACTGTCACCAGCATTCTCCCGCGGAGGGGTATCAGTAGAGACGCCAGGATCATCTGGCAGTTCTACATCCTGCTCCAGGGGATATAACCTTACGACTGGGCGAGTAGTAACCCCAGTCGAAGTTCGTATTCTAGCAACCCTTATAAGACCATCAATGCCCTGGAACATATCGATAATCCTCCCAAGCTTCCAAAATAACCTAGGACGCTCTTCATGAATCAGGACGATATCCCCGATACGAGGCCATCGTTGATTCGTCCCTTTGATCTTATGAGAGTGACGCTCGCGAAGAGACAGCAAATATTCTTGGGTCCACCGTTTCCATAGATCGTCGGACACCTTGTTTACATACTGGAAGCGACGACGTGTGGCGTCAGCATTGCCGAACGTAGGGTCATGCAGATCTTCGTCATTGACGGACGATCTAGGAAAGGTATTAAGGGTTCGTCCACGTGTTAGCATAGAAGGCGAAATGGGCAAGAGGTCGTCAACATCTGCCGAGGTATAGGTCAAGGGCCTGTCGTTGACTGACATCTCAATTTCTATTAAGATGGTTTGCAACTCCCGTCTGGTCACCAGTGCCCTTCCTAATACCTTCTTCATGGCAGATTTGACGATACCGATAGTTCTCTCCCAAATCGCCCCGAACCATGGTGCACGTGCTGGTATAAATCTCCACTGACAACCCTTTCCAGTGAGGGTAGCCACAACCTGCGGGTCATCCATTAAACTCTGGAGATATTTAGAGGCCCCGACAAAACAAGTCGCATTATCGCTCATAATAATTTGAGGGAAACCATTGCGGCCTGCAAAGCGTCTTAGAGTATGCAAAAACCCCTCACTGGATAGGTCGTCAATCAATTCAATATGAATCGCTCTGGTTACCGCACATGTGAATAGGACGGCATATACCTTTATGATATTACCGGGCGATTCTCTAACATGAATCGCTCCGGTGTAGTCTACCCCGGTTACCTGAAATGGTTCAGTCCTTTGTACCCTGAACTCAGGCAAGGGAGGTAGATCAACTGGGGAGTAAGGCTTACCCTGTAATCTTTTACAGATAGTACAGCTATTGTGGATCCCTTTAATTGCTTGTCGCATCTTAGGGATCCACCAACGTTGTCGCATATACGCCAGAACATAATTTACGCCAAAATGTAGGCAGGTCCTATGGCATTGGCGAATCAACAGTTTGGTAATCAAATGAGAGGAGCTAAGGAGGACAGGATATTTCGCAGAATCAATAATGTCCGCTTTTTGTATCCTGCCTCTACACTTAACCCTCCTCTAGCGGGTGCTCTGTGGCCGTTTTGGGCCTTTCTGGGCCGTTCTGACTGCTATATCAACCATCAGTATGAAAGGAACTGTATTGCGCCGAAAACTAGGTGGAAATCGCTACACAATGACGCCACATACAGCTACGTAGCACTCGTGGAGCACTGACAGTGTTACCTCGAAGATGGAAGTTTAGCTGATTTTGCTACCTTGCTCACTTTTAGCGATCTATTGGTTACACTGTCATCCTCATGCGCGGTGGGGGAACTGGAGTTAGTGTGGGCCGGGAGGCCACAGATGTCGGACGTATGGATCATTACTATCCCACCCATTTTCACTCGATTTCCACCCTTTTTTCACCCGTTTTTTGCCAGTTTTTTCAACTCGACTTAAGTGGTGAGCCGCTCTATAAGGGTTAATAATGCCTCCTTCCATATATAATCCTAGCTGCCTCATTAAGTTTGAGGGTTTGGCCTTTGACTCCTTGCTCAGGATTTGATGTTCAGTAGGATAAGATTCCTTTTGTACTAAACATATTAGTTTTGCTTCTGCTGATCTCAATTCATGGAGTCTGATATGCTTCGAATCTTCACTAAGGAAAGACCTGTGAGCCCGACTTCTCATGTTGTTAATGAAACGGTATATCCATGCAAATACCCGTATTACTTGATCATAGCTGCCGTAACGTTCCCACTCTACCAACTTGTTATCCTGATGTGTAGTACTCACATTCGAACTACTTAACACATCATCTTGGGGCCGACTTGAAGGATCAGATATGTATTCCCTGAAATCCTGAGGCCACTCAGTTGGAGATGTAAGCCATGGAGGTCCATGCCACCAAATAGAGGAAGACATAAACTGCTGTGCCGAGATCCCCCGGGAAATTATGTCACTGGGGTTATCCCTGGTGCTCACATAGCGAAATGTAGCTGTAGGAACTAAGTTATGAATCTCATCAGTGCGATTAGAAACATAAACAGGTAACACTTCTGGCTGTGTACCCATGAAAGCGCTATTTGACTGTCGCTCCAGACATAGACGTTATTAATCTGTAGTATGTCTGTATAAGCATCCAGTGTAAACTTTATTAGACGAGCAGACAGAAGCAATGCAGTAAGTTCTAATTTAGGAACTGTAATCTTCTTTATAGGGGCTACTTTAGCCTTCGCTATAGCCAGTGTCGCTTCACTACCATTACATATGTATATGGCAGTACCGTACGCACTATTACTAGCATCAGAAAAGGCATGTAGATCCACCTGGTGACCTTTAATCACCTGACGATTAAGTTGGACCTTGCGACATGTGGAAAGGTCCGACCGAATCAACCGCCAAGTATCTTGTAACTCAGTCGGGAGGGGCGTGTCCCAATCTAGTTTTAGCCGCCATAGTTGCTGTAAAAACATACGAGCACGGATTGATACAGGCAGCAAAAAACCTAGGGGATCAAACAACCTCGCTGACAAGCTTAAGCAGTTTCGCTTGGTCAGAAGCTCACTGCCGCATGGGGTGTGACAGAAGGATATACAATCTGTGGTAGTGTCCCATTTGTGGCCTAAAAACTTCACCTCACTATTCTCAGTAGCCACACCGTCAGAAGCAAATTGACTGTCGGGATCATTACCCTATTCCCGACAGATGCTATTGCACAGGAGCTCAAATACTATTTTGCATGCTTGACAGACCTGTACAATAGAGAGAGGACGTACCTCAGAGCCACCAAGAGACTGGAACAGGAACGTGCACCCGAAGAGGATGCCCACTCACAGGCATTCTCAGAGCTAGTCACATATCTAGTGGAGACCACCAGATCTGGCGAGGGTCCTGCAGTCTTCCGACTTGCAGACATAGTTCACCTGTATGCTCAGCGCCTGGAACAGCTGGGTGTTGATGCACCTGCTGTCAACTCCACAAGACTGAAGGAAAAACTGCTGTCAGAAATACCTGAGTTGGAAGTTCTCAGCAATGGCTATTGACCAAGCTCACGAGCAGGCCAACGCTGTCATCAAGGCAGACGGGGGTGATATCGGCGTGACTGAAGACCCATCAGCACTGTGAAGATGGATGATAGCTGGTCCTCAAGTCAGCCACTTGGTTGCACAGTATGAGGCAGCATGTGGGACCAAAGAGGGTACTGAACACACCAGCCACCATGAGGAGACAGAATGAGCACAAAGACTGTTCCTTGAGAAAGTAGAAAAGCTCTCACAAGCCATGACAGATATGTGCAATCCTTTCCAGGAGGAGAGTCGGGACCTGCTTTCGCTTGATACAAAGGATATTGCTCACCACACTGCCGCCGAGCTGATTGGCACACACCTTGAGAAAGGCAAAGTCCGTTTCCAGGAGTTTATGAAGGGACTGGAAGGGGAAGAAGAATCCACCTTCTATGAACCAATCAAGAAGAACAGGGTTGACTTTTTCCGACAGGTACCAGCCTCTGTTGACTCTTCAAAGCAAAAAGTGCTGAAGGAAGACTGTCAACTGTTCTCCAAGCTGTTCATATCATGCCAGAGCAGAGAGTGTGACTTGAAGGAGTTCTTCCGTCATGAGAACCAGTCACATCCTGCTGCTCTCAGTGATGGTGGAAAGCTCCACACCTGTCAGAAATCCCACCTCACTACCATTCTTCAGAGCCAAGTTACAACCCCTGAGGCAGAGCCAGACGCCGACACCATCATCATTGATGATGCAGCGTTGGTGAACAGTCTGCCCCCACGGAGTTCAAAGACGTTCGAAGAGTACGCAATGCTCGATGTCCTTCCTAGAATACAAGCATACTCTACCAAGTACAAGAGAACAGACATTGTGTTTGATGTCTACCGGCCATCTAGTCTGAAAGCTGAAACTAGATCAAAGCGAGGACGCGGGGTGAGACGCAGGGTGACAGGGAAGGGCAAAATTCCCACAAACTGGCGAAACTTTCTGAGAGAAAATGACAACAAAGCCGAGCTGTTCAACTTTCTGGCTGATAAGATTGCACGTGTGGCCACACCAAATGTGGTCATTGTGACCAAGGAAGAAGATGCTGTCAGCAACCGCACTATCAATCTGGCTGGGGTGGCACCATGCAGTCATGAAGAAGCTGACACGCGGATCTTTGTGCATGCCAGGCATGCAACAGAAGCAGGCAGCAGTCATCATGGTCAAAGCCAGCGACACAGATGTTGTCGTCATCACAGTCAGTGTTCTGTAGGCACTTCAGGAGCTAGGTCTGCAGCAGTTGTGGGTTGCCTTTGGCCAAGGACAGAACCTGAGGTGGGTTCCTGTACATGACTTGTGTTGCACTCTTGCAGAAAAGAGCAAAGGGATGCTCTTCTTCCATGCCTTCACTGGCTGCGATGTCGTTTCAGCATTCCGTGGCAAAGGGAAGAAGTCTGCTTGGCAAACCTGGGATGTTTGTGATGAGGCTTCCGGTGTCTTCAGCAAACTCGCCAGTACCCACCGGTAGTTGATAATGAAGACCTGGAGACCTTGGAGAAGTTCGTGGTCATGATGTACGACAGATCCAGCACAGCTGAAGGTGTTGATGATGCGAGGTTAGACATGTTTGCTGGGAAGCAGAGGCCGTACAAAGCCTCCAACCCGAGCAGCACTGAAGCAGCATCTGAAGCGTGCTGCCTACCAGGCGGGCTGCATCTGGAGTCAGTCAACAATACGTCAACCAGAAACGCAGACTCCTGCCAACTGGGGCTGGACCAAGAAAGGAGATCTGTGGCAGATCGTTTGGACAGAGCTCCCACCCATTGCAGAGAGTTGCCAGCAGCTGACCAAGTGTGGATGCAAGTCGGAATGCTGCGGTCGATGCAAATGCTACTGCTTTGGTCTGACCTGCACGGCACTGTGCAGCTGCAGATGAGAGGTTTAGAAGCGTTGTAGTATACTCATCCAGGCAGCAAGACAATAAGTGACAAACAAATATAGGCCTACTGCCTACATGTACATCCAATAATATATCGGACTGATGGTGCCTATGATATGGGCACTTTTTACCCTAATTATGATTCCGGGACTGATATTATGGTACAAGGAAGCTAGTGAGTAAGTCCATGGTTCCAAATTCGGATTCTACATAGTGAAAAATGTATGATTTGACACCAAGATCATTCAAATAGGACAAGTCTTTGCGATTTTATTGCGAAATGCAATGTTTCTGTATATTCAATGGTGGCCATCTTGAATTTTTAGGTGGCTAACGGGTTTTATCAAAAGAGCAATCCCCAAGGAGTATGTGTGCCAATTTTGGTGCTTGTTTCCAGAAATGAACGATTATTCCAGTTATCTGCCCCACTATAAAGGGAGATTTCCACTTGAGGGACTTTTTTCTTGACCCCTTTCTCTCTCATGTTTAGCCCCATTGCTTTTGAGATTTTAAGACGTTCACCCTAGTAGTTTGGACATTTTAAGACATTTTGCCCTATTTCTGTCAATTTTAAGACCTTTCGTGCCACTAAGGTGTCGATGTTTTCCTGGCGAGCGATAGCGAGCCTGTAATTTAAGAGCAACCGGCCTCCGTCCGGGACATTTGTCAAACTAAATACCTCCCTTTAATTTGTGAAGGTCGCGCACATCTCTCCAGAATCAAGTGAAGTATTTATGCATATCCCTGATGTCCTACGTGTTGCTTTGCTTAAGGGGGCTGGGCCGGTTTTCTGAACCCCTTTCACCCTCATATTTAGCCCCATTAGTTTTCAGATGTTAAGATGTTTGCCCCATTAGTTAGTCGATTTTAAGACCTTTCGCCCCATTGCTTTGTCAATATTTAGACCTTTCGTGCTATTTAGGTGTCAATTTGTTCCCTGGCGAACGATAGTGAGCCTGTAATGTTGGAAGAACCGGCCTTTGGTCGGTATGTGGGCTATTAGGTTAGGTTAGGCTAGGTGTTTTGGTTAGGTTTAATGACCCCCCCCCCCCAAAAACAAAAACAAAAAACAAAAAACACAAATCCCACGAAAAATCATTTTGTTTTCCCGAGGATAAAAATTATATAGCAATGAAGCATATGATGATAGGAACCCCAAACTAATATTATAAATTTGGTACCTATATTCTTGCACGCCCTGCACATTGACCCTATTGGGCAATATATCGGCCACTAATATGAAGATAGGTTAAAATAATTGACAATATTCTAATCCAAATATATCTCAGAAGCTGCTGGATCAAAGTTGAGGATAAAGTTACATGGAAAAACTTTCGTGTGAATCAACCATAAATTCGCCTTAATTAATTAGTTAAAAAAATACTTCAGAAGCTATTAAGCCACTCCTCCTCCTCCTCCTCGAATGTAAACTAGCTAACGTGACACCCATATACAAAAAAGGAAATAAGTCCTCTCCCGGCAATTATCGACCAATTAGCTTAACATCGGTAACGGGCAAATTAATGGAAACCATTATAAGGGACAAAATAGTAAAACATTTGGAAGAAAATAATTTAATAAAAGATTCTCAGCACGGTTTTAGAAATAAACGTTCATGCTTAACAAACTTACTCGACTTCTTCAATGATGTTTACAAATCATATGATAAGGATAGAGCAGTTGATATAATATATCTCGATTTTCAGAAAGCTTTCGATACCGTACCCCACAAGAGACTAATTGACAAAATAAAAGCTCATGGCATAACAGGAAAAACTCTGAAATGGCTCGAAAATTGGCTCTCAGACCGTAAACAACGAGTTGTAATAAATGGTGAAGAATCAGATAGGTGCAAAGTAAATAGTGGCGTTCCCCAGGGTTCGGTATTAGGTCCTATTCTTTTTATAATTTACATAAACGACTTAGACGAAGGAATAGAATGCAAAATTTCGAAATTTGCTGACAATACAAAAATTACTAATAAAGTAACCTCAACAGTACATTGGCAAAAACTACAAGGTGACCTAGACACTTTAGAAAACTGGGCAGAAAAATGGCAAATGAAATTCAACATAGAAAAATGCAAAGTATTGCACATCGGTAGTAACAACGCTAAAAAAGATTACTCAATGAACAACATTCAACTATCAAATACAAATAATGAAAAGGATCTGGGAGTTATAATATCAAGTGACCTGAAGCCGAGTAAACAGTGTACAGAGGTAATAAAAACTGCTAATAAATTGGTGGGTTTCATCGGCAGAACATTCAAATTCAAATCAGAAAAAATCATACTTACTCTATTCAACTCATTGGTGCGTCCCCATCTCGAATACTGCGTGCAATTCTGGTCACCGTACTACCGAAAGGACATAAATAAACTAGAAAGGGTGCAACGCAGAGCCACTAAAATGATACCCAGATTGCGTAATAAACCGTACGAAGAGCGCTTAAAAGAACTAAATTTGTTTAGCTTAACAAAGCGCAGAATGAGAGGTGACCTAATAGAGGTGTTCAAAATCTTCAAGGGATTCAGCAACCTAAATGTAAGCGAATTATTTACGATCAATCAAGCAAACACGAGAAACAATGGTTATAAGATTATAGGCAAGCGTTTTCATTCTCACGAGGCGAAGCATTTCTTCTTCAACCGCGTTGTGAATAATTGGAACAGACTACCCTCGAACATTGTAAACTGTAATACTGTCGAAACATTTAAGAACCATCTGGATAAACACATGGCAAATAACCCCCGATTAACACAGTTTCTTTCAGAATAACGCGCAACGAAATGTCAACGCATACCGCAATGTATATTGATTTTCATACATCTGTTCCCTTTCAGAATTGTAGTAAATAGAGTTAGCTTAGATTACAAATCAACTTCTTTTTTCTCCCTGTCCTGTCCGAATTTCCGTCTCAGTTTTCAATATTAGGCAAGCGTTTTCATTTCACGAAGCGAAGCTATCTTTTTCATGCCGCATTAGCTGGAGGGAGTAATTGGGAAGGAACATTGTAACATTGCTGTCGAAACATTTAAGAACCATCTGGATAAACACATGCAAATAAACCCCCGATTAACACAGTTTCTTTCAGAATAACGCGCAACGAAATGTCAACGCATACCGCAATGTATATTGATTTTCATACATCTGTTCCCTTTCAGAATTGTAGTAAATAGAGTTAGCTTAGATTACAAATCAACTTCTTTTTTCTCCCTGTCCTGTCCGAATTTCCGTGTCAGTTTTTCAATACTGCATGGTATTTTTCCTATCTGTTTCCATGCCAGCATTAGCTGGAGGGAGTGGTGGGTGGGGAGGAGCCTTCTTCTTTGCTATCCTTTTCTCTACCTCGTAGTCACGAGATTAGTAGATATCCAAACTGCCCCGTAAGGACCAATAGGCCTCCTCCTCCTCCTCCTCCTCCTCCTCCTCCTCCTCCTCCTCCTTCCAGTTGTGTGTGTGAACTACAGCGGTATAGACGCTCCCGTCATTGTGTGTTAAATATATAGCAACGCGCTATATAGCCACGCCTCAGTGATCACGTGATAGTTTCCCGCCAATACTACCTTACCCACGCTAATTACTGTGAGGAGGTCAGTTGTGTGTGTGAACTACAGCGGTATAGACGCTCCCGTCATTGTGTGTTAAATATATAGCAACGCGCTATATAGCCACGCCTCAGTGATCACGTGATAGTTTCCCGCCAATACTACCTTACCCACGCAAATTACTGTGAGGAGGACCTGGAGCCGCCAAACCAGAATACCGACTAACATAAGTGTTCATTTTGTTTTCCTTCTTTCTTTTATATTATTATTTTGTTTTTCTCCTTAATAAGCTTATCTTCTGACAGACAACAAATTGTTTGTCGTATATTTTAGTCTTTCTCTCCCAAACTATTGTATATATATTTTTTTTTTTTTTTAGTATACAAATCACTCCATTACCTGTGTCAAATATTTGTATGTTTTATTAAAATATCGTAAATAGGCTAGCCTCTTGATATCGAAATTGAGATAGCTATTACCTCCATGTAAACAGGCCCAACTAACTCCCATTAGGTCTACCACATACTCTATTTTATATGCCTTCATACTAACCAATATCTCTCTTTTTTTACAGTCTCATGTAATCATAAAATTCAAACGCATATTTCTATAGTTTTACAGGCTCTCGACATAGTATCTGATTACTAACATATCTCACATATATTTTTCATTTATTTTCACAGGGCTTTTGAAACTGTATCTTAAATTAATACTATATCATCTTAGCAGCCAAAATGCCTTCGAACTTGAAACGTTGCGAGCAGTGTACAGGTCGATTCGCTGGACAATACTTCAGTGACTACTTCTCCAATCCGGAATGCAGGCTGTGCGAAAACCGCCGACATCTGTTAGAAGGTCTGAACGAAGTAAAAACCAACTATGTCAAACTCCAGAAGGAATTCTACTCTTTGCAGGAATTTGTTTCCCTCAATGTAGCAGCAACACCAGAAACCCAGCAGGATGTAGGACTACCAGTGCAGGTGTCTAGCCAAGACAACGCAACTGCCCTCCCTTCTCCCCCTAGATCTCCTTCCCCACCCAGAATTGACCAGCCGCTAACACCCCCACCAGCCAGCCCACCCGCCCCCCACAACAGCCCTCCATCCCCTCAAAATTCCAGAGTCTCTCCCACCAGCTTTACTCCCGTAAGAAATGGGGCGAGGCAATCAAAAAGGAGGTCACATCTGCCGGTCACCACATTTAATAAATACCAGATTCTGACAGAAACAGGAGACGAAACTGAGGAGACCAGGCTCATTGGAGACTCCATCTTACGAGGACAACTTGAAGAGTTCTGTGGAAGAGTCCCAAACCACAGAAAGCGTTTTTGCATACCGGGTGCAGGTTTGGACGACATCACAGCAGCCTTCGACAAAGTCACCATCAACGCTGACGAGAACACCCTGTTTGTTATTCACGCAGGGTCGAACGATGTAATGCGCACCAGATCAGAGGAACTAATGGAAAAATACCGTAAGGCAATCCAGCGTTACAAGAGTAAGTCATGTAACATAATCATTTCAGGCATTCTTCCCAAGATCGATGCAGAGACCGGTTTCTACGATAAGGCGTTCAGTACTAATAACAGACTTAAATCCCTCTGCTCACAGGAAGATGTCGAATATCTCAATCTCTGGGACCATTTCTACAATCAACACATTCTCTTTCAGGATGATGGCTGCCATTTGAATTCAGTCGGAGGAGCACGCCTAGGCAGACTCCTACATGATGCAGTCTGCACTTTCAGATCAAAAAACGACAACCGAGCAGGGGCAGTAGCAGCGACATAAACTACCCCATATCAAATGTAAACTCTATCCAAAATAATATCACGGCCTGCTACGTTAATGCACGCAGCTTACGCAATAAATTCGAAGACCTGGAAGCACTTGCATGTATGGAGGAATGTGATATAATCGGTGTTTCAGAATCTTGGATCAACACGGAAAAGCGTGATTTTTTGGCGGAATACACATTACCAGGTTATAGTCCCTTCAGCTGCGAAAGATCCCAAAGAATGGGAGGTGGGGTTCTGCTATATGTTAAAAGTAATCTTCACCCAATCGAGGTAACCAAACCTGCCATAAATAATATTGATACTAGTTACGTTCAAATAAATAATCAAGCAAGCAAGATAATAATTGGCCTAATTTATCGACCTCCTGCACAATCACCCAATACTGACGAGAAACTCTATGATCAAATAGCCGAAATAAGTTGTCAGGAAGAAGCAGTAATATTTGGCGATTTCAATCTGCCTGTCACAACATGGGGCGAACCACTAAATGCTCACACGGGACATGATCTATATGCTAATCTTCAGGAAAGTGCCCTTTATCAACACGTAGAACACCCAACGAGGGGAAATAACATTCTGGATATTATTCTAACGACAAATGAAAGACTGGTAAATAGCGTTAAAATCGGACCGGAATTTAGCTCTAGTGACCATAGGATAGTGTCCTTTAACATTAAAGTAAATAATGACAAAGAAAACGTGAGCACGGTAAAAAAGTACCAGATTATCGAAGGGCCGACTTTAACAAACTTAGAAGGCATCTTGCCAATACTGACTGGAGTGAAATGACCGAAACTCATGATGTAAATCGATTATGGAACATATTATCTAATAACCTAAACAAAGCAATAAATACAAGCATCCCTCTACGAAACCGGCGCCCAGCAGGCAAATATAAGCCAAAATGGTGGAATAATGAAATAAAAAACATCCTCTTAGTAAAAAAGCAGGCATACCAAAAATATAAGGCAACTCAGAATAATAGCGATAAATTAGAACACGATAGACTGCGTCGAACAACCAAAATCTCATCAAAGGAAGTAAGAAGAATCTGGAACTTCATATTGCCAGCTCCAGCAAGTCCAATCCGAAAGAATTTTACAGCTATATAAGAAACAGAAAAACGGTAACTTCAACAATAGGCCCACTTGTTGCGGAAAATGGAGATCATACAGATAACAAAGTACAAATGGCGAATATCCTAAATAACTATTTTGCATCAGTTTTCACGTCGGAAGATACTACCGGTAACCGACCTACCCCTACGAATCAATCAAATGGCACTGAGCTCGAAAACTTTACGATTTATGAAGACGATATCCTGTTCGCAATCAACAATTTGAAAGTTAATAAAACCCCAGGCCCTGATAAAATATCCCCAAGGATCCTAAAAGAAGGAAAACACGAATTATTAAACCCACTCGCAAATCTGTTCAACAAATCATTGAATGTTGGGATAGTTCCAAACGAATGTAAACTAGCTAACGTGACACCCATATACAAAAAAGGAAATAAGTCCTCTCCCGGCAATTATCGACCAATTAGCTTAACATCGGTAACGGGCAAATTAATGGAAACCATTATAAGGGACAAAATAGTAAAACATTTGGAAGAAAATAATTTAATAAAAGATTCTCAGCACGGTTTTAGAAATAAACGTTCATGCTTAACAAACTTACTCGACTTCTTCAATGATGTTTACAAATCATATGAAAAGGATAGAGCAGTTGATATAATATATCTCGATTTTCAGAAAGCTTTCGATACCGTACCCCACAAGAGACTAATTGACAAAATAAAAGCTCATGGCATAACAGGAAAAACTCTGAAATGGCTCGAAAATGAGCTCTCAGACCGTAAACAACGAGTTGTAATAAATGGTGAAGAATCTGATTGGAGCAAAGTAAATAGTGGCGTTCCCAGGGTTCGGTATTAGGTCCTATTCTTTTTATAATTTACATAAACGACTTAGACGAAGGAATAGAATGCAAAATTTCGAAATTTGCTGACGATACAAAAATTACTAATAAATTAACCTCAACAGTACATTGGCAAAAACTACAAGGTGACCTAGACACTTTAGAAAACTGGGCAGAAAAATGGCAAATGAAATTCAACATAGAAAAATGCAAAGTATTACACATCGGTAGTAACAACGCTAAAAAAGATTACTCAATGAACAACATTCAACTATCAAATACAAATAATGAAAAGGATCTGGGAGTTATAATATCAAGTGACCTGAAGCCGAGTAAACAGTGTACAGAGGTAATAAAAACTGCTAATAAATTGGTGGGTTTCATCGGCAGAACATTCAAATTCAAATCAGAAAAAATCATACTTACTCTATTCAACTCATTGGTGCGTCCCCATCTCGAATACTGCGTGCAATTCTGGTCACCGTACTACCAAAAGGACATAATAAACTTGAAAGGGTGCAACGCAGAGTCACTAAAATGATACCTAGATTGCGTAATAAACCGTACGAAGAGCGCTTAAAAGAACTAAATTTGTTTAGCTTAACAAAGCGCAGAATGAGAGGTGACCTAATAGAGGTGTTCAAATCTTCAAGGGATTCAGCAACCTAAATGTAAGCGAATTATTTACGATCAATCAAGCAAACACGAGAAACAATGGTTATAAGATTATAGGCAAGCGTGTTTCATTCTCACGAGGCGAAGCATTTCTTCTCAACCGCGTTGTGAATAATTGGAACAGACTACCCTCGAACATTGTAAACTGTAATACTGTCGAAACATTTAAGAACCATCTGGATAAACACATGGCAAATAACCCCCGATTAACACAGTTTCTTTCAGAATAACGCGCAACGAAATGTCAACGCATACCGCAATGTATATTGATTTTCATACATCTGTTCCCTTTCAGAATTGTAGTAAATAGAGTTAGCTTAGATTACAAATCAACTTCTTTTTTCTCCCTGTCCTGTTCGAATTTCCGTGTCAGTTTTTCAATACTGCATGGTATTTTTCCTATCTGTTTCCATGCCAGCATTAGCTGGAGGGAGTGGTGGGTGGGGAGGAGCCTTCTTCTTTGCTATCCTTTTCTCTACCTCGTAGTCAGTAGATTAGTAGTTTTAGATATCCAAACTGCCCCGTAAGGACCAATAGGTCTGTTGCAGTTTGTTCTCCTTCCTCCTTCCTTCCTCCTCCTCCTCCTCCTCCTCCTCCTCCTCCTCCTCCTCCTCCTCCTCCTCCTCCTCCTCTCCTCCTCCTCCTCCTCCTCCTCCTCCTTCCTCCTCCTCCTCCTCCTCCTCCTCCTCCTCCCTCTCCTCCTCCTCCTCCTCCTCCTCCTCCTCCTCCTCCTCCTCCTCCTCCTCCTCCTCCTCCTCCTCTCCTCCTCCTCCTCTTCCTCCTCCTCCTCCTCCTCCTCCTCTCCCTCCTCCTCCTCCTCCTCCTCCTCCTCCTCTCCTCCTCCTCTCCTCCTCCTCCTCCTCCTCCTCCTCCTCCTCCTCCTCCTCCTCCTCCTCCTCCTCCTCCTCCTCCTCCTCCTCCTCCTCCTCCTCCTCCTCCTCCTCTTCCCTCCTTCATCCTCCTCCTCCTCTTTCCTTCATCCTCCTCCTCCTCTTCCTCCCTCCTTCCTCCTCCTCCTCCTCCTCCTCCTCCTCCTCCTCCTCCTCCTCCTCCTCCTCCTTCTCCTCCTCCTCCATCCTCCTCCTCCTCCTCCTCTCCTCCTCCTCCTCCTCCTCCTCCTCCTCCTCCTCCTTCCTCCTCCTCCTCCTCCTCCTCCTCCTCCTCCTCCTCCCCTCCTCCTCCTCCTCCTCCTCCTCCTCCTCCTCCTCCTCCTCTTCCTCCTCCTCCTCCTCCTCCTCCTCCTCCTTCCTCCCTCCTCCTCCTCCTCCTCCTCCTTCCTCCTCCCTTCCTCCTCTCCCTCTCCTCACTCCTCCTTCCTCCTCCTCCTCCTCCTCCTCTCTCCTCCTCTTTCCTCCTCCTCCTCCTCCTCCTCCTTCCTCCTCCTCCTCACTACAAATCACTCCTCACATACAAATCACTCCATTACCTGTGTCAAATATTTGTATGTTTTATTAAAATATCGTAAATAGGCTAGCCTCTTGATATCGAAATTGAGATAGCTATTACCTCCATGTAAACAGGCCCAACTAACTCCCATTAGGTCTACCACATACTCTATTTTATATGCCTTCATACTAACCAATATCTCTCTTTTTTTACAGTCTCATGTAATCATAAAATTCAAACACATATTTCTATAGTTTTACAGGCTCTCGACATAGTATCTGATTACTAACATATCTCACATATATTTTTCATTTATTTTCACAGGGCTTTTGAAACTGTATCTTAAATTAATACTATATCATCTTAGCAGCCAAAATGCCTTCGAACTTGAAACGTTGCGAGCAGTGTACAGGTCGATTCGCTGGACAATACTTCAGTGACTACTTCTCCAACCCGGAATGCAGGCTGTGCGAAAACCGCCGACATCTGTTAGAAGGTCTGAACGAAGTAAAAACCAACTATGTCAAACTCCAGAAGGAATTCTACTCTTTGCAGGAATATGTATTCCGCAATGTAGCAGCAACACCAGAAACCCAGCAGGATGTAGGACTACCAGTGCAGGTGTCTAGCCAAGACAACGCAACTGCCCTCCCTTCTCCCCCTAGATCTCCTTCCCCACCCAGAATTGACCAGCCGCTAACACCCCCACCAGCCAGCCCACCCGCCCCCCACAACAGCCCTCCATCCCCTCAAAATTCCAGAGTCTCTCCCACCAGCTTTACTCCCGTAAGAAATGGGGCGAGGCAATCAAAAAGGAGGTCACATCTGCCGGTCACCACATTTAATAAATACCAGATTCTGACAGAAACAGGAGACGAAACTGAGGAGACCAGGCTCATTGGAGACTCCATCTTACGAGGACAACTTGAAGAGTTCTGTGGAAGAGTCCCAAACCACAGAAAGCGTTTTTGCATACCGGGTGCAGGTTTGGACGACATCACAGCAGCCTTCGACGATGTCACCATCAACGCTGACGAGAACACCCTGTTCGTGATTCACGCAGGGTCGAACGATGTAATGCGCACCAGATCAGAGGAACTAATGGAAAAATACCGTAAGGCAATCCAGCGTTACAAGAGTAAGTCATGTAACATAATCATTTCAGGCATTCTTCCCAAGATCGATGCAGAGACCGGTTTCTACGATAAGGCGTTCAGTACTAATAACAGACTTAAATCCCTCTGCTCACAGGAAGATGTCGAATATCTCAATCTCTGGGACCATTTCTACAATCAACACATTCTCTTTCAGGATGATGGCTGCCATTTGAATTCAGTCGGAGGAGCACGCCTAGGCAGACTCCTACATGATGCAGTCTGCACTTTCAGATCAAAAAACGACAACCGAGCAGGGGCAGTAGCAGCGACATAAACTACCCCATATCAAATGTAAACTCTATCCAAAATAATATCACGGCCTGCTACGTTAATGCACGCAGCTTACGCAATAAATTCGAAGACCTGGAAGCACTTGCATGTATGGAGGAATGTGATATAATCGGTGTTTCAGAATCTTGGATCAACACGGAAAAGCGTGATTTTTTGGCGGAATACGCATTACCAGGTTATACTCCCTTCAGCTGCGAAAGATCCCAAAGAATGGGAGGTGGGGTTCTGCTATATGTTAAAAGTAATCTTCACCCAATCGAGGTAACCAAACCTGCCATAAATAATATTGATACTAGTTACGTTCAAATAAATAATCAAGCAAGCAAGATAATAATTGGCCTAATTTATCGACCTCCTGCACAATCACCCGATACTGACGAGAAACTCTATGATCAAATAGCCGAAATAAGTTGTCAGGAAGAAGCAGTAATATTTGGCGATTTCAATCTGCCTGTCACAACATGGGGCGAACCACTAAATGCTCACGCGGGACATGATCTATATGCTAATCTTCAGGAAAGTGCCCTTTATCAACACGTAGAACACCCAACGAGGGGAAATAACATTCTGGATATTATTCTAACGACAAATGAAAGACTGGTAAATAGCGTTAAAATCGGACCGGAATTTAGCTCTAGTGACCATAGGATAGTGTCCTTTAACATTAAAGTAAATAATGACAAAGAAAACGTGAGCACGGAAAAAGTACCAGATTATCGAAGGGCCGACTTTAACAAACTTAGAAGGCATCTTGCCAATACTGACTGGAGTGAAATGACCGAAACTCATGATGTAAATCGATTATGGAACATATTATCTAATAACCTAAACAAAGCAATAAATACAAGCATCCCTCTACGAAACCGGCGCCCAGCAGGCAAATATAAGCCAAAATGGTGGAATAATGAAATAAAAAACATCCTCTTAGTAAAAAAGCAGGCATACCAAAAATATAAGGCAACTCAGAATAATAGCGATAAATTAGAACACGATAGACTGCGTCGAACAACCAAAAATCTCATCAAAGAAAGTAAGAAGAATCTGGAACTTCATATTGCCAGCTCCAGCAAGTCCAATCCGAAAGAATTTACAGCTATATAAGAAACAGAAAAACGGTAACTTCAACAATAGGCCCACTTGTTGCGGAAAATGGAGATCATACAGATAACAAAGTACAAATGGCGAATATCCTAAATAACTATTTTGCATCAGTTTTCACGTCGGAAGATACTACCGGTAACCGACCTACCCCTACGAATCAATCAAATGGCACTGAGCTCGAAAACTTTGCGATTTATGAAGACGATATCCTGTTCGCAATCAACAATTTGAAAGTTAATAAAACCCCAGGCCCTGATAAAATATCCCCAAGGATCCTAAAAGAAGCAAAACACGAATTATTAAACCCACTCGCAAATCTGTTCAACAAATCATTGAATGTTGGGATAGTTCCAAACGAATGTAAACTAGCTAACGTGACACCCATATACAAAAAAGGAAATAAGTCCTCTCCCGGCAATTATCGACCAATTAGCTTAACATCGGTAACGGGCAAATTAATGGAAACCATTATAAGGGACAAAATAGTAAACATTTGGAAGAAAATAATTTAATAAAAGATTCTCAGCACGGTTTTAGAAATAAACGTTCATGCTTAACAAACTTACTCGACTTCTTCAATGATGTTTACAAATCATATGATAAGGATAGAGCAGTTGATATAATATATCTCGATTTTCAGAAAGCTTTCGATACCGTACCCCACAAGAGACTAATTGACAAAATAAAAGCTCATGGCATAACAGGAAAAACTCTGAAATGGCTCGAAAATTGGCTCTCAGACCGTAAACAACGAGTTGTAATAAATGGTGAAGAATCGGATTGGTGCAAAGTAAATAGTGGCGTTCCCCAGGGTTCGGTATTAGGCCCTATTCTTTTTATATTTTACATAAACGACTTAGACGAAGGAATAGAATGCAAAATTTCGAAATTTGCTGACGATACAAAAATTACTAATAAAGTAACCTCAACAGTACATTGGCAAAAACTACAAGGTGACCTAGACACTTTAGAAAACTGGGCAGAAAAATGGCAAATGAAATTCAACATAGAAAAATGCAAAGTATTACACATCGGTAGTAACAACGCTAAAAAAGATTACTCAATGAACAACATTCAACTATCAAATACAAATAATGAAAAGGATCTGGGAGTTATAATATCAAGTGACCTGAAGCCGAGCAAACCGTGTACAGAGGTAATAAAAACTGCTAATAAATTGGTGGGTTTCATCGGCAGAACATTCAAATTCAAATCAGAAAAAATCATACTTACTCTATTCAACTCATTGGTGCGTCCCCATCTCGAATACTGCGTGCAATTCTGGTCACCGTACTACCAAAAGGACATAAATAAACTTGAAAGGGTGCAACGCAGAGTCACTAAAATGATACCTAGATTGCGTAATAAACCGTACGAAGAGCGCTTAAAAGAACTAAATTTGTTTAGCTTAACAAAGCGCAGAATGAGAGGTGACCTAATAGAGGTGTTCAAAATCTTCAAGGGATTCAGCAACCTAAATGTAAGCGAATTATTTACGATCAATCAAGCAAACACGAGAAACAATGGTTATAAGATTATAGGCAAGCGTTTTCATTCTCACGAGGCGAAGCATTTCTTCTTCAACCGCGTTGTGAATAATTGGAACAGACTACCCTCGAACATTGTAAACTGTAATACTGTCGAATCATTTAAGAACCATCTGGATAAACACATGGCAAATAACTTCCCATTAACACAGTTTTCTTTCAGAATAACGCGCAACGAAATGTCAACGCATACCGCAATGTATATTGATTTTCATACATCTGTTCCCTTTCAGAATTGTAGTAAATAGAGTTAGCTTAGATTACAAATCAACTTCTTTTTTCTCCCTGTCCTGTTCGAATTTCCGTGTCAGTTTTTTAATACTACATGGTATTTTTCCTATCTGTTTCCATGCCAGCATTAGCTGGAGGGTGGTGGGTGGGGAGGAGCCTTCTTCTTTGCTATCCTTTTCTCTACCTCGTAGTCAGTAGATTAGTAGTTTTAGATATCCAAACTGCCCCGTAAGGACCAATAGGTCTGTTGCAGTTTGTTCTCCTTTGTATTCCTTTGTATTCCTCCTCCTCCTCCTCCTCCTCCTCCTCCTCCTCCTCCTCCTCCTCCTCCTCCTCCTCCTCCTCCTCCTCCTCCTCCTCCTCCTCCTCCTCCTTCCTCCTCCTCCTCCTCCTCCTCCTCCTCCTCCTCCTCCTCCTCCTCCTCCTCCTCCTCCTCACACGGGATCTGGAGTATTATTTTACAAGTTTGAATGTGATCTTAAGTTAATGCGTTTGTTTGTTTGTTTTATCAGTAAAATGAATATAACTTATCCTCAAACCTAACCTAACTTAATCTTACCGATATCTTATATTAGCTTAGGTAAGGTTTAGGTTAGAACACATTAACAAACTTCGGGAATATACACTCTCAAAAATTAAGGTCATCTAAAAGGTATGAAAAAGGCATATAGAATAAATGTGTATATTTACCTTCCTATCCCTGTATTACATGGGTTTATTATCAATCAAATATCTTTAAACGTGTAGCTTAGTATGGGCACTTTAATTAGCCTCTTCATGCCCATTATTGTTTACAAGAGGCGTGTGATGTGGAGTAGGACTGACTAAACTCTGACTACACCAAGATACAGAGCGGCCTTGTCTCGCTAAAAGGCTGGATTGACATGAGAGCTCTTTCCCACAACTTTTTTTCCGGCAATTTTGTTAAGCCGCTGTCATACGAGCGCTTTTTCCGTCAATTTTCGATGAGCAAGTTTTTTCTCGTATTATTTCGGGAGATTTCCGCACGAGTATCGGTAACTAGACACTGAAGGTAGATTATTTTAGGCGGCTGAATTCCAATAAATTGTATTTTTTAAGATTCCAGACCATAATTGCCAGTAAAAATTGCTCGAAAATGCGCTCGTGTGACTCTGGCTTTAGACTTTGGTAATTGCATCGGCAATTAGATTGAAGTTAGGTTATTACAGATGGCATAATCTAATAATACTATAATTTAGAAGCCCCTAGATACGAGTTGCCGAGAAAGGATGCCAGTAAATGCTCTCATGTGAACCGCCTTTCAATGTTCTCACTCTCGCCATCTTTAAGGGAAACATTAAAAGGCTCCGAGAGTTTCTGGTTTGTATCTCTTGTCTGCCTCATTCTCTCCTTGGCGGCTTTACCGATTAGTTCTTTCAGCCATATGTTTTTTGTCTCCTTTCGCCTTGATTTTTTTGTTCTGTGCCAAAGATGGAGGCCGGTAAATATTGAACGCTTAATTATAACAAGAATGAATCACATGAAAAAGTATTTGTCACCCTAATACCATGGGTGTCTCCAGATGCATTATCATTGTCATTTAGTTTACTGAAATTATTGTACCAACCTATACCAGAATACTCGAAGGATACATATTTGCATTAACAATTGTATTTCTCAACACCCGAATTTAATGTATTTACACACACACACATTATATATATATATATATATATATATATATATATATATATATATATATATATATACTATGTAGATGATTAACTATGTAATGATAATAACCACCCACTATTTCCCAGTACAATGACACATTACTATCCTTAATTCCATGAAGACAATGAGGCAAAACCTAATTCTTACTAGACAAACTAAACTGGGAGAATCTAGTAAGGAGTTCAATTTGGATAAAGACAGTCCCCCAAACACCATCATCACGATCACAAAGTCAGAGCCTTGCCATAATGAACTTAATCTAGTCGCTAAATATTTCGGCAATTGCATTAAATCCCCTTTACCAGTTACACAGCTAAACCTAAACACACCTAACCACTATCAACATCTACAATTAACTGGGATAAATCAGGTCAGGTGAAGGTATTGAGGGATAAGCCTTTACAACGGCACCTCGTTGCTACTTTCTACTTTCCTAGTTTTCTGAAGAGTGTAGAGAGGGGAGAAGGGGTGTTGGAGAGAGAGGAAGCTGTTGGACTGGCTTTGTTGTGTGTGTTATTAGTCTGTATACGTCATCGAGGTGTCCCCCGACTGTGGACCTTCTCGGTCCCATATGAACAGCACAGGAGATACCTTACTGCCCCTGTGAGAAGGAAACAACGCCCGCCCCTCCACGTCGACACCGCTAATCCACAAGCCTCCTGCCATCATACATTTATCGTGTTCGTTTTCGAATGCCAACAATACGACTGATATTTGCGCCTCGACCTGATGGAAAAACTCCAGGCCCAAATAAACTGTGGAAAAACGTTGCCTCCAATTTTTGGACCAACTCCTTCTACTCTCACTATTAACTTTGCCAACATTCGTGACCTTTCCTCTAACTTCCACTCTGTGGAACACCACATCTCCACTGCCAACCCTGATCTTCTCTTTCTCACCGAGACCCAGTTGTCTGGGTCTACTGACAGCAAACCCTTCTCTGTATCCTCCTACTACCTCTATCCTCAGTTTCAAACCAAAGGTGGATGTTGCGAATATGTACGCAACTATCTTGCTTCTCTCGGGTTTCCAACTTGGATTCTTCTGAATTCTCAACTCTCTTGCTAAAGCTTTCTTGTCACTCTCAAACTAAATATTTATGCGCTGTTTATCTCTCCCCTAATTCTACTGACTATCCAAAATTCTTTGACCATCTAACTTCTAAAGTGGAACACATTCTATCCATCTCTCCTTTCGCACAAATCTCCATCTTAGGCCATTTCAATGTTCACCCCCGCCAATGAGACTCCTGTTTCCACTGACCAACCTGGTGAACAAGCTTACATCTTTTCTATCCTAAACGACCTAGAACAGTTAGTCCAGCAACCCACCCGTATCCCGGATTGCTTCGGAGATCGGCCTAACATTCTTGACTTATTTCTAACCTCTAACCCTTCTGCTTATTATAATAAAGATGAATGGAGATATAACACCAGTACTCTTCAATCCTTTATTGGCTAGGGTTGAGTACAGGAGCGCCGAGACGCTGGTTGGTTATGTGAGAGTCTGGTGTGAACTGAAGGACTTGCTGCCTCCACAGGCCTGGGTGCCACTGGTGCCCGCAAGTCTAAAGTGTCTGTGGTGCCATATGGTGTTGGACAATAGTGGTGTATACATTATTATTATATCTCCCCCCCCCCCCCTATTGGCGTCCGACGAGGCGATGGTGGAGTCGGGCGGTGTAGGTTGAGTGGAGGGCGGTAGACGAAGCTGTCGTAGGAAGCGGCGGTTGCGGAGTGTGGCTCGCCCCGACCCATCCACCCGGATGGTATACTGGCGGTGTGGATGCACCTCCACTACAGTGCCAGTCTTGTTCCACCGTGTCGGGTTGTTGCCCCCCTGGGTCTGGACGGAGACCGGTCACCGACGTGGAGTGGTGATAAAGGCCGGGCTGAAGCATTATAGTATGTGGCTAGGGCAGCGTTACGGTGAAAAAGGGCTGCCTCACGAGCTTCGGCCGAGAGAAGCCAGTGGGGGTGGAGGTGGAGGTGGAGAAGTGCAGGATTGCAGGGGACGTGGTCCCGTAGGGTCCTGCCGAAGAGAAGTTGAGCTGGTGACTTGTCAATGGTCGAGAGGGGTGTGTTCCTGTATTGGAGGAGGGCGCGGGCTGCGGCGTTGTTGTCTAGAGAGCCAGTGGGGGATGTACAGTCCGTGATGATGCGGCGGGCTGCTTTAACAGCCAGCTCGGCGCGGCCATTAGACTGAGGGTAGAACGCAGAGCTGACCCGCTGTGACACACCCCAATGTGCCAGGAATTCTTGGAAGTCCCCGGCTGTGAACTGGGGCCCACCATCGCTCGCCAGTACCCGGGGTGCTCCGTAGTGGGTGAAGAGGGTACGGCACGCCGAGATGAGGTGGTGAGCGTCACATTTACCTGGTGGCAGGTAGAAGATGTGGACATTGCTGGAGAAGCGATCGACGTAGACCAGGTAGTGTTTGCCCTGGTGCTGAAAAAAATTGGCAGCTACCTGGTCGTATGGCCATTGGGGTGGGTCAGATGACATCAGTGGCTCTTTCGGCTGGGACGGGGCGTGGGCACGGCAGTAGTGGCAGGTATCCAGGCAGTTGCGTAGGGCCTTGTCAATACCTGGCCAGTAAACACTCGCACGTGCACGGGCCTTCATGCCAGTCATACCCTGATGAGCTGAGTGAAGGGCCTCGAGAACTCTGGACCGAAGATGATGGGGGATGACTGGTCGTTGATCCATGAGGGCTACCCCGTCGACGGAAGTGAGGCGGTCTCTAACACCCCAGAACTGTCGTAGTTGTGGGGCGGTCGCCTCTCTGGAGTCCGGGAAGCCCTCGGGGATGGTCTGAAGAAGGGAGGTATACTCGCTGTCTTGTTGGCCGGCAGATTTAAGGTCAGACCATGATACAACTGGGTCAGGTATGGCGGCGAGCATGGTGAGGGAGGCCAAGGCAACGGAGTGGATATCGAGCTCGCTGGTGGCCGCACTATGCACATCATGGGCGTCCGCGGAGGGCCTGGTCGGGTAGCGGGAGACGGCGTCGGGGCCGCGATGCCATTTGCCAGGCGTATGTTGAATGATGAACTGGTATCGTAGGGTACGTTCCTTAATCTTGAACAGGCGAGGGTTTGGTATGTTGTCAAGGGACCGGTCGTTAAGGATGTGCAGTAGAGGTCTGTGGTCCACGACGACGACGAGGTCAGGGCAGCCCAGGACAAACATTCTGCATCTGTCAAGGGCGTCAGCCACTGCTAAAGCCTCGCCTTCGACGGGTGCATAGTGGGACTCCGCAGGTGTGGTAAAACGGGATCCGGCGAAGATAAGTTTCCAACCGACCTTGAAACAGGTGAGGGCAGATGCGGTGGGACAGGAACAATGTTGTTGGAGTAGGAGGAAGCCAAGGCCGGTTTTGCTCCAGTCTGTGGCGAGGCACGTGGGTCTGCCGATCTCGAAGGAGCAGACACCTTCCTCAACCAGGTGTGTGATGTGGTCCTTAGATGTGGCAAAGGTACGGTCGAGTGCCTCATCCCAGTGGAAGGGGGTTTTGGACTGCACAAGTTCCCGGAAGGGCGCCATTTCCGGTTTGATGCTGAAGGCCCAGGCGACCTGTTCAACGAGACCAAACCACGACCGGGCTCCCGTGATGTCTGTGGGCGTGGGAAGTCACGGATGGCCTGAATCATGGACGTGCATGGCTTAATTCCAGTGTCTGTGATGGTGAGTCCGGCGAAGTCAACTGAAGGGGCGGCGAAGGTAAACTTGTCAGGGTTGAAAGTGACACCGTTGGTTGCACAGAGGACCAGGTAATCAAAAGTGTGCCAAAATGCCTCCTCGACTGAAGAGTCCCACAAAACGGAGTCGTCGACACACTTCACCTTACGAGGGACAGCCTGTATGATTGCGTCGAAGCGTCGGGTATAGGCGTCGCCAGCTGCCAAGTAACCTTGAGGGGCCCTGATATACCTGTAACGGCCAAATTCCGTGATAAAAGTCGTAGCCTCCCTGCTGGATTCGTCGAGTAGAACAGCATGGTATCCATTCCAGGCGTCTAGGACCGTCTTACGAGTGCCTGCAGGGATGGATTGGGCCAAGTTGAATGGGCTCGGGGTGTGATGTGTCTCCCGAAGGCAGGCGTGGTTGAGTGCCTGCAGGTCAACTGAACGGCGGGGTTGTCCAGTTTTCTTGGTGACCACCACCATCCTAGAACACCAGGTAGTAGGGGTACCGATGGGGACAGGCTCAATAATGCCCAGTGCGACGTCCGTCGAGATCTGCTTTGACCTGGGCCTTCCAATGATGTGGTATAGGGGCAGGGGTGTGCACGGCACGTGGAGATGCGCCAGGCTTGATGTGAATGTGCATGGGAGGGCCAGACATAGTGGGGAGTGGGCCGCTGGTGGTGTTGAATGCTGAAGATGCAAACTGTGACAAGAACCAGTCACGAAGGTCAGACAGGTGCAGGTCGTTAGGTGGGAAGGGGAGGGAAGTGGGCCGGTGTGGTGGAGGGGTCCTGGTCAAGGTGGGTGGTGGTTGGGCTGTGTGGGCGGCCATGCAGGGGGTAGGTGTGGGGAAGTCGGGAGGGATGATATGTAGTGCCCTACAAGCTGAAATGCTAATAAATAACGGTGACTGTGCCTGAATAATAAAAATATCATCATCAGTAGTGTAGGGGGTGCCGGCAACGTCGGTGGCGGTAATGGTAGTCGGCATATAACCCAGGACCTGGCGAGTGTGACCCCCCACGGCCGTGATCCGTTGGTGAGTAGGCTGTAGGTGGTGGCGTTGGAGGCCCAGTGCCCGTAGTAATTGCAAACCAGCCACAGATACTTGGGCGCCCGTGTCAGGGTGGGCCGTGACGCTGGTGGGGTGAGAGTGGGGCGACATGGCAGTAGAAATGGTAATGGGCAAGGAGGGGAGCCGTGCGGGTGGTGGTTTGTTAACAGCCTGTTTGATAGTACCAATGATAACGGCCGCGGATGAAGGTGAGGGCGTGGAGTGACAAACTGTGGAGTAATGGTCGAGTTTGTTGCACGACGGGCAGGTCTTGCCCCAAGCAGGGCATTTGGATGGGCGTTCGGCTCGAGAGTGTGTGGATAGGCCGCACCCACTGCACTGGGAAGAGGTGGATTTACAAACCTTGGCAAAGTGGTTAGGTTTATTACACGCCATGCAGGTCTTGCCCCATGCAGGACACTTCGAAGATCGTTGGGCTTGTGAATGTGAAGATAGGCCACACCCGGAGCAACGTGTGGGAGATGAAGTGGGGCCGACGTGGGGAGGTGGTGGGGCGGGCGACGGGGACTGAGTGGGTTGGGCGGGGGGCTGAATAGGGGCGGGGCGTGGGTAAGTACTCTTGAGACGCTGGTATGGTGATTTCACAGCATGTACCCCCGGTTGCATTGCCGTCTGATCGAGTGCCGCAGATTCGAACCCCACACAGTAGTTGATAACATCTTGTAAGGTAGGTAGGGTGCGGTCTTTAGTTAAAACATCTTGCTGAAGGGACGATCACTAATCCCGATAGTCACCTGATCCCGTATGTGTTCGTCAGAGACATCAGTGTGGCAACAGGGGCAGGTAAAGCCACAGTCCAAAGTGGCCTCCGTAATACGTGTGACGTAGTCCCGGATCTGTTCAGTAAGTTGTTGGAGGAGAGACCGGAAGTGGTGGCGAGCGGCTGCGCGGTTCCGTTGTCGGTGGACGAGTTGTGTGATGAGAGTTGCTAGGTCGATTTCTGGCAATGAGGAGAACGCCTGATTGTGAGCAAATATGGCGCTCTGAAGGGCAGGGTCGCACGTCTGGTAGAGCTCGATGGTAGCCTCGTGAGGTGGTAGAAGGACGAGCCGTTTGTAGACCTCCCAATCAGCCCAGAATTTGCGTAGGGCGTGTCCCGGCATATGTAAAGCGGCCTGGGGCCGCGTAGGGGCAGCCCGGCGGGGTGGGGCGGGGCGTGGCTGGGCTGGGTAGGAAGGGACTTGAGGTGGTGGTGGTATGATGACGTCATGCGCATAAGGGGCTGCGCCGTGAGGGTTGGTGCCCGCCGTACGATATCCAGGGGGAGGGGCCGTCATGTGATGGGTGACGTCATGCGCATAAGAGGCTGCGCCGTGAGGGTTGGTGCCAGCCGTACGATAGCCAGGGGGGCATAATGGCCGCCGTAATACCGACCGTCGCTACCGACACCAGTGTGGGCCTGGCCGTCAGTTGGGGAGGGTGTGGGATGTTCGCTCTTGATAGGGTGGGTAAGGGGATCAGTCATGTTCATATGTAACAAAGACATGTGGGGAATAACTGGCATATGGTGGGGCACTGAGACATGGGTAACTGGCATATGGTGGGGCACTGAGACATGGGTAACTGGCATATGGTGGGGCACTGAGACATGGGGAGATGTATGAGGTGTGGGTGTCTGTGCAGAGGGATGAATAAGTGTATCACTGGTGGGGTGTGAGGCAAAGGATGGGTCAGCCTGGTGGATAACATTACTGGCCTGGGGCTGATGTTGTAGAGGCTGGTGGGGCTGGAGCGGGGCGATGTTGTAGTTGTGGA
Source organism: Paralithodes platypus (assembly GCA_032716605.1). Taxonomy (NCBI): domain Eukaryota; kingdom Metazoa; phylum Arthropoda; class Malacostraca; order Decapoda; family Lithodidae; genus Paralithodes; species Paralithodes platypus. The sequence goes on from CM064527.1 coordinate 28,372,560, forward strand.
GGCTGTTGGTCCTGGTGATGCTGTAGAAAGGTGGCGATACTCGATTGGAGGGCGTCGATCCTTTCATTCAAGTAGATGATGGATGGATATGGAGACAGGGCATCGGGCAATGAAGGCTCGACCGGTTGGGAGGTAGATGTAGCAGGGTAGGGACCGCATGGCGGCAAGCCGGCTTCCACAGCAGCTGCAGCCTCAGCTAGGTAGTGCAGGTTCTCCATGTAGGTTCAGATACTGATATACACTGCGCCATATAATAAAGATGATTGGAGATATAACACCAGTACTCTTCAATCCTTTATTGGCTAGGGTTGAGTACAGGAGCGCCGAGACGCTGGTTGGTTATGTGAGAGTCTGGTGTGAACTGAAGGACTTGCTGCCTCCACAGGCCTGGGTGCCACTGGCGCCCGCAAGTCTAAAGTGTCTGTGGTGCCATATGGTGTTGGACAATAGTGGTGTATACATTATTATTATACTTATAATTTAAAATTAATCTTTTCTCTCCTTTGGGCTCCTCCGACCATAAACGAATATCTGTCACCTGTCCTATCTCTCCGATCCTCCCAACTGGCGGCTCTTGTGGCACTCTGGCGCTGCCGACTAGGAGGCTCTTCGGCAGTATTTCTTTGCTTTCCCAGGGAATTACTTTTGCTTCCGTGGCCGGGGACCCTCGGAGAGTGCTGAATGCATTACCGAGGTAATCCTCTCGGGCATTCGGACATGGAAGCGTACATTCCATTTTCTTTCTCTCGGTCTAATGCAAAACAATTTTGGTTTACTCACGCTTGTTCTACTGCTGTCCACAACCAGGAGGAAGCATTCAAATGGTACCCATGCCTTAAAACTCAAGAATATCATTCTTTCTATGTTTCTGCCAGGAATCAAGCCAAATCTGTTCTTCGACTTGCCAAACACTCTTTTATCAAAAATATATGCACTGACCTATCCAACTCTAGCTCTTCCCAAGGTTTCTGGCATCTAGCCAAAAACCTCTCCAACAATTTTTCTTCCTCGTATTTATCCCACCCCCCCCCCTTTTCCACTCTGATAGCACAACCATCACTTCTTCCTCTGACAAAAGCTGAACTCTTCGCTTAATCTTTTGCTAGAAACTTCACCTTGGATGATTCCGGTGCTATTCTTCCCTCTCCACCCCCCTCTCCCCTACTTATGCCTAATATCCTAATCTCTTCTAAAGATGTACTTTCTACTCTCTCTGGGCTTAATCCCTTATTGGCGGCGCTCGACTTAACGTGCACCAATTTGCAGCAAGTTAGGAGCATTATTAAGGCTTTTAAAGGGTTAAAATAGAGTGCAAATGGCCGAGAGCGCAGCGGGCCAGACAGCCGACTCCCAGGGCTTACCGCCGCCCATTAACTCATGTTCCCTGTGTTCTCGAGCGGCCGGCAGTGTAGCCAGTAGTGAGCATAGCTGGGAAAAATATACCGCTATACGCTAAACTCCCATGTTCGTGGAACCACTGCAAGAGAACTACGAGTGCTACGTAGCTCGTTCTGGTCTCATTTTGAAGCTTTTAGCGCCTAGTTTTTTGCTGAATACATTTCTTTTCATGCAGATACTTGATTGATCATTCAGGAGGGCCTGAATATACCCAAATGAGCCCAAAACACCCCGCTAGACAAGGGTTAATACAAAGAAGGCGTTTAGTCTGGACGGTGTTCCTCCTGTTGTACTAAAAAACAGTGCTTCCGTGCTGACTCCCTGCCAAGGCAATCTCTTTCGTCTCTGTCTCTCCTCTTAACGTCTTCCCTTCTTGCTGGAAGTTTGCTTTCATTCAACCTGTCCCAAAGAAAGGTGACCGCTCTCAACCCTCCAACTATCGTCCAATTGCTCTCATCTCTTTTATCTCCAAAGTTTTTGAAACTATTCTTGCTTCCAAATTTCTTAAGCATTTCTCTTCTCATAATTTACTCTCAGATTGCCAGTATGGCTTCCTTAAGGGTCGCTCTACTGGTGATCTTCTTTCATATCTTACTAACTCTTCGTCATCCTCCTTTCGGGACTTCAGTGAGACCTTTTCTATTGCACTAAACATATCGAAGGCCTTCGATAGAGTCTGGCACAAATCATTAATTTCTAAAGTACCCTCCTTCGGTTTCTATCCCACCATCTGTGCCTTTGTCTCTAATTTCCTTTCCGGCCGTTCCATAGCTGCGGTTGTGGATGGCCATCGCTCACTTCCTCATCCTATCAACTCCGGTGTTCCCCAGGGCTCTGTCCTATCACCCGTTCTCTTTCTAATTTTCATAAATTATCTTCTCAACTGTACCTCCAGTACTATCCATTCATACGCCAGACGACTCTACCTTACACTACGCAATTAGTTTTCCAGAACGCCCCAGCCAGCAATCCCTCAAAAACAAACGTAATGAAGCCATGCAACACTTATCTTCTGATCTAACTAATATTTTCAATTGGGGCAAAGAAAATCTAGTTGCCTTTAATGCTTCCTAAACCCAATTTCTCCATCTTATTACCCGTCGGGAACTCCCAGAGGACTACCCCTTAAATCCCCATCCAGGTCTTTTTCTTCCGGGCGAGCGATAGCGAGCCAGCATTGTATCGAGAACTCCGGCTTCGTCGGAGACTTTTTTCTATAAACAAAAATGTACAAATTTAGCCTGTTGTCAAAAACATTTTTAAAACTATGTTGTCAACAAATTTTGACACCTGGATGGGGATACACGTCTTAAAACAGTAGGCTGAATGGGGCCGAATGGATACAACCAAGAGAGAAAACAAAATGTAACTAGGTGGGCCCCCTTAAAGCCATTTTGATTATGTGCTTGTGTATGGGTTTCATTGTTCTCAAACAAAGAAATAATTCACCTCATAACACAATCATGACTCAAAGTTTTGATAAATGCAAAAGAAAATGGATCAAGGAGCAGGAGGAGACAGTGGAGCACAAAGGTGTTTTCTTGTTCGAATCCCGGGAGGACCATATGCTTTCATTAGTTTATTCAAGTGCATTGGGGTTTGTAATTGATGATTAATGTTAAGAACGGGGTGTTACTTATATGAAGTTAGTTTCTCGCAAATATTATCATCCTTTTCGAGATTGCGTTTCGAGTAAATTAATTACTTGTTCATTTGAGCATAAATTTAGAAAATTCAACACAACTATAATAATAAAAGAAGCCATAAATTGTTCAATATATTCTCAATTCATCATTGTTGAACCTCTCATCAGCGTAGAAGTCCTCTATTACCACCGACACTTGTGGGGTTTGTCAATGAATACAGACTTTCACTGCATAATTATAACCAAGTGTATAGAATGGGTACGGAAAGCTTTTATATGTTGATTAACCTTTCTAAAAATGGGCTTATGGCAATCAAAATACCTTTAACCCCTTCTGTACCGGCGTCGTCTTATTGATTTTTTGTTAGCTATATTTTGACGATTTTGTGCATTTTAAGTAAGATTTGTGATAGTAAAAAGGGTTAAGCGAGATCATTCGAAGCCTGATATTTGCTGGAGGCCCTTTTTAAAACGGAATAAAATCGTCTAATAGTTGCCAAAATAAAGTTAAATGGACGTCGCCGGTAGAGAAGGGGTTAACCTTTCTAAAAATGGGCTTATGTCAACCAATATACCTTTAAATGGGTAGATTGTTAAGGACACATAATATAACTAGTGCATAGCTACAATTTTTAGTGTAAGTCTCTCTATGTGAAGCCTATATTTTTACAGTGCATTCCGTGGGTTCATTTCATCCGTTCGAGAGAGAGAGAGAGAGAGAGAGAGAGAGAGAGAGAGAGAGAGAGAGAGAGAGAGAGAGAGAGAGAGAGAGAGAGAGAGAGAGAGAGAGAGAGAGAGAGAGAGAGAGAGAGAGAGAGAGAGAGAGAGAGAGAGAGAGAGAGGGCCATTATTTGTGTGATAGAGTGTACTTGTAGTGTGGGTGAATTTGGTAGTTAGGGTTATTAGATACAAACACAAACAAGGCAGAATATTCGCCTGAGGGAGAGAAAGCTATATGTATATACGGTAAAGGAGAAAGCTGATGCTTTATATCTCTTCATCTATAGTATTTACACCTATCTTTCTCTCTCATTGTACTATATATATATACAGTAATGGTGTATAATAGGGGTGATCGTAGGGTGAATCTAGATGTGAGGCTGGATGGGGAAATATTGGAACAAGTAGAGTGTTTTAAATATCTAGGAGGAACGATAAGCAGGAGTGGAGGTATAGAAATGGAGGTAAAACAGAGTGTGTGAAGGAAGGAAGGAAGGTTTTCGGAGCAATGGGAAGTATGTGGAAGACGAAAAATTTCTGAATGAAAGTAAAAAGTGCAATGTATCAAGGAATTGTTGTGCCAACAGTGATGTATGAATCAGAATCAGAATCAGAATCAGAATATTTATTTTTCCATTTTACAATGGTTCTTCACCTAAAACATTAAAAAAATATAAAAATACATACATTATATATATATGCATATTTACAATAAGAAACATCTCTAGTATGTTACTGTGGACAGTCTTCAATATCTATAAACAAAAAATACAGTTACAGTATTATTACATTTTTTGTTTATAGATCCATTTCATGTTTCAGAATATAATCTTTTAATATATGCTTAAACGTGTTTAGGTTATTTGTGTCCTTTACTGATCTCGGCAACCTATTCCATATTTTAGGACCTTCTACCAAAAGCGATCGTTCACCATAAAAGGTGTTTGTTCTCTGTACATATAGATGGTTTTGCTGTCTTGTTACTATTTATGATTTCATTAACAATAGGAAAGTGTATTAGCCAGTTTGGAATTAGCTTATGCCTTTCTTTATACACCGCAATAGCTGTATCATATATATATTTTTGCTTTATTTTTAGCCACTCTAATTCCTTTATTATCGGAGTTACATGGTCGTTTTTTTTTGCTCCATCCACTGCTACCTTTGCAGCAAAATTCTGCATTTTTTGTACAGTATTTAATATAGTGCAATTAGTTGAACCCCATATCATTATGCAATAATTTATCAAACTTAAAATTAGCGATTGAATCACAATGACCCTAGTAGCTTTGTCAAAATTACCTTTTATACTATTCACATACATCAACGTTCCCATGACTTTCTTGTTCAGTTTCTTGTTCAGTATGAGGCCGAGACATGGGCTCTGAAGAAAAAGGAGAGAAGAAAGCTGGATGTGATGGAGATTAGCTGCTTGAGGAGTATGTGTGGAGTTACTCGTAGAGACAGATTGAGGAATGAAGAGATAATATGTAGGAGAGTGGGGCAGCACGAACATTTGTCAGCCAGAGTGGACAGAAGGGTGCTGAGCTGGTATGGTCATGTTGAACGACTGGGAGATGAAAGGCTTACAAAGAGAATATGTGAGTCAGATACAAGGGGAGATAGAAGGGCAGGAAGACCCCCATTGAGATGGAGAGACTGTGTAAGACAAGCTTTGGATGATAGAGGAATGACTATAGATCAGGCAAAGGAAGTGGTAATAAACAGGAATGAATGGAGAATGCTTGTGAATAGTTGAGTGAACACGTGGTCATTTGGGGGAAGGGGTCGGGCGCAAGTTGGACTAGATAATAGTCCATCAGGCGCCTGGCCCGGTGAGACGATTAATATGAAGGGTGCACCTGGAAGTGTGGTGGGCGGGCTTGTGGCTTCGGCTTCACTGCATGTCTGCCTGCCGAGATCGGAACCTCTCCGGGTGGTCTGCCGGAGGAGTGCTGGAGCAACCTTGGTGACCCTGGTATCTGGGTCTTCTGGGTGACCTAGATGTGTGTGAATTTGTGTTTTTTTTTTCTATGTGAATGAGGGAGACAAAAGGCATAACTGCCTGCATCGAGTGCCTCCCCCAGATTTCAAAGAGTGACAGGGCCGAAATCAAGGGACGTTCGAGCTAAAATGCCTGGACACACTGAGTTTAAAGCAATTTAAGCCATAGGAAGAGGGAAAGACTGATTCTGGGAGAGAGTTCCAGAGCTCAGCGGTTGAATAGAAGAAAGTCTGAGAATAGCATTTCACTCTTGGGTTGGAGAGTTGCACAGAGTAGGGATGGGATTGTGTTGCAAGGCGGGTACTACGTACCCTACGTAGAGGTGGTATACACTGGGAAAGCTCCGAGGAACACTGATTATTGTAGTAGCGATAGAATAGTGACCCTGGCCGTACAGTTCACCCCTACCCAACCCGTCACCGCGTCTACCTCGCCCTCCTCCCCACCGGTTAACAATATTCAGACACTCTCTGGCGTACCTGGGACCAGTTATCTGGAACCAAATACCAACCAATATAAAAAATCAGCCCTCACTTTATCTATTTAAAAAAAAATTATATTAGTTTGTAGTAAATGTTAAGCCCGTGTCTTCCGACTTACCCCGATTCTTCCCTACTGACTTACCCCTTGTCCTCCCCACTAACTTACTCTTCCAAACTACCATAATAGCATATCAATTTTAATTAATCATTTAATTCCTTATCAGTTTCCTCCTCCCCCATACATATTCGCCCTTACTTGTACCTCATACTGTGTGCCATGTATGTATTATTTTGTACTGTGTGTATGTTTGTGCGTGCCTTGTGCTATCTATTGTTGTGTGTATATCCTATGTATTATTTACCCCCATTGGTCATTCCTCCTCCCTACTTTTAACATTATTACTTTGATACTGTTCTGCCTCTTTTGTTTTCCCTGCATAGGTCCTGGGCTTGACACTGGTTCCGCTTGGCACTGACACGGGCGCACACCCTACCTCACCTACCGACCACTTAAGAATTCTGGCACTATTTCTCCATTCAAACCAAAATAAAATATATAGATGCGTTTGTCTCAATATATTAAAAATAAGCAAATAAATAGATGAATGAATTAATAAATAAGAAATTCCTGCATCCTGTGTCACTGCCTGGTGTGACCTTTGCAACTGCCCCATTTCCTTAATTGTTTAAATCAATTTTTTTGTTCCATGTAAATGAGGGAGACAAAAGACATAATTGCCTGCAGCGAGTGCCTCCCCCAGATTTCAAAGAGTGACAGGGCCGAAATCAAGGGACGTTCGAGCTAAAATGCCTGGACACACGGAGTTTGAAGCAATTTAAGTCATAGGAAGAGGGAAAGACTGATTCTGGGAGAGAGTTCCAGAGCTCAGCAGTTGAATAGAAGAAAGTCTGAGAATAGCGTTTCACTCTTGGGTTGGAGAGTTGCACAGAGTAGGGGTGGGATTGTGTTGCAAGGCAGGTACTACGTACCCTACGTAGAGGAGGTGGTATACACTGGGAAAGCTCCGAGGAACACTGATTATTGTAGTATCGATAGAATAGTGAGAGATGCAACATTGCGGCGAAGAGAAAGAGATTGCAGAGAATTGGTGAGTGGACGGGAGTTAATGATACAAAAAGCTTTCCTTTCTACTTTATCTAGGAGTGCGGTGTGAAAGGCTCCTCCCCACACATGTGAACAATACTCTATACAAGGATGCACTGTGCCCCTGTACAGAGCAAGAAGCGGTGCAGGGGTAAAGAACCCCTTGAGGCATTGAGCACACCCAGCTACTGGGAGGCTGCCTTAGCGAGACTGATAATATGGTCTCTCAAAGTGAGAGCAGAAGAAAAAGAGACACCGAGAACATTGAGGGAAGATGAAGGGTTGATTTTTGTATTGTTGAAGAAAAATGGATAGTCCTCTGGAGGTTCCCGACGGGTAGTAAGATGATAAATTGGGTTTTGGAAGAATTAAAGGCAGCAATGTTTTCTCTACCCCAATTGGAAATAGTAGCTAGATCAGAAGATAAGCATTTTATGGCTTCATTATGTTTACTTTTGAGGGACTGCTGGCTGGGGAGTTCCGGAAAACTAATTGAGTGGAGTAAAGTACAGTCGTCTGCATATGAATGGATGGGACTGGATGTACAGTTGAGAAGATCATTAATGAAAATTAGAAAGAATAGGAGATAGGACAGAACCCTGAGGAACACCGGAGTTGATAGGATGAGGAAATGAGCAATGGCCGTCCACAACCGTAGCTATGGAACGGCCGGAAAGGAAATTAGAGACAAAGGCACAGATGGAGGGACAGAAACCGAAGGAGGGTAGTAAATTAAAGATTTGTGCCAGACTCTATCAAAGGCCTTCGATATGTCTAGTGCAACTGAAAAAGTCTCACCGAAGTCCCGAAAGTTGGATGACCAAGAGTTAGTAAGATATGAAAGAAGATCACCAGTAGAGCGACCCTTAAGGAAGCCATACTGGCGATCTGAGAGCAGATTATGAGAAAAGAAATGCTTAAGAAATTTGGAAGCAAGAATAGTTTCAAAAACTTTAGAGATACAAGAGATGAGAGCAATTAGACGATAGTTGGAGGGTTGAGAGCGGTCACCCTTCTTTGGGACAGGTTGAATGAGAGCAAACTTCCAGAAAGAAGGAAAGACGTTAGAGGAGAGACAGAGATGAAAGAGTTTGCCTAGGCAGGGGGTCAGCACGGAAGCACAGTTTTTAAATACAACAGGACGAATACTGTCCGGACCGTACGCCTTCTTAGTATTAACCCTTTCATGCTCATATGACGTAGAGGTTGCCAGATTAGCAATAAGAAATAGAGTTCTCTCACTCTTATAATTACCTCTCCAAAATTAGTTTTCTGCCCACAGATAACTCAAAGACAACTGCATAAACTAAAGGTTTCTAAATACCCCTGATGGTAACAAAGGCTTTAAAGTATCCCCAATAGGCTCAAAATTGCGTCATATGTCTGAGAGGGTTAAGCCCAGAGAGGATAAAAAGTACATCAGTCTTTAGAAGAGATTAGGATATTAGGCATAAGTACAAAGGAAATCAAGCAAGCAACAACAGGTCTAGTGACCCTTCTAGGCTGACAGTAGGCTGAAGTAGGAGAGAGAGGGGTGGAGAGGGAGGAATAGCACCGGAATCATCCAAGGTAAAGCTTCTGGCAAAAGTTTGAGCAAAGAGTTCAGCTTTGTCAGAGGAAGAAGTGATGGTTGTGCAATCAGAGTGGAAAAGGGGAGGGAAAGACGAGGAAGAAAAGTTGTTGGAGAGGTTTTTGGCTAGATGCCAGAAAGCTTGGGAAGAGCTGGAGTTGGATAGTTCAGCGCATTTATTATTGATGAAAGAGTGCTTGGCAAGTCGAACAACAGATTTGGCTTGATTCCGGGCAGAAACATAGGAAAAATGCGATTCTTGAGTTTTAAGGCGTCAGTACAGTTTGAATGCTTCCTCCTTGTTGTGGACAGCAGTAGAACAAGCGTGAGTAAACAAAGATTTTTTGCATTAGACTGAGAGAAAGAAAATGGAATGTACGCTTCCATGCCTGAGAGGATTACCTTGGTAATGCGTTCAGCACTCTCCGAGGGTCCCCGGCCACGAAAGCAGAAGTCATTCCATGGGAAATCAAAGAAGTACTGCCGGAGAGCCTCCCAGTCGGCAGCGCCAAAGTGCCACAAGTGCCGCTGGCTGGGAGGATCGGATGGCCGTACTGAAGAAATAAGGCAGGTGACGGAGATAAGTTTATGGTCGGAGGAGTCCAAAGGAGAGAAAAGATTGACAATATAAGAAGAAGGGTTAGAAGGCAGAAATAAGTCAAGAATGTTGGACCGATCTCCGAAGCGATCCGGGATACGGGTGGGTTGCTGGACCAGCTGCTCTAGGTCATTTATGATAGAAAAGACGTAGGCTTGTTCACCAGGTTGGTCAGTAGAGTGAGAGGAGAGCCATTGGCGGTGGTGAACGTTGAAATCTCCTAAGATGGAGATTTCAGAGAAGGGAGAGATAGATAGAATGTGTTCCACTTTACAGTTTACATAGTCGAAGAAGTTGGGAAAGTCGGTAGAGTTAGGGGAAAGTATTTAGTATGAGAATGACAGGATAGTTTGAGCGATAAAGTTGAGAATTCAGAGGAGTCGGAAATCGGGAACACGAGAGCAAGTGAGTTTGTTGTGCACGTATGCACAACATCCACCTTTGGCTTTGAAACTAGGATAGAGAAAGTAGGAGGATACAAAGAAGGGGCTGCTGGCAGTTGCTTCAGACACCTGAGTTTCGGTGAGGAAAAGAAGATCAGGTTTGGAGGAGGAGAGATGGTGTTCGATAGAGTGAAAATTAGAAGAAAGGCCGCGAATATTGCAAAAGTTGATAGTAAGAGTGACAGGCCGTGGTCCAGAGCATTTAGAGGGGTCGCCAGGGGAAGGTCGGGCATGTGTGGGGGTATTTATGGTCCCACCCCCTGGGGACTCCAAGGCTGGGCCTGTGTACATAATTTTTTTGTTTTTAATAATTATGAAGGAGGAAGTGTTGTTTGCATGATAAGTGTAGTGAAGTAGATAGGAGAAGGAGGTGTTTGTGAAAGCATGCTGGACTACTCTCAGTGTAAGTGAGGCACAAAGGGAATCAGTAAGAGAGGCCAAGCAAATGAAACAGGAGTTCCAGCGATTCCTTATCAAATGCCCACAGCCTCTCCTGGGTATAGCCCTGTTCGATTGGTGCCTACAATATACCCCCATTCCCCCTATTAGTCGCCTTGTACGACGACACGCAGTAGGACGCGTGGGGCATATTCTTTTTTTCCTCCACCATACGATGGAGGCCCCCTTACCCCCAGGGGGGGGGGGGTTTGTTCGTTGTTTTATGTTGTGTCTTGTGTTTTCCCTGTTCTTGCTTTGTCTTGAGGCGGCCATCCAAGAACAAAAATAAATAAATAAATAAATGAAATAGAATTAAATAGAAAATAAAAATAGGAAAAGTGGGGATCGGTCCTGAGCACAGAGAGAAAAAGAGAAAAAGAAAGAGAGAGAGAGAGAGAGAGAGAGAGAGAGAGAGAGAGAGAGAGAGAGAGAGAGAGAGAGAGAAGAAGAGAGAGAGAGAGATAAGAAGTAGAGGGAGCAGGAGAGAGAGAGAGAGAGAGAATAGATATAATTAGATATATAGACATAGATAGATAAGATAAGATATAGATAGATAGATAGATAGATATAGATATAGATAGATAGACATAGAGATAGATAGACAGATAGATAGATATAGATATATTGAAATTGAAACATTTATCAAAAAATATATACAGTATATGTTTAAAAAAAATGCATATTTCATATTGTTAAAAGGATGAGCCTTATGAAAGTGACCTGTTATAAAAAGGCACATACTTGTTTTGCCTCGAGTTGAATCGCACATAAAAATTGCACACATATTTTGGTTAATAATAATTACATGTCGTTAGAAAAAAGTTAACAACTTTCTTGCGGTCAATTGACCAGTTGCGAGTTTCGTTCTATAAGGAAGTTGGAGCTGTAGACATCGATATTTACCAGAATTACCAGCTAAAATACGGTCGTAATACATATATAAATACATACAACCCAATTCAACATACCATTTATCCATCAGAAACTGACATTATTATTGCATTTCGGTTTATGATCGATGTCTACAACTCCAACTTCCTTATAGAACGAAACTCGCAAGTGGTCAATTGTCTTGTATTCGTTTTACGCGTTCAGGATACGATGTTGTTTTTGTTTTGCTACTATTAGAAGATTTTATTCAGATGAGAAAGGGTATATAGAAGTCATAGGGTTAAGGGCAGGTTTTTAGTGTGTTTCCTAGACTTCCATCAAGCTTGAAATTACACTCCCATGACTCCCTTTAAAGATAAATTTGTACATTTTTCGGTAGAAAAATTTCCCGGCCGAAGGCCGGTTCCACTTAAATTACAGGCTCGCTATCGCTCGCCAGGAAAAAATCGACACCTAAATGGGACGAAAGGTCTTAAAAGTGACATAAATGGGGAGAAAGTTCTTAAAATCGCCAAACTAATGGGGCGAACGTCTTAAAATCTCATAAGCAATGGGGCTAAACATGAGGGAGAAAGGGGTAAAGAAAAAAATCCCTCAAGTGGAAATATCGCCTTAACATTTCATTATCTGGTGCGACGTCGTGGGAGTTATATTTCGTTTAATTAGTATTCACGACTTTGCTTGCTTTTGAAATGTTCGAGCACTTTATTATTAGTGGCTTCTTTGACTAAAAAAATGGTCTCTCCAGATCCCCTTACAAACTAAAAGATAGACCCAGACTCCTTAAGGGGAGATTTCCACTTAAGGGATTTTTTTCTTGACCCCTTTATCTCTCATGTTTAGCCCCATTGATTTTGATATTTTAAGACGTTCGCCCCATTAGTTTGGCGAATTTCGCCCCATTTGTCAATTTTAAGACTTTTCGTGCCATTTAGGTGTCGATTTTTTCCTGGCGAGCGAGAGCAAGCCTGTAATTTAAGAGGAACTGGCCTTCGGCTGGGTCATTTTTCTACCGAAAAATGTACAAATTTATCTTGAAAGGTGGTCTAGGGGCTGTAATGTTAAGCTTGATGGAAATATAGGGAACAAACTAAAAACCTCCCCTTAAAGCTAATTGACCACTTGCGAGTTTCAGGCTGTAAGGAAGTTGGCGTTTTTTTAATATCGATAGTTAGCAGAATTTACCCGCTAAAATATGGTTGCAATGCATATATATATAATATGGTTGCAATGCATATATATATATAATATGGTTGCAATGCATATATATATATAATATGGTTGCAATGCATATATATATATAATTACATAAAACCAAAGTCGACCATCAGAGACCTATATTATTAATGCATCTCGGTTTTATATTGAAGTTTACAATGCCAACTTCCTTATAGCCTGAAACTCGCAAGTGGTCAATTATGTACATTTATTTGACAAAAAAATATCCCGATCGAAGGTCGAGTTCTTCTAAATTGGTGAACCTTCATTAAATATCCAAAATAATGGAGTGAAACTGGGAAATCCAAAACGAGAAGCCTCGCACCAGAAAAGGTTAAGGGGAGGTTTTTAGTGCGTTTCCTAGACTTCCATCAACCTTGAAATTATACCCCCTTGACCCCCTTTCAAGATAAATTTGTAAATTTTTCGGTAGAAAAATGTCCCGGCCGAAGGCCGGTTCCTCTTAAATTACAGGCTCACTATCGCTCGCCAGGAAAAAATAGACACCTAAATGGCACGAAAGATCTTAATAGTGACATAAATGAGGCGAAAGTTCTTAAAACCGTCAAACTAATGGGGCGAACGTCTTAAAATCTCAAAATCAATGGGGCTAAAAATGAGGGAGAAAGGGATCCAGAAAAAAAATCCCTCAACTGGAAATCTCCCCGCTGTATATAAACGTGTCTTGATAAGCCAGCATAAACTGCTAAACACGCAGTTAATCCTTGAGGGGTTATAAAATCTAGCATGAAAATATCCTGGTATTTGGGGCTTTTTTCCTACGAACTGACATTATTGTTTGACGATCTGACAATATTTTTTTTATAAACTGGCTTCACTTTTGACGAACTTACATGATTTTATGACGAACTAGCATTAATATTTAACGAACTGAAATATGTTTTGACAAACTGGCTGTATTTATCGATTTGATTTTTTTACAAACTGACGTTATTATTTGACGAACTGTTGTCCAATTATTTATATATGTACAGTATTATCCCATATATCAGAGAGAGAGAGAGAGAGATAGCGAGAGATAGCGAGAGATAGCGAGAGCGAGAGAGAGAGAGAGAGAGAGAGAGAGAGAGAGAGAGCGAGAGCAAGAGAGAGAGAGAGAGGAGAGAATTTACATATAGGCTATGCACTGGCCATACAGACCTTACGATCCAAACGAGGTGGTTAGGACTTAATTCTAGTAGAGATGGCATATCGAGAGAGAGAGAGAGAGGGTCTCAATTGTCTTCATATAATGAGGTTGTGATAGCAAGAATAAAATTTAAATACACCATGTTACTGAAAGAGTTAAATATTCGATGGATACGGTTAGTCGTGTCAGAAACGTTTGCACCAGTTGTAATACCAATTACTCCCTTTATGCTAAGTCATATATCACAACACTGTAAACACTGAACGTTTAAGGGGGGATGAGCGCATTTATTTGCTTACTTATATATATATATGTTTTTTGTTTTTTAGTTTCCTCCATAGACTTCCATCAAGCTTTAAATAAACACCCGAAGACCCTCCCCCCTCCAAGATGAATGTGTAAATTTGTCTATAAAATAATGACCCGGCCGGTCACTACAATATTACAGGCTCGCTATCGCTCGCCAGGAAAAAAAATCGACACCTACAGTATATTGTACGAAATGTCTTAATATTGACAAAGCCATGGGTTGATAGGTCTTAAAATCGCTATACTAATGGGCCGACCGTCCAATAATCTCAAACCTAATGGGGCTAAGCATGAGGAAGGGAGGGGGGCAGAAAAACGAACCCTCCCCTCCTTAATAAATGTAACAATAATGATAACAAAGAGTGTTTGACTCGTTCACCTTCTGTGTTAACCCTTTGAGTACCAGCGACGTGTATTATATATGTTATGCTAGCTATAATTTAGACGATATTATATAGCTTATAAAGGATCTGTGGTAGCTAAGAAGGTCGGTTCAACAAACTCCCACGGCGAGTAAGAGACATGAGGGACATCTCGTTAGACGACTTCAAGAGAGCCCTAGATGTCGAACTGCAAAAAGTGCCAGACGAGCCCATCCTCGCAAGGGAGCGAGCTGTCGCTTCAAACAGTCTACTGCACCAAATCACCACCCATAACGAGGGGCGTCGCGCTCCTTGGTGCCGCTAGAGGAGCGGCGAACACATCCAAAGGTAAGGTAAGGTTGAGATAGTTGCAAGCCTTATTATAGCTAAAGGTCCTTCCTGAGCTGAATAAAATCGTCTAGTAGTTGCCAGAATATGAAGAAAGGGACATCCCTGGTACTGTATGGGTTAAGGGGAGGTTTTTAGTGTGTTCCCTAAACCTCCATCAAGATTAAAATTACACCCCCTTGAGCCCCTTTCAAGATAAATTTGTACTTTTTTCATATGCACCGGTGCCTCTTAAATTACAGGCTCGCTATCGGTCGCCAGGAAAAAAATCGACACATAATTGGTACGAAATGTCTTAAAATTGACCAATATGGGGCAAAAGTTCTTAAAACTGCCAAATTAATGAGGCGAATGTCTTAAAAAAATCAAAGTAATGGGGCTAAACATGAGGGTCAAGAAATAGATCCCTCAAGTGGAAATCTCCCTTTACAGTGTAGGGCGTGATATATGAGGGGGAACATTTAGTGCGGTAATGAGCAAGTTTGTAAAAAGATAAGTTATTATAGGCAAGTTTTGCAAAATGTTGTCCTTAAGGGGAGATTTCCACTTGAGGGACTTTTTTCTTGACCCCTTTCTCCCTCATGTCTAGCCCCATTGCTTTTGAGATTTTAAAATGTTTGCCCCATTAGTTTGGTGATTTTAAGAATTGTCGTCCCATTCTGTCAATGTTAAGACCTTTCGTGCCATTATAGGTGTCGACTTTATCCTGGCGAGCGATAGCGAGCCTGTAATTTAAGAGTAATCGGCCGGGACATTTTTCTACCGAAAAATGTAGAAATTTATCTTGAAAGGGGGTCAAGGGGGTGAAATTTTAAGATAGCTGGAGGAGTAGGAAACAAACTAAAAACCTCCCCTTAAGGGGGGGATCGGCATATTTATTTCCTCATTTATATTTCTGTTTATTATCTTGTTTAGTTTCCTCCCTAGACCTCCATCCATCATAATCCCCCCCCACCCCACACCCCGCTCCCCCAGACCCTCCTTCCAGATAAATGTGTACATTTTTTTTATAGAAGGCCGATTCCTCTTAAAATACAGGCTCGCTATCGCTCGCCAGGATAAAATTCGACACCTAAATGACACAAAAAGTCTTAATATTGACAAAGAAATGAGGCGGAAGGTCTTAAAATCGTCAAACTAATGGACCGAACGTCTTACAATCTGAAAACTAATGGGGCTAAACATGAGGAAGAAGAAGAGGGACCAGAAAAACGACCCATCTCCCCTCAAGTGGCTATAGTATCTGATTATTGCTCTTATGTCACACCCGTGGATAACCTATCGGTGTTAATGGCCAAGGCTTGGAATATATGGATACCACAAACTCTTGAAGGGGAGATCTCCACTCGAGGGATTTTTTTCTTGACCCCTTTCTCCCTCATGTTTAGCCCCATTGCTTTTGATATTATAAAACGTTTGCCCCATTAGTTTAGCGATTTTAAGAACTTTCACCCCATATTAAGACCTTTCGTGCCATTCAGGTGTCAATTTTATCCTGGCGAGCGATAGCGAGCCTGTAATTTAAGAGGAATCGGCCTTCGGCCGGGACAATTTTATCCTGGCGAGCGATAGCGAGCCTGTAATTTAAGAGGAATCGGCCTTCGGCCAGGACATTTTTCTACCGAAAAATGTACAAATTTATCTTGAAAGGGACTCAAGGGGGTGTAATTTTAAGCTTGATGGAGGTCTAGGGAACCAACTAAAACCCCCCCCTAAAGGTTATAAAGGGGGGGAAGACCGTTAATCTGAACCCCCTTCTCCCTAATGTTTAGCCCCACTAGTTTTGAGATGTGTGTGAGTTTGTGCTTTTTATCTGTGTGTATTTGTTGTTTTATGTTGTTTTTGTGTTTTCCCTGTTCTTGCTCTGTCTTGAGTCGGCTACCCCCAAAATGGGGATTGGGCCTGAGCATATAGATAGATAGATAGATAGTTTTGAGATTTTAAGACGTTCGGCCCATTAGTTTGGCGATTTTAACACCTTTCGCCCTATTTCGTTGTCAATTTAACGACCTTTCGTGCCATTTAGGTGTCGACTATTAGCGAGCCTGCAATTTTAAATGAACCGACCTTCGGCCGGGACATTTTTCTACCGAAAAATGTACAAATTTATCTAGGGGGTGTTTTTCTAATCTTGATGGAGGTCTAGGGAGGAAACTAAAAACATATATGAATAAATTAATTAATAGAGCAAACAAACGGCCAGTCTCCCCTTAATTCTCTAAATATCCGCATAA
>CM064527.1:28389575-28554575 GCA_032716605.1 Paralithodes platypus
GGTCGTATGCCACTTATTGTGTCAACATTTTATATCAAAACCTGCAAAACCCACACTGACACAAGTATATCACTTACTTGATCTTGTTATATTATGACTCCGATTATTCAGGTGTTTTATTTTTATTTATTTTTTTTTTTATATAAGTCATCATAATCTCCAGTGATACAAACAAAACATGGAACAGGAAATTTAATAATCGTAATTAATGGAAGTACGGACAAAAGCGGTGTTCCAGATTTACAACTACAAGTTACTTTCAGAAGGGAAACCATTTGACCTTGGAATTATGGTTAATCAGTTTAAGGGCTAAAATATAGTGTGTATCATGATTTGTGACAACGACTATACAGGTAAGAACATTGATAGACTTGTAAAGGAAAGGTAGAGGTACGACAGGTACAGGTCCAGGACAGGTACAGGTCCAGGACAGGTAAAGGTGCAGGACAGGTACAGGTCCAGGACAGGTAAAGGTGCAGGACAGGTACAGGTCCAGGACAGTTACAGGTCCAGGTCCAGGACAGTTACAGGTCCAGGACCAGGACAGTTACAGGTCCAGGACAGGTACAGGTCCAGGACAGTTACAGGTCCAGGACAGGTACAGGTCTAGGACAGGTACAGGTCTAGGACAGGTACAGGTCCAGGACTGGAACAGGTCCAGGACTGGAACAGGTCCAGGACAGTTACAGGTCTAGGACAGGTACAGGTCCCAGGACAGGTAGAGGTCCAGGATAGGTAGAGGCCCAGGACAGTTACATGTAAGCTATAAGTCCCGCCACCTACACACAACAGATTGGTACAGAGTTATCACCTTGTTATTAACCATATTATCAAGTACACTCGCTCTACCTACATCACTCTTAATCCCATCCACACACAAACTCAATCTCTCTCTCTCTCTCTCTCCCTCCCTCTCCATCTTTGTTTGTATATATATATATATATATATATATATATATATATATATATATATATATATATATATATATATATATATATATATATATATATACTTCACTTTATCCATACCCACCTCATGTCAGCTTATCCCATCTATTATTATGTTTCAAATACATCTGTCCTTATCTTATTTTGTCTCTATCTCAAGTTTATCTCCTCATTACAATCCCCTTGCATGTTTTGTTTAAATGTATTCATATATTCCTAGTTCAGTCCGCCTACTATCTGTCTTGACTCCATGCCATGTCAGTCAGTCTCCTCTGTATTTTTTTCCACTTCATTCCACCCTTAGTTTGTGTTTTGTTTTTGCATTGAATTTTATTGATAGCTATATCCATTTCATCCCATCTCTATTTATTTCCACTTTATCTTTATCCATTTTCTAAAAAAATTCCCTCCTCTTTCCATTCCCGTTGACGTATCAGACAAGCTGTAGATATGGTGAGAGTTGTATACCACTAAATATTAGCACAAACCAAGCTCAAGTCATTGGCTCATTCTCTAGCCTCCTCCTCTCTCTCTCTCTCTCTCTCTCTCTCTCTCTCTCTCTCTCTCTCTCTCTCTATATATATATATATATATATATATATATATATATATATATATATATACACTGTGTGTATATATATATATCAGATTCCTTTCTATCTCAACTACAATCAATCTCCATCTGTCTCCACCTCATTCTCCAACCTCTATTCTCTCTCTATTATCAGTAATTGCATCACACCCTGCCCTCCTCCCCTTCCACCAACCCACCTACACCTTCAGAGAAACCACAAGTACGAACTCGCCCTGACTAATGCCCCTATTGTGTTAAGGGGGGTGACCTGCTGTTTTCTCTCTCCTTTTCTCAATTTCTCTGGCTTGTATCCATTCGATCCCATTCAGCCTACTGTTTTAAGACGTTTATCACCATCCAAGTGTCGATTCCTTCCTGGCGAGCGATAGCGATCCAGCATTGTATGGAGAAATCCGGCTTTGCTGGAGAAATTTTTCTATCGAAAAATGTAAAAATTAAGCTTGTTGTCAAAATCATTAAATAAAATATACTGGCTCGCTCCCGCTCGCCAGGAAAAAAAAATCGACACCTGGATGGGGATTATCGTCTTAGAACAGTAGGCTGAATGGGGCCGAATGAATACAACCCAGAGAGAGAGAGAGGGAGGGAGAGAAAAAAACCCCGAGGTGAGCTCCTTTAAGAAGATACCCTTATACAGTATATAACTGACTTGTCCACTGAATGTATATAGTATTTTAAGTAGGGGAACTGTTGGAAGTGCAATGATACATAATTATAGTTATTATGATTACAACATTATGATTAAGATGGGTATTGAAACGTTGAAACACAAAAAAAAAAAAAAAAAAAAACACACACACACTCATGGTAGTCCATCGTAGTCAAAGGAAATCAAGCAACAACAGATCTAGTGACCCTTCTAGGCTGCTTGTCCTCCAAAACCTGAGGATCAAGTGTCCAAACAGTGGTTTAGAGTGGGTAAGGGAACATTGGAAAGGGAACTACTGCCCTGCCACTAATGTGGCAGGACTAGGAAGTTAGTAGGGGACATATGGGTTAGTAACTGAGGGGAGGATAAAGTTATTCATTTACAAACGCAGTCAGTCGCGGGTTTGATGCGAGATATTTGTCTAGGCGGAATTTAAATGAATCAACGGTGCTGCAGTCTATAACGTCTCGGGGAAGCCCATTCCACAAGTTGACAACTCGATTGAAGAAGAAATTCTTAGATTCGTGCGAGTTAAAAGATTTACCAATAATTTTGCAACCGTTTCCCCGCGTGTAATTAGATTGGTCGATAGTGAAGTACTTACTACAGTTCATATTGTCGATGCCTTTGATGATTTTGAACACTTGAATTAAGTCGCCTCTTAATCTGTGCTGGGGTTAAAGGAAATAGATTTAATTCTCTAAGACGCTCTTCGTATGGTTTGTTCTTTAGGCTAGGTATCATTTTGGTAACTCTACGTTGAACTCGTTCTAGCTTGTTTATATCTTTTTGGTAATAAGGGCACCAGGATTGAACGCAGTATTCCAGAAGAGGGCGGACTAAGGAATTGTAAAGGGTTAGGATAACTTCTTTGGAATTATGCTCAAATGACCTGCCTATAAAGCCAATTATTTTGTTTGCCTTCTTAACAACTTCTGAACATTGTTGACTCGGTTTTAGGTTACTCGATATTGTTACTCCCAGATCAGTTTCTCTGTTTACATTCTTAAGCTGAGTGCCATTCATCGAATAGTTTGCTTTCTCATTTAGGTATCCGACATGTAGTACTTTACATTTATCCGCATTGAAACTCATTTGCCAAATTTGGGCCCAACATGACAATTTATCTAGATTGTGTTGCATATCGTCAACTTGTTCTTTTGAGAGTACGCTATTTGCAATGTTTGTATCGTCAGCAAATTTTGAGATTGTGCAGGTGAGACCCTCATCTATGTCGTTGATGTAAATTAGAAAGAGAATTGGTCCTAGTACCGATCCCTGAGGTACCCCGCTACTTACATTGGTCCATTTAGATGCCTTACCGTTTATGACTACCCTTTGCTTTCTGTTGCTGAGCCAATTTTCTATCCATTTCAACACACCGTCTTGTATTCCATGCGCTTTTAGTTTTAGCAGTAAACGTTTGTGGGGAACTTTGTCAAAGGCCTTTTGAAAATCAAGGTATATAATATCTACAGCTTTACTCTCATCATAGAGGTTGAGGATATCGTGGAAGAAGTCTAAGAGGTTTGTTAAACAGGAACGTTTTTTACGAAAGCCGTGTTGAGTATCTTTAAGTATGTTATTTTCCTCTAAGTGATTTACGAGTCTGTCTCGTATGACCGTTTCTAGCATTTTACATACAACTGAGGTTAAGCTAATTGGACGATAGTTACTGGGTAGGGATTTTGCTGCCTTTTTTTGAATATCGGTGTTACGTTGGCTAGCTTCCACTGATCAGGCATAGTTCCAGACTGCAAGGATTTATTGAATAGTAATGTCAGTGGTTTGGAGAGCTCATTCTTAGCTTCCTTTAGAACTCTAGGCGAGATTGTATCAGGTCCTGGCGTTTTATTTACCTTGAGTTTATCTAAACAATTCAATACTTCTCTCTCTGTAACGGTGATATTGCTTAGAACATCTGAATTATCAATCTGAATCGGCGATGGTGTAGGGATATCACTGAGGTCTTCTGTTGTAAAAACTGATGCAAAGAAGGTATTGAGGGCATTACTCATTTGTACTTCGTCTTTGATGTATTCTCCTTTTTCATCGACTAACGGTCCAACAGTTGAAGTAACTACTTTTTTCTTTCTGATATAACTATAGAATTCTTTCTGGTTTGTTTTACTTTGATTCACAATATGTAACTCTAAGGTCTTTTTACTTTGCTTAATTAACTTTTTGGCTTTGCGTCGTAGCTCTACAAATTTCACCCGTTCTTCGTCATTTAGTGAGGATTTTAATCTATCATTAGCAAATTTTTTAGCAAGCAGGCAGTTTGAAATATCTTTATTCCACCATTTGGGCTTATTATTATGGCCTGGACGCCGTATTTTCGATGGTATGCAGTCTTGCACTGCTTTTAGGTAAGTGGTTTCGAATAACTTCCAAGATGTATTTATGTTGTTATTGTTAATTAAAAAGCTCCAGTCAGTTTCTTTAAACATAGCTCTAAGTTTATGGAAGTTTGCTTTCTTGAAATTAGGGACTTTTTCGATGCTACTATTTGGTTCGTTACTAGTAAACTTTAAAGTGAAAGTTATCGTACGATGGTCGCTGTTACTGAATTCATCACCAACATTCAAATTCTCTATCAATTCTTCTTTTGTTGCAAGTACAATGTCAAGAACGTTATTACCACGGGTCGGCATTCGAACAAATTGATAAAGCGAACTCTCTTGCAAGTTCGTATACAAGTTATGTCCGGAGTGTGAAGTAAGAGTATCGCCCCACTTGGTCACAGGTAAATTAAAGTCGCCAAAAATTACGGTATCTTGTGAGTTACTTACATCTGCAATTTGTTCGTAAATTTCTCGGTCAGTTTGCACTGATTGAGCTGGAGGTCTGTATATTAACGCAAGTATTATTTTTGTACCTTTATTATTCTTTATTAGCACAAAAGACGTGTCGACGTTCACAATTTGAGGTTTTGACACGAGGGTCGGGTTAAGACTTTCTTTGATATAAAATAAAACGCCACCTCCATTTTTATTTATTCGGCTGTTCTCAAATATTACATAACCGGGAAGTGAATACTCTGCTAAAAAGTCTCTATCTTGTGTATTGAGCCAAGATTCTGTTATGCCAATCACATCATAATTTTCTGTAAACACTAGTTCCTCTAAATCTGAAAATTTATTGCGTATGCTACGAGCTTTTGCATAGAAAACCTTTAAAGTTGCGGTTTTAGAACTCGCAGATCGTTCTTTCATCGAATTTTTGGTTCTGGTCGGATCTACATTTACATTCATGGCTGTCCTCGGTCCTCGGTCGTTATCCCTGACGGTTTTGAATTTGGGTCGTGTTGGTGGAGCTTTATCCAAATTCGCGGTTCTTGACGGATTAGTATTTAATTCCTTTGTAGATTGCCGTCCTCGCTGTCTTCGGTCCTCCTTCCTGGTTGTCCTGTGCTGAGTCGATTTCTTCTCCGAAAATCCTTCACCGCATCGTTGAGAAGACGCCCAAAACGTGCTGCTCCCACCTGGTTCAGATGAACTCCATCGTCCGAAAACAAATAGTCATCGTAGTACAAATTGTCCCAGGTGTCGACGAATCCCACGTTCTCCTTCCTGCAGAGGTTTGCTAGACAACGATTTGTGCTGGTGGCTATGTTGTAAAATCGGCTCTCTACACCGAGCCGGGGGACGATTCCTGAGACGATGATCCTTGATGACTTCTCCTTAAACGACTTGATCAGCTGCTGGTACTTTAAAAGCAAATCTTCCGACCGGGTTCGCTGTACATCGTTGGATCCAACGTGCATGACGTACATTGTATTAGCAGGGGCCAGAAGTCCGGAAGTCCGATGATGACGTTCCCTTCCTACAAAGCAGGAAGAGAAAACCTGCGCATAGAAGAGTTTAGAGTGCCGAAGGAGGTGCGCAGTTCCAACTTCACTATCTTGGTACTGAACAGGGGTTGCTGATGGCAAGGGGGTGACCCAAGACGACCAGCTCCTGCTCAATACTGCAGGGGACTGCCGGGATTCCAGTTTGTCGGAAACCGCCAGGACGTGACCCCAACGTCTGCTGTTCTCTCAGGGTGTGCTCCCCTAGCCTTTGTCTTACTAGACTAAACCACAAGGCAGTGGGTGTGTGCGGTTGTTGGTAGATGACAAGGATGCACATCATACCTCTGGGGGCCACCGCATGCCCCGAGATCCCTTATTGATTTAGCCTGGGGTCGCAAGACACCCAGTTACCGTGTGTGGCCCCGGGGAGGCACAATAGGAGTCTTGGTGATGGAGAGGCTATGTACTGGCAGAGGGAGACTTACGCACTCGGCTCCCCTTTTCACCACAAGGGTTAGCCAGCGGCAGCAGTTGAAAGCGAGAATTGCATGCAAGCAAGCAGCACTACACCAAGATGCTACTGCACTAGTCGCATCACATCACCCTGTGTGATAACACCTTCCCTACCTCCCCGTCCTCATTCAGACCCATCCCACTCTCGCCACTGCCCGCTAACCTTCCCTACCTTCCCGTCCTCATTCAGACTCCCCTCCCGCCCTCGCCACTGTCCGCTAACCTTTCCTACCTCCCCGTCTTCATTCAGACTCCCCTCCCGCCCTCGCCACTGTCCGCTAACCTTTCCTACCTCCCCGTCCTCATTCAGACTCTCCTCCCGCTCTCGCCACTGCCCGCTAACCTTTCCTACCTCCCCGTCTTCATTCAGACTCCCCTCCCGCCCTCGCCACTGCCCGCTAACCTTTCCTACCTCCCCGTCCTCCTTCAGACTCCCCTTCCGCCCTCGCCACTGCCCGCTTACCTTTCCTACCTCCCAGTCTTCATTCAGACTCCCCTCGCCACTGCCCGCTAACCTTTCCTACCTCCCCGTCCTCATTCAGACCCCTCCCGCCCTCGCCACTGCCCGCTAACCTTTCCTACCTCCCTGTCCTCATTCAGACTCCCCTCCCGCCCTCGCCACTGCCCGCTAACCTTTCCTACCTCCCCGTCCTCATTCGATCCCGCCCTCCGCCACTGCCCCTAACCTTTCCTACCTCCCTGTCCTCATTCAGACTCCCCTCCCGCCCTCGCCACTGCCCGCTAACCTTTCCTACCTCCCCGTCCTCATTCAGACTTCCCTCCCGCCCTCGCCACTGCCCGCTAACCTTTCCTACCTCCCCGTCTTCATTCAGACTCCCCTCGCCACTGCCCGCTAACCTTTCCTACCTCCCCGTCCTCATTCAGACTCCCCTCCCGCCCTCGCCACTGCCCGCTAACCTATATACTATATATATATATATATATATATATATATATATATATATATATATATATATATATATAATACACACATATATATATTTGGTGAGAGTTATGCTGGGGTCACACATTCACGTATATCGCTCCCGTATGCTCCCGTCAGGCGTGATCGCCAATTTTGTGTTATGACGGGCGTAGTCCGGCCGTGTACGCCCGTATAGACTACGACTATTGCACTTCCCGACATACGTACCGTAACGGGGCCAGTGTTACGTCAGACGTAATGTAGTCGTATGGAGCTATGTACGTGCTTGCGACTTGCGTAAGCATGTCCCCGTTAGTCCGCCTGGGCTGCCCGATTTGCGGGAACATAGGCCACGCCCATGGCCACGCCCCCACAAGACCTACGTAGCTGAGGCCGTACGTCTTGTGAGTTTGTAGGCATTACGTGGACCGTGTCCGGACAATCGTAGGCACACCCCGTCTGTCCAAACACAGACAAAGACAGTCTTTGTCAACCACGTAGGTCTGGGTTGGAATCTGGGAACTACAAAAGGGCAGGAATGGCCACACCATTCCCATTCCCAGTCCTTCATCGGCACCATGAACAACATCGCGGAATTCATCCTGGAGGAGTTCAATTTTGTGAACTCCCTTTATAGAGGAAAGACCATTCATCCTTGTAACCTTTAACCCTCTGAGTGCCAGCTAATTTTGATGGTGTGCTTCTGCCAGTGCCAGATTTTTTTTTTTTTTTTGGCTAAATCTATCAAGTTGGGAGAGAAAGGAAGGATAATGGTAAAAAAAACACTCCCCTTGTCCATTTTCGCCAGAAATCAGGTCCCCGATGGTCCCGAAAGTAGCTGAAAAGACACTATAGACTACAGAGACTTTTATGGTATCGGAATGTATGGGTGGGAGGGTGGTTTTCGGGTTGGTTGGGGGAAGGTAGAAGGGTAAATTGACTTGTGTTACACATATGAAGCCGATTGGTGAGGTAGTTTCGCCACCACGGATTTTCCTTTTTTTCCTTATCTTCGTATGGATACGCTGGAAGTGGGTGGTGGGAGGCGGTTGGGGGTGTGGTGGGGGGAAGGCAGAAGGGTAAGATAGTCCATGAGCCAGGCCAGATATCGGTACCACCTGGGGTGACTAAACACGAATGGTACTAAAATGTTTATAGAGTGACTGTAAGTACATTAAGATATGATAGCCTTCTCGCACTGGTAGCTTAGTCTAATTTTTTTTATGCAATAGGGGCGCTACCCAAAAATAAAGATTTTTAGCGTGACGCTCGGCGTTTTCCTCATTTTCTTTAAAATCCATCACACAATCATCGCGAAACTTTGAACACCTATGTAGAATTATATTCTCTACCAGAGTTGTTCCTAGGTATTTTTCAAATTTCCTCATATTTCGGAATATACTCTATATTTTGGGTATTTTCCTCTAAATCTAGAATAAATCCTTAAATATGGGGAACATTGAAAAATATATTCTAACAGCTCTTGTAGCTTATTTGATTCTCTACAAGAATTATTCCGATGTGTATTTCAAGTTTCTCCATATTTAGGGGTTTATTTCATATTTGGGGATTTTTTGTTATATTTTGGGGATAATTTATTATTGGAAGGAGCAAACATATGTAGAGTGGTTTCCATGTAATGTGTTTGTTTGTTCATGGTTTAATGGTGATATTTTTTGCAGGTGTGTGTCGACTGTTTGACGGCAGGATGGAACCATCTGCGAGGAAGAGAGCACGGATCGACTGTATCATTCACTGCTCTGATGATGACAGCGATGCTCTGGTGTCACCACAGGATTTGGACTCCTGGAACACATTGCTCAGGGCTGCAGAAATCAGGCAGCATGATCCAGTCCTGGAAGCAGCCAAGGGCCTTGAAGAAGGAGGAATACCACACATACATTATCACCGTAAATGTCGTAGTCTCTTTACAATGAAGAAGTCACTGGATTCTATCCTTGCCAAGGGTGTCAAGATAGAATCAGCAAGCGTCGACCCCAGGAGGAGGGCATCAAGGGATGCCCCTAGTACTAGCAGGGTGTATGCCAAAGTATGTATCTTCTGCGAGAAGTCAAGCAAGTACATAAAAACAACAAAGACAAGGGAGCCACTCATACAGTGTGTTGAGCTACGAGCAGATGAGAAGATTCGCAGAGCAGCAATAAGGAAACTCAACCAGAGAATCCTTGGTTTAGTTAGCAGAGACCTTGTTGCTGCAGAGGGTCACTACCACAAGTCGTGCTACAAACTCTTCACAAAAGATGATTTCCCAGCGGCCGCCAGGTCGGGTGCAGGTGAAAATCAGGAAGAAAGCGAGGAAGCACGCTACGAAGAGGTTGAGACAGAAGCCCTCGAGGAACTCTGCTTGTATATAAGGACCAAATTATTCCCCAACCCAGAGGTACTGCCTATGACAAACCTCACATCTAGGCTTGAGAGATCCATGATGTCCCGTGGTATTATCCAACTGAAAACCAGCGACAAAGAAACATGTTCGCCGAAAGATTGAAACCGAGTTTGGAGAATCACTACGCTTTGTCCCAGATGAGAAAGGAAAGCTTCTAATCTATCCACGCAGCCTCTCAATGGACGACCTTGCCCGGCAAGCACACAAAATGGCAAAAGACCTGCAAGAAGCAAGAGCAGCTAACTCTGAAGATGTCTTAACCAAAGCAGGAATGCAGCTGAGGAATGAGATCAATAAACAAGATGTGAGTCAGCCATGGCCTCCCGATACAGATCAGAATGTCATTCCTGCAGCAGTCACTCAATTCCTGCACACCCTGCTGACAGGAGAGTGTGAGTGTGAAACTCCCTCTGAAAGAGCTCAACGTCTTGCCACTTCCTTTGGCAGTGACTTGGTCTTTGCTGTTACCAGTGGCAAGACAAAACCACCCAAGCACGTACTGCTGACCAATGCTGTAAAGTCTTTGACAGGAAACACAGAACTGATCCGAACTCTGAATCGTCTTGGTCACTGTGTGTCTTACTCAATGTTTGAGGAGATCGATACAGCCCTTTGTATCCAGAAGCTGGAATGCTCAAAGGATGACATTCCACTGCCAGCAAACATCTACCCTGGTGTGTTCACAACCCTGGCCTGGGATAACATTGACCGACTTGAAGAGACCCTAAGTGGAGCAGGTACTTCTCATAGAGTCAATGGCATTGCTGTCCAGTCCAAGGTTGCAGGCTCTGTGCCAGAGAAAGTCCTGCCAGAGATTACCAAGTCCAAGATAAGAAGCATCACTCAGACATCATCAATGCTGCCAATATACAATGTTGGGCGGCGGGCAGGGCCACCTAGGATTGAGACTGCGTATGTCGACACTACCAAGGAAGTCCAGGATTCAAAGACAAAGAACCATATCTGGCTTCTTACTCGAATGTCAGACCATGAGGACCAGTCCATCAGCAGTTGGACTGGGTTCAACATAAAATGCGCAGAGACATTGCAGTGGTTCAGGACACTGTAAGCTACCTGCCCACTATCAATGCTCCCGCAACAGAAATGTCCACCGTTAATGAAATCTTGGAACAAACGCATGCTATCATGCAGTCCTTACAGCTTAACAAGATTGTGTGCGTGTTTGATCAAGCACTCTATGCCAAAGCTGCCGAAGTTATCGGGAAACAAGAGAAGTTCAAGAACATTATCATCAGGATGGGCGTCTTCCACACAATCTGTAATCTCATCTCCACCATAGGAAAGAGGTTTCAAGATGCAGGTCTTAGAGATCTGTGTGTGGAATCAGGTATCATCGCAGAAGGATCAGTGTCAGGAGTGATGAACGGCAAGAGGTACAACAGAGCAGTGAGACTACACAAGCTCGTGTATGAAGCACTGATGAGGCTTGCATGGAAAGGCTTCCTTTCATGGCTAGAAGAAAACCATTCAAGGGACATACACCATCTAGATGAAAACACTGAAGGACATCAACAGCTTTCACAGCAATGTGTCTCAGGGACTCTTTCAAGAGCTGATGGAGAGTGAATCATGCACACATATCATGAAGCTTTTCCAAGTTTATCTTGAGACCCTCAGAGATGAACACAACCTCTCAGCATTCTGGATGTCATACCTGGACATGGTTGAGATCATGCTGGACTTAATTCGAGCCTCCAGAGAAGGCAACTGGATGCTCCACCTAGGAGCAATCCGACAGATGATACCGTGGTGTTTTGCCTATGACAAAGTGAACTATGCCCGGTTCCTAACCTACTACTATGCCTTGATGTCTCGACTGCCCATTGAACACCCAGAGGTCCATGAACACTTCATGCAAGGTGGCTTTTCGGTCCAGATCGGTAGCAAGAATCCCTTTGGACGGATCCCTGTGGACCAGACAATCGAAGAGACGATCAACAAAGACACCCAGACACCAGGGGGCACAAAAGGCTTCAGCCTGAAAGGCGGAGCTGTCGCCAGGTACTACCTGACATCGGAGTATCGCAGCAGGTACTTAAGGCAGCTCAGGACTATGGTAGTAGGCCAAAAGTATACTGACTTCAGCCACCCAGACCTACAGATGCCCAGGATTAGAAGAGATGAGGCCGATGTCCAATCTTTAGTTCAACTGATGGAGACCAGCTGGTTGAACCCCTTCAACGCAGAGCAAGAAGATCTTGTCAGTTTGTCAACTGCGACTATGGCACCACCAGAAGTTGTCAAAGACCTTCTAGGGGCCTACAGAATAGGAGAGGATGCATATCAAGCCTTCAAGGAAGAGCGCCTGGAGATCGATACGCCAACTATACAGTTTCATGACACGATGACGAAGACGAAACTGAGAACGTTCACTAACATCAGAATGAAGCCACGCTCACAAGACCATGCCAAGGAGGTTATCTTAAAGGCTGACAGGAACCTATTTGGCCAGATGATCCTTGTTGCCGAGAACAGAAAGCTCAAAATGAGTGATGTCTTGGCTCATCCCCTGGGGCCTTTGCCTTGGGCACTTGCCAGCGGTGATGGGTCTCTCCGCAAGACCAACAAGGCTGCCCTCGCAAAGGAGTTAGAGAGGAATGTTTCTCCTGCAGAAGTGATACCCGAGCCCTCTGCTACCATAATTGATGGGATGATCCTGGTCCACAAACTGAAGGGAAACGACAAAACTTTTTCACAGCTTGCAGGTACAGCACTGAGTCACGCTGTTCATGAAGGTGCTAAGAGCAGGCGCATTGATGTTGTGTTTGATATCTACAAGGAGACATCCATCAAGGATGCAGAACGAGCCAAAAGAAGTGCAGGCACAGGAATTCATTTCAAGAACATTCAACCTGGGCACAACATCCAGCAGTGGAGAAAGTTACTCGGTAGTTCCTCCAACAAGGCAAGTCTTATCAAGTTCTTGGTAGAAGAATGGAAGGCACCACAGCACAGGGAGAAGCTCAAGGACAAGGAGCTGTATGTCACATGTGAGCAGCGCTGCTTCAAGATCACCAAAGAGCAGTGGGAAGAGGCTCCTGAGCTTAAGTCAACTCAAGAAGAAGCAGACACACGCCTTCTTCTCCATGCACTTCATGCAGCAGAATCTGGGAACAAGTCTGTCATCATCACTGCAGAAGATACAGACGTCATGGTGTTGTGTCTTGGCATGTGCCACAAGATCCCATCCCATCTGTTCCAGAAGTGCGGGACGAAGAACCGGACAAGATTCCTGGATATCACCACACTGAGCCGCACACTGGGAGGCAGCGTGTGTGATTCATTGATTGGTATGCATGCCTTTACAGGCTGTGATACCGTCAGTGCATTCGCTGGCCGAGGGAAGATGACGACACTCAAGCAGGTGAAGATGGACAAGACATACCAGCATGCTTTTCACGAACTTGGACGCTCATGGGAAGTGTCTCCTGAACTCTTTGAGAAGCTACAGGAAATCACCTGCCACATGTACCTACCATCTACCCACACAACTAAGGTAAACAAGCTTCGGTATGAGCTGTTCTGTGCAAGACGTGGAGAGGTAGAGTCAAGTCAACTCCCTCCTTGTGAGGACTGCCTCTTCATGCATGCACTGCGTGCAAACTACCAGGCTGCGATCTGGAGGAGAAGTCTTCAGAGCCAGCCATTTGTTGCGAACCCAACAGACTGCGGTTGGATGACAGATGAGGACGGTAAGCTTGCCGTCAACTGGATGCGAGGCTCACCAGCACCAGATGCTGTTATGCAGCTACTGTCTTGCAAGTGTGTGCGGTCATGCGAACTCCCTAAGTGTACTTGCCTCAGCAATGGTCTAAAATGCACGGACATGTGCAGGTTACAGACATGTCAGAACAAGGCTATTGAAGAAGATCCGGTGGCACAACAGTCAGATTCCGAGTCTGACGTAGATGATATTTAGGAGTAGTAATTTGCCATAATAGTATGTACAAGCCCATGGCATGCTTAGTGTGTATTTACAGGACTTGTATTAAATGTGACAATTACTATATGCATTTTGTTGACATTTAGGCATTCCTGTCCCCAAATTTGACATTTTAAAAAATTTCGGAATTTTCGGTAGGGTATGTCTATTCAAGAAGTGATAACGACCATTAAGCTACCAATGTGCAAGGGCTATCATATCAAAACATAAACTAGAGACATGTAGCAAGCTAAAAACACCTAAGAGAATTAGTCACCCCGGGTGGTACCGATATCCCAAAATTCGGGTCTTGGCTCATGGACTAAGAGACTTGTCACACAAATATGGAACCGATTGGTGAGGTAGTTTCGCCGCCACAGATTTTCCTTTTTTTCCTTATCTTCGTACGGATACGCTGGAAGTGGGTGATTGGAGGTGGTTGGGGGTGTGGTGGGGGGAAGGCAGAAGGGTAAGGGACTTGTCACACAAATATGGACCCGATTGGTGCAGTCGATTCGCCACCACAGATTTTCCTTTTTTTTCCTTCTGACGGGGCCGACAGTCAGCGAGTGGGTGGGAGGAGGGATTTGGGATTTTTGTGGTGGGTAGCCTAAAGGGTAAGGTACAGGGGTAACATATGAAAGCCATAGGTGCAGTCGTTTCGCTGCTACAATTTGTTTTCGGCAGGGTGCAGAGGGTGGCAGGGTTGGCTTGTTGGTTGCTGCTCCGGTGTGGTGAGAGGTGACTGGAGTGTCCCCCGCTGGTCCCCCGCTGGTCCCGTTGTCCCCCGTGACCCCACCGTACAACGCCGCGTCTTCCCGCCAACCCGCAGTGCGGCGGTACTGCCAGATGCGCCCGGACTTACTTTCACTTTCCCGTTTTACGTGAACATTGTACGATTGGCGGGAGAAACTTACGTTTTACCTGTCTAGCTGCTACGTTTTACGGGGCTGCACCCGTAAGACGTAGCAGCTAGCCAGGTAAAACGTATGCTTTCCCGACTTTTGACATACGTGAGCACGAGCCCCGTATCTGATTCGAAATCCAAAACATACCGGGCGACCTTGGCCGCACCAACCACCTCCAAGACCAGCGTGGCTACGCCCGCCATGCGTACCAACCCCCACGACTAGACACAATTTCATTTACGTTTTGCGTACTAAGCCCTTACGTTTTACGTATTCGGTTGCCAACTACCAATAAACCTTCGTACGGGAGCATACGGGAGCATATACGTGAATGTGTGACCCCAGCATTACACACACACACACACACGCTCAGGAAATAGCCCTGTTGGTGTAAAGTGAAAAATCCCATTAGTTAACTGAAAAGGTGAAGGTACAACGCACCACACAATATGCTTAAGGGGGTACTACTCGATTTTTATGGACCCCCTTCTCCCTCATGTTTAGCATATTAGTTTTGAGATTTTATGACGTTCGGTCCATTAGTTTAGCGGGTTAAATACCTTTCGCCCCGTTTTGTTGTTTATTTTAAGACCTTTCATGTAATTTTGGTGTCTATTTGTTTCCTGCCGAGCGATAGAGAGCCTTTAATTTTAATAGGAACCGGCCTTTGACCGGGAAAATGTTCTACCGAAAAATGTACACATTTATCTTGAAGGGGGGTCTAGGGGGTGTATTTCTAAGCTTGATAGAGGTCTAGCGAGAACATTAAAAAATAAATAAATAAATATATACGATAGGCCAAAAACCAAGCACTACCCCCTTAATGCGGCTCTTAATTATACGGCTATAATCTTCAACCTTTCAATCAGATGACGACACTTTGTTTTATTTCAGCCACTTTAAACCATATTTTGTTTTTGTACATCACCATAAAACTCACCGGACACGCTTTAGTGCTGGGTTGAGTAATGTTCTATTTTATGGCTTATTTGTTATCTCTTTCAAAACGACAAAGCCTTTTCTTATTTGTTGATTTCATTAATTGAGTTTAGGAGTAAAGTCGGTTGGTGGAGGTAACATAATAATTCAATATAGCTACCATTAGAAAATTGTATGCACAATATGCGTTTCCAAAACATTTGCATTATATGAACATTGCCATATTCAAGATAAGCAATGGAAGAAAACACATATGAATGTAAAGGTTAATAGGTGTGATAGAGTGTGTAGCTTACATTTGGAATCCCATTACGCCATCAGACAGTACACTAGGACCATACGGCTGGGGAAGTGTAGATAGCAGAGAAGAGGTGTTGTAGATAGAGGAAGCTGTTGGAATGGCTTTGTTGTGTATCTCATTAGTCTGTATGCGTCATCGAGGTGTCCCCCCGACTGGGTGCGAACATGTGAAACACGCTAGGACGTACTACCACACCCACTAAATGTCCGCCTTGGCTGGGATTGAACCCAGGTCAAGCAGATTCACACGTGAGCGTGCTCTCCACTCGACCACCGCAGCTCTAGTCTGAGATTAACGAGCCAGTGACGATGCAAGTTCGAGGGATCAAGCTGCACCAAGCCAAGATTGAGAGACAGCCAGGCACTTCCAGGACCCATTATGTCAAGCCGGTTTGAGGGGGCACTACTCGCTTTTTATGGACCCCCTTCTCCCTCATGTATAGCATATTAGTTTTGAGATTTTAAGACATTCCTTCCATTAGTCTGTCGATTTTAAGATCTTTCGCCCCATTTCTTTGTCAATATTAAAACCTTTCGTGCCATTTAGGTGTCGAGTTTTACCTGGCGAGCGATAGAGTGTAATTTTTAGAGAAACCGGCCTTTAGCCGGGAATTTTTTCTACCGAAAAATTTACAAATTTATATTAAAGGGGGGGGGGGGTATTTCTAAGTTTGATTGAGGTCTAGCGAGGTAACTATACAATATATGAATGAATATATAAAATATGACCAAAAACCAAGCAGTACCCCCTTTAAAAATCTTCTGACTCGTTATCTGGAATACGACCTCCATCCAGACTTCACCATGTTGAGCGATAGAATCTAAAAACTATACAAAACCTATGCCTGGAGAGAACATGAACTAAAATGACTACCTCCTCCTCCTCTTTCACTTCCTTCTTCTCCTTCCCCTTCCATCTCGTTGTCCTCTTCCCTCACCTCCTCCTTCCCCTCCCCACCCTTACCCTTTCGTTGTTGTCCTCCCCCTCCTCTTTCTCCCTCTCGTTGTCCTCTTCTCTCACCTCCTCCCTCTTCTTCCTCAGCTCCTTCCCCTCCCCACCCTTACCCTCTCGTTGTTGTCCTCCCCCTCCTCTTTCTCCCTCTCGGGTCGCTCTCGATCAACCTGCCCCCTCTCGTTCCTCATCTCTTCCCTCCCCACCCTTACCCTCTCGTTTGTTGGCCTCCCCTCCTCTTTCTACTCGTTGTCCTCGCCTCCTCCCTCTCCCTCACCCTTCCCCTTACCCTCCCGCTCGTTGTTGTCCTCCCCCCTCCCTCTTTATCCAAATAGTCTTTCGGGCCTCTATCGCTCTCTCACATTCTCTCACTCCTCCCTCGTTCTTCCGCAGCTCCTTCCCCTCCCCACCCTTACCCTCTCGTTGTTGTCCTCCCCCTCCTCTTTCTCCCTCTCGTTGTCCTCTTCTCTCACCTCCTCCCTCTTCTTCCTCAGCTCCTTCCCCTCCCCACCCTTACCCTCTCGTTGTTGTCCTCCCCCTCCTCTTTCTCCCTCTCGTTGTCCTCTTCTCTCACCTCCTCCCTCTTCTTCCTCAGCTCCTTCCCCTCCCCACCCTTACCCTCTTGATGTCCTCCCCTTCCTCCCCCTCATCCTCCTCCTCCTCCACCACCACCACCACCACCACCACAGTGTTTGTAAACAGATTCCTCACCTGACTGATCTAGCCCTCACTTTTAACAATAGCAGCCTCTCATCTGTCTCAATTACCTTAACTCACCTGTCAATTACCTGGATTATTGGTTTGTGTGTGTCGGAGAGGTGGGGGTGGGGGGAGGTGTATGGTAAGTGTGTGTGTGTGTGTGTGTGTGTGTGTGTGTGTGTGTGTGTGTGGTGTGGGTGTGTGGTGTGTGTATGTGTGTGTGTATGTGTGTGTGTGTGTGTGTGTGTGTGTGTGTGTGTGTGTGTTGTGTGTGTGTGTGTGTGTGTGTGTGTGTGTGTGTGTGTGTGTGTGTGTGTGTGTGTGTGTGTGTGTGTGTGTGTGTGTGTGTGTGTGTGTGTGTGTGTGTGTGTGTGCGTGCGTGCGTGCGTGCGTGCGTGCGTGCGTGTGTGTGGAAAATTATAACAATTAGTAATAGTAGTTGTTGTTTTATTGTTCAATTTCAGCCCTGAGAGTTTCTCTTAACCTAAGTACAGTACAATGTTTATTCTACCTTAACTTACAAGGTCACATGCGACCTTTGGCGACCAGGAGGTACCGGAGTTTCGATCATATTACATACACAGATGCATATTGTGTTGGTGAAACTATGTGTAGGCTAATACAAGCTTGTAGCAACTTGGCTAGAGAGGGACCACCATACAGTTCTTCTCTGTCGGGATCCGAAAAAGAAACTTGGTACACTGGACCATCTTGGCTTGTGTACACACACACACACACACACACACACACACACACACACACACACACACACACACACACACACACACGTGTGTTGCCTTGTTATTTTATTATTTAACTAAAATATCAAGACGAGCATTAACAAGTTATGCATATGATATGTGATGTACAAAACAATTTCATTATCCAGCGCTACATCATAGCATTTCTACTTATATTATGCAGTAGAACAATGCAATTAATGTGCAGTAACTTATTTAGCAAGACAAGAGAAACACTTCTTATGTATGTTCTATGTATTCAAGGAATTTGTAACGTATATCTTAAGTGCGTTCATGAAAATTACCTTACAACTGAAGCATTTGAATCGAATAATGTAATACTGTCGGATGATTCTTGTTTTGGACATTATGTTGTTACCGTTTATGTATTCAGCTGTACTGTATATCATAACCCAAACACATTTTCTTGTGTACAACAAAAGATCCACATGTCGACTACTTTTACTTAACTCAAACTTGATCCCCCTTTCATCACCACTATGAAAATAAATACCATCACAATTTTGTCCCTTATCTTAGTCTTCTTCAAGTAGCTCAAAAACACTTAAGGGGCCCCACCTCGCTTTTGTTTTCTTTTTCTCTCCCTCTCTCTTTGGCTTGTATCCATTCGGCCCCATTCAGCCTACTGTTTTAAGAAGTTTACCCCCATCCAGGTGTCAATATTTTCCTGGCGAGCGGTAGCGAGCCAGCATATGTATATTTTTGTTTTGACAGCAAGCTAAATTTGTACATTTTTCGATAGAAAAATTCTCCGGCGAAGCCGGAGTTCTCCATACAATGCTGGCTCGCTATCGCTCGTCAGAAAAAAACCGACACCTGAATGGGGATAAACGTCTTAAAACAGTAGGTTGAATGGGGCCGAATGGATACAAGCCAGAGAAAGAGAGAAAACGAGAGAAAGATAAACAAAAATGCCGGTGACCCCCCTTTAGAAATATCGCCATTACCCTCCATTAGCCCGTATACCCCCCCCCCCCCAACCCAGCAACGTAATTAATATGTTGGACACTGACAGTCTAATGGAGACATCAGTGGAGAACAAAAAATGAAAGCATGAAAAAGACAAATATAAAACCCCTAACCCATTAGTCCTGATCCTCCTCCCTAATAATGAGCTGAAATAACCTCTACGACACAGGAACATAAGAACCAAAATACCCCTGGTGTAATATGTTGGATCAGCTCTTAAAACACCGCATCACACGAGTGTTTGTTTTCGACCTCTTCCTTCGGCAACTCTTGTCTGGAAGCTTCTGACTTTTAGATTTATAAGATTACAGAGGAACTAAGATATTCTACCTTCAGTCTAGATCCCCAAATTGTAGCCAGGATTATAATGCCGATCGAGCGTTGCTCGTGTGAACTTGACTTTAGGGACACCAGGATATATGACCATGATTACTGAGTCACACGAGCGACTTTTCCTGCATTTGTTTCTGGTCAACTTTATCCTGGCAACGTTTCTAGGGGTGTTCTTGCATCGGTGGCGGCAACTATAGTCGGTTTGTTCTCAGCTGATGGTAAATTGTCGTGTCCCCATCTTAGTTAATCGGGTATTGCAAAGATTTTGTAGACCAAAATATGTTCTTAACCCGTCCAGCCCCGGCTAGTTTTGTAATGTTTGTTCACCAGAACCCGGCCGGTTTTCAAAAAATGGTTTTATTCCAGAAACAATAGCGAATGGGTTAGGAATGAAGGAAAAACCACGAAAAACCGCTCAAAAAGCTTAAAGAATGGTCCTACAGAGCCCCCGAAAACGTATTTTACAAGAGTAAAAAATTGAAGGCAATTACCCCAAAAAACCAGGTTATTGCGCGCTCACGCGCACGCACGTGGACTTTGAGAGTTTTCAACCATCGGCACGGTTGCGTGGGATACGTACACAGTTCCCATACAAATCTGAGCCCTCTTGAGTGGCTACACCTGAGGTTACGGTCGGCGCAATTAGGGTGACGCGCCAGGCACGTCTCTGGGGCTGTGCGTTACATACATCGCCGACGCGTCTGGCGCGTCGCTGGGGCTGTACGGGTTAATTATGAATACTTGGCTTTAACCTTTTCACTGCAGTAGATGTAAATATATGTGCCAGTAAAAAAGGTCTACACTGTGGCCGACGTACATATACGTTATGGTATAGGTAGCGCCAACGAACTTGACAATAATCTTGATCCCTTAACGTCTTATAACTCGAAATGTATGAAAGCAATCGGGCTGAAATTTCTCTCAATTGGGAAGAGTCCACCAGGTAATAGGTGTGGATATTTACAGCCAGTTTGCTCAAGGCCCTTTTGAGTTAAGAAGAGGTCAGGGATCGATATTTTTGTCAAGTTCGTTGGCGCTACCTATAGTACTGGCTGCATTGGTTGCACCAACCTGCCCCGCTTGTTACCAGATACTTCCAGGAGGTTCTATGCTTGCCGCCCATAATTATATCAGTGTTCTTAGTGCATTGATTGAAGGAGGGTGTGTGTACCATGAAAAGGTGTTTCAGAAGCTAAAAATCAATGAAAACAGGTCCGCTTCTCCATGTAATTGTGACAGCTATATACCGGGTATAATTATGAGGTTCATTTCACCTTCATTTCAACAACTCATACTGCCTTGCAAACACAACAATAATAAAAGAACTATAAGTATCATCGAGTTTATCGCGAGTGGAAATAAAGGAGAAAATAAAAACAAATTCCTTCCGAGTGTGAAGTGGGGGGTCGGCTTTCAGCAACGAAACAAGCAGAGTATTGCTAGATTTTCCTAGGTGGTGTGAGGAGGTCGGGTGGATATGGTGACTGTTATTGGGAGAGTTTGACCCAATCTTTTCATTTTAGCCAATTCTAATTCGCTCAAGGCTACGGACTGAGCGGAATTAGCGTAAATATAGCCGCCTGGGCATATTCTTCCCTGTAGAAGCTGCCTCAATAAGAGGGTTAATAAAATGCAGACACAGAGCTGTGAAAGGATTGAATTTACCATCAGCTAAAAACAAACAAACATAAGAGTGCAGGTAGATTATTAGAGGTGCCTGAAATCTTAGAAAATGTAATGCTTTGAGTTCCAGCGACGTTTGTTATATTTTATTCTAGCCTTATTTAGACAATATTATGCAGCTTAGGAAGGATCTGTGGTAATTAAAACGTTAGGTTGAGAGTATGAAGCCTTATTATTGCTAGAGGCCCATCCTAAGCTGAATAAAATCGTCTAATAGTTACCAGAATATGATGAAAAGGACGTCCCTGGTACTCAATGGGATAAATTCAGACGCTTCCAGACCCGAGTTGCCGAAAAAAGATGCCAGAAAACATACCTTGAGTGTGAATTTGTGTTTTGTTTTTGTGTGTTCATTGTTTTATGTTGTGTTTTGTGTTGTCCCTATTCTGGCTCTGTCTTGAGTCAGCCACCCCCAAAAAAAAAAAAAAGGAAATACAAAAATTAAATAAAATAAAATAAAAATAAAAATAGGAAATAAAAATAAAAATAAAATAAAAATAAAATAAAAATAGGATATAACAAATAAAATTAAAATAAAATTAAATAAAATAAAAATAAAAATAAAAATAGGAAAAGTGGGGATTGGGCCTGAGCATATAGATAGATAGATAGATAGACTCTGCCTCTATGGTCCCAAAGGGCGACATTCTCAGACGGTTACGGTTATCTATTTTACGGCCAAAGCCATATTGTCTATACCTCTCTACCCCCATTAACAA
Organism: Paralithodes platypus; assembly: GCA_032716605.1. Taxonomy (NCBI): domain Eukaryota; kingdom Metazoa; phylum Arthropoda; class Malacostraca; order Decapoda; family Lithodidae; genus Paralithodes; species Paralithodes platypus. The sequence continues at coordinate 28,411,612 of CM064527.1, forward strand.
AAAAAAAAAAAAAAAAAACATAGGTATAATTTACAAATGAAGGGTATAAACCTTAGAAAACGTAATGCATTAGACAGAAGGCCGTAAATCACCTAAAACATACATATTATTTAAGGGGGGTCACCTGCTTTTTTTTTCTCTTTCTCTCCTTTTCTCTCTTTGTCTATAGCTTGTATCTATTCGGCCTCATTCAGTCAACTGTTTTAAGACGTTTATCCCCATCCAGGTGTCGATTTCTTCCTGGCGAGGGATAGCGAGCCAGCATTGTATGGAGAAATTCGGCTTCGCCGGAGAAATTTTTCTATCGAAAAATTACAAATTTAGCTTGCTGTAAAAAACAAAATATGTATATATGCTGGCTCGCTACCGCTCGCCAGGAAAATATTGACACCTGGATGGGGGTAAACGTCTTAAAACAGTAGGCTGAATGGGGCCGAATGGATACAAGCCAAAGAGAGAGAGAGGGAGAGAAAGAGAAAAAAGGCGAGGTGGGCTCCCTTTAAGCATACCAATCACTCATGTGAAGAGCTACTTGAGAATGGGATTGGAGTCTGACCCTGAGAAACTTCTGGAGTGGAGTCTGAGGGTGAATGCACCATGAGCACCATCACGACATACGTCTATTTTGATTGATTCGTAAATTGAAAATAACAATATGACCACCCAATCCAATTTTTGAAAATACAAGATGCGTCTATATATTATTATTTATTTTACACCAACCAACTTCACATCTAAACTCAATTAATGAAATCAACAAATACATGAGGCACTCCGAGGACTCGAACCCAGGATACTCACATCGAAATTCCACACACTATGCATTACGCTATCAAGACAATTACAAAATATTATTAGAAATATGGACAAGCCTACGAATTATTATATATATATATATATATATATATATATATATATATATATTTTAAAACTGTCAAATTCAGCTTACTCTTCTTCTTTGGTCTCTGATGGGTTGTTGGAGTAAGGCTAATTTTGTACGATGCTGAAAATACTCTGCCAGCCGCTAGCATTGAGAGAGAGAGAGAGACAAATAGAGAGAGAGAAGGTGTGTGTGTGTGTGTGTGTGTGTGTGTGTGTGTGTGTGTGTGTATATATTTACCTAATTGTAGTATACAGGAGTTGAGCTTTTTAGGCTCGTATTGTCCCGCTTCCTTAGTTACAATTATCTAACTTTGCTTGTATGTGTGTGTGTGTGTATGTATGTATGTGTATGTATGTGTGTGTGTGTGTATGTATGTGTGTGTATTTGTGTTTGAAAGGGGGGGGGGTGTTTATATAGCTCATTTACCCTACCAACAAACTGGAGAGCAATTAGCTAATAGCCGTACGGGTGGGGTGGGGTGGGGTGGGGTGGGGTGGGGTGGGGGGTATAGTCCTACTACTACTCACGGAAAGGGAGGCAGGTAATGAGTCTCTTATCAGTTGGGGTCACTGAGAGAGAGAGGGGGGGGGGGGGGAGGGAGGAGGAGGATGGGTATGAGGGAGGATGGTTCACTTTTTGGTAATTTGTTTCATTTGTTTGTATTCTAGTTTCCTCCCTAGACCTCCATCAAGCTTAGAAGAAAAAAAACTAGACCCCCCCCCTCTTTCAAGATAAATTAGTACATTTTTCGGTAGAAAAATGTTCCGGCCGAAGGCCGATTCCTTCCAAAATTAGACATCTAAAGGGCACGAAAGGTCTTTATATTCACAACAAAATGAAGCGATAGTCTCAAAATTGTCAAACTAACGAAACGAACGTCTTAGAACCTTAAAACTAATATGCTAAACATGAGGGAGAAAGGGGTCCATAAAAAGCGAGTACTACCCCCATAATAGTCTGTAGTATAGTAATTTGGGTATAATTTATTCGAATTTCAAAATACTTATTAGTGATTTTTCAGGTACAATCTGTGGAATAACGCTAGCTAAAGTAGCGTTGGTCGAATAGCTGTGTGTTGGTTCGCTTGTTGTGGACCCCCTTCTCTTTCACGTTTAGCCCCATTAGTTTTGAGATTTTAAGAGGCTCGTTCCATTAGTTTAGCTATTTTGAGATTTTAATAATAAAATAGAGGAAAATAAAAATAAAAAATAGGAAAAGTGGGGATTGGGCCTGAACATATACAGTAGATAGATAGATTTTGAGATTTTCACCCCCATCTCTTCGTCAATATTAAGACCTTCCTGGCGAGCGATAGCGAGCCTGTAATTTTAAGAGGAACCGGCCTTCAGCCGGAATATTTTTCTACCGAAAAATGTACAAATCTATCTTGTCTAGGGGGTGATGTAAGCTTTATGGAGGTCTAGCGAGGAAACTAAAAAATAAATAAATAAATAAATAAATGAATAATCAGAGATGCCAAAAACCAAGCACTACCCCCTTAAATCTGATAAGCAACCCTGGATACATGCCCCGGTGTGACGCCTTCTTTACGGCCAGTTGTATCCGATATTCTGAATCTGAGTCTGGAATCCACAATAACTTGATAGTCTATTGTTTTAGTGTTTGGAAAGTTAGTCGCCATTGACCACTTGCGAGTTTTGGTCTATAAGGAAGTTGGAGCTGTGGCCATTAATATTTAGCAGACATATCAGCTAAAATATGGTCATAATGCATTTATAAATACATAAAACCAAATTGATCATGCTTTTTATCCAACAGAAACCTGCATTCCTATTGCATTTCTCTTTAGTATCAATGTTCACGGCTCCAACTTCCTTATAGCCTGAAACTCGCAAGTGGTCAATTGAAGGTTTATGTTTCAAGCTTATATTAGGTTTCAGTTTTAAAAGCCAAGCCGGGTGGTCTATAGTCTGTTTACTTCCAGCTGATGGCAAATGGAATCCTTTAGCAGCTGATTTCTCGATACTTAAGGGGAGATTTCCACTTGAGGGATTTTTTTCTGGACCCCTTTCTCCCTCATGTTTAGCCCCATTGCTTTTGAGATTTTAAGACCTTCGCCCTAGTAGTTTGGATATTTTAAGACATTTTGCCCCATTTCTGTCAATTTTAAGACCTTTCGTGCCATTAAGGTGTCTATTTTTTGCTGGCGAGCGATAGCGAGCCTGTAATTTAAGAGCAACCGGCCTCCGGCCGGGACATTTGTCTACCGAAAAATGTACAAATTTATCTTGAAAGGGGATCTAGAGGGTGTAATTTTAAGCTTGATGAAAAAGTAGGGAACAAACTAAATACCTCCCCTTAATGCAAAATAAAAAAACCTACTATGTCTCTGCATCATCTTATTGCCAAGTTCTCATAATCAACAACATATTTCGCTACAAAATCTTCATAATAGCTAAGTAATCAAGACGCAGATATGGCAATTTACCATCAGCTGGAAACAAAATAGACTATAGTGGTGAGCGTCTTGACTTCCTACACAGGAGTGGGAGTTCGTGCCCGCTCAAGCTTGAAGGTTTTTTCACTAACCCTGGTTGGTACAGTTTCCCTTGAGCAAAGGGATGGGACATGTTACCATTAGCTGTTACAGCGCTATTAAATCTCAAATCGCTCACCCAGAAAACATCGACACTTGAAAGGGATGAAGTGTTTTATCTAATCTCCAAACCTAATGAAGTGAAACACGTGTCTTAATATTTCCAAAATAACACAGTAAAACACAGAGGGTTAAAACAAATTGATGGTCACAAGAAGATATATACACAGACAACAGATGTTATATAAAATCACTAACAACTTATAGGAAACATAGACAAAGATATATATTTACACCCTACAAGTATACGATCTACGAGACGCAGCCACAACCTAAAATACCACACGTATCAGGCAAGCACGGACATATTTAGACTCCTATTTTTCCTCGCAGCATCCAAGAGTGGAATCGCCTCCCATTTCATGTAGTTAAGGGAGCCCACCTCGTTTATTTCTCTCTCTCTCTCTGGGCTGTATCCATTCGGCCCCATTCAGCCTACTGTTTTAAGATGTTTATCCCCATTCAGGTGTCCGCGAGCCGGCGTTTGCTATTTATAATGTTTTTGACAGCAGGCTAAATTGTAAATTTTTCGATAGAAAAATTTCTCCGGCGAAGCCGGATTTCTCCATACTATGCTGGCTCGCTATCGCACGCCAGGAAGAAATCGACACCTGGATGGGGATAAACGTCTTAAAACAGTAGACTGAATGGGGCCAAATGGATACAAGCCAGAGAAAGAGAGAACATTAGAAAAAAGCAGGTCACCCCCCTTAATAGTCCCACTCTTGATTCCTTTAGAACTAGGATCACCAATCATTACAACCCTAATCCTTCTCCTTCTCCTGATCCTCTCCTCAACCACTAGTCCCCGTGTACAACCCCCTGGATATCATGCGCCCCGAGAGCGGCCCTCTGCAGGTCCCACTACGTAAACGTAAACGTAAACATAATATCAGCAAACCTTAAGGGAGGTCACCGTTTTTTTTTTTTGTTATCTTGCTCTTTTCTCTCTTTCCCTAGCTTGTATCCATTCGGCCCCATTCAGCCAACTGTTTTAAGATGTTTATCCCATCCAGGTGTCTTTCTCCTGGCGAGCGATAGCGAGCCAGCATTATATAGAGAAATCCGGCTTCGCCTGAGACATTTTTCTATCGAAAAATTTACAAATTTTGCTCGCTGTCAAAACAAAAATATATATATATGCTGGCTCGCTACCGCTCGCCAGGAAAATATTGACACCTGGATGGGGGTGAGCTCTTAAAACAGTAGGCTGAATGGGGCCGAATGGATGCAAGACAAAGCGAGGTTGAGAGAAAGAGAAAAAAGCGAGGTGGGCCCCCTTAATGTGACTGAAACGATAAAGCCAGGATAAGATTAATAAACAGCAACACAACGACTGTACCCATTTATAAACAGCAACACAACGACTGTACCCATTTATAAACAGCAACACAACGACTGTAACCATTTATAAACAGCAACACAACGACTGTACCCATTTATAAACAGCAACACAACGACTGTACCCATTTATAAACAGCAACACAACGACTGTAACCATTTATAAACAGCAACACAATGACTGTAACCATTTATAAACAGCAACACAACGACTGTAACCATTTATAAACAGCAACACAACGACTGTACCCATTTATAAACAGCAACACAACGACTGTACCCATTTATAAACAGCAACACAACGACTGTAACCATTTATAAACAGCAACACAACGACTGTAACCATTTATAAACGCAACACAACGACTGTACCCATTTATAAACAGCAACACAACGACTGTACCCATTTATAAACAGCAACACAACGACTGTAACCATTTATAAACAGCAACACAACGACTGTAACCATTTATAAACAGCAACACAACGACTGTAACCATTTATAAACAGCAACACAACGACTGTAACCATTTATAAACAGCAACACAACGACTGTACCCATTTATAAACAGCAACACAACGACTGTAAACATGTATAAACAGCAACACAACGACTGTAACCATTTATAAACAGCAACACAACGACTGTACCCATTTATAAACAGCAACACAACGACTGTACCCATTTATAAACAGCAACACAACGACTGTAACCATTTATAAACAGCAACACAACGACTGTAACCAATTATAAACAGCAACACAACGACTGTAACCATTTATAAACAGCAACACAACGACTGTACCCATTTATAAACAGCAACACAACGACTGTAACCATTTATAAACAGCAACACAACGACTGTAACCATTTATAAACAGCAACACAACGACTGTACCCATTTATAAACAGCAACACAACGACTGTACCCATTTATAAACAGCAACACAACGACTGTAACCATTTATAAACAGCAACACAACGACTGTAACCATTTATAAACAGCAACACAACGACTGTACCCATTTATAAACAGCAACACAATGACTGTACCCATGTATAAACAGCAACACAACGACTGTAACCATTTATAAACAGCAACACAACGACTGTAACCATTTATAAACAGCAACACAACGACTGTACCCATTTATAAACATCAACACAACGACTGTAACCATTTATAAACAGCAACACAACGACTGTAACCATTTATAAACAGCAACACAACGACTGTACCCATTTATAAACAGCAACACAACGACTGTAACCATTTATAAACAGCAACACAACGACTGTAACCATTTCATTGTTGGAATTATTTTAGCTTTTCCTTAAGGGGAGAGGAGTCATTTTTCTGGTCCCCATTCTCCCTCGTGTTTAGCCCCATTTGTTTTCAGTTTTTTTGTCGTTCGGCTCATTAGTTTGGCGATTTTAAGATCTTTCGCCCCATTATGTTGTCACTATCAAGACTTTTCATGTCATTTAGGTGTCGACTTTTTCTGGCGAGCGATTGCGAGTCTGTAATTAAAGAGTAACCGGCCTTAGGCCGGGAAATTTTTCTTTAAAAAAATTTACACATTAATATTGTAGGAGGGTCTAGGGCCCGGGGCGTTTTATTTAAGATTGATGGAGGTCTATGGAGGAAACTAAGATAATAATTAAGAAATACATAAATGAGGTAACAATTAAGCCCATGTACACATTTATCTTGAAGGGGGGTCCAGGGGGGTGTTTATCTTGAAGGGGGTCCAGGGGGTGTTTATCTTAAAGGGGAGTCCAGGGGGTGTTTATCTTGAAGGGGGGTCGAGGGGGTGTTTATCTTGAAGGGGGGTCGAGGGGGTGTTTATCTTGAAGGGGGGTCGAGGGGGTGTTTATCTTGAAGGGGGGTCCAGGGGGGTGTTTATCTTGAAGGGGGTCCAGGGGGTGTTTATCTTGAAGGGGGGTCTAGGGGGTGTTTATCTTGAAGGGGAGCCCAGGGGGTGTTTATCTTAAAGGGGAGTCCAGGGGGTGTTTATCTTGAAGGGGGGTCTAGTGGATGTTTATCTTGAAGGGGAGTCCAGGAGGGTGGTTATCTTGAAGGGGGTCCAGGGGGTGTTTATCTTAAAGGGGAGTCCAGGGGCTGTTTATCTTGAAGGGGGGTCCAGGGGGTGTTTATCTTGAAGGGGTGTCTAGCGGGTGTTTATCTTGAAGGTGAGTCCAGGGGGTGTTTATCTTGAAAGGAGGGTCCAGGGGGTGTTTATCTTGAAGGGGGGTCCAGGGGGTGTTTATCTTGAAGCGGAGTCCAGGGGGTGTTTATCTTGAAGGGGGGTCTAGGGGGTGTTTATCTTGAAGGGGAGTCCAGGGGGGTGTTTATCTTGAAGGGGGTCCAGGGGGTGTTTATCTTAAAGGGGAGTCCAGGGGGTGTTTATCTTGAAGGGGGGTCCAGGGGGTGTTTATCTTGAAGGGGGGTCTGGGGGTGTTTATCTTGAAGGGGAGTCCAGGGGGTGTTTATCTTGAAGAGGGGTCTAGGGGTTGTTTTATCTTGAAGGGGGGTCCAGGGGGTGTTTATCTTGAAAGGAGGGTCCAGGGGGTGTTTATCTTGAAGGGGGGTCCAGGGGGTGTTTATCTTGAAGGGGGGTGTTTATCTTGAAGGGGGGTCCAGGGGGTGTTTATCTTGAAGGGGGGTCCAGGGGGTGTTTATCTTGAAGGGGGTCCAGGGGGTGTTTATCTTGAAGGGGGTCCAGGGGGTGTTTTTCTAAGCTTGATGGAGGTCTAGCGAGGAAGCTAACAAATAAATGAATACATTAATAAATAAACCCCCAAATACAGCTACTAGCCCCTTAACCCCTTCAGACTCATATGACGCAGAGGTTGCCAGGGGAGGTTTTTAGTGTGTTTCCTAGACTTCCATCAAGCTTGAAATTACACCCCCATGACCCCCTTTCAAGATAAATTTGTACATTTTTTGGTAGAAAAATTTCCCGGCCAAAGGCCGGTTCCTCCTAAATTACAGGCTCGCTATTGCTCGCCAGGATAAAATTGACTGAAATGGGTTGAAAATTCTTAAAATCATCAAAATAATGGGGCGAACGTCTTAAAATTAGGGGCTGAACATGAGGGAGAAAGGAGTCAAGAAAAAACTCCCTCAAGTGGAAATCTCCCGTTAAGACAACAAGGAGGGCGGGACTGTTTGTTAGTGGTGGAGTGTGATATCTGGTGGTTAGTTTAGTGCACAATTTAAAGGGAGATGGGTCGGGTTTTTTTTTTTTTTTTTTTTTGTCTATTAATTCATGTATTCCTTTATTTCTTAGTTTCTTCGCTAGACCTCCATCACACTTAGAAAAACACCCCCTAGACCCCCCTTCAAGATAAACAAATTTCGATAGAAAAATGTCCCGGCCAAAGGCCAGTTCCTCTTAAAATGTCAGGCTCGCTACCGCTCGCCAGGAAAAAATAGACACCTAAATGGCACGAAAGATCTTAAAATTGACAACGTAATGGGGCGAAAGTTATGAAAATTGCCAAACTAATGGACCGAACGTCTTATAATCTCAAAACAAATGGGGCTTAACACGAGGGAGAAAGGGGACCAGGAAAACTACCCATCTTCTCTTAAAGGGACCATTTTAGAAAACAAAAAACAGCGAAATAAAGGTGAGCCTCCCCTTCAACCTTTCTTATACAGAACTACCGCAGGTCCTTCTTAAACTGCACAAAATCATCTAAATATAGCTAGAATAAAACTAAAGAGACGTCGCCGGTACAGAAGGGGTTAAGAAGAACTAAAACTGAAACGAGGCGACGGGAATAGAGTGATCTGCCCCCCCCCCCCCCCGACTTATCGCCTTAATTACCCCAACACACACAACCTTATTATTCCTTGTCAACCACGACCAACTCAACATGTTGAGGGGATAGTGGCAGTTTTGGGCGGCTGTTCATTCATTTATTAATTTATTTCTTAGTTTCCTCGCTAGACCTCCATCAAGCTTAAATAAACACCCCCTAGACCCCTCTTCAAGATAGATTTGTAAATTTTTCGATAGAAAAATTTCCCGGCCAATGGCCGGTTCCTCTTAAAATTACAGGCTCGCTATCGCTCGCCATGAAAAAATCAACACCTAAATGGCACGAAAGGTCATGAAATTGACAACGAAATGGGGCGAAAGGTCTTAAAATCAACAAACTAAATGGAAGGAACGTCTTAACATCTCAAAACTAATATGCTAAACACGAGGGAGAAGGAGGTCCAACAAAAGCGAGTGGTGCCCCCTTAATGTGTTTGTATACTTTGTCTGTCAACAATACTCGGCAACAGTGGGTCCGTCAGCAAAGCCGCCTATAAATACATACACTGTGTACACATGAGTATAAATACATACACTGTGTACACATGAGTATAAATACATACACTGTGTACACATGAGTATAAATACATATACTGTGTACACATGAGTATAAATACATACACTGTACACATGAGTATAAATACATGCACTGTGTACACATGAGTATAAATACATACACTGTGTACACATGAGTATAAATACATACACTGTGTACACATGAGTATAAATACATATACTGTGTACACATGAGCACTGAGTATAAATACATACACTGTGTACACATGAGTATAAATACATACGTGTGTACACATGAGTATAATACATACACTGTGTACACATGAGTATAAATACATACACTGTGTACACATGAGTATAAATACACACTGTGTACACATGAGTATAAATACATACACTGTGTACACATGAGTATAAATATACACACTGTGTACACATGAGTATAAATACATACACTGTGTACACATGAGTAGAAATACATTACACTGTGTACACATGAGTATAAATACATACACTGTGTACACATGAGTATAAATACATACACTGTGTACACATGAGTATAAATACATACACTGTGTACACATGAGTATAAATACATACACTGTGTACACATGAGTATAAATACATACACTGTGTACACATGAGTATAAATACATACACTGTGTACACATGAGTATAAATACATACACTGTGTACACATGAGTACAAATACATACACTGTGTACACATGAGTATAAATACATACACTGTGTACACATGAGTATAAATACATACACTGTGTACACATGAGTATAAATACATACACTGTGTACACATGAGTATAAATACATACACTGTACACATGAGTATAAATACATACACTGTGTACACATGAGTATACTACATACACTGTGTACACATGAGTATAAATACATACACTGTGTACACATGAGTATAAATAATACATACACTGTGTACACATGAGTATAAATACATACACTGTGTACACATGAGTATAAATACATACACTGTGTACACATGAGTATAAATACATACACTGTGTACACATGAGTATAAATACATACACTGTGTACACATGAGTATAAATACATACACTGTGTACACATGAGTATAAATACATACACTATGTACACATGAGTATAATACATGCACTGTGTACACATGAGTATAAATACATACACTGTGTACACATGAGTATAAATACATGCACTGTGTACACATGAGTATAAATACATACACTGTGTACACATGAGTATAAATACATATACTGTGTACACATGAGTATAAATACATACACTGTGTACACATGAGTATAAATACATACACTGTGTACACATGAGTATAAATACATGCACTGTGTACACATGAGTATAAATACATGCACTGTGTACACATGAGTATAAATACATACACTGTGTACACATGAGTATAAATACATGCACTGTGTACACATGAGTATAAATACATACACTGTGTACACATGAGTATAAATACATGCACTGTGTACACATGAGTATAAATACATGCACTGTGTACACATGAGTATAAATACATACACTGTGTACACATGAGTATAAATACATACACTGTGTACACATGAGTATAAATACATGCACTGTGTACACATGAGTATAAATACATACACTGTGTACATAATGAGTATAAATACATACACTGTGTACACATGAGTATAAATACATGCACTGTGTACACATGAGTATAAATACATGCACTGTGTACACATGAGTATAAATACATGCACTGTGTACACATGAGTATAAATACATACACTGTGTACACATGAGTATAAATACATACACTGTGTACACATGAGTATAAATACATACACTGTGTACACATGAGTATAAATACATACACTGTGTACACATGAGTATAAATACATACACTGTGTACACATGAGTATAAATACATGCACTGTGTACACATGAGTATAAATACATGCACTGTGTACACATGAGTATAATACATGCACTGTGTACACATGAGTATAAATACATGCACTGTGTACACATGAGTATAAATACATACACTGTGTACACATGAGTATAAATACATACACTGTGTACACATGAGTATAAATACATACACTGTGTACACATGAGTATAAATACATGCACTGTGTACACATGAGTATAAATACATACACTGTGTACACATGAGTATAAATACATACACTGTGTACACATGAGTATAAATACATGCACTGTGTACACATGAGTATAAATACATACACTGTGTACACATGAGTATAAATACATGCACTGTGTACACATGAGTATAAATACATACACTGTGTACACATGAGTATAAATACATGCACTGTGTACACATGAGTATAAATACATGCACTGTGTACACATGAGTATAAATACATACACTGTGTACACATGAGTATAAAAGGAACACACTTTTCGAATGCTCTAAGCTTGGAAAATTATACCAATGCCCTTATTATATAAAATATATAGACTAATATACTGCATAATATATAGACTAATATACTGCATAATATATAGACTAATATACTGCATAATATATAGACTAATATACTGCATAATATATAGACTAATATACTGCATAATATATAGACTAATATACTGCATAATATATAGACTAATATACTGCATAATATATAGACTAATATACTGCATAATATATAGACTAATATACTGCATAATATATAGACTAATATACTGCATAATATATAGACTAATATACTGCATAATATATAGACTAATATACTGCATAATATATAGACTAATATACTGCATAATATATAGACTAATATACTGCATAATATATAGACTAATATACTGCATAATATATAGACTAATATACTGCACAATATATAGACTAATATACTGCATAATATATAGACTAATATACTGCATAATATATAGACTAATATACTGCATAATATATAGACTAATATACTGCATAATATATAGACTAATATACTGCATAATATATAGACTAATATACTGCATAATATATAGACTGATATACTGCATAATATATAGACTAATATACTGCATAATATATAGACTAATATACTGCATAATATATAGACTAATATACTGCACAATATATAGACTAATATACTGCATAATATATAGACTAATATACTGCATAATATATAGACTAATATACTGCATAATATATAGACTAATATACTGCATAATAATTTGGCAGATACATAATTATTATGAAATCGGATTAACACCCAGGCCACGGGCCCGACATATGTCGAATGAGAGAAAAGCGGCCTATCCCGCGGGGCCCGACAATAATCGAAAGGGATTTTGAGCATATTATCGGCTCTGAGAGGGAGTCCACGCGTTTGGAGGACGACAGACACAGACGGTCCCCACCACAACCCTACACACCCCTGGCCTCGCGAGAATAACGAAAAAACTCAAGATATTGCCGTATTTTAGGGTTTTTCCCGGTTTTTCCCCTTGTGTTGCACGAACGTTCCAAGAAAACCCGTGGTCGTACTAGGATGATTCAGGTGTCATTGGAAAGCTCTATTATCGCCCTTTCACGGATACATAATTGTATTACGCTCTGGTTCTTGTTTATGCATGAAAACGAGCATGGAATGAAGCTCGTTTAGGGTAAAGATGCCCGCCACACAGGTAGTAGAAATTACAAATATCCCCGTCCGTAAGGGTAAGTCAGTGATATTGGCGTTACTCAATACTGCATCCAGATCGGCAACATAATAATACAATACAATAAATCATATAAACTTAAGGGATCCCACCTCGCTTTTTTCTCTTTCTCGCCTTCTCTCTTTGGCTTGTATCCATTCAGCCCCATTCAGCCTACTGTTTTAAGACATTTACCCCTATCGAGGTGTCAATATTTTCCTGGCGAGGGGTAGCGAGCCATCATATATATATTTTTGTTTTGACAGCAAGCTAAATTTGTACATTTTTCGATAGAAAAATGTTTCCGGCGAAGCCGCATTACTCAATACAATGATGGCTCACTATCGCTCGCCAGGAAAAAATCGACACCTGTATGGGGATAAACGTCTTAAAACAGTTGGCTGAATGGGGCCGAATGGATACAAGCCAGGGAAAGAGAGAAGGAGAGAAAGAGAGAAAAAAAAACAAAAAAAAAACAGGTGCAATGCATAAGTGTGTTGATTTTCGGTGTGAGCGTCCTGGGTTCGAATCCCCGGACTGCGACATGTGTTTGTTAATTTCATTAATCGAGTTTAGGAGTAAAGTTGGTTAGTGGAGAGAACCTAATAATTACTCCACTAGCTTACGCAGCAGATTTGGAATATGATATATGCTAGGTTATCTTGATATAATTTAAACGAAATTCGATGCATAGATGTGTATCGTTTATCATCAACTCTTTGACAAAATTAATACAATCTCAGCCATAAATGAAATCCTCGAATGGTCAGTTTCCAAGCCAAGAGACTACATCCATTGTTCTATATCCCCTTCTCCCTCGTGTTTAGAACTATTAGTTTTCAGATGTTTAGGTGTTTGCCCAATTAGTTTGTCGATTTTAAGACATTCAGCCCCATTTCCTTGTCAATATTAAGACCTTTCGTGCTATTTGGGTGTCGATATTTTTCCTGGCGAACGATAATGAGCCTGTACTTTTGGAAGATTTTGTTTTCTACCGATAAAATGTACAAATTAATCTGGAAGGGAGATCTTAATGGATGTTTTTTTAAGTTTGATGTTGGAGGTCTAGGGAGGAAACTAGAAAATAATTAATACATTAAAAAATCGACCAAAAAGTGAACCATCCCCTCTTAACCAAGCGAGGAACACATTTTAGCGGAGGAATTGCTCAAAATCCTCAAAAAAAAATATATATATATATATAAAAAAAAAATATATAAAATAATAATAATATATTTTCAAGGCATAGATGCATACTGTACACATGTGAACCCTGATCACTCAGAGGTGGCTGTGAAAACATTCATAATTGATCCATTAGAATTTTGCCATATATCTTTTTGCCGACTTGCAAATATATTTAGCTTAAGGATATTCGTCTACGGATAAGAGAACTAAAAATTATCCAACGACTCTTTCAATAAAAACCGGCGTTAGACGATTTTTTTTTTTTTTTTTTTTTTAACTATTCATGATTATGGACTATCAGATTTCTACCTCGCGCTACCTTGCGGAAAATATACACAATACAAGACCGTAAATTTCCAGTATAGAAATCCGTATAAATATTAAGATGTTTTTGCTTTGGTTTGCCTTTAGTTTACGACATTAAGACGGTAAATAGTTAGTAATGTCGATGGTTTATAAAGTATGTGACCATTAGAATTATGGTGTTATGTTGGCAACTACGCTGCCTCTCCATACCGTAAACACAACTGAATATATATATGTTTAGTGCAGCCATAATACAGTAGACATATGTACACTGTAACATTTGTGCATGCAATATAAAACACACGTGACTGTAACAAGATAGTACACATAATCAGCGAGTAACCATATTTTTTCATAGCAATTCGATTTTTCTAGCTTTTTTACTGTTATTAGTAATGTGCTTGGCAATGAGTGGCAAACTAGTGAATTTATTTTGAGTGTTCATATTAACCCTTTGAGGATCATGTCGTATTTTGGTAGTTTATTCTGGCTATCAGTAGACGATTTTATACAGCTTAGGGTGACATTGTGGGAGCTAGAGAGTTACTTGAGATCGTATTTACCCCTTTAATTCCTAGATATCCTTCCTGAAATGCATACAATCGTTTAATGATATTTTTTATTTATTTTTTATTTGTTTTCTCGGAAAACTGCGTCTTAGATCCTCAAGGGGTTAATACGTTTAAAATATGTGCCAGTTTTGCCGAGAACGCGTTATTTGCTTCATTTGTGCTGCTAGTAGACGATATTATTCAGATTAGCGAGGAATTGTGTGAATCAGAAAGTTAATTTACATAGACTTTACTCCTTGAATCCCAATCTGAAAACTAATGGGGCTAAACATGAGGAAGAAGGGGGACCAGAGAAACGGCCCATCTCCCCTTAAATAACGAAAAATCAGCTGACAAAGGTAAAATTTTCCACCAGGTGAATCAAAAACAAATATTTTTAGCAGTATAAAACCACGATCAACAATTATAAAAACTCTATTCAATATTATAGTTTTTTGTTTAGCTGTATTTTACCTTTAAGAGGACAGTTGCAATTTGTTGGTGTCTATTTATTCTTATATTCATATATATATATATTTTAGTTTTCTCGCTAGACCTTCATCAAAAACACTCCCTAGACTCTAGATAAATTTGTACATTTTTTCGGTAGAAAAATGTACCGGCCGAAGGCCGATCCCTCTTACAATTACAGTTTCGCTATCGCTCGCCAGGGAAAAGGTCGACACCTAAGTGGCACGAAAAGTATCGATATTGATATACAAATGGGTCGAAAGCATTTAAAATCGACAAACTAATGGGGCGAGCGTCATAAAATCTGAAAACTAATGGGGCTAAACATGAGGGAGAAAGGGGACCAGAAAAACAGGCCTATCTCACCTTAATGTAATATATTGAGACCTTAAACATCTATTAATATCGCTGGTTAGTTAGGTTTGTGATAGCTAAAATGACTCAAGTTGGAAATAACGCTGACAATGATAGCCAATATTAGAGAATATTTGTTAACAGTGTGCATTGGAATAAATTAAACGCTTTAGTACCGAGTTGTCCTTGTCATTATAATCTGGATATTATTCGACGATGTTATCAAGCTTAGGGAGGACGCATAGCAATTATAAGGTTTCAAACTATCTCGATTATCCATTTTTATTTCCACGGTTTCCTCCTAAGCTGTATAAAGTCGTCTAAATATAGCTGGAATAACACAAAATACATTTTCGGTAAGGAAGGGGTTAAGGGGAGGTGTTTAGTTTCCTCCCTAGACTTCCATTTAAGCTTAAAATTACACTCCCTAGACCCCCTTTCAAGATAAATTTGTACATTTTTCGGAAGAAAAATGTCTAGAGCGAAGGCCGGTTCCTCTTAAATTACAGGCTCGCTATCGCTCGCCAGGATAACATCGACACCTGAATGGCACGAAAGGTCTTAATATGGGGTGAAAGTTCTTAAAATCGGTAAACTAATGGGGCAAACGTCTTAAAATCTCAAAAGCAATGGGGCTAAACATGAGAGAGAAAGGGGTCAAGAAAAAAATCCCTCAAGTGGAGATCTCCCCTTAAGGGTATGATCAAATGTATACACGATCTTTGACTATTTTGATAGGGATCTACCTTTCTATTCTTATTACGCTATGGGTCGATTACTACCAGTATACCTTTATAATGGTAGACTATGACGGACACGGCTTACCCGTTATTTGTAATATAGTCCCTTCATTCTAGGTTGGGCAGAAATCGTCACCTCTTACCTCTGTAACTCAAAAAGGGCTGGAGCAAATGAGCTGTCAATTTCCACACTTATTCCCTAGCCAAGTCTTCCTAATTGGTAGAAATATTAGCTCGATTACTCTAGTCCTTTCTGAGTTATGAGAGGTTGAGGGTTACGATTTGTGCCCCACCTAGAATGAACGGACTATAGTGTAGGATTACTTTATATATTTAGAGAGCGATAATCTGATGGCCGCCTGGATCCGCCCCTTCGATAACTACTTATTCATTTGTCATCTTGCCTCTCCGAGATGCAGTAGGGATGGTGTTTGGTAGAGGTACGAGCCAGCATTGTATGGAGAAATTCGGCTTTGCCAGTCGCCAGGAAAAAATGTACACCTACAAGGGTATCTAATGGATGTGTTTCAAAGTTTGATGGAGGTCTAGGGAGGAAACTAGAAAACTAATGAATACATTTTTTTAAATAAGCCAAAAAAGTGACCCATCTGGCCTTAAAAGGCAGCCGACACTAAAGTGTGAATGTCTTAGGTTCAAATATTTCTTAGCTGTGTAGTGTTTGTTAATATGTCAAGACTAGGACGAAAACTATGGCCCCTTCTGACTCCTCAAAGTGCTTATATGAACCTCCGTAATATACAACATTATAAGGGGATTTTTTTTTTTTTTTTCCATTTTTATATAATTATTGTAGTTTCCTCCCTAGACCTCCATCGAAATTTAAAAACAAAACTACCCCAGGATCCCCTTTCAACATAAATTTGTAAATTTTTCGGTAGAAATTTTTCCGGCCGAAGGTTGTTTCCTCGTAAACTATAGGCTCGCTATCGCTCGCCAGGAAAAAATCGACACCTAAATAACACGAAAACATTTAATATTGACAAAGAAAAAAGGTGAAAGGTCATAAAATCGCCAAACAAATGGGCCGAGCGTCTTAAAATCTGAAAATTAAAGGGACTTAATATGAGCTAGAAAGATGTCCAGAAAAACAGACCCGTCTCCCCTTAATATAATGATTCGATTCACTCCGGGATAGCTTCGAAAATTATAGGCCCCCATTTATGTCATAGAGTGTACATATATGCGTTGAGTGTATGATGAAGACATTAACTCTGTATGTGATGACGTATTTATTATTAACACTAACTGCAGTAATACAATGTGTTGACCGTAAACAAAGAGGAAGGTGCGGCCATGTAACAATAAAGAATCCTAAAAGGGCGCAGAATAATTAACATATTTATCCTTAGAAACTAAAAAAAAAAAATCCCATTATGAATAAAGCCTCTTGATGGTAGGTGCAATGATACGTAGCAAAATATATTCACTACTTTATAATGTCATAATATATATATATATATATATATATATTTATTTATTTACAGAAAAGCTAAATACATCTGAGATTGAAGAGTTAAAACCACACACACATATGTCGGCAGAGCGAAGGGGAAGGGCCTGTGTTTTAAGAGGAGGAGTGAATGGGGATAGAAGAAAGGAGGGGGCGTGCCTAAGTCTCAGATTACCTCTATTGTCCGCTAGAGGGGAGGAGGGTGGGAGGGTGTTACCACCTCGCCAAGCATTTGATAACATACTAAAGCTAAACTTAAAATTCCGCTTTCGTATTCCAGATGCGGTATTAGTAAACATACATACTAATAAGACAATAGCTGCTTAATTAAACGGTGAAAATGGGCGGAAGTTAAGACAGTTGTTAAGTTATCGTACTCCACTCCATGCAACCCTGGCCCCGCCCACCTTTCACCCCTCTCCGCGTCAGAACCCAACAAAGAGGGTTATGATAATATACAGGACCTCTCGTACCTCCATTAAGGGAGCCCACCTCGCTTTTTGTTTCTCTCTTTCTCTCCCTCTCTCTTTGGCTTTTATCCATTCGGCCCCATTCAGCCTACTGTTTCAAGACGTTTACCCCCATCCAGGTGTCAATATTTTCCTGGCGAGCGGTAGCCAGCCAGCATATATAATTTTTTGTTTTGACAGCAAGCTAAATTTGTAAATTTTTCGATAGAAAAATTTCTCCGGCGAAGCCGGACTTCTCCATACAATGCTGGCTCGCTATCGCTCGCCAGGAAAACGTCGACACCTGGATGGGGATAAACGTCTTAAAACAGTTGGCTGAATGGGGCCGAATGGATACAAACCAAAGAGAGAGGGAGAGAATAAGAAGAAGAAAAAAAAGGCCGGTGACCCCCCTTAACGGTCTGAACGGAAGAGCCTAATGGAGAAAAGTAATGAACAACTCACCCTTCCATCTAGCAAAAAAAAAAAAAAAAAAAATTACTGGTTCCATATTTCTCGTGCGTGTTCGCCTGGGAGACTGATGTGGCAGCCATTGTTGACGTCAGATGTAAACAAAGGCGTCTTGACCAGGATTCGAACCCACTCTCTTCAGATATATAAACTCTGATGTGGCAGCCATTGTTGACGTCAGATGTAAACAAAGGCATCCTGACCAGGATTCGAACCCACTCTCTTCAGATATATAAACTCTGATGTGGCAGCCATTGTTGACGTCAGATGTAAACAAAGGCGTCTTGACCAGGATTCGAACCCACTCTCTTCAGATATATAAACTCTGATGTGGCAGCCATTGTTGACGTCAGATGTAAACAAAGGCGTCTTGACCAGGATTCGAACCCACTCTCTTCAGATATATAAACTCTGATGTGGCAGCCATTGGTGACGTCAGATGTAAACAAAGGCATCCTGACCAGGATTCAAACCCACTCTCTTCAGATATATAAACTCTGATGTGGCAGCCATTGTTGACGTCACATGTAAACAAAGGCATCTTGACCAAGATTCGAACCCACTCTCTTCAGATATATTAGTGAGAGTTGGGCACCGTTTCTTCTAGGCTACGGAGCCATCTTGACCAGGATTCGAATCCAGTCCTAGGCTACGGTGCCCAACTCTCACTAAAGCCGGTATCACACAAGAGCTTTTATAGTCAACATTCGATGGCCAACATTTTTCTGGCTACATTTCTGGAATATTTTGCACTGGTATCGGAAACTAGACTGATGGTAGATGAATTTAGGTAACCGAATTGCTGTGAATGTTGACCTCATAAGCTGCCAGACCAGTGCTGAGGATAAATGTTGAGGGAAAAAGCGCTCGTGTGATACCGGCTTAAAGGGAGACTGACCGTTTGTTAGGTCTATTAATTAATTTCTTCATATATTTCGTTAGTTTCCTCCTTAGACCTCCATCAAGCTTAGAAAAACACTCCCTAGACCCCCCTCCCCCTTCAAGATAGATTTGTACATTTTTCGGTAGAACATTTTCCCGGCCAAAGGCCGATTCCTCCTAAAATTACAGGCTTGCTTATGCTCGCCAGGAAAAAATCGACACCTAAATGGCACGAAGGGTCCTAATATTGACAACGAAATGGAGTGAAAGGTCATAACATCCCCAAACTAATGGAACCAACGTCTTAAAATCTCAAAACTAGTGGGGCTAAACATTAGGGAGAAGGGGGTCCAGAAAAACGGTCTGTCTCCCTATAACCAGTAAGCTATTCTCAACTATAGTCTATTCATTCTATGTGGGGCAGAAATCGTAACCTACAATCTCTCAGAACGGACTAGAATAATCGAGCTAATATTGCTACCAAAGAGGAAGACTTGGCTAGGGAATAGGTCTGGAAATTGACACCTCATTTGCTCTAGCCCTTTTAGAGTTACAGAGGTTCGAGGTTACGATTTTTGCCCAACCTAGTATGAACGGACTATAGTGCAAATTCAACCACTATTTATAGGATAGGAATATAAATAGGCACTGATTTAGTTGCCCCTGGTTGAAAATCGGCGCTCTGCAGACCCCCGTTTTCTGACCTCTGACTGTTTCGGTGAGGTCAGTCCTAATGGTGTTAGTGAGCTAGGCTTATAATTAGGGTTAGGTGTGTTCTTATTCGCACTACTTGAGATCTACCGGCTGAAAATGGTCTACCGGTTGAAGTTATCCGGTAACCTCACGAATTGGCCACTTGCGAGTTTCGTTCTATAAGGAAGTTAGAGCCGTAAACATCAATACAAAACAGAAATGCAATAATTATGTAGGTTTATGATGGATAAAAGTATGTTGAAATGGGTTTTACGTATATATGAATGTACTACAACCGTATGTTAGCTGATCATTCTGCTTAATATTGATGCCTACAACTCCAACTTCCTCATAGAATGAAACTAGCAAGTGGCCAATTGACCACTTACTAGTTTCGTTCTATAAGGAAGTTGGAGTTGTAGGCATCGATATTTAGCAAAATTTCCGGCTAAAATACGGTTGTAGTTAATTTATAAATACATAAAATCCAATTCAACATACTCTCTAGCCATCAGAAACCTGCATTATTATTACATTTCTATTAACCCTCTCCGACACGATTTTGAGCCTATTTGGGATACTTTAAAGCCTTTGTTACCATCAGGGGTATTTAGAAACCTTTAGTTTAGTTACTTCAACCTCTGCAGTTGTCTTCGAGTTAGCTGTGGGCAGAAAACTAATTTTGGAGAGGTAAGTATAAGAGTGAGAGAACTCTATTTCTTATTTCTAATCTGGTAACCTCTGCGTCATATGTGCGTGAAAGGGTTAAGTATCGATGCCTAAACCCCCAACTTCCTCATAGAACGAAACTCGCCAGTGGCCAATTCTACCCTGGAAAAACGTGTTCGAGAGCCAAGAGTTAGACTGGACCGTCCAGAACACTAACCGGCACTTAAGGGGAGATGGGCCGGTGTTCTGGTCCCCTTTCTCCCTCGTGTTTAGCCCCATTAGTTTTGAGATTTTAAGACGTGCGGCCCATTAGCTTGACGATTTTAACACCTTTCGCCCCATTTCGTTGTCAATTTTAAGACCTTTCGTGCCATTTAGGTGTCGATATTTTCCTGGCGAGCGATAGCGAGCCTGTAATTATAAGAGGAACCGGCCTTCGGCCGGAACATTTTTCTACCGAAAAATGTACACATTTATCTTGAAGGGGGATCTAGGGGGTGTTTTTTGTTTAAGCTTGATGGAGGTCTAGGGAGGAAACTAAGATTTATATGAATAACTGAATAAATAGACCAAAAAAAAACCCAGCCAGTATCCCCTTAAGATAAACCTGTATCTGACCATCTCGCCTACCAACTCGTCCAATAAATACTAAAGACACCGAAAGCGTCTCGAATAAAATGCTTGGGCGGCGATAATCGGGCTAATTAAGATAAGGGGGTGCCATTAATGTTAAGGGGGGCCACCTCGCCTTTTTTTTTTTTTTTTTTTTTTTTTTTTTTTTTTTTTTTTTTATCTTGCTCTCCCTCTCTCTTTGGCTTGTGTCCATTCGGCCCCATCCAGCCTACTGTTTTAAGACTTTTATCCCCATCCACGTGTCAATATTTTCCTTGGGAGTGGTAGCGAGCCAGCATATAGATATTTTTGTTTTGCCAGTAAAGTAAATTTGTACATTTTTCGATAGAAGAATGTCTCCGGCGAAGCCGGATTTCTCCATACAATGCTGGCTCGCTATCGCTCGCCAGGAAGAAATCGACACCTGCATGGGGATAAACGTCTTAAAACCGTTGGCTGAATGGGGCCAAACGGATACAAGTCTCACCACCACACCCCCAATGAAAGAGAGAAAAGGAGAGAAAGATAAAAAAAAAAAACGGTGACCCCCCTTAAGACGTCAGGGGAGAGAGGGAGGTTTAGCGGAGAGGCAACGGAGACTATAAAGAAGGAAACGGTTTATTGTAAGAGTAATATGGATAATTCAACGATGACATTTCTTCATATCGGTGGATTCAATAGCGCTTACATTCTATTGTATTCTAATCTATTTACTCAGGCCCAATCCTCACTTTTCCTATGTTTTTTTTTTTTTTTTTTTGGGGGGGGGAGGTTTGGCCGACTGAAGACAGAGCCAGAATAGGGACAACACAACAAAAAACAATGAACACACACACAAAATACAAATTCACACACATCTAGGTCATGTTCTAATACAAATAGAAGAGGAGCAAAGGAGAATGAAGAATTAAGGATGACAGAAGAAGAAAATTAAGAAAAGGGGAGAGACTAAGAAAAATGCCACAGGGGAAAAGATGTGTGTGAATTTGTGTTTTGTCTGTGTTTGTTCGTTCGTTGTTTTATGTTGTGTTTTGTGTTTTCCCTGTTCTTGCTCTTGTCTTGAGGCGGCCACCCCCAAGACAAAATAATAATAATAATGAAACCGAATTAAATCGAAAATAAAAAAAAAAATCGGAAAAATGGGGATTGGGCCTGAGCATATAGATAGATAGATAGAAAAGCAACCGAGACAAAGAAAGGGTGAGGGTTGAGGAAAGATAGGGAAGAAACAACGAAGAAATGGAAAGAGGCGAAGAGAACAACTGTGAATGGATTTAGAAGATAAAAAATAAAATAAAAAAGGACATTTGATGATATAAGCAGATATAGGAGAAGCGACCGAGAATAAAGAATTAAGGATGTTGGAAGATGAGAAAAGGGAGTGAGGACAAAGATAGGTGGACGATGGAAGAAAAATATAAGGACCGAGCAACAGAGAACAAGATAGAGAAGAAGACTGGAAAGGTTATGATAGAAGGAGGTAATAATGAGAAACTGGAAACATGGTCACAATATGCGGAACAATGAAGACACAACATATGCGAAATATAATTGGAATGGGAGAATTTGAAAGAACAATGACGCATGAATAAAATATGAGAAACAACCAAGAACGGTCAACTGGAACCAACACCACACGACATACGCTTCACAAGAATATATATATATATATAAAGCAGCAGAAATAAAGAAAGGGAATAATAGAAGAGAGGAAAGACAAGAGAAAACAACCGATAATGAGAGAGTGGAACTACCGCAACACGATATAAGCGTCACAATAAAGCCCAAAGGTGTCCAGGTCCATGTACTACTTATGCAGGATGTTATCAGAGGACCCGTAAAAGAGGAACCCGTTGAGCCCACGGAGACACACACACTGTGTACATATACCGTATATACACATACATACAAGTTTAAAGACCGTTTTGTCCACAGGGAATAATATGGTTACAGTCTCACCTCTTAAATGACGGCTTTCCAGGCGGCCCTGTCAAGGGCTGCCATTCTTGTCAAGTTCTTTATTTTGAGATCGGACTGTAGTACCTGATCCCATGTCATTCTAGGTCTACCCCTACGTGCAGCTCCCCTCACGTTCACAGTCCGGCATTTCCTCACCCAATTCTGATCATCAATTCTCTCCACATGTCCAAACCAACCAAAGTCGGCTCTTGCGCATCACTTCACCGACACTCCTAATGCCCAGATGCCTTCTTAATTCCTCGCTCGATACCCCGTCCCTGAGATTAACCCCACATATCCATCTCACCATTCTTTTCTCATTCTGTTCTATTCTGTCGATATCCTCCGCTTTAACCGGCCACGTCTCCGAGGCATAGGTCATCGCACTCCTAACACATGAGGTATACACCTTCCCTTTAAGGTGTGGTGGGAGCCCTCTCATAGTTAGGAGTGGCAGCAGCTCTCTAAACTTTCCCCAGCCACTTCTAACTCTAAGGAGTACAAAGGAGTCTAGCAATGGAGCCAGCTTCAGCGCTACCTCCGGCACAAACCGTATCGCCCAAGTAGCAGAACTTATTCACACATTCCAGCATTACACTGTCGAAATCAACACTAACAGGCGGGTCATTTAACACAAGATCTCCCTTGCACACTGCACATTCAAAATCTATGAATCTTGTCAAAGGTCCTCTAGCTCCACTACATCTCTTGTGTACCCAGTCACTACAGACTCCCAATTATTGTATTGGGATCATAGAACAAGATGGAGCAAAAAGGAAACAAAAATGAATAGAAATGAATATAAAAGAGAAGAGCAAACTGAAAGGAAAACTAAAATAAAAAGAATGAAATCATAACATATCCAATACGACTTGAAGTACAGAGACCACAGGCACCACACACTATAGGTAGCGCCAACGAACTTGACAATAATCTTGATCCGTGACCTCTCTGTAACTCAAAATGGCCTAGAGAAAACTGGCTATAAATATCCACACCTAATTTCCTGGTGGACTCTTTCCAAATGATAGAAACGTCAGCCCGATTGCTTTCATTCATTTCGAGTTATAAGAAGTTAAGGGGTCAAGATAATTGTCAAGTTCGTTGGCCCTACCTATAGTTCCCTATTGTTGTTGCAGCACCAGAAAAGAGGAGAAAAAAAAGAGAAGAGTAGAAGAGAAGGAAACATTAGAGAATAGAAGAGAAAGGAACCAAGTTAAACAGAGCAGATAGAAGGGAACAGAGAAAAGATGAGATATTAACCCCTCAACTCCAGGTGACACAATACGGTATCAATAAGGATAATGGGCAGCAACCTGGGTGACGCCATATGGTCTTAACATGTTTCGTGCCAAGCAATCAAATTTTCCATGGCACAATCATGGCCCTATCGGCCTAGTGATGAACTAAGCTCCATGCCCAACTCCTCCTGCACTCCTCCGAAGCCTCTCTCTACTTCCCTCCACCATCTCCCCCACCCACCTCCTCCTCTTTTCCCCCCTCTCTCTCACTGATTGTGAGAGGAGACAGTGAGCATGTGACTCAGAGAGAGGGTGTGAGGTCTTTGTCTGAGCCACGTGATCGACACACTCACGCACACTCACATGCACACACACACACACACACACACACACACACACACACACACACACACACACACACACACACACACACACACACACACACACACACACACACACACACACACACACAAGTATTGATTATTGGTCGATGTTTAGTCTCACACATGTACACATACACGCTCAAGGAATATATTTCTTGCTTGAGGCTCTGGCACAGATAAACACAGCAACGTAGGACCATGGGGTTTTCACCCTTCGCAAGCTGAATGAAGGTATATGATCATGATATTTGGTATTTATTGTATGTTTGGTATGTAAGAAGCCAAGATGTCTGCGCGCCCATATCCCCGGGTTTGCGGGAATATTTAAGGCCGGGCTCTGGGAGTTACGGCACCATATAATCATAACCTACCTCATGTAGCTGAATGTAGACACCACAGGCATTGTAGACTGGTTCGTTATTGTTGTTGGTGATCGTGCAGTTGGAGCAGGTCATTTTATCACCACAGAGAAGAGGAGAATAAGAAAAAGGTAGATATGAGGAGATAAAAAAAAGATATGAAAAAAATAAATAAAAGGAAGGAATAAGGTAAATAAAACGTACCCCATGGAGCTTGAAGTAGAGTCCACAAGCATTACAGACTGGCTCCCCGTTGTTGTTGCGGCGCCAGAGGGTGGTGTTGGTAGTCTGGCAGTTGGAACAGGTCATGCCCGAACGACGTTGAGGCTGGGGGGTCGTTGAAGGGGCCGCATACTGATGAAAGAGAGAAGGAAAGGCCCGAACAAAGATTAAGATACCGTGCAATTGGATGGTGGAGAGAGGAACAAGGTTATTACAAAAACAAACAACCTAATCCATGTCACTGTCTACGACCACTATTATCTTCTTTTTTTCATTCTGTACTATACCTTGTTCATTACCCTCCTCTGAAAATGATCTTCATAAACTTAATCTCCTTTATTTCAAACTATGAACAAGAGCAGAATGCAAATAGCGCTCTACACATTAGGTTTCACCCATTTTTTTCTTCTCCTCTAATCCCCATATAATATAAAAAAGGCATAATATGTACAATCTAAGTCAAACCACTGGTCACTATTACCAGACTATTCTGGTCCACTTCCTGCTCCTTGTTTCTATCCAACCCTGTATCTCTGGTATTCTAGCAGATGATCTCAAATTCCCATCAGGAGAATGTGAGCAAAGACTTTTAACACACTGAACAGTGCAGTTGGTAGTTGTTGCAGTCATCTGGATCCCACTTTCCCTTTTCATCTAGGAATGATGAAGCCCTTTTTCCAGTCATGATTGCATGCAACCAATGGGTCATGACCACACCTCCAGCTTTCAGTAATTCTTTAGTAATGCTACATTCAACAGCCTTCCTTGTTTCTTCAAAGGAGGGCATAAGTCTGCACCAATTGGTGTGTCAGCAAAGTTGGTCAGCTATATACTGGTTGAAGCTGTCTACCAAGGGGATCAGACATGTACAAATGACCAAAAGGCAACAGAAATTGAATATGCAAATTATATTCAGATTCAAAGGAAAATAACCCCATTGTTTTGAAAGTTTAGAAATATGAAGAAAACACGGCATACTAACCGCACTGACGCCCACAGGACTGACAGGCCGGCGGTGGCTGCGGACATGGGGCCGGTTGATGCCGTTGGCTCGACTGTAGAGACCGCAGGCATTGCAGAGGTAGTGGCCGCCAGAGTCCCGTCGCCAGAGAGGAGTGGTTATGGCGCCACAATTCACACATTCCCGACTTTCTTGACTGTCCGGATCGCCTGGAAGAATGAGAATAGGATTTAGTAGTATAGTTAGCAATATAAAGGATAGATTTAGCATTACTGATGGCAAGATAAAGGATGTCATTAGGAGGGAGTCCCTTTGTCAGAGAGGTGTGGTGATGGCGCTGCAGTTGAACACATTTCCGTCTCTCAATGACTGTCTGAATCACCTAGAGTAAGTTCAATAGTATAGTTGACGATATAACAACAATTGTAGAAGTGTTGTTGGGTATATATATGAAAGAAATGCACTGTGACCCCTACATCTCCCCCCCCCCCCCCCCTTCATAGGCTCCACAGAAGTAAGGGTGGTGCAATTGTCCTTCACCCGATCGCCCATTGACCCAAGCTCTGCACCTTCACCAGGAAACACCCAATGTGATGAGAACATCATTTGCGACCTACCCGATACAAGCACCTGCAATGCCCATCTGGAGTAACCGACACCATTGAAGTGATTGCGTTATCCACTTCCTGGAATAGCCATAAAGTTTACAAACCAGCTAGCCATTGAGCATATGAGATGACCGAAAGAGCATTGTAGAAGATGCCACATAAACCTAAGATTAATGATTGCCCGAGATCAGATAAGGGAGAATAGTCCATCGATGATTGGCAGAGGCGAACCCCCTAGCAGGCGACTGCAAAATGTTCAAGGAGGAACCACAAATGCTGAAGATCGGTCATTACCTCGCCATGTCCAGTTCCAGCAGCAGCCCTCTCTCTCTCCTCCACCCACACCCTAGCTCCAGGCACCAGATTCACCCCAAGACCCCGAGCTAAGTACAGCATCCCCAAGTAATCAGTTGCTCCTGTATCACAAGCCTAAGGCAGAATGAGGAGTACCTAAAGAGTTCGAAGTATTTGTTCCTGCCTATGTACCCAATCTGGAATTAGAGGAGTAATTAGAAGAGCTGATATGATTGGTTAACCCTTACAAACATTCCTGCTTAGATGACCTATAGGAGGAGTGGACAGAAACCCTGAAAACGACTTTACACAATTGGAGAGAGGGAGAGATGAAGGATGGCGAGAGCATCAATTAGATAGTGCAAATAACAAAACGTTAAAGAGGTTCAGTTCCTGAAGAAGTACAACCCAGAGTTGCGTGCCATTGTCCCAAAGGACCCCTGTGTCTGAGTAGGCTAATCAAGATATTCGTGCCGTTATGCCCTCTCTCAATATACAATATATCAGTATCAAGATATAAGAACTTGTGATACCGGTAACCCTTTTTGTTCCCGTAAGAATCATAAAAAATGATTTATTAAACATGTGATAATTGAATTACCATTAACTCCTTCCTGTTAGCTCGACATGAGGTTCAGCTACATTCACATTCGTTTTGAATATCAGTCACCCTAGCAGCACCTATACCCCTTTAGTATAATGCTATAAATATATTCTCCGTCTAACCTCTAGGAATATTCTAATATCCAATTGTATATTATATTTCTAAAAAATCTGTATCAGCAAATTAACCCGAAGCCAAGTCAACAGGTGCACACCCCATGATCACAGTGCTTTTAGTCACCTCTTATAATATGTGTATGTTCGTAAGTGTCCTTCGTCAAAGGAAAGAGAGCGAGTGAGCCAGATATAGGAATGACTACTTATGGTGGGTTCACACATTCACGTATATTGCTCCCGTCAGCTCCCGTCTGTTGTAAACGAAGGTATATTGGTAGTTGGCAACCGATTACGTAAAACGTAATGGCATAATACGCAAAACTTTAATGAAATTACGGCCAGTCGGGGGGGTACTCTCGCATGGCGCGAGTAGAAACGAGTAGCCCACGTGGGTCGGGAATGTTGTGGGTGCGGCCAAGGCCGCGCGGTTGCTGATTCGAGTCGAATCAGGAACGTGGCTCGCCCTCACGTATGTCAAAAGACGGGGAAACTTACGACCGACCAGGCCACCACAATCGTCTGACCAGAGCATCCTCGTCAGACGTAGCAGCGACCACGTGAGACGAGAGCTGCTCTCGTCAAATCGTAGAAAGTTCCAGTCGAACGTGGAAGTATACGTTAGTTAGGCCGCATCTGGCAGAACCGCCGCACTGCGGGTTGGCGGGAAGACGCGGCATCGTTGTACGAGGGGACAACGGGACCAGCGAGGGACCCTCCAGTCACACCTCACCACACCGGAGCAGCAACCAACAAGCCAACCCTGCCACCCTCTGCACCCTGCCGAAAACAAATCGTAGCAGCGAAACGACTGCACCTATGGCTTTCATATTTTTACCACACCCTTTAGGCTACCCACCACAAAAATCCCAAATCCCTCCTCCCACCCACTCGCTGACTGTCGGTCCCGTCAGAAGGAAAAAAAAAAGGAAAATCTGTGGCGGCGAAACGACTGCACCAATCGGTTCCATATTTGTGTGACAAGTCTCTTACCCTTCTGCCTTCCCCCACCACACCCCCAACCTCCTCCCACCACCCACTTCTAGCGTATCCGTACGAAGAAAAGGAAAAAAAAGGAAAATCTGTGGCGGCGAAACGACTGCACCAATCGGTTCCATATTTGTGTGACAAGTCTCTTACCCTTCTGCCTTCCCCCCACCACACCCCCAACCTCCTCCCACCACCCACTTCTAGCGTATCCGTACGAAGAAAAGGAAAAAAAAGGAAAATCCGTGGTGGCGAAACTACCTCACCAATCGGCTTCATATGTGTAACACAAGTCTATTACCCTTCTACCTTCCCCCAACCAACCCCAAAACCACCCTCCCACCCATACATTCCGATACCATAAAAAGTCTCTGTAGTCTATAGTGTCTTTTCAGCTACTTTCGGGACCATCGGGGACCTGATTTCTGGCGAGGGGAGTGTTTTTTTTACCATTTCTCTCTCAACTTAATAGATTTAGCAAAAAAAAAAAAAAAAAAATATGGCACTGGCAGAAGCACACCGTCAAAATTGGCTGGCACTCAGCGGGTTACTCCTCCAGGATGAATTCCTCGATGTTACTCCTCCAGGATGAATTCCTCGATGTTGTTCATGGTGCCGATGAAGGACTGGGAATGGGAATGGTGTGGCCATTCCTGCCCTTTTGTAGTTCCCAGATTCCAACCCAGACCTACGTGGTTGACAAAGACTGTCTTTGTCTGTGTTTGGTCAGACGGGGTGTGCCTACGATTGGCCAGAACCGGTCCAGGTACGACCTAACAAATCCCAAGACATGCGGCCTAATCTACGCCGGTCTTGAGGGGGCGTGGCATGGGCGTGGCCTGTGTTCCCGCAAATCGTGCAGCCCATGAGGTCGAACGGGGCTATGCTTACGCACGTCGCAAACACGTACGTAGTTCAATACGACTCCATTACGTCTGACGTAACACTGGCCCCGTTACGCTACGTCTGTCGGTAAGTGCAATAGACGTGGAAGAACGGGCGTTCAACGGCAGAAACTACTCGCGTCTTTACATAAATTGGCGATACGCCGGACGGGAGCAATATACGTGAATGTGTGAACCCACCATTAGTCCTCATTCAGTTGTGTCAAGGTCTACCCATATATGTATGTACACGTGGCCACAGTGGTACAGTAGTTTAACCCTCTCAGTTCTGAGTAAGTTTTTTAAAGTTTCCATGGACACGTGACACACGGTCTGGGGCTGCTAACGTTTTTTCATTGTTCCTGTTCACCCAGCTATGAATTTTTGCCAGATACCTCCACATATGGACTGGTAGACCATATATATCGAGTCCTAAATGGATGCCATGGCGTCTTTCGTGTGGTTTTACCGAATTTCGTGCAGGGCTTAAGAATGCCATGGTGTCCATACGTGCGCCAGGGCAAAAGTAGCTCAGGACGCCATGGCGTCCATACGTTTGCGACAGGGTTAATCCTTGATACCCGTATATATTAAGTCTCGTAAGGCCACCATTCTGAGTATAGGTCAAGTAACACAGTAGTACAAGAGTGAGGGAGACTGTATCTAGTTTATTGTATATTCCATAATCGTGAGTTAGTTTAGAAATGAGATTGTGACTCCGAACTATTAATTGGATTGCATAGTGCACGTGCACCCATATGTGAGTTTGGATTATAGTCGAGTCTCAAACACAAGTGTATCTTAGTTTCTCAATCCTGGTCCCATACCAATTCTGTGCCACACCCCATATAGGGTTGAAGGACAGTCATTGGTTAATGTTTACAGAGGTAAGCATGAAATAACCAATGGATTTGATAGGGGGTGGGGCTAGCATTATAATGATTCAGCTTGTAAAGAAAATGAAATATAGGATGAAGTACTCTGGTGCAAATTGCTTAGTGGGCTAGGTCAAAGTTTAGGTCAAGTGGTTAAAAGGGATTTAATCATGACAAGGACCAGAATGAAAGTTCTTAAGGGGGGTTACCTGCTTTTTTTTTCTCTCTCTGGGTTGTATCCATTTAGCCTACTGTTTAAAGACGTTTTATAGCTGGCGAGCGATAGCCAGCCGCCATATTTAGCTGGCTAAATTTGTAAATTTTTCGATAGAAACATTTCTCCGGCGAAGCCAGATTTCTCCTTAAAATGCTGGCTCGCTATCGCTCTCCAGGAAAAATTCGACACCTGGATGGGGATAGATGTCTTAAGGCAGTAGGCTGAATGGGGCCGAATGGATACAACCAAGAAAGATAAAAAAGCAGGTCACCCCCCTTAATGGTGAGGCCCTAGGTAAGGGTTACTCAACTAGAATGCCATGTTATACGGCATCATTTCAAAATATGTCTAACATGTCATTCTAGAAAGACGTGTTACACGGCCCCATCTCAAAATATGTCTAACATGTCATTCTAGAAAGACATGTTACACGCCCCCATCTCAAAATATTTCTAACATGTCATTCTAGAAAGACGTGTTACACGCCCCCATCTCAAAATATGTCTAACATGTCATTCTAGAAAGACATGTTACACACCCCCATCTCAAAATATTTCTAACATGTCATTCTAGAAAGACGTGTTACACGCCCCCATCTCAAAATATGTCTAACATGTCATTCTAGAAAGACATGTTACACGCCCCCATCTCAAAATATTTCTAACATGTTATTCTAGTCGAGTAGACTATATAGGAGTGTCATTCTAGTCGCCACAGTTCACACATTCCTGGGTAACCTGACAGTCTGGATCGCCTGGAAGAATGAGGATATGGTTGAGTACTGCAGGTAGCGAAATAAGGGTACGTTTAGTAGTATAGCTAGAGTCCATAACTCACAAACAACTTGAGTAATCGAACTAATATTTCTACCATTTAGGAAGGGTCAACCAAGGAATATGTGTGAAAATTTACAGCCCATATACTCTATCCCTTTTTGAGTTATGGAGATTAGGGTTCATGTTTTTTTGCCTACCTATAATGCATGGATATAGTAAGATAAAGGATATGCTTTGTTGTTCAGTTGGTATAGTAAGTGCTGGAACTTTCATTATTTTTTTTATTTTTTTTATCTTTCTCTCCTTTTCTCTCTTTCTCTGGCTTGTATCCATTCGGCCCCATTCAGCCAACTGTTTTAAGACGTTTATCCCCATCCAGGTGTTGATTTCTTCCTGGCTAGCGATAGCGAGTCAGCATTGTATGGAGAAATCCGGCTTCGCCGGAGACATTTTTCTATCGAAAAATGTACAAATTTAGCTTGCTGTCAAAAACAAATACATATATGCTGGCTCGCTACCGCTACACCTGGATGGGGGTAAAAGTATTAAAACAGTAGGCTGAATGGGGCCGAATGGATACAAGCCAAAGAGAGAGAGGGAGAGAAAGAGAAAAACAGCGAGGTGGGTCCCCTTAACACACTTCTATGCTGGCTTTTTGGGTTTCTGTATCTCAGTTATCAAAATACAGATCAGGCTTAGAAGTAAACTAGGTAAAATAAAAGATAAGTTTAGTAGTACAGACGACAAGATAATGGATTTTTTTTTTTTTTTTTTTTTTTTTTTTTTTTTTTTTTTTTTTAACCAACCAACTTCACTTCTAAACTTACTTAATGAAATCAATAAATATATGTGGCACTCCAAGGGCTCGAACCTAGGACACTCACACTGAAATTCCGCGCACTTATGCATTACGCTATCAAGACATTTTTATTAGGAACTTGAGATAAGTTCCTTTTGATTAAATTGATCTTAATTGCAATAAGGATTTCGGTATAAATAATTGACGCTAAATACCATGTAAATACGAAAGAGATTAATAGAATATACATGCTCACCCAGCCATGCATAGAGAGAGTGAGTGTGTGTTTGAGAGAGAGAGAGAGTGAGTGAGATATAGAGTGTGTGTGTGTGTGTGTGTCAACAAGGACGAAGTAAGATGTCTTGTATGTTGTGAGTCTCGATGTCAAGTAACTCTTCTGCCTAATTGATGATTGGGAGGCCACGGGATACCATTACGAGCGCTAGCAATAAAGCAGTGATAGTGGGGCAATATGAGAGAGTCACAAGGAGTTACGAGGAATGTTACCATCAGACCTTGCAATTGACCACTTGCGAGTTTCAGGCTATAAGGAAGTTGGTGCCGTAAACATCGGTATTAAGCAGAAATGCAATACTAAAGTAGATGTCTAATGGATAAAACGTATGTTGAATTTATTTGTATGTATTTTTAAATGTACTGCAACCGAATTTTCGCTGGTAATTCTGCTAAATATCCATGTAAAAAAACTCCAGCTTCCTTATAGCCTGAAACTCGCAAGTGGTCAATTCACTCCAAGGAGATACGCTCGGGGAAATATAACACAAAACATGTATAGTATAGAGCACTCTTCAAAGTGTGCACAATACAACACAACACATGTATAGTATAGAGCACTCTTCAAAGTGTGCACAATATAACACAACACATGTATAGTATAGAGCACTCTTCAAAGTGTGCACAATACAACACAACACATGTATAGTATAGAGCACTCTTCAAAGTGTGCACAATACAACACAAAACATGTATAGTATAGAGCACTCTTAAAAGTGTGCACAATATAACAAAACATGTATAGTATAGAGCACTTCAAAGTGTGCACAATACAACCCAAAACATGTATAGTATAGAGCACTCTTCAAAGTGTGCACAATACAACACAAAACATGTATAGTATAGAGCACTCTTCAAAGTGTGCACAATACAACACAAAACATGTATAGTATAGAGCACTCTTCAAAGTGTGCACAATATAACACAACACATGTATAGTATAGAGCACTCTTCAAAGTGTGCACAATACAACACAACACATGTATAGTATAGAGCACTCTTCAAAGTGTGCACAATATAACACAACACATGTATAGTATAGAGCACTCTTCAAAGTGTGCACAATATAACACAACACATGTATAGTATAGAGCACTCTTCAAAGTGTGCACAATATAACAACACATGTATAGTATAGAGCACTCTTCAAAGTGTGCACAATACATTTGACTCATTTTAAGCTAATCTATCAAAAACACTACTAATAGTTATGAAACCAATTGAATCAACATCGAACCCAAACAAGATTTGTTTTTAAGTTATTAAAGTTTATTGCCCTTATAATACCTACACACTATAGTCTATTCGCTGTAAGTAGCCGAAAAATCATAACTTTAACCTCTGTAACTACAAAACGACTAGAGTACGGTAATTGAGCTAATATTTCTACCATTTGGGGAGAGTCAGTCAGGGAATAGATGTAGAAATTTACAGCCAATTTGCTCTAGCCCTTTTTGAGTTACAGAGGATAGAGGTCATAATGTTTCGCCTACTTACAGCGAATAGACTAGTTACTGTATATAACAATAGTATACACAATAATAATATGGTCTAGTCTGCTGATCCATAAGCTTTTTAAGCAGACATTAACCCTCTCCGACATATGACGCGTTAGAGATATTTTAAAGCCTTTGTTACCATCAGGGGTATTTAGAAACCTTTCGTTTATATACTTCAACCTCTGCAGTTGTCTTTGAGTTAGCTGTGGGCAGAAAACTAATTTTGGAGAGGTAATTATAAGAGTGAGAGAACTCTATTTCTTATTGCTAATCTGGCAACCTCTGCGTCATAAATGCATGAAAAGGTTAATGTATTTAGCATACTTTTATGCAAATACACACATTATAATATATATATACTGTATATCGAACGCAGACGAGACAATACAATGTGTTATTATAGCCCAGAAGTTTCAGAACTTTGCTTTAAATGCTCAAAGATTCGAATTTATGTTACCTTTTTTTTTATGCTCACGACTCTACAGTACAAGTAGATATATTTGTACCTAATTGTGTTTGTCTATGATTATTAATAGTAAGTAGTAAGGCATTGGACACCTGAATATGTTTTGGAGGCGTAAACCCGAAAATACCCGAGTAAAGCAAACAAGAAAATAAAATGTCTCTTTTTCTAGAACCCCTTCTCCCTCATGTTTAACATATTAGTTTTGAGATTCTAGGACGTTCTTTCCGTTAGTTTGGCGTTTTTGAGACCTTTTGCTTCATTATTTTGTCAATATTAGGACCTTTCGTGCCATTTAGGTGTCGATTGTTTCCTGGCCAGCGATAGCGAACCTTTAATATATGAAGGAACCCGCCTTCAGCCGGAAATTTTTCTACCGAAAAATTTACAAATTTATCATGAAAGGTGGCCTACGGGATTTTTGTTAAGCTTGATGGGGGTCTAGCGAGGAAACTAAAAAATAAATGAATAGGTAGATAATTATATAAACCACAAAATATGCACTACCCCCTTAAACTCTTCATCACATACACATGCAAGCGTGGATAGTTGCTCTGATCAACACACATTAACATTCATCAGTAACAACTAAAAACACAATATTATCTTGTGTTGTATTCTCTTTTTCTCCTTTTAATTCATCTTCATTGTCATCAAAATGATCTACAAATTCAAGATACTCAAAGTAATTATCATGAATTTATCAACAGCAAATTTACGTCTAAATCATCATAAAGATAATGAACTACATCATCAAAGCCCTCCTAAGCATAATCAACTAAATATATATAATATTAACCCGTTCAGTACCAGGGACGTCCTTTTCATCATATTCTGGCAACTATTAGACGATATTATTCAGCTTAGGAAGGACCTCTACCAATAATAAGGACTGGTGATGGGCTGGTCTATCAGAGTGAGAACTGAGCGATCTCTGCCATACCCATAGCTTACTCTGACTGTTCCTTTTACTTATATATTTTCTAGATCTCAAGTGACGGCGTCTCTTCCGTGGATTGACCTCCCAATTTACCAAGATTGGAAGCCAAAGCGTCACATTTTTCCCTTGCCCCTCAACTTTCTCTTCATAATTGCTGAGGGGCACAGGGCCTTGGGTGGGGCTTTGGTTTCCCGGGCGTTTCCGCACCCTCCTCAGCTCCCCGCCATGGAGTGGCTTTGGTCACCCAGGCTTTATTGTGGTAGGCAGGGAGGGTTCTGTGGGGGCGCTCGGTTATGGTTTTGCTCGGGGCCTTGGGGCTGTTCGGCCAGGCAGCTTGGGGAACAACAACAACAACAACAACAACAACATAATAAGGATTCAAACTATCTCAACCAACCCTTTTGACTACCACAGCTCCTTCTTAAGCTGCACCAAATCGTCTAAATATAGCTAGAATAAAATATAACCCACGTCGCTGGTACTCAAAGGGTTACTTAATGAACAAAGCACTCCAGCACTCAGCCTACAAGGAGGGGATGTGCCAGACATGAACACACACTCAATACCCTCACACCCCTTGGTCTTAAGGGGGGGGGGGGGGGGTATTTGTTTGATCAATTATGTATTTTATTATAATTGTATTAGTTTCCTCCCTAGACCTCCATCAAGC
This sequence comes from Paralithodes platypus, assembly GCA_032716605.1. NCBI lineage: Eukaryota > Metazoa > Arthropoda > Malacostraca > Decapoda > Lithodidae > Paralithodes > Paralithodes platypus. Next base: position 28,448,479 of record CM064527.1, read on the forward strand.
TTTAACAAAAAAAAAAAACACCCCTCAAGACCCTCCTTCAAGATAAATTTGTAAAATAAATCGATTGAGAAATGTCCTGGCCGAAGGCCGGTTCTCCTTAAAAAACAGGCTCGCTATCGCTCGCCAGGAAAACATACACCTAAATGACACGAAAAGTCTTAATATTGACAACGAAATGGGGCAAAACGTCTTAAAGCGTCCAAACTAATGAGCATAATGTCGTAACATCTGAAAACCAACGGGGCTTAACATGAGGAAGAAAGAGGACCATATATATATATATATATATATATATATACAGTATATATATATATATATATATATATAATGTGTGTGTGTGTGTGTCTGTAATTAATCATTGCAAATCACTTACCAAAGTTTGCCAAACTTATGTAATTAAACATTATAAATCGTTCAATTATACTGTTCTTATCTTAATTCCCCAATAAGATAAGGACCTACTGCATTATCTAAAATAATTAATCCAGTATAGTAATTAATACGCCTGAAATAATAGCCATATACTTAGCATTCAAGGTATATTGGCAGTAATAAACCCTTCTAATATAAGGATAGATAAGGAAGTCACTATCACTATACCCAATTATCTTTATACCTTAATAGTTTTGCACCCTTCATTTTTTACCGTTTGCTCAGTTATCACTCCCACAGCATCTATTCAAAACTCCCACTGTTTCTTCCCACAGCCTCTACTCACCGCTTTTTTCAAACTACTCCCACAACATCTACTCACATCTTTCTCAAACCACCCCCACAGCATCTACTCAAAACTCCCACAGTCTCTTCCCATAGCCTTTACTCACAGCTCTCGGAAACCACCCCATAGCATCTACTCAAAACTCCCACAGTCTCTTCCCACAGCTCTCTCAAACCACTCCCACAACATCTACTCAAAACTCCCACAGCCTCTTCCCACAGCTCTCTCAAACAACTCCCACAACATATACTCAAAACTCCCACAGTATCTACCCACAGCTCTCTCACACCACTTCCACAACATCTACTAAAAAAAAACACAGTATCTACTCAAAACTCCCACAATCTCTTCCCACATCCTCTACTCACAGCTCTAACAAACCACTCTCACAGCATATACGCAAAAATCCAACAGCATCTATTCAAAACTCCCAGTCTCTTCCCACAGCCTCTACTCACAGCTCTAACAAACCACTACCACAGCATACAGTATATTCCAAACTCCCACAGCTCTCCCCATCCACTCCCACAGCATCTACTCAAAACTCCCGCAGCTCTAACAAACCACTCCCACAGCATCTTTTCCAAACTCCCACAGCTCTAACAAACCACTCCCACAGCATCTACTCAGAACTCCCACAGCATCTACTCAAACCACTCCCACAGCATCTACTCAAAACTCCCGCAGCTCTAACAAACCACTCCCACAGCATCTTTTCCAAACTCCCACAGCTCTAACAAACCACTCCCACAGCATCTACTCCCAACTCCCACTGCCTCTACTCACATCTTTCTCAGGCTGGTCTCTCTCTCTCTCTCTCGGGTGCGTCCCCAGGGAAGGGCTGGTGAGAGGAACCAGACCGGGTGCCGCTAAATGCATATTAATAAACGTCAGCCCGGCTCTCACCCCGACACAAAGACTGCTCACTTCCTTCTTATCGAACACTCTCCCTTAACTCACACACACACACACACACTCTCTTTCTCTCTCTCTCTCACTCACTCACTCGCTCTCATTCACTCTTTTTTGTCTTTCTCTCTCTCTCTCTCTTTCTCTCACTCTCACACACACACACACACACACACACACACACACACACACCGGTTTTAACACCATTTATTTTTTCCGTCCGAATTTCTTAACCTTATCAGTATAATTATATTTTTCCTAAACCATGATTCTGAAATTCATAACTTTAACTATCAACAGCATCCCTTACTAAAGATACTGCTTCACTTTTATGTTAATCACCTTAGTTCTTTGTACAGTATATTTTCAATGTTTTTGTTTTAAGAGTTGTTTTTTATATACGTGTATATGATTATTATGGCCTGCACCCTTATTAACATTTATTAATCTTATTCTATATTATATTTAGCTTCTTTTATATTACCGTACTGTTACACATTATGTTTTCTTGAGATTTGCATTTAGTATTATTTCTTACAATTCTTTTACTAGAACCAGTATTATTTCAATGTATCTTTTTATTACTGTTGCACACTACTATATTTTATTACTGTTGCACACTACTATATTTTATTACTGTTGCACACTACTATATTTTATTACTGTTGCACACTACTATATTTTATTACTGTTGCACACTACTATATTTTATTACTGTTGCACACTACTATATTTTATTACTGTTGCACACTACTATATTTTATTACTGTTGCACACTACTATATTGTATTACTGTTGCACACTACTATATTGTATTACTGTTGCACACTACTATATTTTATTACTGTTGCACACTACTATATTTTATTACTGTTGCACACTACTATATTTTATTACTGTTGCACACTACTATATTTTATTACTGTTGCACACTACTATATTTTTAAAGACTTACTTTTCATATAATTTCTTGCTTTTCATTTCCAACAACCAGTATATTTTTAATTTACTTCTTTTAACTATATTTAGTATATGTGTATGATTATTATACCCTTCAATGTTAGTGACTTTTATCAATTTCAATTTTACTATATTTTTAAGACTTACTTTTTTATGTTTTACTTAAATTGTTTTACAATAACTTTTTCGCAGCTTTTATGGTACAGCTACAACTTGTTTAGGATTGACTTTACTGCACTACTCTATTATAAGATTTTCAGTAATGTAACCTACTTCCGACCTACTAACCGACATCCATCAACATACCCATATTCCTCACCAAGCCCTCTATAACCCATCATCTCCAGACATCACCTTTTGCTCCCCAGAACTCGCCCCCACAACATCCTGGAGGGTGGTCAGAACCTTAGGCTCTGACCACCTCCCGATCATTATCACCACCAAAACCAGACTCACCCCAGCTAGCCACAAACACACATACACCAATTATAAAAGAGCTAACTGGGAAGCATTCACAAATGAGACAGAACAACACTTCACAACTCTAAACAGTACACCCATCACTAACATCAACAATGCTGTACACATACTCAATAAAACTATCCAAAACGCTGACAAGAAACACATTCCAAGAGGTAACAGAAAAAGACACAACCCCAACTTCACACCAGAAATTCAAAACCTCATCAGACAACGTGACATACTGAAACACTCCCCAGCACCCCACACACAAGACATCACACAACAAATTCAAGCACTCAACACCCAAACTAACAACAAAATACAAGAACAACAAAAACTAAATTGGAATAACTTCCTACAAACACTTGATCACAAAACAAACCCCAAAACTATACAAAACACTAAACAGCATCACACTTTCCAACAGCAACACAACACAATCACATGCTGCAATCACAACAACAGACTCTACTCCTTCATGTAAACAACAAGCAAACACTCTCATCAATCACTTTTCACATGTCAGCCACCTAAAACCTCACAAAGACGACCGACGTGTCATCCGACGTAAGAGACAATTCCCCACAGACCCTGACTATACACCCTTCACCAATCACCAGACAAAGCATATCATCAACAATCTCAAGCACTCACCCGCCTGTGGCCTAGACAACATAAGCAACATACACCTCAGACACCTGGGACCACAAGGCATACAAGCACTCACTAACATATCAAACTACAGCTATTCACACAACACAATACCAGACATTTGGAAGCATGGTATCATCATCACTTTCCCCAAACCCAACAAAGACCCCACGCTACCCTCCTCGCACCGCCCCATCACACTCCTTTGCTCCCCCTCCAAAGTCATGGAACGCCTAGTATTACAACTAATTACACCTGACCTACCCCTAGCTCCAACACAACATGGCTTTAGGCCACTGCACTCCACAAACACTCTTCTCACAGACCTTACACAAAGAGCTTTCGACGGCATCAATTCAGCTAGACCACCACACAGATCACTATTAGCCACACTCGACATTAGTAAAGCCTTCGATGCCATCCCCCGCCACAACCTAACAAACAAAATCTACAACACAAACATGCACAACAACACAAAACGGTGGCTGGCCAACTTCCTAGCAGGCAGATGTGCACACGTATCTTTTGCCGGTCAGTCATCTAAAATCAGAAACTTTCCAAACGGAGTCCCACAAGGATCCGTCCTATCGCCCGCACTCTTCAATCTGTACATGCACGATATAACTACACCCAATACGCCCCAAATAAACTTAGCCTCCTATGCAGATGACATAACACTCACATGCACACACCATGACCCAAAAAGAGCAACAGATCTCCTTCAACCCTATCTCAACACACTACATGGCTGGTGCACTACAAACAGACTTAATCTAGCCCCAGCCAAATCCACCGCAACCCTGCTCACAAGTTGGACAGGAGAACACGAATACATCCCTCAACTCACCATAAACAACACACCCCTAACACATACACACACACCCAAAATCCTAGGAGTAACATATGATACTCATATGACATTCAAACAGCACACCACAAACATTAAAAAGAAACTGACACCCAGACTTAACGCCCTCAGGTCACTTGCTCACACAAAATTTGGACACAACAAAGAAACTACCACCACAGTATATAAACAATACATAAGATCAGTGATGGAATACGCAAGCCCAGCCTGGGCTTCTAACCTAGCTGAAACACATCATAAGACCTTACAGACTATTCAAAACAAAGCCCTGAAGATCATTACAGGCTGCACAGCTACTGCACCCACAGATCACCTACATCAAGAAACCAAAATCCTTAAAGTCAAAGACCATCTGGACATGAGAGGCACTCAATTCCTGGCAGCAGCCTCCACGAACCAAGACCACCCACTAAACTACATGGCAACACACCCACAGACACCAAGAAATATCAAAACAACACCCAGCACACGGTATCACACACAATTATTGTCCTCTCTCCCTCCCTGCCCACCCCGAACCAACTTCCAGAAGCACATCCATACTCATATCTCTCACCGATCCATCCACTCACTCACAGACAACACACAGCTGCATGCACGACCTCCCGAAATCCATCCTTCCGAATCCTCCTTCCTCGCGAGGACAGAGTCCACCTGGCCAGGCTGAGATGCGGACACCATCCAGCTCTCCTGAGCTATCAGAAGAGACTGGATGACTCCGTTGTCGACGCCTGCCCGGGATGTAACACAGCACCCCATACCATTAAACACATCATAGAAGACTGCATTTCACACAACCACTTACGCCAACAACACAATCTACACTCAATGAGAGCTCTGTGGGAAAGCCCGATCGTGGCCATGGCCTTTCTCAGGGACTCGGGGCTGTTCGGCCAGGCAGCTTAGGGAACAACAACAACAACAACAACTTCAATGTCAGGTATTACCTTAATTTACATGTAATATAAACCTCTATCTCGGAGTAATGTATTTCCACAAGTTTCTTAGTAAACCTCTTAGTCTCAATGTGTCAATGTATATACAGTATATGTCATTTTTGTAAAAACAAATTATGAACTAAAGCCGATTGATTGATTGATTGACGGATTGATTAAACTTAATAAAATTGCCGAATGATAACCAGAATAAAATGTAAGATATCGTCATTGGTTTAAAAGCTATAGGACCAGTGAGTCCAAGTACAAAGCCAGCTGTTGTTTATTATGGTGTAGTTGACTACACATTTGTTTGGAAACACAGTATTTCACTATACAATTTAAGCCAAGATTATTAAACAAAAGATATCTTAAACGTCCACAAAATCATGTTATAATAACTTCAAAGTTATCATCTAACAAAATTAATCTATTTTAGAACCAAAGTGACCTTAATGCAAGCATTTGATATACAAATTCATGAATATATAATTTTAAAGATTGTTTTACTTTATGCTTATGCAGAACAATATGTTTGTGGGAAGTTTGCATGCAATTTGTGTTCTTATTTTTTATCTTGAAAGAGGTTAGATTTGTAGAATTAATTTTGTATTACAAGAACTTCACTATATAACTTTTAACCTGCTGGACCCCAGCGTAGAACACGTCTCGGCGGCTATGTATGTAACACTCAGGCCCAGCATCGGACATGTCTCATGTTGTACTCAAAAACTGTTCTTCCGTTCTGACTCCCTGCCTAGGCAAACTCTTTCGTCTCTGTCTTTCCTCTAACGTCTTTCCTTCTTGCAGGAAGTTTGCTCTTATTATTCAACCTGTCCCAAATAAGGATGACCGCTGTCAACCCTCTGCTATCGTCCAATTGCTCTCATTTCATGCATCTCTTAAAGTTTTTGAAACTATTATTTATTCAAAATTTCTTAAGCATTTGTCTTCCCATAATCTACTTTCAGATTGTCAGTGTAGTTTCCTTAAGGACTGCTCTACTGGAGATCTTTTTATCTTACTAACTCTTGGCCATCCTACTTTCGGAACTTAGGTGAGACCTTTTCCATTGCGCTAGACATATCAAAAGCATTTGATAGAGCCTGGCACAAAGTTCTAGTGTCTACCCTACCCTCCTTCGGTTTCTATCTCTCCATCTGTGCCTTTGTCTCTATAGTCCTTTCTGACCATTCCATAGCTGCGGTTGTGGACAGACATCGCTAATTTCCTCAACCTATCAACTCCGGTGTTCTTCAGGGTTCTGTCCTGTCTCCAGTTCTCTTTCTAATATTCATTAATGATCTCAACTATACCTCTAGTCCTATCCACTCATATGGTGATGAATCATAATTTTTTACGACAATGGACAAGTTATTAGTCATGACAGTAGTACCGAAACCTTCTCTGTGCACTACAGTACAGTGCATAAAGAAGGTTTCGGTTCTGTCATGATTGTTCAAGCTAAACATAAAGTGACAAATTCTATTTCATATTCAAATAATATGTAATAGCACTGTTTATGGTTGTATTATATTAAAATAGTGAGAGGTGGCTATTTTATTAAGCAAAGTAGTATAATGGCCAATAAATTAACTCTTACACTGCAGGCATAATTCCACCTATTTCCGCCATATTAGCAAGTGTCTGAATGAAATTAAATGTATTCAGCCAAAAACTAGAAGAAAATAGCTTCAAAATTACACCAGAACGACCTTGGTAGCGCTGCGGGCATTACCCGCAGCGCTACCATAGACATTCGATAATACTGAGCAATTATCGCTAATGTTGTGCTACATTTGCCTTTGGCAGCGCTGTATGTCTAGCGAGAGTATAGCTCATACTCCTCAGTGACTTGGCTGGCTTGCTGGAGAGAGGAAGGGGGGCCTGCCGCACTTCCGCTCACTCGCACTCGATTCTACAGGCTTTAAGAGGTTATAAAGCCTGTAAATTGCCATGGCGTTCCGGAACGTCTCCCGCAGCCAATAGGTTAAATGCGTAATAATTAATATAGTTGTTCTTGACACTGCTACCAGATATGAGTCAACCCATACTATCATTATCACAATGGATTTTATTCATTTGTATAATTTCAAGTACTGAGGGAATTATTATAATATTTTCCTATCTATTTGTAGTTATATATTTATGATTTAGTCATTGTTGTTTGTCCAGGGTTATATGCATGGTTGAAGTGAGTGTTCTGATTTGGTAATAGTTACCCTAGGTAAACTCGAGCTGTGATTGGTCCTAATTTAGCCTATGATTAGGTGCCGTTGTAAAGGCTTATCCCTCAATACCTTCACCTGACCTGACCATATATTAGTTTATACTTCGGAAATATACGGCCCAGCCAGGTCATATCGCAAAAATATGTATCATAAGGTGAAATGGTCGTGAGGAGATATGACCAGATCCGAGTAAATATATAAGTCTAAGGGTATGACACGGTCACTTTCAATAATAAACTAATCATTTTAAGACAAGATCGAAAGCAAAGTTTACATAAAGATTGATTCTTAAGGGGGCCCACCTCGCTTTTTGTTCTCTTTCTCTCCCTCTCTCTTTGGCTTGTATCCATTCCGCCCCATTCAGCCTACTGTTTTAAGACGTTTACCCCCATCCTGGTGTCAATATTTGTCTGGCGAGCGGTAGCGAGCTAGCATATATATATATATATATATATATTTTTTTTTTTTTTTTACAGCAAGCTAAATTTTTACATTTTTCGATAGAAAAATTTCTCCGGCGAAGCCGGATTTCTCCATACAATGCTGACTCGCTATCGCTCGCCGGAAGAAATTGACACCTGGATGGGGATAAACGTCTTAAAACAGTTGGCTGAATGGGGCCGAATGGATACAAGCCAGAGAAAGAGAGAAAAGGAGAGAAAGAGAAAACAGCAGGTGACCCCCTTAACATTTCTACTTATTTCGTTGACCAATGCATCGGAAGTCACTGTGGTTTAAGTATGGTCGTAAGAGGACTGAATTCAATGGGGGATTTTCTACTGTAGACACATTCCGTCACCAAAGCGTAAAAGGTGATGTGAGACAGACCAAGATCCATATTTAGGAACTAATGGTTGGTGTATTGCATTATTTTTTACCTCTCACAGGGAATAGGTCCGCTTGGGGGCATTCTGTGTATGGCCACCCTCGTAAGGCGTCCGGCAATAGATAGATAGATAGATTATTTTTACCTCTCAGCTGTATAATACTTTAAATCGAATTGTATATAATTCAATATACATCTGAATTATTATAATGACAGCCAACACTGGCAACTTATCATATCTATTATTTGTTTTAATGTTTGTCACTTTTAATGATCTCTAACGTTATATTTTAATAGAAAGGGTAATACCCAAATTACCTATAGCCAATAATCATGGACAGATTCTACTGAAAGCTGTTCCTATTATAGAGTTAAGGGGAGGTTTTTAGTGTGTTTCCTAGACTTCCATCAAGCTTGAAATTACACCCCCATGACTCCCTTTCAAGATAAATTTGTACATTTTTCGGTAGAAAAATGTCCCGGCCCAAGGCCGGTTCCTCTTAAATTACAGGCTCGCTATCGCTCGCCAGGAAAAAATCGACACCTAAATGGGACGAAAGGTATTAAAAGTGACATAAATGGGGTGAAACTTCTTAAAATCGCCAAGCTAATGGGGCGAACGTCTTAAAATCTCAAAAGCAATGGGGCTAAACATGAGGGAGAAAGGGGTCAAGAAAAAAATCCCTCAAGTGGAGATCTCCCCTTAAGCCCCTTTCACACATTCCAGAATAGAAAGCCGAATAACCGGATACTGTGATATACAGTGCCACACAGTTATAATATAGGTTAAGGGGGTCACCGGCTTTTTTTTTTAATCTTTCTCTCCTTTTCTCTCTTTCTCTGGCTTGTATCCATTCGGCTCCATTCAGCCAACTGTTTTAAGACGTTTATCCCCATCCAGGTTTCGATATCTTCCTGGCGAGCGATAGCGAGCCAGCATTGTATGGAGAAATCCGGTTTTGCCGGAGAAATTTTTCTATCGAAAAATTTACAAATTTTGCTTGCTCTCAAAACCAAAACATATACAGTACAGTATAATATGCTGGCTCGATACCGCTCACCAGAACAAAATTGACACCTGGATGGGGGTAAGCATCTTAAAACAGTAGGCTGAATGGGGCCGAATGGATACAAGCCAAAAAGAGAGGGAGAGAAAGAGAAAAAAAAGGCGAGGTGGCCTCCCTTAAGCACGATGGTTAAAATGTAAACATTCGGGTTTCTCGTCGAACGTATGACACTGAGTTTCTGTTGCATACTGTACGACATCAATATTTTATTTACATCTTTCATATTAGTTTTCATGGGCTCTAATTGACCACTTGCAAGTTTCAGGCTATAAGGAAGTTGGAGCCGTAGACATCGATATTTAACAGAATTACCAGATAAAATACGGTTGTATAGTACATTTATAAACACATACAACCCAGCGCAATATACTTTCTATCCATCAGAAACCTACATTATTTTTGTGTATTTCTGTTTAACCCTTTCGTTGCGGGTGACGTTCTGGAACGTCCTGGCAAGTTACAGCAATTTCCAGGCTTTAAAAGCCTGTAAAAACCGTAAAAATCGAGTGTCAGTGGGCGGGAGCGTGAGGGGCCCACCTCCGACCCTCAGAGCAGCGAGCGGCTCACTGAGGTTGACTGTGTCTCGCGCGGGTCTCTCTCTGTGTCTCACAACAGTGTAGCCAAGCGAGCGAGTGCTACCAAATAGCGGGTTTCCCGCGTTTCACTGGCACCACTGTGGGTGAACCAAGACCACGTACGGGGCCCGTTCTGGTCTCATTTTGAAGCTATTTTCGCCTAGTTTTCGGCAGAATACACTTCATTTAATGCAGATGCTTGATTTATCATTCAGGAGTGCCTGAATATGCCCTAAATAGCCCAAACATAGATGCAGCCAAGGGATTAATATCGATGTTTATGGCTCCAACTTCCTTATACCCTGAAACTCGCAAGTGGTCAATTACTCTAACCTAACTAGTAATAGACAAGTCAATTATAAAATCGTGCTTGGATTGATAAATCAACCGAAATAAGGAAGAAGCTTAAGGGGACAGTGGCTGTTTGTTTGGTCTATTAATTCACGTATTCATATATTTTTTTAGTTTCTTCCCTAGACCTCCATCAAGCTTAGAAAAACACCCCCTAGACCCCCCTTCAAGATAGATTTGTACATTTTTCGGTAGAAAAATGTCCTGGCCAAAGGCCGATTCCTCCTACACGTAAAAAGGTTAATGTTCTTTAATGATATAACACAAACTATGTAAATAAAATGGTATAATTTTCGTGACAATAAACTGGTGTAATTGAATTTTGAATTGAATTGATAAGTGATATGAAAAATAATGTTCAATGTACATGTATGGTTATATATATCCCCTGTGCCCTTCAGTCATCGCCGCCTGGGTCGCTGATTTTGCTGATTTTACTGATTTTGCTGCTTTTACCGAATGTTCCAGAATGTTGCAGAATGTTGCCGAGTGATTGCAAAAAGTTCCGAACGCTACTGGAAAGTTTGGGTTACGAATACCCGCCGAATCGGCACATTCGGGACAATATTTTTGAACATGGGCAAAAATGTATATCGCCCGGCCTAGTGCAGCCAAATGTTATCGATCGTTTGGGACTGTGCTGAGAGATCCCACGCATTTCTCCGATTGTATTGCCGAGTGTTGCCGAACGTCAAATCGGCTTCCGACTCTTAAATATGTGAAAGGGGCTTTAAAATATACCTGGGCATCTCATCTAATTCTGGGAGGGGCTCACAGCCACCCAGGTGCCACTCTGTCACGCAGCTAGCCGATTCTAGCACCCTACTTCTATGAATAGCTGAGTTCAACATGTCTGTGATGATCCATCACCCCAACTGACCAAGTATAAATAGATCTTTCAGACCATCCTCAATAGCTCAGAGATAACGTCTCATAACCCATAGATCCCTTATCACTCCATGTTAGAGTTGGTTAAAGCATGGACAATCGTCCCAACTGTCGGTGGTTCGAGCCCCGATGTAAGTATAAAACATTTAGTAGCTTGCATGTATTTGTGAGATATACGTAATATATATTTATATATACCGGTATACATATACATTTTTTTCTACTTATCTTTCTTTATAACTGACCTGGTTCAATCCTTCGGTAAGTTTCTCCCGACGCGGTGTGTAGGATAGAGTCGTAGGGCGAGGCAGCCGTGGACCAAGCAGGGGGCGGTTGGGTGGCTGCCATGTATGAGTGGTGGGGCAGGGGCGTTGACCGATCTACACTTTCCTGTTTGAATAATATTACAATAGTAGTTAGTATTTGGGGGTAATAGAAGTAATAGTAGTAATAGGGAGTAATGATTATGGTACCAGTAATAGGCTAACATGTATGAGTGGTAGGATAGGGACGTAGACCAATCAACGTTTTCCTCGCAATGATAGTGTTACTTTAATATACTCACTCACTGGGGGCTACGTCGCTGTGACACCTAGATGAACTCCCCCTCCGATTCCATTCTCAGTAGCCTTTCCACAAGTTCCCAGGCCGCGACTTGGACCATCCCAAGTATCTACAGATATGAATAGTCGACTTTCCTCAACCATGAGTCATGGTCCTTTCCCAAGGTCTCCTCCACTCAAGGTTGTCACCCACCAAAACAACTGTATAAGCAAGGTTAACTTCAGGGAGGCGAGTCATATGCCCTGAGCCAAAACTGGCGCTAACGGACTATGCACCCAATATGTCACAGTTTCATAGAGTAGGCACTGGTTTGATAATAGTTAATATCAGTGGTAACCACGATCCTACGTAGATGTGTTTCTTCATTTCGGCATTTAGTGTCCATATCTTGCAACCAGTGTTCTAAAGATACACATCTTAGTCCTTCTGCACAGGTATCAACATTGCCATATGCTCTTATTAAGAGAATCCAATAACCTCAAATGCAAGGCCAAGGAGACTCTGCTAGGATCACTGCATCATCAGTAAAGTCAAGGTCAATGGTCTTGATATTGCCGAGGGATGCTCCGCATTGACTATGATTGATTGTCCAACCCAATAACCAGTCCATTGAAGTGTTGAAAAATGAGGGTGCAAGTACACATCCCTGTCTCACTGCTGAGTTCACAAGGAAGAAGGGGGAGGCCACCACATTTGACAGTACTATCTGTTCCTGTATAAAGTCAAGACACCAGATCAATATTCATTGCAGGTATCCTACAGAATCGTAGAAGCTCCCACAGTGCATTGCACCAAGTTAAATACCTTTTTGAAATTGACATAAACTGCAAGTACCCCTCTCAAAACTCAACCGGCATTACACAAGGGCCCTAAACGCCAAAATTTGGTCAATCGTTGACTTCTTAGGTGTGAAACCAGATTGTTCAAGTCATGACCTTTTAGGTGGTGACTCTGAATTTGCTTCAGTATTATATGAGCAAAGACCTTGTCTGGTACACTGAGCAGCGTAATACTGTCGCTCCGCTTTCCCTTTCTAGATAGGGATAACCAAGTCCCTTTTCCAGTCAAGGGGAATTATACCAATTCGCCAGACTGCGAAATAATAGTAGCATTAATAGTAGTAACAATATTATAAATAATAGGGATCTGATAGTATGAGTCACAACTCTCCGACCAATATTCTCCTGGTAATAATTGAAGAATATTTAATAACATTAGGTGTTAGAAGGGAGTAATGATAGCAATAGTAGTGAATCATTGTAATAATTATAGATAAATAATTCAGGTTTGGTGGGTTAGTGAGGTACACCAATCCACAGCATTCAGGTAATGATAGATATAATAATGAGGGTTAATGATAGTAATAGTAGTGTTAATAATAGGTAATGACCTGGAGTAGTGGAGCAATAATAGTAGCAATTATGGGTCAATAATGTGGGAGGGGTGGGGTAGAGCAACAAGTAGAACATAGTTGATGAACAACGTGTGCAGAACGATACATGTTGTGCTGGTGAATGGATCCACATCAAGAGTGCATGGAGGAAACCCCCCGCCCCCAATGATAGTGTGCGGACTGCGGAGGTCAAGAAAGTGTTTCTACCAATTTATATAAAGGGATAGAAGGTGCATTTGAAAATGGGAATTACAGAAGCCTGATTTGTTTAAGAAAGTAACTAAAAGAGTTTGGGAGTGTAAAATAAAGGGAGAAACAGGGGTGGTGCAGAGGTTAGCTCTGTTGCAAGAGTCAAAAATAGGTGGAAGAAGTTATAGTTATTATCTTAATTTAAAAAACGGGGTTTTCCCTCTGCACTGAAAAAGCTGTATGCTGCATATGTGAGAAGTGTGCTGCTTAATGCTAGTGAAACATGGGCAGTCAAAGAGCATGATACCCACAGAATTGAGCATACTGAAATGAGCAAGGTGAGATGGAATTTAAAAGCCACAGTGAGAGAAAAATCTATGGGAGCAGAGTTAAGAGAATAACTAGGTGTCCAGGCTATCCATGAAATTATGTCTACTGGCATATTGTGGTGCTTTGGCTATTTGGAGCCATAAAGATGACTGGGTGAATCCCGTCAGAAGCATGGAAGTGGTTGGAAAGACAACATTAAAAGACCAGGGACGAGTTCCTGAAAACAGTATAAACAGGAATACTGTTGGGGACCGTGCAATATGTCGAGTGGCCAAAATGTAATCAAGTTATACCCGTACACAACATGGAACAGACTTTCAACCGTTACCTATATTATGGCCTAGCCAGCTGGAGTTATATCAATGTACTGATATAAGAGTAAGGAACCTGATGGCGCTATATAAGAATACAATGTTGAGTCAGCTGAAATTAAATGAATGCACATTGCAGAGGCAGTTGGAGCTATACCTATTCCAATACCAGCTGGAGATAATTGCCGACTTGCGAGTTTAGTTCTATAAGGAAGTTGGAGCTGTAGACAACGATATTTAACATAATTTACAGCTAAAATACGGTCGTAGTACACATATAAATACTTAAAACCCAATTCAACATACCAATTATCCATCAGCAACCTACATTATTATTGCATTTCTGTTTAATATCGATGTTCTCTGCTCCAACTTCCTTATAACCTGAAACTCGCAAGTGGTCAATTGAACCTACCGGAGCTAACTGTGTGTATTCCGGTGGTGCAGTGGTCCACATGGTAGGGTCGGCCTTTTGTAGATGGGCGTGAGAGTGTGGGTGGGCGTGGGCGTGGGCGGGGGACGTGCTGTACGGGGACTGCACGAAATCATACCCACTTGCTCGACGGTTTTCATCCTTCATGTACCTGCAAGAGTCGTAAAGATACAGTAGTTATGTTATTAAATATTTCACAGAATTATATTTCAAACTTAATCCAGCTTTGTCTATATTGACTTATGGGGGTAGCATACAAGAGCTTGGTCAACCTATTTCCGGTAACATGTTTGGGATTGTTTACACTTTGAAACTAGACGGACGATAGATTAATTTAGGTGCCAGATTGATTTGAAAAGTTTACTTCCTAAGCTACCAGACCCTTGTTGAGGTAAAAGTTGAGGGAAAAAACGCTCATGTGACACTGCCAATTATTTTGATTAATCAGAGATGTTCACAGTTTCACAACCTAATTTATGATTAATTATGAAAAGCTTGCATTCTTTCAAATGTTTGAGTAGTTCCACGAATTAGTTCAGCTTATTTAAAATTATTCAACATTTAGCATACAACTTGCAACTAACGATGATTGGTCAGCCTGACGAATTATTGGCGTTGCTGTGTGCCAGTGAAACCTTTCTTTACTTCCCACAAGATGTCAATGTATGGTTACATATATATATATATATATATATATATATATATATATATATATATATATAGAGAGAGAGAGAGAGAGAGAGAGATTTACATAGATATGCTGACCACACGGACCTTACGATTCAAACAAGTTGTTTAGGACTTAATTCTATTAGAGACAGCAGAATCCCAAATATAGGAAGTGGAAGGCAAGGACATAACAGAAAAAGGTTCTCTCCCTTCCCTCCAATCCCTCCGGCAAAGGCCGTAAAATGAAGACAGTTGGAAATGAATGCCCTTGAAGGATTTGTATAAAATAGATAAACCCTAAAGGAATTTATAGAAAGATAGAAATGGCAATGTAATGCATGCATAGTAATTAAAAGTTACAGCAATGTTGTCCAGGGTTGAAGTGATATTGCATGCCGGATAATATGTTGGATACAAGGACTGTGTCACTTATATCAAAAGATCATTTAACCCAATGAGCACGAAAATAGGTCTGAATTAACCACATCTATCGAGCATAATTCCCACCACAAATACGACTCTTGCAAAACACAACAAAAAGTACATCAATGTGTTGGAAACGCATTCCCGCATCCCAATACAATAAAAATTGATCTGGTTGTAGTGTGGTTGTGGTCAGAAGTTAAAGTAGCTGACATGCATAGGTAATTAGTGAGGGTGCAGACAAGAGGAGGAGTAGGTGGGAGGAAGGGGAGTATTTCCCTTATCTTATGTCTCCCAGATAAAGCACTATTATTGAGCCACATCTGGATGGCTTTGAAGCTCTTGGCACATGTGAAGAATTAGGAAGCAGAAAGTAGGTGTAGAGAATGTTTTTGTGAAGAATACAGTCAGATATACAACAGCGGGCCTGTGAGCGGAAGGGAAGAGGGAGAAAGATGTGTGCATCCTCCCCTCCCATCTGTGGACCACACATCCAAATATCAGTAGGCCTAGCGTTACCATTTAGGGAGATTATTTTACACAGCAAGATTTGATACATTTAAGTATTGTCTTAATTTTTTACCTCAGAAAATATTTAATGGCATCCAATTGTCATATTTCAACAACATATTTGCACATTGATGACTATCTTGCCACTCCACACACCTGACCTTCCACATGCCATGTTCAGTATGTGTTGGATGGTGAAGCACTTGTTCAGCACATCCTGTGGACATTTGGATCCACATACAATGACATCTACAAGCTTTACAGCAAGTATGTTACAAGGAAGTATGAAGAGGCAATTGTCTTGTTCGAAGGTTATCAGAGCACATCCACGAAGGACATGATACACCTCAGGGGAGCAAGTGGGAGGGCTGGAGCAACCATAACCATGGATGGGGATATGCCTGGTACAATGATTAAAGATGAGTCCCTTGCAAACAACACAAACAAGCAGCAGTTCAGCAACATGCTCAGTGGTCACCTACAGAAGAACTGTCAGACGTACCATGCTCCAGGTGATGCTGATCTCCTCATAGTGCAAAATGCAGTGGAGTCTGTCACTGCAACAATCACCGTGCTCATTGGTGATGATGCAGATTTACTCATCCTCCTCATCTACCACACCAACCTCAAGTCAAATACCTCTTATTCAAACCTGAGCCGAAGAAGAGCACGAAAAGGCCACGTGTCTGGAACATCAAGGCCATCAAGCAGCAGCTGGGTCCCAGTATGTGCACTCACATGCAATAGCCAGGTGTCACACTAGCTCCCACCTTTATGGCATTGGATAAGGAGCTCCCTTCAAGAAATTCACAACCAGCGGTGACTTCCGTGAGCAAGCTACAGTGTTTGATACACAGTCAGCTTCCATAGCAAATGTTTTGTCACCAGGAGAGAATGTTTTGCTATGCCTGTCCAATGGGAAGCCTGGGGAGGGACTCGACTCACTATGACACTAGTACTTTTGTTAGTAGGTGGCTACTATCCCTTCTCATGTACAGCCACAGCTCTGCTATCTACGTCAGCAGCAGTGAAGTACCACAGTCTTTGTGTGTACCACCAGGTGCAGCAGTGGAAGGGAACTGTAGATGGACTCCTGCCACAAGAATGGGTATGGAATGAGCGTGATAGGGGGCTTGTCCCTGTCCAATCTTCCCACCAGTTTCACAGGAACTCCTACGGTCATTAGATGCACCTGCAAGACAAACTGCAGCAGCCTTAGGTGCACATCCAAGAAGCATGACATTGAGTACTCTTTTGCATGTAGCAACTTCAAAGGATTGGGGAGTACAGGTTTATCTCAGGCTGCATAATTATAATAATGATGGAGAAAAGCCAGCCAACTGACACTGATGATGACCAGCAATGTATATGTTTTACTTAAAAGTTAACATGTTTAAGGCTAGGTTAATCCTTGCCAACATTTATATTGATTAGACCTAATTTGGCAGTCACTAATATTGTGAAAGTAACATAAAAGTGTTATTTTAAGTGACATTTAAATTATCGTGTTTTAATTTTCTGTTGACGAATGTCAATATTTATATAGATTAGTGCCTATTTTAAGTTGCCTTGTATACAAGTATACTAATATTGTGATGGTGCATTACTGTAAAATGCAAGTTTAAGGAAGCAAAAAAAGTGGTACCAGGCTATAGTTAAGAAACACCATTGATAAATAATTTCCACCACTTTGGACTGTTTATATGTTATAGAGGAGACATTTATGAGTATAAACATTTGTCAGATATTCTGTTGCAATATGTGCGAGGTTCACTCCATTTATGAGTATAAACATTTGTCAGATATTATGTTGCAATATGTGCGAGGTTCACTCCATTTATGAGTATAAACATTTGTCAGATATTCTGTTGCAATATGTGCGAGGTTCACTCCATTTATGAGTATAAACATTTGTCAGATATTCTGTTGCAATATGTGCGAGGTTCACTCCATTTATGAGTATAAACATTAGTCAGATATTCTGTTGCAATATGTGCGAGGTTCACTCCATTTTTCTCACAAAATGCCTGTACTACTAGTGTTCTCACTGTACATGTTACTATTATAGGCTACTGTACTCACATATCCTGTTTATAATAGTAGTGGTATGACTCCTGGTAGGCGAGGGAGCCCAGTGTGGTGATAGGGGGGGCAGACTCTAAGGTAGCATAGGTGGCGCCCTCACTGCTCAGGTGGCTGTGGGCGGGATGGGTGATGTGGGTGGAGTCATGGGCAGGGTGTGTTGCATGCACGTGCTCAACGCCGTGTGAAGGCTCGTACACCACCACGCTCTGTACGGTGTATGGCGACTGCACGGAACCACGTGAGCCACATAGCAGAGCATGAAAATATTCTAATGATTAATCAGTGTCATAAGGTGAGATAGAAGAAAAATGAATAAAAACAATAACATAGCTAAGTATGTAAGTAAACAGAGACAGTCAGACAAATCTTCCATCCATTAACTATACTCTTTACTATCAATTAAAGCAGGAGACCTCAAAGGTGACGTACTGTAACTAGACATAGCTCAAACGTACTGTACATCAACCCATCTGATGCAGCACACTAATTGACATAGCTCAAACGTACTGTACATCAACCCATCTGATGCAGCACACTAATAGACATAGCTCAAACGTACTGTACATCAACCCATCTGATGCAGCACACTAATTGCCATAGCTCAAACGTACTGTACATCAACCCATCTGATGCAGCACACTAATTGCCATAGCTCAAACGTACTGTACATCAACCCATCTGATGCAGCACACTAATTGCCATAGCTCAAACGTACTGTACATCAACCCATCTGATGCAGCACACTAATAGACATAGCTCAAACGTACTGTACATCAACCCATCTGATGCAGCACACTAATTGCCTATTTAAGAACAAAAAATGCAAAACCTCCAGTCTGACATGCTTGAACCTGAAGAGCTACAATCTGTTGCTTCGAAACTAGCTAATCTGAAAAAGAGACAGATCAGAACCTAGCAGTAGCATCCGCACCAAACTCAGACCAGTTCATAGATTCTGAAGCCTCATGAAAGGAACCCAGTGGTTTAATAGATATATCTATTATAATATAACTTAACATATAGAAATCCAGAGAAGTCAGGGACAGCCTCCAACTAGTGTGATATGCATAAATACCTATCAGTTCCAAATGAGCAAATAATTGGGAACACCTCACCCTTTCTCTAAAGTCGCCTACCATCAACACTTGGGTACTACTTGAATGGAAGCAATGAGACAGAAGTACAGATGGCTGGTCACAGGTATGAAGGGAGCCTGGTTGGAAAATGTAAAAATTGCCTCGGACTACTCACTCCTACTGTGATGCTGGATATACTGTACAGCTGCCCCAAGACAACTGGCATCTATCTCCATGGTGCAAAAGGAAAACAGGTGAGACCCCCAGCCAAAAACGTTTTCTCTCACTACTAACCCACAGAGAGAACCCAAACCGTCTACACCCAGCCGCTATTTTAAACCACCCAGCCGCTAAACATTCAAAGCTCCGCCCCTCGCCTTGCCCCCATCTCTTGGGACTAGGGTGGAGTGGCCATCAACTTCACAAGTTGATCAAACTCCGCCATCTTGTTCCTCCCTCGTACGCTTAGGATTCTAGTCAGATCTGGTTTTAATCTCCCCCCCCCCCCCCCGCCCCCCCCCCGGCTAGAGCCATATTTCCGTCAATTTACGATAAACAAGTATTTTCTCCTACAAATTCTTGCTATTTTCGTATTGGAATCAACAACTAGACTGAATATGCACTGTACAGTATATGATTTTAAGAGACTATAATAATTTACAAATTTACTTAAGCCGATACCAGACAACAATTATCACAATTGACCTCGGCCTAAACTGGTTCGGCTGAGGAGCAACAATATGGCAGCAGTGGGATCAAAGGACAGAATGGGTATAGGGGTTCACACCACCTCCATCTTTAATACACTCCATGGCAACTGCACTCCAGATCCAGATACCTGACAGTTTGACCTGGATTTTGCCACTCCCTGCCACCCCAGAACGAAATTAGTCTAAAACACCAAGAGAAGCTATGGCACCAAAGCCCTTCTTGCCCGACCACCCCAGAACAGTAAGAGGCGTTATAAACAGATACAAGTACAGCTTGAAAAAATCATTGGCAGCTCACCTAAGTAGGTCAAACCAGTTAGTATGCCTGCTGGTAAAGTGTTTAGTATGCCTAGCACAAGAATTGCTTGTACGCCTGCCTCTATCCATACACTCGTTTAGTATGCCTAAGGAAGCATGCCTACTGGTAAATTGCTTATAGGTAACGCCAACGAACTTGACAATAATCTTGACCCCTTAACTTCTCATAACTCAAAATTAATTAAAGCAATCGGGCTAACAGTTCTATCATTTGGGAAGAGCTCACCAGGAAATAGGTGTGGAAATTTACAGCCAGTTTACTCTAGGCCCTTTTGAGTTATGAGATGTTAAGGGGTCAAGATTATTGTCAAGTTCGTTGGCGTTACCTATAGTATGCCTAGCACAAGAGTTGCTAGTATGCCTGCTTCTCTACACACGCACTCATTTAGTACAGGTAAGCCTACTGGTAAAGTGCCTTGTATATCGAGAGCACCAACAAACTACAGCCGGAGCCTATGAGTGGAGGACCACCAGAAAAAGAAAAAATGAAAAAGGAGAAGAAGAAGCAGACCCTCAACTACGACAAGATACTTGGTCATTTCCATACACCTGTGTACAGTGTGTAGCTTCAGACTCCTTATCCATGGTAAAGTTGTTAAATTGAAGCGAGATTTACACATTTGAGTATGAATTTATGAAATAAATTAATATTACCATTTGAACTTCTAGTAACTTGCATGGTATATAATGCAATAAAAATAGTCTTACTAGCCTAGAACTGTTGGTGCCAAATTATCACCTCCATATTTTCTCTGTCTACACAATTTCCGGTACTACTACCCGTTAAGCACAACATGCATCCTTGGCACAAGTCCATTACCTAACAATATGTGCACAATACTGCGTGTTAGAGGCGTCTGTAAGAGTAAAGTCTGTGATAAATCCACCACTTCATGTTTTCGTCTCCCAGGTTTGTTGACTAACTGGCCAGTCCGGGCGGTCCGTTCATACCAACTCGCGCGCGGGATGTATAGGTGATTATCATATCTCACTCTTGGTAATGCCCCCACTGGCAACATAGACAATGATTATAATTATTCCAGGGGGGGGGGGGGGGATGAGGCCCTCAACCCATCGTGTATCCATCGGGATCCCTAATTAGGCCCCCTTGGAACATAGGAAAACCCGAGCCAAATGTTGCCTCGATTTTGCGTGATTTGCTTACTTTTGGGTAGATTACTAACTTGGCCTACGTTATGTTTGAGTAGTTTTAGGTTTATATAGTGGTCCACCTTCAGTCATGTGTTTATGCTGAGGAATAGGTGACGTTCGAGTGTGGATCAACCCACATTTATCGTATTTTATGTCCATATTACATCTCGTAAGTACAAAACATGGCTCGATTTTTTTCCGTATTTATGTACTAATAAAAGTGTGGAAAATGTTTTTTTTTTACCCATATTCACCCGTTAAACGTCTTATCCCCTCATTTTCCCTGAGCTTCAAAGCCCTTCTCACTTGTGTTTTGTTTTTAATATTCTCGGGGTAATGGGGTCGTATATTACTGATTTATAGGTTTTTACCATAATATTGGAGCTAGTGTGGCTACGTGGTACTGCACTTGACTCGTGCGCGGAGGTTCCCGGTTTGCTCCCCGGCTGGAGCGCCTAAAGTTTATTGACCAATGGGCGTGGCTTTCCATACCCTTAGCTGCATTGGCGGACATTAGAGGTGCGGTAGACCAGTGTCGCATGTACACATGTATATGCTAGCACCTGATCAGCATGGGCGAGCTGATTACACTGGTTACAGACTACATTCACATTCACAGCCACTCCAACAGTACAGTAACATTCAACATGCACTTCACACAATGCATGCAACCATACTAAGCCGGACTAAGCCACCGTGGTGAGGTACAGAGGCTGTCATTGTCCCCTTGGGGATAGGTCGATCCTGCAGTGGATATATTGTTACAGTTGCACGCATTATACTTATATCGTATACATCATAATTAAAATAGCTAATCTGTGATTTAAGTGTGCATTATGAAGCACATAGATTGTAACAAATGAAGCATACATATTAAGAGAACTAATTTAAACACATTCTGAAAAGCTTCACTAATACGGCATTAATTACAAAACACATATATATTAAGCAAAACTCCTTAAAAAGTGCTATAATTAGTATCCAAACCTATTATTACACACTGATTATGTGTACCAGTTGTATTACAGTCTACTTTTTTTTTTTTATTTTTTTTTTTTTTTGTAAAGAGACAATGAACGGAGGAAGGAAAAACACAGGTAAAACAAAAAGGTCCATGTGCCTAAAGGCATCCTCCATTCATAAAATGTTTGTAACAACTGGATTTAAACATTTGCAGATTGTAAGTTTGTGGAAAGCAATTCGAGGGAAGTGAATTCCAAAGAGTAGTAGCTCTGGGGATAAATGTCTATAATAATTACACCCTTTAAAAGCTAAATTCACATTTTTCGTATTTTTTTGGTTCCCGGACATCTCAACCAGTAGACTATCTCAACCAGTAGCTCTTAACCAGTGCCAAATCAACCAAGACCAACCAAACCAGTGCCAAAAGAGAGTACTAACCTAACCTAACCTAACCGTATGGTTGAGAGCTACTGGTTGAATGGTCTACTGGTTGAGTTGTCCGGTCACCATTTTGTTTATATCTCTGATTGTTTACAGCATATTAGGAGATACCAATAATTACGACTTGATGTAAACGAATTGAATTGAATTGAATTGAATTGCCACTTTTTATTTAGCCAGTAGAACATACCCATGATAATCATAATACAAAATTAACATTACATTGGCTGAGCCTTGTGAGAGGTATCTCTCTTAAAGGCACGTCAAGCTTAAACTCGAAAGCTGTTACAGTAATAATATGAAAACAAAGTAAATAATTTCAAAATTGTACACACTACAAGACAAATACCCGGGTCAAAATTAGATTTACTAATCAAATAGATATAGCAAAGTTTTTGTTTCTTCATAATTTGTATGTCGTTATAGTTCTTTTAGATACTCTACAGTTAAGGTTAATAAATAACTTGTGCAATTTAGTATCTGTATATTAGCGAAAAAATTAAAATATTTCCATAGAGAAAATATATAATCCAAGCGACCCCGAGATATTAGTCCAGACCCATGTAATTATTCCGTCTCTATTAGAAATATATAATCCAAGCGACCCCGAAATATTAGTCCAGACCCATGTAATTATTCCGTCTCTATTAGAAATTTAAAATATGGAAAACGATAGTTATTAAACAATTAATACTCACATAACTGGCTTGGTCCATGTCGTGTACGGTGACGGGGATATGTGTGGGGGCGACCGAGGGGGGCGGCGACCCCAGCTCCCCCTTTACCTGCAGGGAGGAAGGCCACTCTTAAGGGGGGTCACCTGCCTTTTTTTATCTCCTTTTCTATCTTTCTCTGGCTTGTATCCATTCGGCCCCATTCAGCCTACTGTTTTAAGACGTTTACCCTCATGCAGGTGTCAATTTTTTCCTGGCAAGCGGAAGCGAGCCAGCATATTTGTTTCAAATGTTTTTGACAGCAGGGTAAATTTGTAAAGTTTTCGATAAACAAATGTCTCCGGGAAAGCCGGATTTCCCCATACAAGGGTTGCTCGCTATCGCTCGCCAGGACAAAATCGACACCTAGATGGGGATAACCGTCTTAAAACAGTAGGATGAATGGGGCCGAATGGATACAAGGCAGAGAGAGAAAGAAAAGGAGAGAAAAAAAACAGGTGACCCCCCTTAATAGGTTGATAACAAACGATAGAGGATGATTCACATGAGCGTCATATCCGGCATCATTTATCGCAGTTTATGATCTAGAAATGTCTGAATTCAAATTGTATAAGTATATACAATAAGTGACTACAACAAGCTTACGTCAGGATAGTTTGCTGATAGCGTAACAATTATATATACAGAGCGGTGGCGAAACATTTCCCCCATAGGGAATTCCTGTGTATTTGCAAGAGAGAGCTGAAGAATCTATTTGTATTTATTTGCAAGAGAGAGCTGAAGAATCTATTTGTATTAATTTGCAAGAGAGAGCTGAAGAATCTATTTTTATTTATTTTCAAGAGAGAGCTGAAGAATCTATTTTTATTTATTTTCAAGAGAGCTGAAGAATCTATTTTTATTTATTTTCAAGAGCTGAAGAATCTATTTTTATTTATTTTCAAGAAAGAGCTGAAGAATCTATTTTTATTTATTTTCAAGAGAGAGCTGAAGAATCTATTTGTATTTATTTGCAAGAGAGAGCTGAAGAATCTATTTGTATTTATTTGCAAGAGAGAGCTGAAGAATCTATTTGTATTTATTTGCAAGAGAGAGCTGAAGAATCTATTTGTATTAATTTGCAAGAGAGCTGAAGAATCTATTTGTATTTATTTGCAAGAGAGAGCTGAAGAATCTATTTGTATTTATTTGCAAGAGAGAGCTGAAGAATCTATTTGTATTAATTTGCAAGAGAGAGCTGAAGAATCTATTTGTATTTATTTGCAAGAGAGCTGAAGAATCTATTTGTATTAATTTGCAAGAGAGAGCTGAAGAATCTATTTGTATTTATTTGCAAGAGAGCTGAAGAATCTATTTGTATCAATTTGCAAGAGAGAGCTGAAGAATCTATTTGTATTTATTTGCAAGAGAGAGCTGAAGAATCTATTTGTATTAATTTGCAAGAGAGAGCTGAAGAATCTATTTGTATTTATTTGCAAGAGAGAGCTGAAGAATCTATTTGTATTAATTTGAAAGAGAGAGCTGAAGAATCTATTTGTATTTATTTGCAAGGGATAGCTGAAGAATCTATTTGTATTTATTTCACTCCAACACCAAACACCTCCCAAAGTAATTAATGAAAGCAAGCATGTGATCCACCGGGATTCGAACCTGGGTTACCACATACAGATGCAGATTAAATATATAGGAATAGCCTATGGGCAATACACAGGAATACCCTATGGGGAAATGTTTGGTGACCGCTCTGTATATACAAATATAAATACAGGTACTTTCAAACACTGCCAGACACAAAGATGGCGATTGACAGTCACTGGAATAAGCGCTTGTGTGAATCAGTGTTAAGGGGGGTGACCTGTTTTTGTTCTGTCCTTTTCTATCTTTCTCTGGCTTGTATCCATTTGGCCCCATTCAGCCTACTGTTTTAAGACGTTTATCCCCATCCAGGTGTCAATTTTTTACTTGTGAGCGGTAGCGAGCCAGCATATTTTTTATTTTTGTTTGACAGCAGGCTAAATTTGTACATTTTTCGATAGAAAAATGTCTCCGGCGAAGCCGGATTTCTTCATATAATGCTGGCTCGCTATCGCTCGCCAGGAAGAAATCGACACCTAGATGGGGATAAACGTCTTAAAGTAGTTGGCTGAATGGGGCCGAATGGATACAAGCCAGAGAAAGAGAGAAAAGGACAGAAATAACAAAAAGCAGATCACCCCCCTTAAGGGCCAGTCCTATCACAAACTCCACATAACATAATGCACAAGAGCAGCCTGCTGCTGGTCCCATAACTTAATAAACTAAGCAATATCGTATAACATATCAATGAGTCCTCTCCTGCAAGCAGATGTGAGATGTTTTGAATATAAACATTATTTGAGGAGGAGTACTTTCTTGACTACGTTGCGCTTAGAGCTCAATCAGATCAATGAAGCTCTAAGCAAAACGTTGTCAACAAAAATGTCCTCCTCAAAAGGTGTTTACATTCATTCTGTTGGCTTTCTGAGATATCTTCAACGAGATATGCGTTATATTTTGATGACATTTACGAAAACCATATTGATTAATTATTCAAAGGATTATTGATCAAGATCTAGATCTAAAGTGGCTGTGAAAGTCAAGTGGGTAATGTTAGTACAGTTAGTTCAATATGGTAAATATTGGTTGAAGGTAAATTTCACGACAAATACATGATAGTCAAATTCTTAGAAATCAATAATTTGACTAAAATTAGCCAGCATACCTTTAGATCCATTAATTCTTAACTAATCTTTTGCTATTGTATACCAAATTGCTTACAATGAATATTGCATACAATTACTATATACCGTACAGTATAAACTATTTTGACTTTCAGAAGACCCCATACATAATTAATGATGAAAGAAAATCATGCTCGAAAAGAAATAGAGAAAATCAGGTGTGCCTAAAAGAATGACTAGTTGACATAACACAGCGGGATGAATGGAATATAATATGATTGAGCCTCAGTTGTTAACTGGGGCTCCATCTTATGTATATATTCTATGTACAGTATATTATATGTATATTCTCTCGGTATATTATGACGTGTTTTATTATATACTGGCTAACATAAGGCGATTTTGCTCAGTTTTGGTAGTCCCTCAAAACGATAAAGCCTATCCCAATTAACCCTCTAACTTCCAAACTTGAAATTGTCAAATGATAGTCAACATTAAATTTTGGACTTGGTGGGTCTCCCGAGACTGGTCTGTCCAGACCTAGCCTTCACACCTAGGGAAAGTTTTTGAAGGAAACTTCCCCTGCCAGCGAGTGGGATCGAACACCCGACACCAGAGCCAGCACCTCGATTACAGTGGCTAAGCGCACTCGCTACCATGACGATCGTGGTGTGCCCCAGGGCTTTGGCTTAGGTCTGGCATTATTGTTTGCTGATACAAGATAATGGTATTGAGGAACAACTTTTTTTTTTTTTTTTTTTTTTTTCTTTTTTTTAGATAATAACTTAAAATAGGAATAGCCTGCAATCATATTCAGTCAAATATTTATGCACTCAGTTAAGCGATAAATGCTTTCAAATAATAATAAATAGCATGGTTGTGCAGTATGGGGAGAATATATCATACTGTAAATGTGATTCTTCGAAGAAAGGAAAAATAAGAACAAAAGTCAGTCACAGCCAGCAGTATCATAATAAGTGAACAAAAGTCAGTCACAGCTAGCAGTATCATAATAAGTGAACAAAAGTCAGTCACAGCCAGCAGTATCATAATAAGTGAACAAAAGTCAGTCACAGCCAGCAGTATCATAATAAGTGAACAAAAGTCAGTCACAGCCAGCAGTATCATAATAAGTGAACAAAAGTCAGTCACAGCCAGCAGTATCATAATAAGTGAACAAAAGTCAGTCACAGCCAGCAGTATCATAATAAGTGAACAAAAGTCAGTCACAGCCAGCAGTATCATAATAAGTGAACAAAAGTCAGTCACAGCCAGCAGTATCATAATAAGTGAACAAAAGTCAGTCACAGCCAGCAGTATCATAATAAGTGAACAAAAGTCAGTCACAGCCAGCAGTATCATAATAAGTGAACAAAAGTCAGTCACAGCCAGCAGTATCATAATAAGTGAACAAAAGTCAGTCACAGCCAGCAGTATCATAATAAGTGAACAAAAGTCAGTCACAGCCAGCAGTATCATAATAAGTGAACAAAAGTCAGTCACAGCCAGCAGTATCATAATAAGTGAACAAAAGTCAGTCACAGCCAGCAGTATCATAATAAGTGAACAAAAGTCAGTCACAGCCAGCAGTATCATAATAAGTGAACACAAGTCAGTCACAGCCAGCAGTATCATAATAAGTGAACACAAGTCAGTCACAGCCAGCAGTATCATAATAAGTGAACAAAAGTCAGTCACAGCCAGCAGTATCATAATAAGTGAACAAAAGTCAGTCACAGCCAGCAGTATCATAATAAGTGAACAAAAGTCAGTCACAGCCAGCAGTATCATAATAAGTGAACAAAAGTCAGTCACAGCCAGCAGTATCATAATAAGTGAACACAAGTCAGTCACAGCCAGCAGTATCATAATAAGTGAACAAAAGTCAGTCACAGCCAGCAGTATCATAATAAGTGAACACAAGTCAGTCACAGCCAGCAGTATCATAATAAGTGAACAAAAGTCAGTCACAGCCAGCAGTATCATAATAAGTGAACACAAGTCAGTCACAGCCAGCAGTATCATAATAAGTGAACAACAGTCAGTCACAGCCAGCAGTATCATAATAAGTGAACACAAGTCAGTCACAACCAGCAGTATCATAATAAGTTAACAAAAGTCAGTCACAGCCAGCAGTATCATAATAAGTGAACACAAGTCAGTCACAGCCAGCAGTATCATAATAAGTTAACACAAGTCAGTCACAGCCAGCAGTATCATAATAAGTGAACACAAGTCAGTCACAGCCAGCAGTATCATAATAAGTGAACAAAAGTCAGTCACAGCCAGCAGTATCATAATAAGTGAACACAAGTCAGTCACAGCCAGCAGTATCATAATAAGTGAACAAAGTCAGTCACAGCCAGCAGTATCATAATAAGTGAACACAAGTCAGTCACAGCCAGCAGTATCATAATAAGTGAACAACAGTCAGTCACAGCCAGCAGTATCATAATAAGTGAACACAAGTCAGTCACAACCAGCAGTATCATAATAAGTTAACAAAAGTCAGTCACAGCCAGCAGTATCATAATAAGTGAACACAAGTAAGTCACAGCCAGCAGTATCATAATAAGTGAACACAAGTCAGTCACAGCCAGCAGTATCATAATAAGTGAACACAAGTCAGTCACAGCCAGCAGTATCATAATAAGTGAACAAAAGTCAGTCACAGCCAGCAGTATCATAATAAGTGAACACAAGTCAGTCACAGCCAGCAGTATCATAATAAGTGAACAACAGTCAGTCACAGCCAGCAGTATCATAATAAGTGAACACAAGTCAGTCACAACCAGCAGTATCATAATAAGTTAACAAAAGTCAGTCACAGCCAGCAGTATCATAATAAGTGAACACAAGTCAGTCACAGCCAGTAGTATCATAATAAGTGAACACAAGTCAGTCACAGCCAGCAGTATCATAATAAGTGAACACAAGTCAGTCATAGCCAGCAGTATCATAATAAGTGAACAAAAGTCAGTCACAGCCAGCAGTATCATAATAAGTGAACAAAAGTCAGTCACAGCCAGCAGTATCATAATAAGTGAACACAAGTCAGTCACAGCCAGCAGTATCATAATAAGTGAACAAAAGTCAGTCACAGCCAGCAGTATCATAATAAGTGAACACAAGTCAGTCACAGCCAGCAGTATCATAATAAGTGAACAAAAGTCAGTCACAGCCAGCAGTATCATAATAAGTGAACACAAGTCAGTCACAGCCAGCAGTATAATAAGTGAACACAAGTCAGTCACAGCCAGCAGTATCATAATAAGTGAACACAAGTCAGTCACAGCCAGCAGTATCATAATAAGTGAACAAAAGTCAGTCACAGCCAGCAGTATCATAAGTCAGTCACAGCCAGCAGTATCATAAGTCAGTCACAGCCAGCAGTATCATAAGTCAGTCACAGCCAGCAGTATCATAAGTCAGTCACAGCCAGCAGTATCATAAGTCAGTCACAGCCAGCAGTATCATAAGTCAGTCACAGCCAGCAGTATCATAAGTCAGTCACAGCCAGCAGTATCATAATGTTGCAAGTCTATAATGATCAATATAGCGTTCATCAGCCGCTATCAAAGCAAACAGACTTCTAAAGTTCATTATTAAAAGGAACTCTACTTTTTAAAATGAGAAAATCATAATACCCTTATTTAAAAGCATTGTTAGACCGCACCTGGAGTATGTAGTCCAGTTCCGGGTCCCGCATCTAAATAAAGACATTGGCAAGTTAGAGGATGTCCAAAACAGAGTAACAAGCTAATCCCAACATTCAGAAATACATTTTGTAAAGAGAAACTACAAGAGGTAAAGATGTTTTTTTACAGAGGAAGAGAAGATTGAAATAATATCTTCCAAACAATACTAATTTATACATAAATTTAAAACCCTACTTTCTAATCTAATAGACAGGATGATTTTAGTCGAATTTGTAGCCAGATCAGAGAACTATGTCACATGAGAGATATGGAGAGTAATATTCTATCAAGAGAGGAGTGTAATGAAATCATAAACAATGTATGTACAGAGTAATATACTATTATCACAATTGATTCTTGGGTAGGCCATTTTATGTATAATTAGTATATATATTAAAAAAAAAAATATATATATATATATATATATATATGCGAGTGAATGAATTGTATGACATTTTTGTACATTTTTTTTTTAAATGTGAATACAGAATTTTGAATTGAATTGAATTGAATACAGTCATTGGTTTGAGGAAATGGAATTAAATTGATTGGTAGAGAACAATGAGTACAATACCATGTGGTGAATCATTAAATAGTTTGCCAAGAACATAGTGGATAGTAATACAATGGAATTCAGTAAGACACTCAGGGCCATTCCTTTAAGGGAGTCCACCTCGCTTTTTTCTTCTCTCTTTCTCACCCTCTCTCTTTGGCTTGTATCCATTTGGCCCCATTCAGCCTACTGTTTTAAGACGCTTACCCCCATCCAGGTGTCAATATTTTCCTGGCGAGCGGCAGCGAGCCAGCATATATATATATTTTTGTTTTGACAACAACCTAAATTTGTACAATTTTCGAAAGAAAAATTTCTCCGAAGCCGGATTTCTCCATACAATGCTGGCTCGCTATCGCTCACCAGGAAGAAATCGACACCTGGACGGGGATAAACGTTTTAAAACAGTTGGCTGAATGGGGCCGAATGGATACAAGCCACAGAAAGAGGGAAAAGGAGAGAAAGATAAAAAAAAAACGGTGACTCCCCTTAAACATCGTACGACCTTTCCCGACCCAGATTGACCCTTATACAGATAAACGATAAGGGTCAATCTGGGTCGGGATAGGTCGTAGGGCAAGCTTTTACCATGTTTAAAGGAACGGCCCTTAAGGGGAGACGGACCTTTTTTCTATTAATTCATTTATTCCTTTATTTCTTGGTTTACTCGCTAGACCTCCAGCAAGCTTAGAAAAACACCCCCTATACAAGTTAATTTGTAGATTTTTCGGTAGAAAAATGTCACGGCCGAAGGCCAGTTCCTCTTAACATTTCAGGCTCGCTATCGCTCGCCAGGAAATAATCGACACCTAAATGGCACGAAAGGTCTTACAATTTTCAACAAACTGGGGCGAAAGGTGTTAAAATCAACAAACTAATGGGCCTAACATCTTATAATCTCAAAACAAATGGGGCTTAACACGAGGGAGAAAGGGGACCAGAAAAACGACCCATCTCCTCTTAACCTCAACAGTCCATCAGCCTCGCCTTAACATTCATCTCGATAGGGTTAACGTCATAATAGCAGATTATATTATGCTCTCAATGACGCAGTAGTAACATACAAATACTGGGTAATTTAGGCTCTCATATGATAAATGAGGTGGGCTGACCCTTTGTCAGAGTGAGGGTTGGTGTCCTCTACTTCCCATAGCCCCTTCTATCTTTTTCTCCTTCTGCATCTCTAATTTTTTCAAATGGCGTAGGGATGCGGCGACCCAAACGCCCGCCACTTTCTGGTGCAGGTAGCCTCCTCTGTGGTGGAGGGGTGAGAAATTTCCACCACCGCTTTTCTCCGGCGAGACGTAGAAGTCGGCTAAAGGGGATCGGGGGCGGGGGGCCTGGTATTCTTCTCCCCTTAAATAAATCTACCAAAAAAACGAGACAGAGATAGGGGCGAGGGAACGCGTTCGTGGTCCCGGACCCTAAGAATAGGAGCTTTGAATGTGCGTGGATGTAGTACGAATGAGAAGCGAGAGGATATTGGAAGGTTATTTGAAAGAAGGATGTATGATGTCCTTGCACTGAATGAAACAAAGATGAAAGGAGAGGGAGAAGTGGATTTTGGAAACGTGATAGGTAGAAAGTCTGGAGTAGACGAGGGAGTCAGGGGGAAAGAAGGAGTGGCTATTATTGTGAAGGAGGAGTTGAGAGAGTTTATAAAAGAGTGGAAAGAGGTGTCATCAAGGCTAATGTGGGTGAGAATGCGGTTTAAGGGTGAAAGGTGGGTTTTTGTAAGTGCGTATGGACCAGGAAGTGAAAGAGAGTTAGACGAGGTAGAGGGTTTCTGGGAGGATTTGAGAGATTGTCTACAAGGGTTTGATGAAAATGAAAATGTTATAGTTTTAGGGGACCTAAATGCTAGGGTAGGAAATGAGCCTGTTGAGGGAGTCATCGGTAGTTTTGGTGTGGATGGTGTAAACGAGAGTGGAGAAAGACTGAAAAATGTATGTGAAGAGTGTAGATTGAGTGTAGGTAATACGTTCTTCAAAAAAAGGCGTATACACAAGTACACCTGGCATAGACTTGTGAGGGGAGAGATTGTAGAGAGGGCATTGATGGATTATGTGCTGGTGACAAGGGAAAGATTGTGTAGACTGCTGGATGTGAATGTGATGAGAGGTGAGGCGGAGGGTATGTCAGATCATTACCTGGTGGAGGGAAAGCTAAGAGTTAAGAGTTACAGGAGAATAAGAGACAAGCGTGAAGTAAGAGAGGTAATAAAAGTTAGTGAGTTAGAGAAGAGTGAAAAAGAGAGGGAGTACAAGGAAAGACTAAATGAAAAGTGGATGGAAGTGAGAGAGATGGAAGAGAGAGAAGTAGAGGTTGAATGGCAACAGTTTAAGGAAGGAGTGAAAGCAAGTGCAGAGGTAGTATGCGGCAAAAGGAAAGTAGGAGGCAGAGGTATCAGGAAGGGAAGCGAGTGGTGGAATGATACGGTGAGAAAGGCAGTTGAGGAGAAGAGACAGTGTTTTGAGAGGGTTTTACAGGATGGTAGTGTTGAGGTATGGGAGAGGTACAAGGAGAAAAGGAGAGAGGCAAAATGGAAAATTAGAGAAGCGAAAAAAGATGCAAACGAAAGGTGGGGCCAAAGGCTGAGTGAGAATTTTGAAGAACGAAAGAAGATGTTCTGGAAGGAGGTAAATAAAGTAAGGAAAGGAGGACAAAAGAGGGAAGAGTCAGTGAAAGATGAAAATGGAGAATTACTAGTGGAACCAGTTGAAGTGAGGAAAAGATATGCCGAGTATTTTGAATCTTTGTTAAATACAAGAGATGGAAGAGAAGCAGTGATTGAAGCAGAGGTGGATGGAGATAGGTTACCCAGGCCACCGAGGTGGCAGGGAATGAATGAAAGGATTGAGGAAAATGAGGTGAAAGAAGCAGTGAAACAAATGAGAGCGGGAAAAGCAGAAGGTTTGGATGGTATTGCTGTGGAGTGTATAAAGAAGGGTGGAGATGTGATAATAGATTGGTTGGTGAGACTTTTCAATGTGTGCTTTGTTGTGTCAATGGTACCAATAGACTGGAAGAGTGCATGTATTGTGCCGTTGTACAAGGGGAAGGGAGATCGGCAGGAGTGTTCAAGTTATAGAGGTATTAGTTTATTGTCAGTGGTTGGAAAGCTGTATGGCAGGGTGTTGATAGAGAGGATAATAAAGTGTACGGAAGTTGCAATAGGAGAAGAACAGTGCGGTTTTAGGAGGGGAAGAGGGTGCGTGGATCAGATGTTTGCAGTAAGACAGTTATGCGAGAAGTATTTAGAGAAGCATAAGGAGATATTTTGGGCTTTTATGGACTTTGAAAAAGCGTATGATCGTGTGGACCGTGAAGCAATGTGGAAGGTGTTAAGGATTTATGAAATAGGAGGAAATTTGTTAGAAGCAGTTAAGAGTTTTTATGAAGGGAGCAGAGCATGTGTGAGAGTAGGAAATGGTGAGTTGAGTGAATGGTTTGAGGTAAAGGTAGGTTTGCGACAGGGTTGTGTAATGTCACCATGGCTGTTTAATATGTTTATGGATGGTGTGGTGAGGGAGGTGAAAAGGAGAACTATGGGAAGAGGATTGGGTTTAGTAGGAAAGAATGGTAGAGATTGGGAGTTGAATCAGTTGCTGTTCGCTGATGACACAGCATTGGTGGCGGATTCTGATGAGAAACTGCAGCGGGTAGTCAAAGAGTTTGGTGTGGTTTGTGGAAGGAGGAAACTGAAGGTGAACGTCAATAAAAGTAAAGTAATGGTGTGTAATAGGGGAGAGCATAGGGTGAATCTAGATGTGAGGCTGGATGGGGAAATATTGGAACAAGTAGAGTGTTTTAAATATCTAGGAGGAACGATAAGCAGGAGTGGAGGTATGGAAGTGGAGGTAAAACAGAGAGTGTGTGAAGGAAGGAAGGTTTTCGGAGCAATGGGAAGTATGTGGAAGACAAGAAATCTCGGAGTGAAAGTAAAAAGTGCACTGTATCAAGGAATTGTTGTGCCAACAGTGATGTATGGGGCTGAGACATGGGCTCTGAAGAAAAAGGAGAAAAGAGGGCTGGATGTGATGGAGATGAGCTGCTTGAGGAGTATGTGTGGAGTTACTCGTAGAGACAGATTGAGGAATGAAGAGATACGTAGGAGAGTGGGGCAGCAGGAACATTTGTCAGCCAGAGTGGACAGAAGGGTGCTGAGCTGGTATGGTCATGTTGAACGAATGGGAGATGAAAGGCTTACAAAGAGAATATGTGAGTCAGGTACAAGGGGAGATAGAAGGGCAGGAAGACCCCCATTGAGATGGAGAGACTGTGTAAGAAAGGCTTTGGATGATAGAGGAATGACTATAGATCAGGCAGGGGAAGTGGTGGTGGACAGGAGTGAATGGAGAATGCTTGTGAATAGTTGAGTGAACACGTGGTCATTTGGAGTAAGGGGTCGGGCGCAAGTTCGACTAGATAATAGTCCATCAGGCGCCTGGCCTGGGGGGACGATTAATATGAAGGGTGTGCCTGGAAGTGTGGTGGGAGGGCTTGTGGCTTTGGCTCCGCTGCATGTCTGCCTGCCGAGATCGGAACCTCTCCGGGTGGTCAGGGGCCGGGGGAGTGCTGGAGCGACCTTGGTAACCCTGGTCTCTGGGTCTTCTCCTGGGTGACCTGGATGTGTGTGAGTTTGTGTTTTTTATCTGTGTTTATTTTTTGTTTTATGTTGTTTTTGTGTTTTCCCTGTTCTTGCTCTGTCTTGAGTCGGCTACCCCCAAAATGGGGATTGGGCCTGAGCATATAGATAGAATAGATAGATAGATATGATAAATATTTTTTGTTTTTGCCTTAAGGCCGCGTCATACAGAACTCGAATCCACCAGAACCCACCAGAATGAATTCAAAAATTCAAATTTTAGCCACTTCTTCCCGATTCTGGTCTATTCTTGTACATGTTCTGGTTAGATTCTTGTCTATTATTGTGATTCGAGTGATGTTCTAGTCGTCACTCGATTGGTCGAGTGAGTGAGCAAAAAGTTAGTGCATGCGTTAAAGGCCGCGTCATACAGAAATCGAATCCACCAGAACCCACTGGAATCGAACTTTTCACCGGAATTGACGAGAATTACGCGGCCTTAATCGAGTGTGACTTCAGAGTAGAATGCGACCCGTCAATGACCGGAATGTAACTCGAACGTAACTTGATGGACTCGAATGTAACCCAAATATGAGTCTATGTTAACCAGTAAGTGACTCGAAGGAAACCGGATGTGGAAAGAAGACTATTCGATCCCAAGTCGAATGCAATTCGAATGACCAGAATGAGACCGGAATGTCAGTATATCATGACCAGAATTACATGAAGTTAAGTCGAACGTAAGTGGAACAATGTTGAACGTAACTCGAACGTAAGTGGAACGTGACTCGAATAGGCAGAAGGTGACTCGATGAGGAACCTTTGAGTATATAAAGGGAGGATTGGTTCACAGGCACACCAGTAGTAACAGGGCACTCACCACGGCAACATTAGCACTTTCAATCACATACACACATACACGTACACGAGGGGGGGGGGAGATAGGGTTTTTCTGGACCCCCTTCTCCCTCATGTTTAGCCCCATTAGTTTTTGAGATGTTATGACGTTCATTCCATTAGTTTGGCGGTTATAAAAAAAATTGCCCTATTTCTTTGTTAATATTAAGACCTTTCGTGCCATTTAGGCATAGGTTTATTTCCTGGCGAGCGATAGCGAGCCTGTAACTTTAGGAGGAACTGGCCATCGTCTGGGACACTTTTCTACCGAAAAATGTACAAATTAATCTCAAATTGAGTGTTTTTTAAGCTTTGATGGATGTCTAGCGAAGAAAGTAAAACAAAACAATATATATAAGCTAAATAAAAAATAGACCAAAAAGTAACCCTACCCCCTTAACTCACACAGCTGGGGTGAAGGAAGAACACTTTTCATTGGTAGACACACCTGAGGGGAAGCCGGAGTTAAGGTGTGGAGAGTTAGATGAGTAAGTTTGATTCCAGGTACTACTTGAAATACAATGGCCTCGTATAGGGCAGATATTATATTTTATTTTATTTATTATTATTTATTTTTTATTTTTTTTCAATCCGTTATATATTTGGGGCCGCACCTAGTCGAGTTATATTCTGGTTGTATTCCAGTTACCTTCTAGTTGGATTCCACTTGTATTCTAGTTCTTCTAGTCATGTTCGAGTCGACATCCAGTGTACACTCGATACATCAAGCAAGTATGCAGTCATCTACCAGTCATATTCTAGTCGGCATCCAGTTGTATTCTTCTTAATTCGGGTTATATTCAACTCTCATTCCATTACATTCAATTTTAAAGTGGAATAATCAACTTGTCATCCAGTTGACTTCCGGTCATTATCGAGTGGCATCGAGTTACATTCAAGTAATTCGAGTCGGCATCGACTATAAAAATTACATCAGAACATGACCAGAATAGGTAGAATGCGACTCGAATGCGACCAGGATACGACTAGAATGTAACTCGATCATTTTTAACTTTTTTTTCACTCGATAAATCGTAGAAAGTTAACGCATGCACTAACTTTTTGCTCACTCACTCGATTAATCGAGTGACGACTAGAACATCACTCGAAACACAAGAATAGACAAGAATCTAACCAGAACACGTACAAGAATAGACCAGAATGGGGAAGAGTGGCTAAAATTTGAATTTTTGAATTCATTCCGGTGGGTTCTGGTGGATTCGAGTTCTGTGTGACGCGGCCTTAACTTTTTACGATTTATCGAGTGAAAAAAACGTTAAAAATTATCGAGTTACATTCTAGTCTTATTCTGGTCGCATTCGAGTCGCATTGCAGTCGCATTCTACCTATTCTGGTCATGTTCTGATGAAATTTTTATAGTCGATGCCAACTCGAATTACTTGAATGTAACTCGATGCCACTCGATAATGACCGGAAGTCAACTGGATGACAAGTTTATTATTCCACTTTAAAATTAAATGTAATGGAATGAGAGTTGAATATAACCCGAATTAAGATGAATACAACTGGATGCCGACTAGAATATGACTGGTAGATGACTGCATACTTGCTTGATGTATCGAGTGTACACTGGATGTCGACTCGAACATGACTAGAAGTACTAGAATACAAGTGGAATCCAACTAGAAGGTAACTGGAATACAACCAGAATATAACTCGACTAGGTGCGGCCCCTCGAAACCTTCCACCAATAACATCTCGACCTCTCAACCACACTCTACCTCTTTTTTGTTAATATTGAATTCAACTTATGTGCCATATTTAAATAAAGTATATTTTTATTTGTATGATTGTGTGGTGATTTCTCCTAAATATAATTTTATTCTTGTTGGAATTTTTTAAACTGCCATTATATTTATAAAAAAGATGAAACAGCTATCAGTAATATAATTGTGAAACTAATGAAATTCTAACAAATACAATTAATTTCAAGAAATGGCACAATACATATAATGTCAAGTAGAAATATGTGATCGAGTAGGTAAGATGCAAACATGATACCAATATCTTATAAATAGAAGATTATGAACAATTTAACTTGAATCAAAGGAAAGACATGACATGGGTATATATATGTTAATGCAAAGGTATTGAACAGAGAACTTGACATTTATGTTCACACACTTAGAAAATTGGGCTTAAATTGTGTGGCCTATATGGCGTTGCAGGTATATTCAACAGAGAAGTTTAATATTTTCGATACTTACAAAAAATTATATGTCATTGTAATTATATTGAAGAGAGAACTTA
The DNA here is from genome assembly GCA_032716605.1 of Paralithodes platypus. Taxonomy (NCBI): domain Eukaryota; kingdom Metazoa; phylum Arthropoda; class Malacostraca; order Decapoda; family Lithodidae; genus Paralithodes; species Paralithodes platypus. Next base: position 28,486,867 of record CM064527.1, read on the forward strand.
GAAATCTTTTGACACTTATAAAATTGGGTTCAAATTGTGTATGGTACATGTCATAGCAATTATGTCTACAAGAGATCTATGAAAAGACTTAGAAACTTATAAAATGCCATCGAGTGTAGTGTGGTATATGTCATTGGAATAAAATTTCTTTGGACACTTTTAGGTCACATGCAAACATGATAGTAATATCATATAAATTGCACATTTATGAACCAATTAACTTGAATAAAATAAATTACATGACCTCGGTAAATTTTAATGCAAAGGTATTGAACAGATAACTTAACATTTATGTCCACATACTACTGGTGTGCCTGTGAACCAATCCTCCCTTTATATACTCAAAGGTTCCTCATCGAGTCACCTGCCTATTCGAGTCACGTTCGAGTTACGTTTAACTTAGTTCCACTTACGTTCGACTTAACTTCATGTAATTCTGGTTATGATATACTGACATACCGGTCTCATTCTAGTCATTCGAGTTGCATTCGACTTGGGATCGAATAGTCTTCTTTCCACATCCGGTTTCCTTCGAGTCACTTCCTGGTTAACATCGACTCATATTTGGGTTACATTCGAGTCCATCAAGTTACCTTCGAGTTACATTCATGTCATTGACGGGTCGCATTCTACTCTGAAGTCACACTCGATTAAGGCCGCGTAATTCTCGTCAATTCCGGTGAAAAGTTCGATTCCAGTGGGTTCTGGTGGATTCAAATTCTGTATGACGCGGCCGTTACTCTAAGTGTTCAGTATTTCTCTTTGCATTTATTGTCACCCTTGTGGACGGAAGGGTTTGGTGGGCTGGGAGAGAGCCGTCTGCATTACTTTCCTTGACTTTTGTTGTGCCTATATTTTTTCCTCGAGTTGCCAGAGTTGCTTCGTAAAATCTGTCCGTGCTCTTCTACAATATCCATCATCACCAAAGATTAAATCTCTCCATTACCTCGGCTTATGTTCAACACACTCATCAGCTGCTACTATAGTCTATTCGCTGTAAGTAGGCGAGAAATCGTGACCTCTATCCTCTGTAACTAAAAAACGACTAGAGTAATCGAGCTAAATATGACTACCATTTGGGAAGAGTCAGTCAAGGAGTAGATGTGGAAATTCACAGCCAATTTGCTCTAGCCCTTTTTGAGTTACAGAGGATAGAGGTCATGATTTCTCGCCTACTTACAGCGAATAGAGTAATTGACTATAGTAGCTTGCGTCTTTAGGGGGGCTGGGCGTTTATATTTATATATTATATATTTTTTCTCACAATACCTCCCTCAAATATAAACAAAAACCCTAGACCCCCTTCAAGATAAATGTGTACACTTTTCCGTAGAAAAAATTCCCGGCCGAAGGCGGATTCCTTTTAAAATTACTGGCTTGCTATCACTCCCCAGGAAAACATCGACACCTAATTGGAACGAAGTCTTAAAATTGACAACGAAATGGGGCAAAAGGTCTTAAAATCGCCAAACTAAAGGGGAGAACGTCTTAAAATCTGAAAACTAATGAGACTAAGAATGGGGGGGGGGGGGGGGGGGGGCAGAAAAGCGAACCATCCCTCCTTAATTTAACCCACAATTATGATGAAGGGTCCTCCAGAAAGTCAATTCTTCAAACGGATATGGGACTGCTTACTCTCTTGCATATTTGAGGTTCCTCCTTGACCTTCTCAAGATTAAACCCTTGCATAAAACAGTTTAAGATTATTGTAGTTTTAACCCATTCAGTACCAGGGACGTCCTTTTCATCATATTCTGGCAACTATTAGACGATTTTATCAAGTTTAGGAAGGACCTCTAGCAATATTAAGACTTCAAACTATTTCAACCGAACCCTTTTAACTACCACAGATCCTTCCTAAGCTGCATATTATCGTCTAAATATGGCTAGAATAAAATATAGCACACGTCGCTGGTACTCAAGGGGTTAAGGCACAGTCAATATGTAGCAGCCATAATTCTGTGATTGGTATAAATAAGCTCAGCACTAGTAAACACCTTACAATGTTGAAGGATTCTCCAATGGGTGTCTACAAGAATATAAATATAAGGCCAATTATTTGATATATGTAGAAAAACCTTTTATGAGTGCGATGTATCTTATGTTAAGGGGGGGTCGCCGGCTTTTTTATCGTTCTCTCCTTTTCTCTTTTTCCCTGGCTTGCATCCATTCGGCCCCATTCAGCCAACTGTTTTAAGACGTTTATCCCCATCCAGGTGTCGATATCTTCCTTGTATGGAGAAATCCGGCTTTGTCGGAGAAATTTTTCTATCGAAAAATTTACAAATTTAGCTTGCTGTCAAAACATAAATATATATATACTGTATATATGCTGGCTCGCTACCGCTCGCCAGGAGAAATATTGACACCTGGATGGGGGTAAACATCTTCAAACAGTAAGCTGAATGGGGCCGAATGGATACAAGCCAAAGAGAGAGGGAGAGAAAGAGAAAAAAGCGAGGTGGGCTTCCTTTACTGGGAGACTAGGGCTAGAACAGAGTACATGGCAACGGTTTATAAGGTTTTATTTATAATTACAAATGAAAGTAAATAAGAGTATAAAGTAAGGTGAGTATACAAGAACCAATATTTTTTTTTTTCTATGTGTATGAAGGAGACAAGAGGCAGACTGCCTGTAATGAGTGTCTCCCCCAAAGCCAAAAGAGTGACAGAAAGCCAAATTCAAGGTACGTTGTGGTCAAAATGCCTGGACACCCAAAGTTTCAAGCAGTTTAAGTCATAGGATGAAGGACAGATTGATTGAGGAAGACTGTTCCAGAATTCACTAGTTGAGTAGAAGAAAGACTAAGAAAATGTACCAATTCTTAGATAGAATAGTTGGACAGAATAGGAGTGGGAAAGTGTTCAAAGGTGGGTGCCTCACACTAAGAAAACTCTGAAGAACACTGATTGTTATGATAACGATTGAAGAGTGAAAGTGATGCAACATTGCGGCGTGTAGAAAGAAATTGTAGGAGACTAGAAAGAGGAGAGGGGTTAATTGGTGTTGGAAATGCTTTTGACTCTACTTATTCGAGAAGTGCGTGCGGTATGGGTGGAACCTCCCAGCACATGAGAATAATACTTGATTCATGGGCGTACTGTGCCCCTATACAGAGCAAGAAGCTGTGCGGGAGTGAAGAACCCACATAGACGGTTGAGAACACCTACCTTCTCAGTAGCTGTTTTAGCAAGAGTGGTAATATGATCTTTTCAAGAAAGGTTGGATGAAAAAGATACACCAAGAATAATGAGAGAAGATGAAGGGTTGATTTGTGTATTGTTGAAGAATAATTGATAGTCTTGCAGAGGATTGCGATGGGTAGATAGGGGGAGAAATTGGGTCTTGGAGATATTGAAAGTAACAAGATTTTGTCTACCCCAATCAAAAATATTTGATAAATCGGAAGATAGGTGCCTCGTCACGTTAATTTTGAGTGATTGCATGCTGGGTTGTTGTGAAAAACTAGTTGAATAGTGTAAGGTAGAGTCATCAGCATATGAGTGGATGGGACTAGAGGTACAGTTGAGGAGATCATTAATTAATATTAGAAAGAGAATTGGAGACAGGACAGAACCCTGAGGAACACCGGAGCTGATAGGTTGAGGAGGTGAGCAATGGCCGTCCACAACTGCAGCTATGGAACGATCAGAAAGGAAATTTGAGACCAAGGCACAGATAGAGGGATAGAAGCTGAAGGAGGGCAGTTTGAAATTTAGAAATTTGTGCCCAACTATATCAAAAGCTTTTGATATGTCTGGCTCAATAGAAAAAGTCTCACCCAAGTCCCGAAGGGAGGATGACCAAGAGTTAGTAATATATGCAAGGAGATCACCAGTAGAGCGGCCCTTAAGGAAACCGTAGTGGCGATTTGAAAGTAGATTATAGGAAGATAAATGATGAAGAAATTACAAGTTCAGAATAGTTTTAAAAACTTTAGAGATGCTTGATGTGAGAGCAATTGGACGATAGTTGGAAGTTTGAGAGTGGTCACCTTTCTTTAGGACAGGTTGAATGAGAGCAAACTTCCAGCAAGATGGAAAGACAGAGACCGAAGATTTTGTCTAGGCAGGGAGTCAGCATGGAAGAACAGATTTTGAGTACAACATGAAGAACACCATGCAGTCCGTACACCTTCTTAGTATTAAGCCCAGAGAGGGCAGAAAGTACATCCTTAGAAGAGATTATGATATTCGACATAAGCAAGTGAGAGGAGGGTGGAGAGGGAGGAACAGCACCGGAATCATCCAAGGTGGAGTTTTTAGCAAATGTTTGAGCGAAGAGTTCAGCTTTGTTAGAGGAAGAGTGCTGTCAGAGTGAAAAATAGGAGGGAAAGACGAGAAAGTAAACATTTTGGAGGTTTTAGCTAGATGCCAGAAAGCTTGGGAAAAGCTAGAGTTGGAAAGTTCAGAACATTATTTTGTTATTGGTGAAAGAGTTTTTGGCTTGTCGAAGAACAGATTTAGCTTGATTCCAGGCAGAAACATTACAAGCACGAGATTCTTGAGTTTGAAGGCCAAGGTGCCGTTTATATGCTTCTTCCTTATTTCCTTATTGCGAACAGAAGTAGAACAAGCGTGAGAAAACCAAGATTTTCTTGCATTAGACTGAGAAAAAGAAAATAGAATATATGCCTCCATGCCCGAGAAGATTACCTTGGTTATGCACTAGGCACACTCCGAAGATCCCTGGCCACGAAAGCAAAATTAATTTCATGGGAAATCAAAGAAGTGCTGCTGAAGAGTCTCCCAGTCGGCAGCGCCAAATTGCCACAAGCGCCGCGGGCTGGTAGAAGCGGATGGCCATACTTGATAGATAGGACAGGTAACAGAGATAAGGTTGTGATCGGTGGAGCCCAACGGAGAGAAAAGGTTTACAGCATAAGTAGAAGCATTAGAAGTTAGAAATAAGTCAAGGATGTTGGATAGATCTCCAAGGCTGTCAGGGATTCGAGTAGAGTGCTGGACTAACTGCTCTAGGTTATTTAGGAGAGAACAGGTGTAGGCTTGTTCAACAGGTTGGTCAGTGAAATGGGAGGAGAGCCATTGGCGGTGGTGAACATTAAAATTTCCTAAAATGGAGATTTATGCAAATGGAGAGATACATAGAATGTGTTCCACTTTATAAGTTAAATAGTCAACAAAAATTGAATAGTCAATAGAGTTAAGGGAGAGCTGAACAACGCAGAAATATTTAGTTTGAAAGTGACAAGAAAGTTTAGCCAGAGAGTTGAGAATACAGAAGAAACAAGGTTGGGAACATGAAAGATAGCAAGATTGTTGCGCCCATATATGCAACATCCACTTCTGGCTTGAACCTGAGGATAGAGATAGTAGAAGGTTACAGCTAAGGGTATGCTGTCAGTAGTCCCAGACAACTGAGTTTCGGTGAGAAAGAGAAGATCAGGGGTACTCGTTCATACATAACAATTATCCTTATTTCTCACCTCGGATTTGGATGCAGCTTGTATCGCGTGTGCATAGGCATGGGCGTGAGCATGGGCGGCGGTGTAGGCATGTTTGAGCTCCTCCTCCTCTTCCTCCTGCTTGACGGGCGTACGGTCGGATAGGCTCACGTCCTCTCGTATGATAACGTTGGCGGTCTCCTCGTTGCCCACCATTCCCCCGACATCGCTAACTGTCACGCCCACTACTTCTCGCACCGGTATCCCGCCCACTACTTCTCGCACCGGTATCCCTCCCACTACTTCCCTTAACGGTATCCCGCCTATGATCTCCCGCACTGGTATTCCGCTCATGTCCCGCACCACCACGCCCACTTCGCCATGGTGGGTGCTGGCGTAGTGAGGCGGGGTGCTGGAAGGTTTTGGGAGAGGTACAGTGAAAACATAGGAAAAGAGGGAAAAAAGAGATAAAAACTAAATAGGAAAAGAGATAAAAACTAAATAGGAAAAGGGGGAAAAAGAGATAAAAATAAATAAGAAAAGAGGGAAAAAAGAGATAAAAACTAAATAGGAAAAGAGGGAAAAAATAGATAAAAACTAAATAGGAAAAGAGGGAAAAAAGAAAAACAAAATAGGAAAAGAGGGAAAAGAGATAAAACTAAATAGGAAAAGAGGGAAAAAGAGATAAAAACTAAATAGAAAAGAGGGAAAAAAGAGATAAAAACTAAATAGGAAAAGAGGGAAAAAAGAGATAAAAACTAAATAGGAAAAGAGGGAAAAAGAGATAAAAACTAAATAGGAAAAGAGGGAAAAAAAGAGATAAAAACTAAATAGGAAAAGTGGGGATTGGGCCTGAGTAAATAGATAGTCAATAAATAGACATTGAAAATATAGTTGACAATGGGTACTGGTGATAATAAGCCTATCTAGTAAAGGGATGGAAAGGTAATTCACTATCAATATACTCAATAGTCATATTCTATACCGCCGTGTATCATTCCTTAAGGGGGGTCACCGGCTTTTTATTTGATCTTTCTCTCTTTCCTGGCTTGTATCCATTCGGACCCATTCAGCCAACTGTTTTAAGACGTTTATCCCCATCCAGGTGTCGATTTCTTCCTGGCGAGCGATAGTGAACCAGCATTGTATGTAGAAATCCGCCTTCGCCGGAGACATTTTTCTATCGAAAAATGTGCAAATTTAGCTTGCTGTTAAAACAAAAATATATATATGCTGGCTCGCTACCGCTCGCCAGGAAAATGTTGATACCTGGATGGGGTAAACGTCTTAAAACAGTAGGCTGAATGGGGCCGAATGGATACAAGCCAAAGAGAGAGGGAGAGAAAGAAAAAAACAAGCGAGGTGGGCTCCCTTTACAAACATAGCCTTTATATTTGAAATTCTGTCAACGTGGTTCAGGATTACTTTTGTATGAAATTAATAGATAAAAATATATTTGTAGTTATGAATGTGGAACACCAATTTCATCCTCTGTACAGACAAATGTTCGTGAGGTCTTGCGATTTTCTATATGCAAATATATCCATTTAAATTGATGTTCAGGTCATATCAGATACATATTAGTAAATATATTTATGTATTACTTAATATATAGCTGATTTGATATGAATATCAATTTAAGTGGAAATATATGCATGAAGATGATAGCAAGAGTTCACTAACATTTGTCAGCAGCTGTACATACGCGTCACTAACATTTGTCAGCAGCTGTACATACGCGTCACTAACATTTGTCAGCAGCTGTACATACGCGTCACTAACATTTGTCAGCAGCTGTACATACGCGTCACTAACATTTGTCAGCAGCTGTACATACGCGTCACTAACATTTGTCAGCAGCTGTACATACGCGTCATGCAACTTACACATTTAAAGGTTTAATTGTGATAATAAACCAATTAATATATCCTTGGCATACCCGTGGTTTTAACAGTGTAAAGGTTTGACTAAATTGGCAACATTTTGAGTTGTGTTCGTGTGTAAATGTTTGCCAATATTATTGACTAATCAATCCTCTCCACCTGCGCACCATGATATAAATTAAGATGTATATCAGTCTGCACATGCAACTGGTACATTAAGGGGTCACCTGTTTTTTTTTTCTCTCTCTCTCTCTGGCTTGTATCCATTCGGCTCCATTCAGCCAACTGTTTTAAGAAGTTTATCCCCATCCAGGTGTCGATTTCTTCCTGGGGAGCGATAGCGAGCCATAATTGTATGGAGAAATCCGGCTTCGCCGGAGACATTTTTCTATCGAAAAATTTACAAATTTAGCTTGCTGTCAAAAAATAAATATACATGTTGGCTCGCTACCGCTCGCCAAGAAAATATTGACACCTTGATGGGGGTAAACGTCTTAAAACAGTAGGCTGAATGGGGCCGAATTGATACAAGCCAAAGAGAGAGGGAGAGAGAAACAAAAAGTGAGGTAGGCCCCCTTAATATATGATAAATTTGAGACAGTCAACATTTAATGAGGGAATATACTGACTCGAGCATGTGTTTAGAGGAAATGCTTCAAAACATTTAATGAGGGAATATACTGACTCGAGCATGTGTTTAGAGGAAATGATTCAAAACATTTAATGAGGGAATATACTAACTCGGGCATGTGTTTAGAGGAAATGCTTCAAAACATTTAATGAGGGAATATACTGAATCGGGCATGTGTTTAGAGGAAATGATTCAAAACATTTAATGAGGGAGTACACTGACTCGGGCATGTGTTTAGAGGAAATGATTCAAAACATTTAATGAGGGAATATACTGACTCGGGCATGTGTTTAGAGGAAATGCTTCAAAACATTTAATGAGGGAATATACTGACTCGAGCATGTGTTTAGAGGAAATGATTCAAAACATTTAATGAGGGAATATACTGACTCGGGCATGTGTTTAGAGGAAATGCTTCAAAACATTTAATGAGGGAATATACTGACTCGGGCATGTGTTTAGAGGAAATGATTCAAAACATTTCATCAGCGTGTTAGAAATATTCAGTAAAATGTTAACCACCTTTCCCTGCAGGATTTTGAAATATTGTGTTTAACCCATATGACGGGAGTCAGTTTTTGCTCTCAAATAATGTTCACTGTTTCAAAATAGATCATAGTCTATTCGCTGTAAGTAGGCGAGACATCATGACCTCTAATCTCTGTAACTCAAAGACAACTAGAGTGATCGAGCTAATATTTCATTCATTTGGGAAGAGTCAGTCAAGGAACAGATGTGGAAATTTACAGCCAATTTGCTCTTGCCCTTTTTGAGTTACAGAGGATAGAGGTATTGATTTCTCGCCTACTCACAGCGAATAGACTATAGTGTACCAGTTCCTTGGTAGGAACCACCTCAAGACTGGGCCTAGTTTAACTAACCAATATTCCCCAAGACACGAAAGAACTGACAACAAGTACAAATGAATTATCCTTTACTTAAAGTGTTAATCCTTCCTTATCTCCACCCTTTAGCAATTATCCCTTACTTAAAGTGTTAATCCTTCCTTATCTCCACCCTTTAGCAATTATCCCTTACTTAAAGTGTTAATCTTTCCTTATCTCCACCCTTTAGCAATTATCCCTTACTTAAAGTGTTAATCCTTCCTTATCTCCACCCTTTAGCAATTATCCCTTACTTAAAGTGTTAATCCTTCCTTATCTCCACCCTTTAGCAATTATCCCTTACTTAAAGTGTTAATCCTTCCTTATCTCCACCCTTTAGCAATTATCCCTTACTTAAAGTGTTAATCCTTCCTTATCTCCACCCTTTAGCAATTATCCCTTACTTAAAGTGTTAATCCTTCCTTATCTCCACCCTTTAGCAATTATCCCTTACTTAAAGTGTTAATCCTTCCTTATCTCCACCCTTTAGCAATTATCCCTTACTTAAAGTGTTAATCCTTCCTTATCTCCACCCTTTAGCAATTATCCCTTACTTAAAGTGTTAATCCTTCCTTATCTCCACCCTTTAGCAATTATCCCTTACTTAAAGTGTTAATCCTTCCTTATCTCCACCCTTTAGCAATTATCCCTTACTTAAAGTGTTAATCCTTCCCTATCTCCACCCTTTAGCAATTATCCCTTACTTAAAGTGTTAATCCTTCCCTATCTCCACCCTTTAGCAATTATCCCTTACTTAAAGTGTTAATCCTTCCTTATCTCCACCCTTTAGCAATTATCCCTTACTTAAAGTGTTAATCCTTCCTTATCTCCACCCTTTAGCAATTATCCCTTACTTAAAGTGTTAATCCTTCCTTATCTCCACCCTTTAGCAATTATCCCTTACTTAAAGTGTTAATCCTTCCTTATCTCCACCCTTTAGCAATTATCCCTTACTTAAAGTGTTAATCCTTCCTTATCTCCACCCTTTAGCAATTATCCCTTACTTAAAGTGTTAATCCTTCCTTATCTCCACCCTTTAGCAATTATCCCTTACTTAAAGTGTTAATCCTTCCTTATCTCCACCCTTTAGCAATTATCCCTTACTTAAAGTGTTAATCCTTCCTTATCTCCACCCTTTAGCAATTATCCCTTACTTAAAGTGTTAATCCTTCCTTATCTCCACCCTTTAGCAATTATCCCTTACTTAAAGTGTTAATCCTTCCTTATCTCCACCCTTTAGCAATTATCCCTTACTTAAAGTGTTAATCCTTCCTTATCTCCACCCTTTAGCAATTACTTTTGTCGTATTGGTTAGTCAATCTTAAGGGGGGGTTACCTGCTTTTTTTTATCTTTCTCTCCTTTTCTCTCTTTCTCTGGCTTGTATCCATTCGGCCCCATTCAGCCAACTGTGTTAAGACGTTTATCCCCATCCAGGTGTCGATTTCTTCCTGGCGAGCGATAGCGAGCCAACTTTGTATGGAGAAATCCGGCTTCGCCGGAGAAATTTTTCTATCAAAAAATGTACAAATTTAGCTTGCTGTCAAAACAAAAATATATATATGCTGGCTCGCTACTGCTCGCCAGGAAAATATTGACACCTTGATGGGAGTAAACGTCTTAAAACAGTAGGATAAATGGGGCCGATTGGATACAAGCCAAAGAGAGAGGGAGAGAAAGAGAAAAAAGCGAGGTGGGCCCCCTTAACCCAGTTGGATCAGGCAAAACTTTCTTGGACTGTACCTGCAGTGGTGGTCTTGGGGTGTTGGTTCCCTGGGCTGGGGCTGGTGCCAGGGTTCATGTGCTGCTGGGGTGGATACCTGCAGAGGCATTGAAGGGGAGCCGACACCTAAGGGAGTGGACACAGCCAGAGGGACATAAGGACCCCCAGGGGACCCCTCAGGCTCTGGGGGACCGGGGGGTAGGAGGGAGGGGGATATCGAGGGGGAGTTGTTGGTAGGGGGTTCTTCACTGGACATTATAGTTGAGGTGATGGGGGAGGTAATGATGGTGGCCACTCGTGTCTCGGTGCTCATGGTGGTAGTGGGGTTTAGGATGTTGATGGTAATAGTTGAGGTGGGGGTGCTTGTGGTGTTGGTAGTAGTGGTGGAGGCTGTAGTTATGGTGATAGAAGTAGTGGCAGTGCTGTATAAATTATACAGTTATTATACATAAATTATGAGACATATGGGTAAAATTAGTAAATCCTTTTACTGTACATCTCAATAATGAATTTTGTTAATACAAATGAATTTACACACAATGCTAAATCTCATGGGCAAATATTATTGGGAGGCCTGGCGATGTAGAATTTTGAATGACTTGAGTTGCTTATTAATTCTTTAAGATGCAACATCCATTATTTTCATATACGATATGTTATAGTGAAGGGTATTTTAGCCTCGTGTTGGGTGATATTGAAGCCTCTTTTTGGGTGATATTGAAGGCTCTTTTTGGGTGATATTGAAGCCTCTTGTTGGGTGATATGGAAGCCTCTTGTTGAGTGATATTGAAGCCTCTTGTTGGGTGATATTGAAACCTCTTGTTGGGTGAATATGACACCGTTTGTTGGGTGATATATTCAAGCCTCTAGTTGGGTGATATTGAAGCCTCTTGTTGAGTGATATTGAAGCCTCTTGTTGGGTGATATTGAAGCCTCTTGTTGGATGATATTGAAGTCTCTTGTTGAGTGATATTGAAGCCTCTTGTTGGGTGATATTGAAACCCCTTGTTGGGTGAATATGACACCGTTTGTTGAGTGATATATTCAAGCCTCAGTTGGGTGATATTGAAGCCTCTTATTGGGTGATAGTGAAGCCTCTTGTTTAAGCCTCTTTGGTGAAGTGTTGAAGCTATGAAGCACTTCCAAGATAGTAGCCGAGGAGGTTCCAACCCTCCTGCAAATAGAAACCAAAAAGTAAAGATTATAAGTTTTATATATTAAACTATAATTATGAGGTGGGCTGATGTGTTATTGTCCACGTATTATGATAAAATATTAATAGACCAAAGGATAATATGGGGCATATCGACTTTAACTATGAATAAAATTCTGTCTCCGTGGGTTCTTCACCCCCACACAGCCGCTTGCTCTATATCGGGGCACAGTGCGCCCATGTATTGAGTATTGTTAGCATGTGTGGGGAGATTCCAACCATACTGCACTTCTTGAAAGAGTAGATTCAATAACATTTCGCCTTATCAACTCACTCCTCTTACTAATTCCCAGCAATCTCTTTCTACACGCCACAAGGTTGCATCTCTTTCACTCTTCTATCGCTATTACAACAATCAGTGTTCTTCAGAGCTCTCTCAGTGAATACCCCCTCCATTGTGGTGAGTGCGAGGCACCCGCCTTTCAATACAGTCCCACCTCCTATTCTGTCCCGCTCTGTAACCTGTGAGTTAGCAAAGTTTCTCAGTCTTTCTTCTACTCAACAAAGGAACTCTGGAACTCTCTACCTCAATCAATCTTTCCTTCATGCTATGACTTAGACTGCATTAAACTTCGTGAGTCCAGGCATTTTGACCCCAATGTCCCTTGAATTTGGCTCTATCACTCATTTGGCCTTGGGGGAGACACTCGCTACAGGCAACCTGCCTTTTGGTTCCTTCATACACACAGAACAAAAGGTGCCAACCCAACCAGACTCAAATAGAACAATTTCAACTTAACCCTTTCAGAAAACGAGGACGTTTAATTTCTATTGCATACCTCTTATTAGACGATATATTTTTACAAATTAGGAAGGGTGTTTGGAAGTCAGAGGGTTAATTGAGATAGTCTTTAGTTTTTTAAATTCCACAGATCCTTCCTAAGCTGTGCGAAATCGTCTAATGATGATAAACTGGCAGAGTAGGTCAAAATCCCCGAGGTATTAAAGTCCTAATCTAACTTAACCCCCATTGTTTGTTCATGTGAATGAAGGCGACAAAAGACTAATCTGCCTGTAATAAGTGTCTCCCCCAAAATTGAACGAGTGACAGAGCCAATTTCAAGGTATGTTTAGCCAAAATGTCTGGACACACGGAGCTTGAAGTAGTTTAAGGGGGGTGACCTATTTTTGTTCTGTCCTTTTCTATCTTTCTCTGGCTTATATCCATTCGGCCCCATTCAGCCAACTATTTTAAGACGTTTATCCCCATCTAGGTGTTGATTTCTTCCTGGCGAGCGATAGCGAGCCAGCATTATATGAAGAAATCCGACTTCGCCGGAGACATTTTTCTATCGAAAAATGTACAAATTTAGCCTGTTGTCAAACAAAAATAAAAAACATGCTGGCTCGCTACCGCTCACCAGTAAAAAATTGACACCTGGATGGGGATAAACGTCTTAAAACAGTAGGCTGAATGGGACCAAATGGATACAAGCCAGAGAAAGATAGAAAAGGACAGAACAAAAGCAGGTCACCCCCCTTAAGTCATATGCTGAGGGAAAGACAAATTGAGGGAGAGATCCAAAGCTTGCTTGGTGAGTAGAAAAAAGACTGGGAACATCAGATCAATCTTGGGTTAAAGAGTTGAACAGAATAGGGTGGGAGTATGTTGAAAGGCGGGTGCCCCCACTCTCCGTAAGGGAGGAAGCATACAAGGAGAAAGCTCTGAAGAATACAAATGATTGTAATAGCAGTAGAAGAGTGAGAGAGATGCAACATTGCTGCGTGTAGAGAGAGATTGTAGGAAATTAGTAAGAGGAGGGGAGTTGATCGAGATGGAATGCTTTTGACTCTACCCTTTCAGGAAGTGCTATATGGGTTGAAACTCCCCAAACATTCGAAAAATACTTGATACATGGGCGCACTGTACCCATTTACAGAGCAAGAATCTGTGCAGGTGTGAAGAATCCACGGAGACGGTTGAGCACACCTGACTTCTGGGAAACTGTTTTAGCAAGGTGGTAATATGATCTTTCCAAGAATGACCAGGAAAATTAGACACGCCAAAAAAGGCTGAGAGAAGATGAAAGGTTGATTTGTGTACTGTTGAAGTTTGGAAGTTCTTCACGGGTGGATAAATGGAGAAACTGGGTTTTGGAAGTATAGAAAGTAACAAGATTTTCTCTGCCCCAATCAGAAATAATTGATAGATCAGAAGATAGGCACACTATGGTCTCATCATGTGAGATTTGGAGTGATTACATGCTGGGTCATTGTGAAAAAACTAGTTGAATAGTATAGTCCTCAGCATTTGAATGAATAAGACTAGAGCTAGCGCTGAGAAGATCAATAATGAATATTAGAAAGAGAACTGAAGACAGGACAGAACCCTGAGGGACACCGGAGTTGATAGGCTGAGGAAGTGAGCAATGGCCGTCCACAACCGCAACTATTGAACGGCCAGTAAGGACATTAGAGACAAAGGCACAGATGGAGGGATAGAAACCAAAGGGGAGTAGTTTGGAAATTAGAGATTTGTGCCAGACTCTATTGAAGGCTTTCGATATGTATAGCGTTATAGAAAAAGTCTCACCTTCTCTGGCCAAAAATTGGTAGTGCTATAGCTTTTACTTATCAGGTGTTACTTGACACCACAGATGATAGCTTGTGACCGACTTCCCCCCCCCCCTCTCTCTCTCTCTCTCTCTCTCTCTCTCTCTCTCTCTCTCTCTCTCTCTCTCTCTTTCTCTCTCGCTCTCTCTCTCTCTCTCTCTCTCTCTCTCTCTCTCTCTCTCTCTCTCTCTCTCTCTCGCTCGCTCGCTCGCTCTCTCTCTCTCTCTCTCTCTCTCTCTCTCTCTTATTCTTTTAATACAGTGACGACCGCCAGATGAGAGAGAGAGAGAGGTCACAAGCTATCATCCGTGGTATCAAATTTCACATGATAAGTGGAATGTCCAGCACTGTCAATCTATGGCCAGAGAACTGACTTCATAAAATGGTTTGACTATAGTGTTATTTATGTGTTCCTGTATTTTCTTCTTTATCAATTATTACTGTCATGTTTCTATTTCCCTTAAGGGGGGATGGGCCGGTTTTCTGGACCACTTTCTCCCTCATGTTTAGCACCATTAGTTTTCAGATGTTAAGATGTTTGGCCCATTAGTTAGTCGATTTTAAGACCTTTTGCCCCATTTCTTCGTCAATATTTTGACCTTTCGTGCTATTTAGGTGTCAATTTTTTCCCTAGCGAACGATAGTGAGCCTGTAATGTTGGAAGAACGGCCGAATTTTTCTACCGAAAAATGTACAAATTAATCTAGAAGGGGGATCTAATGGATGTTTTTTTTAATTTGATGGAGGTCTAGGGAGGACACTAGAAAAATAATTAATACATGCAGAAATCGCCCAAAGAGTGAACCATCTCCCCTTAATTGCAGTGTGTTTATGTTTGTACAGGAATATTGTTTAAGGGAAGAGATTTTGGTGACTTTTTATCATTTTGTTTACTTATGTGATGGTAGGATATATATTTGTTCTCAGATTAGATAGATGAAACTATTATCAAAGGCTGAACCATGCAAAAGTATATAAGATATTAGTATATTATTTGCTTACTTATCTGAGAATAGCCCTCTAGTGTTTGCGGAAGGTCAGCTGAGATTCGAATTCGTTTAAAGTTATTACTTATTTATCCTTAATATATATTATTGTATATTATTATAATTGTTATGGTCATGACATCCACAGAGTCACCACGAGTATCAGGGAGTTACATAAAGTAGCTACTATAATAACCGCGAGTTAAGGGAGCCCACCTCGCTTTTTTTTTTCTCTTTCTCTCCCTCTGTCTTTTATCCATTCGGCTCCATGCAGCCTACTGTTTTAAGACGTTTACCTCTATCCAGGTGTCAATATTTTCCTGGCGAGCGGTAGCGAGCCAGCATATTATATATATTTTTGTTTTGACAGCAAGCTAAATTTGTAAATTTTTCGATAGAAAAATGCCTCCAGCGAATCCGCATTTCTCCATACAATGCTGGCTCGCTATTGTTCGCCAGGAAGAAATCAACACCTGGATGGGAATAAACGTCTTAAAACAGTTGGCTGAATGGGGCCGAATGGATACAAGCCAGGGAAAGAGAGAAAAGGAGAGAACGATAAAACAATGTCGGTGACCCTCCTTAACACTCCACGAGCGGCTAGGTTAATAACTTCTACTACCTGCCCAGCGGGCATATTTACCCTAAACGAGCTTCATTCCATGCTCTTTTTAATGCATAAAGAAGAGCCAGAGCGTAATAATACAATTATGTATCCGTGAAAGGGCGTTAATTGAGCTTTCCAATGACACCTGAACCATCCTTCTACGATCACGGGTTGTCTTGCAACGATCGTGCAACACGAAGGAAAAATCCCTAAAATACGGTAATTTCCTGACATATTTCCCTGTCTAGGGAGGCAGTGGGTGTGGATGTGTGTGGAGGTGGGGCCAGTCGCGGGGCGCGGGAGCCGTGCCGAACGGTCTGAGTCAACCTACGCTCCTCCCACTGCTCGGACTCTCTCTTTCAGAGCCAATTATGTGCTCAACATCGCATACGACTTAAGGCGGGCCCCGCTCTTTAGGTAGGTGTTCTCTAGACCGCCTTGAATCTTCTGATCACTGTCTGATACAGGCCACCTGTCTATCACCTACCACACCTTCCCACTCTGAACCTGTTTTGGTGACTAAATGGCATTACGATAGGGCAGACTGGGAGGGTCTTCAAGGTTTCTTTATTGATATTCCCTGGACCTCTTTCTTTTCTAATGATGCACACTCCACCTTGAGCCACATACAAGATTTTGTAAAAATTGGAATGGAAACTTTTATTCCTCATCAAAAGTACAGTAAAAGATCTAATTCACCTAAATGGTTTGACCATAATTGTGCTAGAGTAACTGAACAAAAAGCAATAGCCTACAATGCATACACAAGATCAAAAACACATGAAGCCTTTAATTACTTTAGAAACATCAGAAATCATGCCAAAACTGTATTAAACCTAACTAAATCAAACTTTCTCCACAAGCAGGCAAATAAACTTCTAAATAATCCAAATGATAACAAAATATTTTGGTCTACTCTTAACTCATTTAAATCCAACTTCACTACTGCTTCATCCATTCCACCATTAAAATCTCCGACTGTCAATCTTGTAAGTGACCCACGAGGTAAAGCTAACCTTGCGGATATTTTCTCCACCAACTACCTTAGATGAAATAAATCAAGATGTCCCTGTACTTAATTTGAATTCGCCTGAAATTCCCTCACTTAAGATCCACACCAGACATGTCAAAACTATTTTGCAGAATCTCTCGGTAGATAAGGCTCCTGGTCCAGATGAAATTCCTCCAATAGTACTTAAGAATTGCTCCTTGGTGCTCGCTCCTGTATTGGCAAAATTTTTCCGTCTGTGTACTCATACCTCATGCTTCCCAGTACCCTGGAAAGAAGCAAACATCCATCCAGTTCCTAAAAAAGGTGCCTCTTCAGATCCATCAAACTACAGACCAATAGCTATAACTTCCACTCTTGGTAAAGTCTTTGAAATTATATTAAATAATCACATAATTAAGCATCTTGAGAATAATAAATTAATCAGTGATAGGCAATATGGTTTTAGACGATGTCGATCAACTGCAGACATGCTTTGCCTTCTTACGCATCAAATCAACCAAGCTACAGACCAACATGGTGAAACACATACAATAGCACTGGATATATCAAAGGCATTTGATAGAGTCTGGCATCAATCCTTATTGTCGAAGATGTCACACTACGGCCTTGCATCATTAGTTCCACTAATTTCTTCTTATCTTCATAACAGAAAAATACGTGTAATGGTAGATGGCCTTTATTCTCAATTTCACTCAATAAATGCTGGTGTTCCCCAGGGATCAGTTTTGGCCCCAATTCTGTTCCTCATTCATATCAATGATCTCATATCTACCACTCATAATCCAATACATTCCTACGCAGATGACTCAACACTCCACAGTTCCTTCACATTTACCAATTCTTTCACCCAACCCAATCTTATAAATTCAAAAATAAACACTGCAATTTCTCTGAACCAGGACCTTTCTAGAATTAATGGATGGGGACAAAAGAATCTAGTTTCCTTTAATGCACAGAAAACCAAGTACATTCAATTTTCTAACCGACAGAATCTCACTGACTCCCATATATTTGTTAATGATGTAAATATTCCCACTTCCCCTAGTATTGACATTCTCGGTGTAACATTAACTACTAACTTGAGCTGGACACATTATGTTAGAGGCATTGCTAAGAATGCCTCTAAAAAACTTGGACTCCTGTACAGAGTTGAGAATTCTTCACTGACGAGCAGTTGGCCGTGATATATAAAAGTCATGTACGTTCTCAGATGGATTACTGTTCACCTCTGTGGGGTTGAAGTGGAGTGGTTGCATTGAGGCAGTTGGACAAAATTCAAAATAAAGCTATTAGATTAATCAATAACCCTGCAATCACACAGGACCTTCCTACATTATCCATATGAAGAAACGTTGCATCCCTTGCATTATTCTACAGATATTTTCACAGCAATTGTTCCGAGGAACTTGCTTCAATTGTGCCGCCTCTCCACATCTTTCCCCGTAGAACTAGGGCAGCTGAGAGCGCCCATGAATTTACACTTTCTCCTCCACAATGCAGAACTTCTGCTTATCAGAATTCATTTATCCCCAGAGCTACTACTCTTTGGAATTCACTTCCCTCGAATTGCTTTCCACAAACTTACAATCTACAAATGTTTAAATCCAGTTGTTACAAACATTTTATGAATGGAGGATGCCTTTAGGCACATGGACCTTTTTGTTTTGTCTGTGTTTTTCCTTCCTCCGTTCATTCTCTCTTTAAAAAAAAAATATATATATATATATATATATATATAATTATATATATATATATATACCGGTATATATATATATATATATATATATATATATATATATATATATATATATAATATATCGGTATATATAAGGATAATAAAGTAAGTATCCCGTATTCCTTTATCATCCATATTTATATTGTATAGCATCATAGTAATGATTGTATATATTAGTTATTATATAATGCATAAATATGTAAAACATTAGCATATTATTAGCTAATATATCTTTGAAGAGGCACCTAGACTTCGTGGAAGTTCGGTTGATATTCGAATTCGTTCAGAGTTTATTGTAATTCCTTATAATATTTTTGTA
This sequence comes from Paralithodes platypus, assembly GCA_032716605.1. Lineage (NCBI taxonomy): Eukaryota > Metazoa > Arthropoda > Malacostraca > Decapoda > Lithodidae > Paralithodes > Paralithodes platypus. The sequence goes on from CM064527.1 coordinate 28,505,816, forward strand.
TATATAATATATTGTCATAATTATTATGGTCACCACGAGCATCAAGGACTTGCAAAAAGTAGCTACTAATGACCATGAGTTAATGTCGACAAAGCTACGTAGTAGTACTACAGTAGTTGTTACACATACAAAAAGTTGTGACCAAATTTTAAATATGCTCGAAGTATTTTGGCCCATAACCAACTGCCCACACATGTCCAGTAGTATACCCGACCTCGCTACGCATAAGTACGCATTGCTATGCGTATTGGCAAATGACATGCCGAACAGCTTTGTGTCGCTACTCGCCGCTCGACTAATAGGTGCTTAAGGCGTTGGATATGTATACATAATATTATGTATCTGATACTGTGTACATTTTTGCACATATTGGCATTGTGTACACATTAAATTTACTCACTTATCCTATATTGTACAGTCGAGCTTAATAAGTGTTGTCAGATGTTTCACAAAGTTTCGGACACTGACTATAATACTCTGAGAGATAAGCACTTTTCCCAGTAACTATAAGTATACCAATAACACTTGTTGAGCGAAAACCACTGGAATCTATGACAACACTTATTACCCCCGATTGTACATAATGCGTATGTATCATATATACATACATGCTCTGTACAAGCCTATCTAGTGTTATGCTTGTCTAACTATTTACTGTACACTATGTTAATGTTATTTGAAAACAGAATAACCACTTGTTAGTAATAATAATAATGTATTGATATTAGTTTATTGTAACAAGAGAGAGAGAGAGAGAGAGAGAAGAGGAACACAGCATACTGGGGTGATTATGGGGGTGGTGGTGCTAGTGGCGGTGGTTATAACACAAATATAATATGACGCAGCGAATTGTTATCACACACCCTCGACAATACACTTACGGGGAGAGAGGAAGGGAGGGGGGGGGGAGGTCATAAAGAGGAGGGTGGACGGAGGGAAGGCGGTGAATCATAATATACATTGTATTTCTACTTGACAATGGTTACTAGGTCATACAATTACAAAATACAAATTGATTATCATAACGATCAGGTTAAAAACCATATAGGTATTGGTTAATGTAAACGTTCTAGTTAGACTATACAGTTTTAGATTAAATGCGCATAAAGATAATTATTTGTAAAAATCCGTGTAACGCTCATAGTTTTTAAGTAATATTATAAATGTATTTGGCCATAATTATGATCTCATATTAAGAGGAGCTTTAAGCTCATGTTTGCATTATATCTGTTATGCAGAGATTCAATACAGAAGACAGCCAAGAAGTTTCCACCAGTACTATACCAGACCCAACACCTGGGACAACACCAACTTCCACCGTGCATATAGCTCTAATCCAGACGGTAACGCAGTGCCCCCTCCAGCCTAGTTTTCTTCATTCCCTGCTACCCCGTTCTCTCTCCCTATAACAAGTACAGCCAATCATAGAGCTGATGACGTCAGAGCTCCGCCCACCCCGAGCGCTCATCGTGAACCTGGCAACCTACCTGCTACCTACTACCTGGTAAGGTAAATCACGTGATAACACTGGCCAAGAGAAAAAAGGACGTAGGGGCAACCCAAACACTACCATAGAGGCTCTTTCTAAGGCCAAGGACTCCAGGACCAGGAAAAGGTAGAAGATGAGAATGGAGCCAGAGAAAGATTTTATTGGCAGACTCAGCTCCTCTCCTAAACTCAGCAACCCTCGTTTGAGAGTTACCACCCTCAGCAACCCTTGGGAGGTAACAGCGACTAACCTCAGCAATCCTTGAAAAGCCGTAACCTCATTCGGAAAGTCCTGTGAAGCCTACCGAGAGTTCAGCAACCCTTGCTCACAGGCACAAACCCTATGCCCACTCTCAGCAACCTTCCCTCGGCAACCCCTGTGATGTACTTAGAAAGTTTCACAACCCTTGCTCTCCTACAAAACCCAAGAAACGTAACAAGAAGAAGACAAAGAAGAAGAAGTACAACGAGCAGAGGTCCTCACCATTTCTACATATATGTTTAGTAAACCTTATATAACAAAACCCATGTACCTGTTTTAATCTTAGTCTCCCAGTTTATGAAGGACTGCACGCTCATACAGATAAGCTTATGCGGCCAAGGACAATTAGTGCCTGGTCAGTATCTTAATATCTCGGTACAAAAGCGATATTAGTTGGCATGTAATTACATTATAGATATTATGGACATTGGGAAATGGCAGAAGACAGTCAGGATTCATAATAATGATAATCTTGAATGTTAAAGAATAGTAAATAACTTACACTTTTTCTTCATTTTAATCAATGTTATTTAAGGGGAGATATCCACTTGAGGGACTTTTTTCTTGACCCCTTTCTCCCTCATGTCTAGCCCCATTGCTTTTGATATGTTAAGACGATTGCCCCATTATTTTGACGATTTTAAGAACTTTTAACCCATTTCTGTCAATTTTAAGACCTTTCGTGCCATTTATGTGTCGATTTTATCCTGGCGAGCGATAGCGAGCCTGTAATTTAAGAGGAACCGGCTTTCAGCCGAGACATTTTTCTACCGAAAAATGGACAAATTTATCTTGAAAGGGGCTCAAGGGGGTGTAATCTTAAGCTTGAAGGATATCTAGGGACCAAACTAAAAACCTCCCCTTAATCGATAAAGGAGTAATAATATATAATTCCTTCATGCCTCCTACAACTCCACTAAATATTTACCGCTTAATTGCAACATACATTATACACATAATAATATTTACCGCTTAATTGCAACATACATTATACACATAATAATATTTACCGCTTAATTGCAACATACATTATACACATAATAATATTTACCGCTTAATTGCAACATACATTATACACATAATAATATTTACCGCTTAATTGCAACATACATTATACACATAATAATATTTACCGCTTAATTGCAACATACATTATACACATAATAATATTTACCGCTTAATTGCACATACATTATACACATAATAATATTTACCGCTTAATTGCAACATACATTATACACATAATTTACCGCTTAATTGCAACATACATTATACACATAATAATATTTACCGCTTAATTGCAATATACATTATACACATAATAATATTTACCGCTTAATTGCAATATACATTATACACATAATAATATTTACCGCTTAATTGCAACATACATTATACACATAATAATATTTACCGCTTAATTGCAACATACATTATACACATAATAATATTTACCGCTTAATTGCAATATACATTATACACATAATAATATTTACCGCTTAATTGCAACATACATTATACACATAATAATATTTACCGCTTAATTGCAATATACATTATACACATAATAATATTTACCGCTTAATTGCAACATACATTATACACATAATAATATTTACCGCTTAATTGCAATATACATTATACACATAATAATATTTACCGCTTAATTGCAACATACATTATACACATAATAATATTTACCGCTTAATTGCAATATACATTATACACATAATAATATTTACCGCTTAATTGCAACATACATTATACACATAATAATATTTACCGCTTAATTGCAATATACATTATACACATAATAATATTTACCGCTTAATTGCAACATACATTATACACATAATAATATTTACCGCTTAATTGCAATATACATTATACACATAATAATATTTACCGCTTAATTGCAACATACATTATACACATAATAATATTTACCGCTTAATTGCAACATACATTATACACATAATAATATTTACCGCTTAATTGCAATATACATTATACACATAATAATATTTACCGCTTAATTGCAACATACATTATACACATAATAATATTTACTGCTTAATTGCAACATACATTATACACATAATATTACCGCTTAATTGCAACATACATTATACACATAATAATATTTACCGCTTAATTGCAATATACATTATACACATAATAATATTTACCGCTTAATTGCAACATACATTATACACATAATAATATTTACTGCTTAATTGCAACATACATTATACACATAATAATATTTACCGCTTAATTGCAACATAAATTATACACATAATAATATTTACCGCTTAATTGCAACATAAATTATACACATAATAATATTTACCGCTTAATTGCAACATAAATTATACACATAATAAGCATTTCAACCATTGACATGTCCAAGTTAGCTTACACAAACGTGGAAAACACTCTGTATGTGTATCTCCCTTTGTTAGAAGTAAGCTTTCAATGTTGAGTGTACTTTATCAGCTTCTACAACTACTAAAATATATATGTATAGTTAGTATGTATAGTTAGTATGTATAGTTAGTATGTATAGTTAGTATGTAGTTAGTATGTATAGTTAGTATGTATAGTTAGTATGTATAGTTAGTATGTAGTTAGTATGTATAGTTAGTATGTATAGTTAGTATGTATAGTTAGTATGTATAGTTAGTATGTAGTTAGTATGTATAGTTAGTATGTATAGTTAGTATGTATAGTTAGTATGTAGTTAGTATGTATAGTTAGTATGTATAGTTAGTATGTAGTTAGTATGTATAGTTAGTATGTATAGTTAGTATGTATAGTTAGTATGTATAGTTAGTGTGTATAGTTAGTATGTAGTTAGTATGTATAGTTAGTATGTATAGTTAGTATGTAGTTAGTATGTATAGTTAGTATGTATAGTTAGTATGTCTAGTTAGTATGTAGTTAGTATGTATAGTTAGTATGTATAGTTAGTATGTATAGTTATTTTTTTTTTTTTTTTTTTTTTTTTTTTTCTATATTCCAACTTACTTCCTCTCGGGCATAGGCTGAGAGCCTTAACATTCACCGCTTTACAATGAACAGTGAAGCCCGTGAGGTCTTGTTCCAGTCTAGGGAGTGAGACATGTGAAGCACGTCTAGTACAACGAGCACCTGCCATCTTGCCTTCACATGAGGCACGGTGCTCACTCATGGCCCGAAACGACCCCATCTCTGAAGCCACCTCGTTCCCGTGCTTCACTGTCTCACCCTCTACACTCGGACTCTCACACTTACACACACACAACGCCACCTGTTGAGCAGATAACTCACCAGGCATTGCACCCCTATAGCATATTTTGAATATGGGAATATTCATACAGTGCTATTTAATCAGGGAACAATGAGGGTATTTTATTGACGTTTCGGTGGGCTTTGTGGTAATGCACTGATACTAGGTACAGCACAAATTCCATCCCAATAATATCTTCCCATTGATACATCGGGATTTGAACCCGGGAGCTTTGGATTACCAGGCCAGTGGCAAGACCACTCCACCACACCTCCCCTTAGTAGTAGTATGTAGTTAGTATGTATAGTTAGTATGTATAGTTAGTATGTATAGTTAGTATGCATACATATAAGCAGGCAACAGTTTATGGCATGGATAAAAGAGAACCAACGACATACTGTAGACTGATGACAGAGGAAAGAGGTGGAATATGGAGAGGAAGAGGGGGATAAATAACAGAAGGAGTAGCGACATAGTTAAGGGGGGGGGGGGGTTTAGTTTGTTCCCTATATTTCCATCAAGCTTACGATTACACCCCTTAGATCCCCTTTCAAGATAAATTTGTACATTTTTCGGTAGAAAAATGTCCCGGCCAAAGGCCGATTCCTCTTAAATTACAGGCTCGCTATCGCTCGCCAGGAAAAAATCGACACCTAATTGGTACGAAAGGTCTTAAACTTGACAGAAATTGGGCGAAAGTTCTTAAAATCGCCAAACTAGTGGGGCGAAAGTCTTAAAACTTCATAAGCAATGGGGCTAAACATGAGGGAGAAAGAGATCCAGAAAAAAATCCCTCAAGTGGAAATCTCCCCTTAACCCCTTCTGTACCGGTGACGTTTTTAAAAGTTGGTTTCAGCTCCATTTAGAGGATTTTGTGTTGCTTAGGAAGGATATATGGCAGCTAAAAGGATTAATTGAGATAGACTGTAGCTTAGGAAGGATATATGGCAGCTAAAAGGATTAATTGAGATAGACTGTAGCTTAGGAAGGATATATGGCAGCTAAAAGGATTAATTGAGATAGACTGTAGCTTAGGGAGGATATATGGCAGCTAAAAGGATTAATAGAGATAGGTTGTAGCTTAGGAAGGATATATGGCAGCTAAAAGGATTAATTGAGATAGGCTGTAGCTTAGGAAGGATATATGGCAGCTAAAAGGATTAATTGAGATAGACTGTAGCTTAGGAAGGATATATGGCAGCTAAAAGGATTAATTGAGATAGACTGTAGCTTAGGAAGGATATATGGCAGCTAAAAGGATTAATTGAGATAGACTGTAGCTTAGGAAGGATATATGGCAGCTAAAAGGATTAATTGAGATAGACTGTAGCTTTTCAATGGATAGACGTCCCTCCTAAGCTGAATACAATCTGCTAATAGTAGCCAAATAATGTGAAAAGGACGTCGCCGGTAGAGAAGGGGTTAAGAGAAAGAGCGATATATTGTGACTGAATCTAATTAAGGGAGCTCACCTCCCTTTTTTTCTCTTTCTCGCCCTCTCTCTTTGGCTTTTATCCATTCGGCCCCATTCAGCCTACTGTTTTAAGACTTTTAACCCCATCCAGGTGTCAATATTTTCCTGGCGAGCGATAGCGAGCCAGCAAATATATATATTTTTGTTTCGACAGCAATCTAAATTTGTACATTATTCTATAGAAAAATGTCTCCGGCGAAGCCGGATTTCTCCATACAAGGCTAGCTCGCTATCGCTCGCCAGGAAGAAATCGACACCTGGATGGGGATAAACGTCTTAAATCAGTTGGCTGAATGAGGCCGAATGGATACAAGCCAGGGAAAGAGAGAAAAGGAAAGAAAGATGAACAAAAAATAGCCGGTGACCCCCCTTAAGAGTAACATAGTGATAGACAGCGTCAGTTTGAGCATATGATGTAGTTAAAACACGCAGTTAATCAACAGTCCATATGGAAAGAGACATTGTGAAAATACTACCAAGTTACCATAAGTGCTCAGCAGCATATCATAGCCTAAATATGGTGACCACGGGATTGGGCCCACTTAGGTTAGGTTAGGTTCCAATCCCGTGGGCCCAATCCCGTATGAGCCCAATTCCGTATATTCCGTATGGGCCCAATCCCTATGGAACCCCTAAATATATCTATTAAGTAACACCCCGTTCTTAACATTAATCATCAATTACAAACTCCAATGCACTTGAATAAACCAATGAAAGCATATGGTCCTCCCGGGATTCGAACTCTGGACGCCACACCCAGAACATAAACATCTAAGCCATTACACCACCAACACAGTTACCAAACGTCTTGATTCTCGAAAGGGTGATTTAAATCCAATAAATACACATGCCAAAAGGCCCATGGAGCCAGCCTGTCGGCGATAACAAACATCCTTTTCTGATCTTATAGATAATGCAAAACCTCTACAAGATACGCGATCACAACAAAATCTGATCAATATTCAGGAATCAAGATATACTGCCATTCAGGAGAGTGTTAAGATACCAATAACTTAATTAAGGGGAGGTCTTTAGTTTGTTCCTTAGACCTCCATCAAGTTTATAATTACAGTCCCTAGACCCCTTTTGAAGATAAATTTGTAAATTTTTCGGTAGAAAAATTTCCAGGCCGAAGGCCGGTTCCTTTTAAATTACAGACTCGCTATCGCTCTTCAGGCAAAAATCGACAGCTAAAAGGCACGCAAGGTCTTAACATTGACATAAATAGGGCGAAAGTTCTTAAAATCGCCAAAATAATGGGGTGAACGTCTTAAAATCTCAAACGCAATGAGGCTAGACATGAGGGAAAAGGGGGTCCAGAAATGTATCCCTCAAGTGGAAATCTCCCCTTAACGTAATCACTATCTCTTAAGCTTACGGAGTGTGCAGAGATATCTTATCATGCACATATAAAATATATAAACTTATCTGTTAGGCAAGTAAAGTAAACATATAAATAGATGACTGAATAAACAAGAAGATAACCCAGCATAGAGAGATAATAGAAACTAATATTTCACCATACATAGAGGACCCAATAATAGTTTTGTTCAATTGAATTCACTACCATTATTCACCACTTTCTGTCATTGTAAAATTGTATATTGTCCTCAATGAGGTCCCTGACCAACGACATAGTTTATAAAGAACACGCATACATACACACACGGAAACATGGAAAATTGTGTAAAATTACACCAAAAACAGAAGATAATTTTCACGTAATAGACACTTGCTCTAATAATTAGATCAGAAGTTTAGTTCATATGAAACTAAAGAATCCCCAATTATATAAAACCCTTACGTACGGCAACCTCTTTTTATATAGTACAGTAATGTATTTCCTCTTTTTATCAAGCATTTAACCGTATCACGTGGTGATGCGCAAATCGTGTATTCAGGAAGAGTGTCCCTAAATTCACGGATATGCATTTCGCGTATTTGATACTTTAGAAATTAGGTGAAAACAAAATTAATACTATTTTTTTTTTTAACATTGGGCTACTATACGTTTTGCTAGTGGTAGAGCAAATGAAAACTTGGTAACGTTGTTTTGAGTCGACCTCCTTTATCGCCTTTATCGCGGTAGCTTGAGAGAGCCTAGGTCTTCAGTATCTCTATGCCAGTCAAGCTGACAGGGGCTTTAACACTTTGGCTGCGGGCATATTTCCCCCTATTTCCGCCATATTAGGGCTCATTCAGGCACTCCTGATTGATTAGGCAAGTATCTGAATGAAATTAAATGTATTTAGCCAAAAACTAGAAGAAAATAGCTTCAAAATTACACCAAAACGAGCTTCGTAGCTCTCGGGGTTCACCCGCAGCGCTACCATAGACATTCGCTAAAATGAGTAATTATCGCTAATGTTTCGTTACATTTGCCTTTGGCAGCGCTGTATATCTCGCGAGATTCTGACTCAGAGCCCTCAGTGCCGCGGCCGCCTGGCTGGGGGAAGGACGTGTGGCCTGTCGCGCTCCCGCTCCCTCGCACTTGATTCTAGAGGCTTTATAAGCCTGTAAATTGCTGTAAATTGCCATGGCGTTCGGGAACGTCTCCCGCAGGCAATGGGTTAAGGATAACCAGAAAGATGTGAGAAAAGCGTCAAGGTATTGAAAAGATTAAGATAAAGGGTTTGCTGGACTTTGGTTAGGCTTATTAATTTCTTGGAATTACTGAGTCAGATTGGCCTCTGCCACTCTTATCCGTTCACAAGTAGCCTTATTCTTTACGGCAATTCTTACTGACGCCACGGAGTAAATACAATTGTTTATGTGGGGCATTTTCATCAGAATTACTGTATTAGTATGTAATATTCTTAACCCTTTCAGTATCCAAGGACGCATTTGTTACTTATATTCTGGTTATCAGTATTCGATTTTATTCAGCTTTGGCAGAGTTTCTTGGAGGGCTTTCCAAAGCTGAGTAAAATCGTCTAATGTCAACCAGAACATTTTGAAAATAAACGCCCTAATTCTGAAAGTTAAAATCCTTTACATTCATACGTATCCCATAACGCCATGGTTCGTCAGCAGCTATTGGAAGGATTCGGTGTAGGATTGGAAGGTAGGGACAAAATAACACGGAACAAATTGCACAGAAATCAATTATACCAATATTATATCCTAACCTAATGTATTTTACCCGAACTTTGCCCAACCTTCGATTAAATGGCTGTAGATGAACGTTATGACGTAACATATGATTTTTCCGGAAGTCATTTGAGGTGGTAACCATATAATTATGTCTCGTCTTTTTTCCTATTTTTGCTTTTTACTTCTCTCCAAGCATAGCGAGGTCACTAATACTATACTAGCTGTGGCAATGTTTAAGAATACCAGACTATAGTCTCGAATTCTTAAACATTTCTTTCCCTTCACAGCGCCTGATACCGAACGACTATTGTGGGTATGAGCGTTGTTTATAGAGATTAGACGGTTTAGCACTCGCATTTCTGAAGCTAGCGTCATTTTTCAAACTATTTCGTCCATTAACAGCGCTACGAAGGGACGTAATTGTTTAAGAATACCACCCTAATTAGCCTCTTCCATAATTGCTGCTTTAACTGTTGCCTAATTGGCTGCTTCAACTTTCTTCTTTCGCTTATCCCCATCTACATGACTTGTACTTGTGTTTGAAGCCCAGCTGCAACCCTCTCATTATTTCCACTTTTAAGGGGGGATTTCCACTTGAGGGACTTTTGTCTTGACCCCTTTCTCCCTCATGTGTAGCCCCATTGCTTTTGAGATTTTAAGACGTTCGCCCCATTATTTTGACGTTTTTAAGAACCTTCGACCCATTTCTGTCAATTTTAAGACCTTTCGTTCCATTTAGGTGTCGATTTTATCCTGGCGAGCGATAGCGAGCCTGTATTTTAAGAGATACCGGCCTTCGGCCGAGACATTTTTCTACCAAAAAATGTACACATTTATCTTGAAAGGGGGTCTTGGGGGTGTAATTTTATGCTTGATGGAAGTCTAGGGAACACACTAAAAACCTGCCATATTTACTTATTCACCGCTTCTATTTCTGTCCCTCCTTCAGAAACGTCGTTCTTCAGGATTTTTTTCTCAGAGTCTCGTTGCTTTAACTGTTCCTTAATTAATCCCTTCTACCTTTTTCGTGGGTTTTCCTTCTATCTCACAAAAGAGACAGAGACGATCATGGTGGATGTTGGCATATGCACCTTCAGTAAAGTCTGTCTATACTCTATACACCATTGCAGTTGTTTGCACTTAACACAAGTTTCTAAGAGAGAGAGAGAGAGAGAGAGAGAGAGAGAGTAGAGACAGACAGAGAGAGAGGCTTCTAAAATTACTTTAAATTTATTTATTAATATTTTTTCCGTATAAGAACACAAGAACATAAGAAAATGGGAGTCTGCATAAAGCCGATTGGCCTACACAAGGCAGATCCCTGTCACACCCAACCCTAATTATAAGGCCTAATTATAAGCCCAGCTTACTAACACCATTAGGACTGACCTCACCGAAACGGTCAGAGGTCAGAAAAACGGGGGTCTGCAGAGCGCCGATTGGCCCACACCTGACAGATCCCCCTCACACCCAACCCATCTCGTCCATCTGCCTATCTAATGTTATCTTAAAGCTCCCTATCGTTCTTGATCCCACTATAGCACTTGGTAGCCTATTCCACCTATCTACAACTCTGTTACCAAACCAATATTTGCCTATATCTTTCTTGAAACGAAATTTATCTAATTTGAAACCATTTGTACGAGTTCTTTCGCCATCACTGAGCTTTAGTACATTTTTCATGTCCCCTTTATTAATCCCAGTAACCCACTTGCATACCTCTATCATATCCGTATGACCGTATACCATAATTATAAAGGTGTCAGTGTGTAACCGTCAATGTGTTGTATTGATTGTGCACACACATTCTACAGTGTTAGTCATAGGAATTCTCTCTCTCTCTCTCTCTCTCTCGCTCTCCTCTCTCTCTCTCTCTCTCTCTCTCTCTCTCTCTCTCTCTCTCTCTCTCGCTCTCCTCTCTCTCTCTCTCTCTCTCTCTCTCTCTCTCTCTCTCTCTCTCTCTCTCTCTCTCTCTCTCTCTCTCTCTCTCTCTCTGCACTGTTCACGATTAATAACAATACTGCAACCCGATGTAATGGAATTTCATTATATAGAAAGAAGGCTTGCCTAGATGTCATACACAATTTCTTCACATACAGTGTGGTCAAAGAGCAGCATAGTTTAACAAGGGAGGTGGTCGATAGTTATTCAATTGATACGTTTAATAAGAGGCTGGACGATCATCTGATGGAGATTAGATTAATATGAATGAATTAGTAGGTAAGTGTAATTTCCCTTTCAGACTAATGTATTTCTATACTATATAAACACTTTCCTTGTGGGCATTTCCTGACCCATAAGGTTACACTTCATCCTAATTTCCGGTACGGCTTTTTAGCCGGAGGCTCCGGAGCGGATTGTTGGGAGAGAGAGATTTCTACTTTGCTGTTCTGTTCTTCTATTATATACTGTCCCTGTTTAGTATTATTAAGGCCAAACCACCTATTAGGGACCACAAGGTCTGTGTGGTCTGAACATCTGTGTAACTCTGTGTAACTCTCTCTCTCTCCCTTATCAGCCACAAGGAGCTGGACAGGGTGTTATCAGTAAGAGAACAGATAGGCTCGTTATTTCCTGCCCTTGGCCAGGTACAGTACCATGTAGAACACGGTACAATGTACAACACAGTACAATGTACAACACAGTACAATGTAGAACACAGTACCATGTAGAACACGGTACAATGTACAACACGGTACAATGTACAACACAGTACAATGTAGAACACAGTACAATGTACAACACAGTACAATGTACAACACGGTACAATGTACAACAGTACAATGTAGAACACGGTACAATGTACAACAGTACAATGTAGAACACAGTACAATGTAGAACACAGTACAATGTACAACTCAGTACAATCTAGAACCCGGTACAATGTACAACAGTACAATGTAGAACACGGTACAATGTACAACACAGTACAATGTAGAACACGGTACAATGTACAACAGTACAATATAGAACACAGTACAATGTACAACCCAGTACAATGTTGAACACAGTACAATGTTGAACCCAGTACAATGTTGAACCCAGCACAATGTTGAACCCAGTACAATGTTGAACCCAGCACAATGTTGAACCCAGTACAATGTTGAACCCAGTACAAAGTTGAACCCAGTACAATGTTGAACACAGTACAATGTTGAACCCAGTACAATGTTGAACCCAGTGCAATGTTGAACCCAGTGCAGTACAAAGTTGAACCCAGTACAATGTTGAACACAGTACAATGTTGAACCCAGTACAATGCTGAACCCAGTACAATGTTGAACCCAGTACAATGTTGATCCCAGTACAAAGTTGAACCCAGTACAATGTTGAACACAGTACAATGTTGAACCCAGTGCAATGTTGAACCCAGTACAATGTTGAACCCAGTACAATGTTGAACCCAGTACAATGTTGAACCCAGTGCAATGTTGAACCCAGTACAATGTTGAACCCAGTACAATGTTGAACCCAGTACAATGTTGAACACAGTACAATGTTGAACGCAGTACAATGTAGAACACAGTACAATGTTGAACACAGTACAATGTTGAACACAGTATAATGTTGAACACAGTACAATATAGATTGAACACAGTACAATGTTGAACACAGTACAATGTAGAACACAGTACAATGTTGAACACAGTACAATGTTGAACACAGTACAATGTTGAACACAGTACAATATTGAACACAGTACAATGTTGAACACAGTACAATATAGATTGAACACAGTACAATGTAGAACACAGTACAATGTTGAACACAGTACAATGTTGAACACAGTACAATGTTGAACACAGTACAATATAGATTGAACACAGTACAATGTAGAACACAGTACAATGTAGAACACAGTACAATGTAGAACACAGTACAATGTTGAACACAGTACAATGTTGAACACAGTACAATGTAGAACACAATACAATGTTGAACACAGTACAATGTTGAACACAGTACAATGTTGAACACAGTACAATATAGATTGAACACAGTACAATGTAGAACACAGTACAATGTTGAACACAGTACAATGTTGAACACAGTACAATGTTGAACCCGGTACAATGTTGAACACAGTACAATGTTGAACACAGTACAATGTTGAACACAGTACAATGTTGAACACAGTACAATGTTGAACCCGGTACAATGTTGAACACAGTACAATGTTGAACACAGTACAATGTTGAACACAGTACAATATAGAACACAGTACAATGTTGAACACAGTACAATGTTGAACACAGTACAATGTAGAACACAGTACAATGTAGAACACAGTACAATGTTGAACACAGTACAATGTTGAACACAGTACAATGTTGAACACAGTACAATGTTGAACACAGTACAATGTAGAACACAGTACAATGTAGAACACAGTACAATGTTGAACACAGTACAATGTAGAACACAGTACAATGTAGAACACAGTACAATGTAGAACACAGTACAATGTTGAACACAGTACAATGTTGAACACAGTACAATGTTGAACACAGTACAATGTTGAACACAGTACAATATAGAACACAGTACAATGTTGAACACAGTACAATGTTGAACACAGTACAATGTTGAACCCGGTACAATGTTGAACACAGTACAATGTTGAACACAGTACAATGTTGAACACAGTACAATATAGAACACAGTACAATGTTGAACACAGTACAATGTTGAACACAGTACAATGTTGAACACAGTACAATGTTGAACACAGTACAATGTTGAACACAGTACAATATAGAACACAGTACAATATAGAACACAGTACAATATAGAACACCAGGAGGAGGCTGTAGACACCAGCCGAACAGGGCGGTATACTCCCGGTGAGTACTACAGGTGGGGCTTAAAGAAAATTGGAATTCCTTTTTCACCACCTGGCCTCCTTTGTTGATCCTTTCCGTGTCTCCCCAAAACAGAGAGCAACCCCAGTTTTCCCTCCTAAACACATTCTCTCTCTTTCAATACGCTATATTGCAACATCTTACATACTGCACTATCTTTCACAAATTAATTACAAGAAAATAAACAATGGCTACAAAATTACGACCCGCCTCGGCCCCAGGGGGTGACACCACAAAGGCCCCCATTCGTTTGTCCCCTGATAGCAACTCTTCTAAATGCTTTGGACCACGACCTTCTACTCTTACTATCAATTTCTGCAACATGTGTGGCCTTTCCTCTGGCTTCCTCTCTGTTGAACCAACACCTCTCCTCCAACAAACCTATTCTTCTTTTCCTCACCGAAACTCACGTGTCTGAAGTAACTGCCAGCAACCCATTCTTTGTGTGTCTCTACTTTCTCAATCCTAATTTCCAAGCCAAAGGTGGATGTTGTGCTTATGGGCACAACAAACTCACTTGCTCTCATGTTCCCGACTTCAACTCTTCTGAATTCTCAACGTTATGGCTCAAACTTTCCTATCACTCTCATACTAAATATTTCGGTGACGTCTATCTTTCCCCTAACTCTAATGACTTTCCAAAATTCTTTGACTATCTAAATTCTAAAGTGAAACACATCCTACTCATCTCTCCTTTCGCAGAAATCTCCATCCTAGGAGATTTCAGTGTTCACCATCACCAATGACTCTCTGCTCTCTTTCCACTTACCAACCGTGAACAAGCCTACATCTTTTCTATCCTAAATGACCTACAGCAGATAGTTCAGCAACCCACCCATATCCTGGATCGTTTCAGAGATCGGCCCAACATTCTTGACTAATTTCTAACCTCTAACCATTCTGTTTATACTGTAAATGCTTTCTCTCCTTTGGGTTACTTCGACCATAAACATATCTCCGTCGCCTGTACTATCTCTCGGTACGGCCACCCGATCCTCCCAGCCGGCGGCTCTTGTGGCGCTTTGGCGCTGTCGACTGGGAGGCTCTTCGGCAGTACTTCTTTGATTACCCATGGCATTACTTTTGCTTCCCTGGCTGGGGACCCTCGGAGAGTGCTGAAAGCATAACCGAGGTAATACTTTCGGGCATGGAGGCATACATTCCATTTTCTTTCTCTCAGTCTAATGCAAACAAATCTTGGTTTACTCACGCTTTCTATACTGCTGTCCGCAACATAGAGGAAGCACTCAAATGGTAGCCTACCGTCACCTTCAAACTCAAGAATCTCGTTCTTCCTATGCTAGGCTTGGGGTGGAAAGCCTTGTACGAAATACCTTCCAATATTCAATTAGGCTAAATGTTCTTTATCAATAAAGCAAGTGAACCTATTGCCTTTTCAATAACAGTTAGATGCAATTAATTCTAAAACCTTTTATCAATAAATGGTCAGGTACGGCCTGTATTCCACTTAGAAATAGCCTTGGTTACATCCTAAAAGGTATTGCTAAGATAAAACTCAACACCAACGTCATTGCTTCTTTTTTTTTGTCAATAAGGCTATAATGCCTTATGAAATATTGTACATTTTTCTCTCTTTAAAGGTGAGGTTAAGATAACCTGGGTTTAATTAAAAGGTTGTCTAATTTGTTTCTCCTTTCCCAATCACTTGCGGACCCATACAAAATTCTGCAGTAAGCTGTAGTCACCACTTTCACACTAAGATTCTCGTCTGGTCCGGCACCTCTGCTTCTCGTTACTCCGACTGGGTAACTTATCATCAGGGGAGTATTGTACTGCTCTGCTCTCTCTCTCGGTGTTCTCCATAGTATCTCCACCTTTCTCCTTGTGCAATGTTGCAGCAAAAGCAAGCACTGCTGTCAGGTATTTATAGGCCACAGCAAACTTGGTAGCAAGCTCGGAGTTTTGGGTAAATTGACTAGCTGTGGTTGGCGCAGCCTCCCGCTCTGTACTCCCGGGCTCGGCTCCCCTGCTTATGTTGCCATCTTGTTTAGATTTTACTGCATCGGAGTAATGGATCCGCGGAAGGGTCAGTCAGTCCTCTCGTACAGTTGATCTCTGGTCTGGCATTGGTGGTCAAGTGTATTCTGGCCTGTCGTCGTGAACTATTATACCTTTCACCTGCTCTGACGCTGTAGTGATTGGCTGGCGGCTTCCAGGTGTTTTTAAGGATGCCAGTTTTCCTTTTCCCATTCCTTCTCCACAATGTTGCTCGTGTTCACACTATTGTCTCCATAATATTATTCAGGCATATCAGTTCTCTGTGAAAATTCACAACGGGGAAGCTGCCCATTAATATAATTATCTTGCGGTGAAGCTTCCCAAGTAATGATTAGGATGCAGGTGCACAACGCCAGATTTGTTGAGTGAATTAGCAGGATTAGAAGCAACCGACCAATTGGCATGCGGCAGAGGTGCATTAACAGTTCCCTCGGTTAAGCTAGAACCTATACGTCCGCACAATAGATCATGATTTGCAACCTCCAATGCAACTCGCTGATCGGTCAAATGTTACAGAACTCTCGGTGTCTGTATATCTTGTATTTTTGCTCCCACATAAATGATATAAGATTAATAGAAACCTGGAAACGTGTGTGTATTTCCAACTCGAGTATCTGTATTTAGAGTTAATGCAACTATCAAGCAGAGTCGATGAACAAATTCTAAATAGACGAAACACGAGAAAAGTCAGGATAAATTACTAAAGCGGGTATCACACTGGGCCACATTTTCACCATTCTACGATCTTCGATCTCCGTGTTCAGCCATTAGCGTAGGCAACTCCTGTCACACATGTATACGCTTTAGTAACCCACTGGCTTTACCACGGTTAAGCGATCGTTATATTGTGGTGTTTCAACTAAACTGTAGAATTATATGGATTGATATTGACAAATGTTGTGTAATAGGACCCAATCTATACGCTAAGGTTGCTATGTTTAGCTGTTTAGCGTTTGAAGCTTATATAAGTAGCTACAAGGAAGTTTTTAGCAATATATACAGCCTGACGGCGCCCCTGTCGTTACCGTGGCACTAGCAATCGTTATATTGTGCTATTATTTAGCTGCAAGTGGTGTAGCTATTTTAGCCTTAATTCGCCTAGTTTATGTCTATCTGCAGCCCTTTTCACAATCAAAACACACAATTTTGTAGCAAAATATATATTTCGATGTCATATATTTGAGATATCATTGAGAATAAATGCGAACCGTATTCAGACTGACAATTTACCTCCGTCAAAAGACATTGCTTCCCACCCAGTGCGGGCTGCATTCTAGCTCCGTCAAACGGCGATATTTGTGTCGGAGAAGGGCGGTAGCTCCGTTTTTTGCGGTAGAAGGGCGAACATTGACCCAGTGTGATACCCCCTTAAGGAAAGCAGCGAACAAAGTAAACTGTGTGAGCCACTAACCTCCATAAAACACTCTCCCTTTCCCCCTATATACTCACACTCCCTCTACTCTTACTTCCTTCCTTTCCCACTTCCTCCCAAGCCCTCCCAAACTTATTTGTTTAAGATGATTTTTAAGCCTTCTTTTGATGCATTGATTTTTGTTCTTTTTTCTTTCTCTTTTCGAGCGCTAGTGAATTCTTCGGAAAAATTGGCGCTTATGAGAAATAAGTAACATGCTTATTATTATTATTATTATTATGAACAGTCATTGTATATTTAATAGAAATAAAATAATCTGAATCTGAATCTTCGCACCTGTCATAACCTACGTTGTTTTTCTATTTTCAGTATTAACTTATTCATTTACTTACTTCCTTAAGGGGAGATGGGTCGTTTTTCTGGTCCCCCTTCTTCTTCATGTTTAGTCCCATTAGTTTCCAGATATGTAGACGTTCGGCCCATTAGTTTTGCGATTTTAATACCTTTCGCCCCATTTATTTGTCAATATTAGGACTTTTCGTGTCATTTAGGTGCCGATTGCCAGCCTGTATTATAAGAGGAATCGGCTTTCGGCCGTGACATTTTTTTATCGAAAATTGTGGAAATTGATCTTGAAGGAGGGTCTGGGGGGGGGGGGTAAGCTTGATGGATGTCTAGGGGGGGGGGGAAGCTTGATGGATGTCTAGGGGGGGGGGGGGGGAAGCTTGATGGATGTCTAGGGAGAAAACTAAAATAATAATAAAAAGATAAATAAATGAGCCAATAAATACGCCCATCCCCCCTTAATACGCCCATCCCCCCTTAATACGCCCATCCGTCCTTAATACGCCCATCCCTCCTTAATACGCCCATCCCTCCTTAATACGCCCATCCCCCCTTAATACGCCCATCCCCCCGTAATACGCCCATCCCCCCTTAATACGCCCATCCCTCCTTAATACGCCCATCCCCCTTAATACGCCCATCCCTCCTTATTACGCCCATCCCCCCTTAATACGCCCATCCCCCCTTAATACGCCCATCCGTCCTTAATACGCCCATCCCTCCTTAATACGCCCATCCCTCCTTAAAACGCCCATCCCCCCTTAATCCGCCCATCCCCCCGTAATACGCCCATCCCCCCTTAATACGCCCATCCCTCCTTAATACGCCCATCCCCCTTAATACGCCCATCCCTCCTTATTACGCCCATCCCTCCTTAATAAGCCCATCCCCCCTTAATACGCCCATCCCTCCTTAATACGCCCATCCCTCCTTAATACGCCCATCCCTCCTTAATACGCCCATCCCCCCTTAATACGCCCATCCCTCCTTAATACGCCCATCCCTCCTTAATACGCCCATCCCCCCTTAATACGCCCATCCCTCTTAATACTCCCATCCCCCTTAATACGCCCATCCCTCCTTAATACGCCCATCCCCCCTTAATACGCCCATCCCTCCTTAATACGCCCATCCCCCCTTAATACGCCCATCCCCCCTTAATACGCCCATCCCTCCTTAATACGCCCATCCCTCCTTAATACGCCCATCCCTCCTTAATACGCCCATCCCCCCTTAATACGCCCATCCCCCCTTAATACGCCCATCCCTCCTTAATACGCCCATCCCCCCTTAATACGCCCATCCCCCCTTAATACGCCCATCCCTCCTTAATACGCCCATCCCCCCTTAATACGCCCATCCCCCCTTAATACGCCCATCCCCCCTTAATACGCCCATCCCTCCTTAATACGCCCATCCCTCCTTAATACGCCCATCCCTCCTTAATACGCCCATCCCTCCTTAATACGCCCATCCCCCCTTAATACGCCCATCCCCCCCATAATACGCCCATCCCTCCTTAATACGCCCATCCCTCCTTAATACGCCCATCCCCCCTTAATACGCCCATCCCCCCTTAGTACGCCCATCCCCCCTTAATACGCCTATCCCTCCTTAATACGCCCATCCCCCCTTAATACGCCCATCCCCCCTTAATACGCCCATCCCTCCTTAATACGCCCATCCCTCCTTAATCCATTGCTCCGTACTTTACCTTCCTTTTCCACTTTGTACTTCCTCCTCCCTCACATCCTTAATCACCCTCCTCTTCCTCCTGGCTTAAGGGGGGTCACCTGTTTTTGTTCTGTCCTTTTCTATCTTTCTCTGGCTTGTATCCATTTGGCCCCATTCAGCCTACTGTTTTAAGACGTTTATCCCCATCCAGGTGTAATTTTTTTACTGGTGAGCGGTAGCGAGCCAGCATATTTTTTATTTTTGTTTGACAGCAGGCTAAATTTGTAAATTTTTCGATAGAAAAATTTCTCCGGCGAAGCCGGATATCTTCATATAATGCTGGTTCGCTATCGCTCGCCAGGATGAAATCGACACCTAGATGGGGATAAACGTCTTAAAATAGTTGGCTGAATGGGGCCGAATGGATACAACTCAAGAGTGAGGGAGAGAGAGAGAAAAGAAAAGGTGGGCCCCCTTAACCTACTTACCTCTCTTTAACCTGATTCAACATTAACCCCTTCTGTACCGGCGAAGTCTTTTTACTTTATCCTGGCTACTATTAGACGATTTGATTCAGTTTCCAAAGGGCCTCCAGCAACTAACAGGCTTCGAACTATCTCAACTAACCCATTTTACTACCACAGATCCTTCTTAAACTGCACAAAATTGTCTAAATATGGTTGAAATATAACCACAAACATCCTCGGTAGTGAAAGGGTTAAGAATACACGCTTTTGTAAACAACAACAACAACAACATAAATATACTATGTTTCTTTTCAGGTGACAATAAACTGAATCCCTAATATTTGTTTAGTTTCCTCCCCAGACCTCCACCAAGCTTAGAAAAACACCCCCTAGACCTCCCTTCAAGATAAATTTGTACATTTTTCGGTAGAAAAATTTACCGGCCGAAGGCCGGTTCCTCTGAAAATTGAAGACTCGCTATCACTCGCCAGGAAAAAATCGACACTTGAATGGCACGAAAGGTCTTAAAATTGACAACGAAATGGAGCGAAAGGTGTTAAAATCGCCAAACTAATGGGCCGAACGTCTTATAATCTCAAAACTAGTGGGGCTAAACATTAGGGAGAAGGGGTCCAGAAAAAACGGGCTTCCCCCCCTTAACCCCTTCTGTACCGGCGACGTCTTTTTAACTTAAATATGGATACTATTAGACAATTTCATTCAGTTTAAAAAAGGCTTCGAACAATCTCATATAAAACAATTTACCACCACAGATCCTTTTCAAACTACACAAAATTGTCTGAATATAGTTAGAATAAAGTTAAAAGGACCTCACCGGTACTGAAGGGGTTAATGGAAAAATATGAAATTACCATGTCTCTGCATCATATCAAGACCAGGTGTATATAATCAGCACCACATTTCACTACAAAATCTTCAAAATAACTGAGAAATCTTGATGGGAACTTTGCAATTTACCGTCAGTTGAAAAGAAACAGCGTATAATGTTCATCCAATACGGCGAAACGCTTTACTGTGGCATGCATTAGGGTGTGGTTGTGATACGAGAACTGACTCCATACATTAAATATTCTAGTACGCATCTCAAAAACAAGACATTTTACACTTTTTACCAAATATCTCGATTACTTTACAAACTGTCAAACGGAAGAATCGGCATAGCATTAAAAAAAAAAAAAAAAAAAAAAAAAAAAAAAAAAAAATCAAAATCATAATATACCCCACTTGCAGAACACCCACACATTTCCGTTGGTATTTGAAGGAGATTCACACGAGGTTTTATTATTTTCTTTCTCTCTCTGTTTTCTTCCGGCGATTTTCGATTGGCAGTTTTATTATGTCAATGTTGAAGGGATTATAAATTTGCTATCAACAATTAGACGCAAAGTGTATTAGCATAGTTTGGGTATGTCATAATTATAATACTTGAATTGAGAACCTTCCAGACAAGAATTGCTAAAAAATAAGTAACACCCCGTTCTTAACATTAATCATCAATTACAAACCCCAATGTACTTGAATAAACTAATGAGAGCATATGGTCCTCCCGGGATTCGAACTCGGGACACCACTCCCAGAACATAAGCACCTAAACCATTACACCACCAACACAGTTAATAAAATAGATTATAGACGCCGGAAAGGAAAACCGTCCGTGTGCCAGTGGCATGATCCAGCCCTGATTCCTGGTTTAGCCCTGATTCCTGAGTTAGCCCTAGGATCAGGCACTGTATGCTTTATTGCAAAACTACGGAAACGCTAAAGTAATCTAATCATATATAACCGTGGGCCGTGAGCTTACAACTGGCTTACGGATATATATATATATATATATATATATATATATATATATATATATATATATATATATATATATATATATATATATATCCAGTCTCTCAGTGGGGATCGAACCATCGACCATCAGGACGATAGCCGACGCTTTAATCAATTACACCACGGCAGTCTAAAAGACACAGCCTTCTATCCTATTTATGTTAGGGAGAAGGGAAACCCACTAGGCGAATATATTTCAATTCAAACCTAGTTGTAGGATCCATATTTCCAGAATACCATACACGGATTTTTGAGTGTATTTGTGATATATTCTCAATATTTGTAACTCTCATGCTTTGTGGGTTAGAATTAAATTAAATCAATTTCGACCCGAGTTGCGTCGGGACACTCAAAAATCCGTGTATGGTATTCTGGAAATATGGATCCTACAACTAGGTTTGAATTGAAATATATTCGCCTAGTGGGTTTCCCTTCTCCCTAACATAAATAGGATAGAAGGCTGAGTGTCTTTTAGACTGCCGTGGTGTAATTGATTAAAGCGTCGGCTATCGTCCTGATGGTCGATGGTTCGATCCCCACTGAGAGACTAGAAACATTTAGTGGCTCACGTGTATTTGTGATATATTATTGCTATAGGTCCTTCCTAAGCTCCCTGTCATTCTTATGTTTATTGCTATAGGTCCTTCCTAAGCTATATATTATTCTTATGTTTATGTTTAACCCCTTCGGTATCGGTGATGTACTTTTCATTATGTTCTGGCAACTGTTAGACGATTCTGTTCAGCTTTGGAAGGACGTCTACCCATTACAAGGCAACAAACCATCTCAATTAAGCCTTTTAGCTACCCTACATACTTCCTAGGCTTCATAAAATCGTCTAAATGTACCTGAAATCTACTACAAAAGACGTGGCCGGTACAGAAGGGGTTAACAGCTCCAGTATACTATGACACATTTCTCTATCTTAAGGGGAGATTTCCACTTGAGGGATTTTTTTCTTTACCCCTTTCTCCCTCATGTTTAGCCCCATTGCTTTTGAAATTTTAAGACGTTCGCCCCATTAGTTTGGCGATTTTAAGAACATTCACCCCATTTATGTCACTTTTAAGACCTTTAGTGCCATTTAGGTGTTGATTTTTTCCTGGCGAGCGATAGCGAGCCTGTAATTTAAGAGGAACCGGCCTTCGGCCGGGAAATTTTTCTACCGAAAAATGTACAAATTTATCTTGAAAGGTGGTCAAGGGGGGGGTAATTTCAAGCTTGATGGAAGTCTAGGAAACACACTAAAACCTCCCCTTAAGGGGGGGTGGGCGTATTTATTTGCTCATTTATATATCTTGTATAATTATCTTATATTTGTTTTACTTTCCTCCCTAGACCATAAAGCTTAAGAAAAACACCCCAAGACCCTCCTTCAAGATATATTTGTACATTTTTCGATAGAAAAATGTCCTGGCCGAGTTCCTCTTAAATTACAGGCTTGCTATCGCTCGCCAGGAAAAGATCGACACCTAAAGGAGAGGACAAAATCTTAATATTGACAAAGAAATGGGGTGAAAGGTCTTAAAATCGCCAAACTAATGAGCCGAACGTCATAAAATCTGATAACTATTGGGGCTAAACATGAGGAAGAAGAGGGGGGGAGGGGGGGCAGAAAAATGATGCATCTCCCCTTGATCAGGCAATAATTAGGATATTTAATTCAGATCAGGAAAGACCCCTAGAGATTGAAAGGGGGGGGGGGGGGGGGGCAAACAATGCACAAAAACCCTCAAATTCTAACAGACCTTTCCTAATCCCAGTAAAATTGCATATTATTAACCAGAATACAATTATAAAGACGTTATAATACTGAAAGGGTTTAAGGGGGTGACCTGCTTTTTGTTATTTCTGTCCTTTTCTCTCTTTCTCTGGCTTGTATCCATTCGGCCCCATTCAGCCAACTATTTTAACATGTTTATCCCCATTTAGGTGTCAATTTCTTCCTGGCGAGCGATAGCGAGCCAGCATTATATGAAGAAATCCGGCTTCGCCGGAGACATTTTTCTATCGAAAATTGTACAAATTTAGCCTGCTGTCAAACAAAAATCAAATATATGCTGCCTCGCTACCGCTCACCAGTAAAAAAATGACACCTGGATGGGGATAAACGTCTTAAAAAAGTAGGCTGAATGGGGCCAAATGGATACAAGCCAGAGAAAGATAAAAAAGGACAGAACAAAAACAGGTCGCCCCCCCCCTTAAGGGGAGATGGGTCGCTTTTCTAGATCCCTTTCTCCCTCATATTTAGCCCCATTAGTTTTCAGATGTTAAGATGTCTGCCCCATTAGTGTGTTGATTTTAAAACCTTTCGCCCCATTTGTGTGTCAATATTCAGGCCTTTTGTGCTCTTTATGTGTCGATTTGTTTTCCTGGCGAACGATAGTGAGCTTTTAATTTAGGAAGAATCGGCCTTTGCCCAGGACAGTTTTCTACCGAAAAATAGAAGGGGGGTCTAATGGATTTAATTTTTAAGGTTTGATGGACGTCTAGGGTGGAATCTAGAAAAATCATATATTCATGAAACAAAATCGAACAAAAAATGAACCATCCCCCCTTAATCAGAATCAAATGATAAAGACGTTATAATCCTGAAAGGGTTAAACTCTGTATACATATTCCATGCTTAACAAAAGTATCAAAAACAATGTAGGAATTATTTTGTCTTCTAAACAGAGCATTGGAGTTTCACTGAAAATAGATTTACCCAAAGGTACTGTAAAACTGGCGATACAAGCTTTGTTGTGATGCCCCCTTTATATTAAGGGGAGGAAGACCGTTTTTATGGACCCCCTTCTCCTTAATGTTTAGCCCCACTAGTTTTGAGATTATAAGACGTTCGGCCCATTAGTTTGGTTATTTTAACACCTTGCGCCCAATTTCGTTGTCAATTTGAAGACCTTTCGTGCCATTTAGGTGTCGATTAATTTCTGGCGAGCGATAGCGACCCTGCAATTTTAAGAGGAATTCGGCCGGGACATTTTTCTACCGAAAAATTTACAAATTCATCTTGAAGGGGGTGTTTTTCTAACCTTGATGGATGTCTAGGGAGGAAACTAAAAAAAATATATGAATACATGAATTAATAGACCAAACAAACGGCCAGTCTCCCCTTAAGATGGGTAGATTGTAGGCACCAATCGAGCAGGACAGTACCCAGGGGAGGCCACATAGGCATATGATAAGGCGTTGCTGGAACTCCTGTGTCATTTGTCTGGCTTCCCTCACTGTTTCTGTTTGTGTCTCACCTACACAGAGAGTAATCCAGCTAGCACTAACAAACTCTTCCTCCTATTCATTTCGCCACACTTAAGGGGAGATGGGCCGGTTTTCTGGAACACTTTCTCCTTCATGTTTAGCCCCATTAGTTTTCAGATGTTAAGATGCTTGCCCCATTAGTTAGTCGATTTTAAGACCTTTCGCCCCATTTCTTCGTCAATATTTAGACCTTTCGTGCTATTTAGGTGTCGATTTTTTCCCTGGCGAACGATAGTGAGCCTGTAATGTTGGAAGAACCGGCCTTCGGCCGGGAAATTTTTCTACCGAAAAATTTACAAATTAATCTAGAAGGGCGATCTAATGGATGTTTTTTTTTTTTTTTTTTTGATGGAGGTCTAGGGAGGAAACTAGAAAAATAACGAATACATGCAAAAATCGCCCCAAAAGTGAACCATCCCCCCTAACAAGCACACCACACTTCTTTCCAACACACCTAAAGTGAACCATCCCCCCTAACAAGCACACCACACTTCTTTCCAACACACCTTAAACCTTCCAAGCTTGGTTACCGATCATTTTAGAGGTCCACTCCAATTTGCTGATAACACCCGAGATCCCTGTCGACATTAGACTGATGGATCCCTTGATAACAGTGTGGGGGATCACTGAGGCCGATCCAAACACCAGGGATTGAGTGGGGTTAATGGAGTGGTGGGTGGATTAACTAGTGGAGCTAATGAAAGAATGGCTGAGTTAATTAAGGGGGTCATTTGTTTTTGTTTATCTCTTTCTGTGGCTTGCATCCATTCGGTCCCATTTAGCTTACTGATTTAAGACGTTTATCCCCATCCAGGTGTCGATTTCTTCCTGGCGAACGATAGCGAGCCAGCATTGTATGGAGAAATCCGGCTTCGCCGGAGATTTTTTTGTATCGGAAAATGTACAAATTTAGCTTCCTGTCAAAATAAAACTACATATATGCTGGCTCGCTCCCGCTCGCCAGGAAAATATTGACACATAAAAGTCTTAAAACAGTAGGCTGAATGGGGCCGAATGGATAGAAGCCAAAGAGAGAGGGAGAGAAAGAGAAAAAAAAGCGAAGTGGGCTCCCTTAACTCTTAGGATAATTAACTGATGGTAGGTACTGTACAATGGTCATGGCATTGAAATCAACCATCTGGCTATAGACGGCTTTGCTATTTGAAAAGCTATTCAATGATAATCGAATCAAACTATCTACTTCAATACACTTAACAAGCACGCCAAAATCCTTTTTGCCGCACAGAAGAAAAAAAAAACACTCTTTCAACTCTGGGGGAGGCCCTTGTCACAGGCAGCTCTGCTTTTTGTCTCCCTCATCCAAACAAATATCCTGCAATACCTTCCAGAAACAAAAATCTATGATATATTTTGCTTTGATTATTTGTTTGTTTGTTTGGTTTTCAATTCCTACACCGACTCTGGATAAACTGCCATGGAGTTGAAAGGTTTAATAACACCTTTTGTTGTGTCTAGTTTCTTATGTTATTGTTTATTTGTGTATATATATTTGTCATCGCTGACTTCTTTCTATCTAATAAGAACTAAGCGGGGTTTGACGAGAGAGATACACTGGAAACCATAGCTGAGCTTAATTTTCCAAATTAACATTTTGATTAGATAATATTTGACCACGAAGGTGGTCTCTGTAGAAGACAACCCTGAGTGGGGAAGACCACGGAACTCATGGCTGAGGCAAATCAACCAATCTTGCGATAGGATACGTCTTGATATGGGCTGGGCAGATGCCCGAAGTCTCGCCCTAGGGGATTCCCCAGAGTGGAGTCGGAGGGTGAGTGCGGATTCGCGCTGTCACAGCGTATGCCACCATTGATCGATTGATTGATAAACAAAAAACCTAACCCAACCTAATGTGAATATGGCAAGGATGAATTTTATTGACCGCCATAATAAACAAAGTTGAAGTTCTTCCTCTTCGTTGTATAGCTGCCTAATATGCAATAAACTGCTTTCAAAAGTATGTACACTAAAAGAAAAAAATCTGGACCTGGCCAACTCCTCAAACTGCTTATATAAACAACCGAAATCTGTATAAATGTGTATATGACTATATTTATCTATCAGTTTATATCTATTTTATCAGTTTTTAATCTACTTTATCTCTCTATGTTAACAAGTTAGCATACTATACTGACCATTAATGTTGGTCTTATCATAAACCACTGCATTGATCTGAGTCCTGTGGTGTGTGTTTATTTGTATTCATTTGTTTGTTCTATGTGGATGAGGGAGACAAATGGCAAAACTGCTTGTGACGAGTGCCTCCCCCAGAATTGAAAGAGTGACAGGGCCAAAATCAATGAACGTTCGAGCCAATATTTCTGGACACGCGGAGTTTGAAGTAATTGAAGTCATAGGGTGAGGGAAAGATGGATTCAGGGAGAGAGTTCCAGAGATCAGCTGTTGAATAGAAGAAAGATTGGGAGTATTGTTTCACTCTTGAGTTGGAGAGTTGCACAGAGTACGGGTGGGATTGTGTTACAAAATGAGTACTACGTACCCTATTGGTAGAGGAGGTAGTATACACTGAGAAAGCTCTGGGGAACACTGATTATTGTAGCAGCGATAGAATAGTGAGAGAGATGCAACATTGCGGCGAAGAGAGAGAAAATGTATGAGGCATGTTTTTATCCACTTAAGCATTGGTGGGGGAGATAACGTTCATCTACGCTGATTACCCTGCATCTAATCACCGTCTGTCGTCAAGATATATAATGTAAACAATGGCAGAGATTGTACAGCCGACGTCAATAGTTGGCCGTAAACTTTGAGGAGAATTTGTACACCTCGATGATGTTTACAGACTAATAAGACTCATACCCAAGCCACTCCAACAGCTTCCTCTCTCTCCAACACCCATTATCCCCTCTCTACACTATACAGACTAATAACACACACAACAAAGCCACTCCAACAGCTTCCTCTATCTCCAACACCCCTTCTCCCCTCTCTAGACGCTTCAGAAAAAAATAGGAAAAGTAAAAAGTAGCTACGAGGTGCCGTTGTAAAGGTTTATCCCTCATTACCTTCACCTGACCTGACCTGTGTGAAATCTAGAAAATGGGTGGTTAACTCGACATTTCTAGGACGTGAAATACATTATTGCTACACTGTAAAATACATTATTGCTACACTGTAAAATGTATGTGTGCAATATAGAACACATAGATATTAGAAAACACTATATTTTTTTAGAATTTGTGAACACATTTATGATGAATACTATAGGTAGAGCCAACGAATTTGACAAAAATATTGATCCCTGACCTCTTCGTAACTCAAAAGGACCTTGAGCAAACTGGCTGTAAATGTCCACACCTATTCCCTGTTGGACTCTTCCCAAATGATAGAAATGTCAGCCCGATTGCATTCTTTCATTTTGAGTTTCTTATAACTCGAAATTAAATCTAGATTTTTTTTTTCTTTTTTTCTATGTGATTGAGGGAGGCAAAAAGGCATAACTGCCTATAGTGAGTGCCTCCCCCATAGTTGAAAGAATGACAGGGCCAAAATCAAGGGACGTTCGAGCCAAAATGCCTGGACACACGAAGTTTGAAGCAATTTAAGTCATAGGAAGAGGGAAAGACTGATTCTGGGAGAGAGTTCCAGAGCTCAGATGTTGAGTAGAAGAAAGTTTGAGAGTAACGTTTCACTCTTGGGTTGGAGAGTTGCACAGAGTAGGGGTGGGATTGAGTTGCAAGACGGGTACCACGTGCCCTACGTAAAGGAGGTGATATGCACTGGGATAGCTCTGAGGAACACTGATTATTATAGTAGCGATAGAATAGCGAGAGAGATGCAAGTAAGTAAATGTAGGTAAAAACCAATCCCAACAACCCAACCAAGAGCCCCCCTCCCCCCATAATCTTCCAATCCCTCCCCACACCTCCCCAACATTGGACAAAATATTTGTCTTACTTTCCTTAAAGGGCGGGGGGGGGGGGGGGGCCGGTTTTCTGGACCACTTTCTCCCTCATGTTTAGCCCCATTATTTTTAGATGTTAGGATGTTTGCCCCATTAGTTAGCCGATTTTAAGACCTTTCGACCCATTTTTTCGTCAATATTTAGACCTTTCGTGCTATTTAGGTGTCAATTTTGTCCCTGGCGAACGATAGTGAGCCTGTAATGTTGAAAGAACCGGCCTTCGGCCGAAACATTTTTCGACCGAAAAATTTACAAATGAATCTAGAAGGGGGATCTGATGGATGTTTTTATTTTATGGAGGACTAGGGAGGAAACTAGCAAAATAATGAATACATGCGAAAATCTCCCAAAAAGTGAACCATCCATCCATCTCTAATCAGATTACCCCGCTCCTAATCACTGACTGTCGTAAAGATATATATTATGTAAACACTGGAGTGGGTTGGAGGCTGCTGAAGAGTGTACGGTGGCGTTATGTAAACACTGGAGTGGGTTGGAGGCTGCTGAAGAGTGTACGGTGGCGTTATGTAAACACTGGAGTGGGTTGGAGGCTGCTGAAGAGTCTGTACGGTGGCGTTAATAAGGGGGGTCACCGTTTTTTTTTATCTCTCTCCTTTTCTCTCTTTCCCTGACTTGTATCCATTCGGCCCCATTCAGCCAACTGTTTTAAGACGTTTATTCCCATCCAGGTGTCGATTTCTTCCTGGCGAGCGATAGCGAGCCAGCATTGTATGGAGAAATCCGGCTTCGCCGGAGAAATGTTTCTATCGAAAACTGTACAAATTTAGCTTGCTGTCAAAACAAATATATATATATATATGCTGGATCGCTCCCGCTCTCCAGGAAAATATTGAAACCTGGATGGGGGTAAACGTCTTAAAACAGTAGGCTGAATGGGGTCGAATGGATACAAGCCAAAGAGAGGGAGATAAAGAGAAAAAAAGCGAGGTGGGCTCCCTTAATAAGTCATGTCTCAGCTGTCATTACGCCAACAAACTTGACAATTATCTCGATCCCTGACCTCTTCGTAACTCAATAGGGCCTAGAGCAAACTGGCTGTAAATTTCCACACCTATTTCCTGGTGGACTCTTCCCAAATGATAGAAATGTCAGCCCGATTTCTTTCATTCATGTTGAGTTATAAGAAGTTAAGGGGTCCAGATTATTGTCAAGTTCGTTGGCGCCACCTACAGTGACAGACTATACTCAAGGACACCCGTACTGTATGTGTCCATAACAATAGACCTTTATCAAGTAGGTATTGTATAATGACAGTATTATACCGGTAAGGGGCCCACCTATTGTATAATGACAGTATTATACCGGTAAGGGGGCCCACCTCCTTTATTGTATAATGACAGTATTATACCGGTAAGGGGCCCACCTATTGTATAATGACAGTATTATACCGGTAAGGGGCCCACCTATTGTATAATGACAGTATTATACCGGTAAGGGGGCCACCTCCTTTATTGTATAATGACAGTATTATACCGGTAAGGGGCCCACCTCCTTTATTGTATAATGACAGTATTATACCGGTAAGGGGCCCACCTCCTTTATTGTATAATGACAGTATTATACCGGTAAGGGGCCCACCTCCTTTATTGTATAATGACAGTATTATACCGGTAAGGGGCCCACCTCCTTTATTGTATAATGACAGTATTATACCGGTAAGGGGCCCACCTCCTTTATTGTATAATGACAGTATTATACCGGTAAGGGGCCCACCTCCTTTATTGTATAATGACAGTATTATACCGGTAAGGGGCCACCTCCTTTATTGTATAATGACAGTATTATACCGGTAAGGGGCCCACCTCCTTTATTGTATAATGACAGTATTATACCGGTAAGGGGCCCACCTCCTTTATTGTATAATGACAGTATTATACCGGTAAGGGGGCCACCTCCTTTATTGTATAATGACAGTATTATACCGGTAAGGGGCCCACCTCCTTTATTGTATAATGACAGTATTATACCGGTAAGGGGGCCACCTCCTTTATTGTATAATGACAGTATTATACCGGTAAGGGGGCCACCTCCTTTATTGTATAATGACAGTATTATACCGGTAAGGGGCCCACCTCCTTTATTGTATAATGACAGTATTATACCGGTAAGGGGCCCACCTCCTTTATTTTCTCTCTGTCTGGGTTGCATTCATTCAGCCCCATTCAGCCTACTGTTTAATGACGTTTATCCCTTCCAGGTGTCGATTATTTCCTGGCGAGCAGTAGCGAGCCAGCATATCTTTTGTTTTATGTTTTTGTCAGCAGGCTAAATTTGTAAATATTTCGATAGAAAAATGTCTCCGGCGAAGCCGGATTTCGCCATAGAATGTTGGCTCGATATCGCTCGCCAGGAATAAATCGATACCTGGATGGGGATAAACGTCGTAAACTGTATGCTAAATGGGGCCGAATGGATACAAGCCAAAGAAAGAGAGAAAAAAAAGCAGGTGACCCCCCCCCCCCTTAACTCATAAAAATACAATGGTACTGTATATCACTATCAATATACCCAATTATCTTATATACCTTGTTTGTAACTTTCTGTTCTTACAGTGCAGTGCGAGTTAACTAAGGAAACATACCAATTCGGTTCAGCTAGATTATTTTTCGCTAGGCTGCATATGTTTGCCGGTAGATAGCGTGTGTACTGTAGGTGTGTGTGAATTTGTAATGTGTGTTTTGTGTGTTCATTGTTTTCTGTTGTGTTGTCCCTATTCTGGCTCTGTCTTGAGTCGCCCCCCAAAAAAAAATATATATATACATTAATAAATCAATCAATCAATCAAAATAAAAACAAAGGAAAAGAGGGAAAAACAGAAACAATAGGAACAATGTGGATTGTGCCTGAGTATATATAATGTGGATTGTGCCTGAGTATATATAATGTGGATTGTGCCTGAGTATATATAATGTGGATTGTGCCTGAGTATATATAATGTGGATTGTGCCTGAGTATATATAATGTGGATTGTGCCTGAGTATATAGAATGTGGATTGTGCCTGAGTATATATAATGTGGATTGTGCCTGAGTATATATAATGTGGATTGTGCCTGAGTATATATAATGTGGATTGTGCCTGAGTATATATAATGTGGATTGTGCCTGAGTATATAGAATGTGGATTGTGCCTGAGTATATATAATGTGGATTGTGCCTGAGTATATATAATGTGGATTGTGCCTGAGTATATATAATGTGGATTGTGCCTGAGTATATATAATGTGGATTGTGCCTGAGTATATAGAATGTGGATTGTGCCTGAGTATATATAATGTGGATTGTGCCTGAGTATATATAATGTGGATTGTGCCTGAGTATATATAATGTGGATTGTGCCTGAGTATATAATGTGGATTGTGCCTGAGTATATATAATGTGGATTGTGCCTGAGTATATATAATGTGGATTGTGCCTGAGTATATAGAATGTGGATTGTGCCTGAGTATATATAATGTGGATTGTGCCTGAGTATATATAATGTGGATTGTGCCTGAGTATATAATGTGGATTGTGCCTGAGTATATAGAATGTGGATTGTGCCTGAGTATATATAATGTGGATTGTGCCTGAGTATATAGAATGTGGATTGTGCCGGAGTATATAGAATGTGGATTGTGCCTGAGTATATAGAATGTGGATTGTGCCTGAGTATATATAATGTGGATTGTGCCTGAGTATATAGAATGTGGATTGTGCCTGAGTATATAATGTGGATTGTGCCTGAGTATATAGAATGTGGATTGTGCCTGAGTATATAATGTGGATTGTGCCTGAGTATATAGAATGTGGATTGTGCCTGAGTATATATAATGTGGATTGTGCCGGAGTATATATAATGTGGATTGTGCCGGAGTATATATAATGTGGATTGTGCCTGAGTATATAGAATGTGGATTGTGCCGGAGTATATAGAATGTGGATTGTGCCTGAGTATATAGAATGTGGATTGTGCCTGAGTATATATAATGTGGATTGTGCCTGAGTATATAGAATGTGGATTGTGCCTGAGTATATATAATGTGGATTGTGCCTGAGTATATAGAATGTGGATTGTGCCTGAGTATATATAATGTGGATTGTGCCGGAGTATATATAATGTGGATTGTGCCTGAGTATATAGAATGTGGATTGTGCCGGAGTATATAGAATGTGGATTGTGCCTGAGTATATAGAATGTGGATTGTGCCTGAGTATATATAATGTGGATTGTGCCTGAGTATATAGAATGTGGATTGTGCCTGAGTATATATAATGTGGATTGTGCCTGAGTATATATAATGTGGATTGTGCCTGAGTATATATAATGTGGATTGTGCCGGAGTATATATAATGTGGATTGTGCCGGAGTATATAGAATGTGGATTGTGCCTGAGTATATAGAATGTGGATTGTGCCTGAGTATATATAATGTGGATTGTGCCTGAGTATATATAATGTGGATTGTGCCGGAGTATATATAATGTGGATTGTGCCTGAGTATATATAATGTGGATTGTGCCGGAGTATATATAATGTGGATTGTGCCTGAGTATATAGAATGTGGATTGTGCCGGAGTATATATAATGTGGATTGTGCCTGAGTATATATAATGTGGATTGTGCCTGAGTATATATAATGTAATATAATGGGTATCGTGAATAATTAATGAGAACGCCATCATAGTCAAAGGGCGATTTTCTTGCTAACAAAAGACACTTAAACTTGATTTGAACTAACCCTTTCAGTATTAGAAACGCCTATATTGATTATATTCTGGCTAGTGTTAGACTTCCCAAATTGACTAATTCCTTGAACATGACGATAGTGCCTCGTTATATGTGTTTAAGGGGAGGTTTTTAGTTGATTCCCTAGACTTCCATCAAGCTTAAAATTACTCCCCCTAGACCCCCTTTCAAGATAAATTTTTACATTTTTCGGTAGAAAAATGTTCCGGCCAAAGGCCGGTTCCCCTTAAATTACAGGCTCGCTGTCGCTCGCCAGGAAAAATTTGACACCTAAATGGCACGAATGCTCTTAAAATTGACAGAAATGGGGCAAAGTGTCTTAAAATGTCCAAACTACTAGGGCGAACGTCTTAAAATCTCAAAAGCAATGGGGCTAAACATGAGGGAGAAAGGGGTCCAGAAAAAAATCCCTCAAGTGGAGACCTCCCCTTAAGCGTCATTTCCACATAGCGATTTTGATTAGTTCTGCGTTTATCTTGTGTCGTCCCAGTTTTGGTTTGTTTATTTTGCAAGTTTTACATTATAATATTTAGTTTAAGAAGGATTCCTAGGGATCAGAGGTGTGCATCCTATATCAATTTAAGTTCGAACTCCCACAAGTCCATTCAAAACTGACTTACAATCTTACAACAATAATCTAGAATGAAATGAAGAAACGCGATCTCGTATCCTGAAGGGGCTAAGAATCCATTATATAATCAACCAGCTAAACATATTTTATAGACGGATGACGGCTCTGCTTTATTCCAGCTACGATTAAATTCAGCTTAAAAAGAACCCTTTCGAGGTCTAGTGGCTAAAAATATAGTCAGCCGCCAATGTGACATGAAACTTTACGGGTAAGAATAAATTGGAATGCAACATTAAGGTCCAACATTCTAAATAGTCCCCCTTAGCACAGGTGAAATAGTTTACAAATAAAGTGATTGCTCAGGGGTGTTACAAAATCACGTCGTCTTAAGCCGGTATCACACGAGAGCTTTTATAGTCAACATTCGATGATCAACATTGTTCTGGCAACATTTCTGAAATATTATGCACTGGTATCGGAAACTAGACTGATGGTAGATGAATTTAGGTAACCAAAATATTTTAAATGTTGACTTCATAAGCTGCCAGGCCAGTGTTGAGGATAAATGTTGAGGGAAAAAGCGCTCCTGTGATACCGGCTTTACAATCAAAGGGTATCAGCACTATGCAATTGACCACTTGCGAGTTACAGGCTATAAGGAAGTTGGAGCTGTAGACATCGATAGTAAATAGAAATGCAATAATAATGTAGGTTTCTGATGGCTTAAAAGTATGTTGAATTGGGTTTTATGTATTTATAAATGTAGTACAACCATATTATAGCTGGTAAATCTGATCAATATCGATGTCTACAGCTCCAACTTCCTTATAGAACGAAACTCGCAAGTGGTCAATTACGGTCCAAACTCCTGATCCTCTCTGTTTATACCCCCAGTTGTTGTTGTTGTTGTTGTTGTTGTTCCCCAGGCTGTCTGGCCGAACAGCCCCAAGGTCTCAAGCAAGGCCAAGGCCATAAATGAGCGCCCCCACAAAATCCTCCCTGCTTACCACTAACAAAGCCCGGGTGACCGAAGCCACTCCAAGGCAGGGAGCTGAGGAGGGTGCGGAAACGCCCGGGAAACCAAAGCCCCACCCAAGGCCCTGTGCCCCTCAGCAATTAAGAAGGGAAAGCTGAAGGGTAAGGGAAAAATGTGACGCTTTGGCTCCCAATCTGCCAACTTCTAGGTTGGCAGTAGGGAGGTCAATCCACGGAAAAGACGCCGCCACTTGAGATCTAGAAGATATATAAGTAAAGGAACAGTCAGAATAAGCTATGGGTATGGCAGAGATCGCTCAGGTCTCACTCTGATAGACCAGCCCATCACCAGCCCCCAGTTGTAATATGAAAGGCTTCTCTACCACACCTGAGCAAACACTTTATTTGTAAACGAGTTCACCTGTGCTAAAGGGAGTGTTTATTCTTTATATATGTGTTTTGTTATGAGTTTAGTACAATGTCAATACTAGTTGCAGGTGATAGGGGATTAAAACTCTTCTGATCTCGACAGTAATATCCGCCTATGAAGTACAGTATATTACCGAGTTGTCAAGTGAATGTTGGATGCATGGGTTCCTCTTCATTAAGGGGGGTCACCTGCTTTTTGTTATTTCTGTCCTGTTCTCTCTTTCTCTGGCTTGTATCCATTGGCCCCATTCAGCCAACTATTTTAAGACGTTTATCCCCATCTAGGTGTCGATTTCTTCCTGGCGAGCGATAGCGAGCCAGCATTATATGAAGAAATCCGGCTTCGCCGGAGACATTTTTCTATCGAAAAATGTACAAATTTAGCCTGCTGTCAAACACAAATAAAAAATATGCTGGCTCGCTACCGCTCACCAGTAAATTTTTTACACCTGGATGGGGATAAACGGCTTAAAACAGTAGGCTGAATGGGGCCAAATGGATACAAGCCAGAGAAAGATAGAAAAGGACAGAACAAAAACAGGTCACCCCCGTTAATGTACTGTATAAAAAAGTATATACTATAATTGGTATACTGGAAAGTATATACTATAATTGGTATACTGGAAAGTATATACTATAATTGGTATACTGGAAAGTATATACTATAATTGGTATACTGGAAAGTATATACTATAATTGGTATACTGGAAAGGCTCTCTAAATTATTCTTAAGTGTGTTATTTAATTATGAGGGAAATTGTGTGTGTGTACGTGCTTGGGGTCATGTGGGTGTGTGCATACGTGTGTGTGTGTGTGTGTGTGCGCGTACGTGTATGTGTGTGTGCGTGTGTGTATGTACGTGCTTGTGGTCATGTGTGTTCTTCGGAGCTATTGCAGGAATTGGATTCGTGAAATATAAAAACTGTGTAACAATAGCAATCTTTCCGTCAATTATTTTGAACAATGTTAGTCTTCCCGCCTCGGAATGAAAGCTTCATAAGGATTCAGTCACTTTGGATAAACTATTTGTAGCCTAACATGTATTTATTTATATTTGGCCCGAATTGTTGATCATATTATATAATATTTCAGGAATAAGTGGTACTGTGACAGTAGCTTTATATGCGGATGTATGCTATAAAATGTGATTGGATATATATCAAATTATATACCCGATATATATCAAGAGGAAGAATAGGAATAGAGCTGCGCCATACGCCATGTTTATTAATAGAGCTGCGCCATACGCCATGTTTATTAATAGAGCTGCGCCATACGCCATGTTTATTAATAGGAATAGAGCTGCGCCATACGCCATGTTTATTAATAGAGCTGCGCCATACGCCATGTTTATTAATAGAGCTGCGCCATACGCCATGTTTATTAATAGGAATAGAGCTGCGCCATACGCCATGTTTATTAATAGGAATAGAGCTGCGCCATACGCCATGTTTATTAATAGAGCTGCGCCATACGCCATGTTTATTAATCGAATTTTCGGCATCAACAATCAGGATCAGTCTGTATAACCTGAGGATGGCACCTTGTTGATGCCGAAAATTTGATTAATAAACATGGCCTATGGTGCAGCTCTCCCTATTCTTCCTCTTGATAATATATATATATATATATATATATATATATATATATATATAATGCGTTTCAGTTTCCAGAAATAAACTCGCATAATTAAATACTGTATAATGATGAGCCCCTTCAATTGTTGGGTCCATCAACTTTTATGAGTGACTGTGCTTTGTTTGGATAATGCAGTCACTGTCACAGCTCCTGATATGTTTTCAGACCCTCAAAGTGATAAGGGAATCACCTAAATGCAAAAAATCGAGAAAAGAATGGAAGGCTTCAGGTCCGGGCGAAACATGTTTTCTTCTGCAGGATTGAAAAGTACCCAGGCAGATGTTTATATAGTCACACATTAGCCTTTACGGTAACTAAGGATTGAAAAGTACCCAGGCAGATGTTTATATAGTCACACATTAGCCTTTACGGTAACTAAGGATTGAAAAGTACCCAGACAGATGTTTATATAGTCACACATTAGCCTTTACGGTAACTAAGGATTGAAAAGTACCCAGGCAGATGTTTATATAGTCACACATTAGCCTTTACGGTAACTAAGGATTGAAAAGTACCCAGGCAGATGTTTATATAGTCACACATTAGCCTTTACGGTAACTAAGGATTGAAAAGTACCCAGGCAGATGTTTATATAGTCACACATTAGCCTTTACGGTAACTAAGGATTGAAAAGTACCCAGGCAGATGTTTATATAGTCACACATTAGCCTTTACGGTAACTAAGGATTAACAAATATCTCTCTCATTCACGTAGGTACCTCGGAGAAATCGTACAGTACAGTTAAGGGTACTGGTTATCGTACAGTACAGTTAAGGGTACTGGTTATCGTACAGTACAGTTAAGGGTACTGGTTATCGTACAGTACAGTTAAGGGTACTGGTTATCGTACAGTACAGTTAAGGGTACTGGTTATCGTACAGTACAGTTAAGGGTACTGGTTATCGTACAGTACAGTTAAGGGGACTGGTTATCGTACAGTACAGTTAAGGGGACTGGTTATCGTACAGTACAGTTAAGGGTACTGGTTATCGTACAGTTAAGGGGACTGGTTATCGTACAGTACAGTTAAGGGTACTGGTTATCGTACAGTTAAGGGGACTGGTTATCGTACAGTACAGTTAAGGGGACTGGTTATCGTACAGTTAAGGGGACTGGTTATCGTACAGTACAGTTAAGGGTACTGGTTATCGTACAGTTAAGGGGACTGGTTATCGTACAGTACAGTTAAGGGTACTGGTTATCGTACAGTTAAGGGTACTGGTTATCGTACAGTATAGTTAAGGGTACTGGTTATCGTACAGTTAAGGGTACTGGTTATCGTACAGTTAAGGGTACTGGTTATCGTACAGTACAGTTAAGGGTACTGGTTATCGTACAGTACAGTTAAGGGTACTGGTTATCGTACAGTTAAGGGGACTGGTTATCGTACAGTACAGTTAAGGGTACTGGTTATCGTACAGTTAAGGGTACTGGTTATCGTACAGTACAGTTAAGGGTACTGGTTATCGTACAGTACAGTTAAGGGTACTGGTTATCGTACAGTACAGTTAAGGGTACTGGTTATCGTACAGTTAAGGGGACTGGTTATCGTACAGTACAGTTAAGGGTACTGGTTATCGTACAGTACAGTTAAGGGTACTGGTTATCGTACAGTACAGTTAAGGGTACTGGTTATCGTACAGTTAAGGGGACTGGTTATCGTACAGTACAGTTAAGGGGACTGGTTATCGTACAGTACAGTTAAGGGTACTGGTTATCGTACAGTACAGTTAAGGGGACTGGTTATCGTACAGTACAGTTAAGGGTACTGGTTATCGTACAGTACAGTTAAGGGGACTGGTTATCGTACAGTACAGTTAAGGGTACTGGTTATCGTACAGTACAGTTAAGGGGACTGGTTATCGTACAGTACAGTTAAGGGTACTGGTTATCGTACAGTACAGTTAAGGGGACTGGTTATCGTACAGTACAGTTAAGGGGACTGGTTATCGTACAGTACAGTTAAGGGGACTGGTTATCGTACAGTACAGTTAAGGGGACTGGTTATCGTACAGTACAGTTAAGGGGACTGGTTATCGTACAGTACAGTTAAGGGGACTGGTTATCGTACAGTACAGTTAAGGGGACTGGTTATTTTAGTTTATCTTAGAATTACAGCCTCGCTATCGCTCGCAAGGAAATAAATCTACACCTAAATGGTACGAAAGGTCTTGATATTGACATAAAAATGAGACGAAAGGTTTTAAAATCGACAAACTAATGGGCAGAACGTCATAATATCTAAAATCTAATGGGAATAAACATGAGGAAGAAAGGGGACCAGAAAACCGGCCCATCTCCCCTTAACACTAATAGTTCCCCAACAGCAGAGCAATTGACCACTTGCGAGTTTCAGGCTATAAGGAAGTGGGAGCTGTAGACATCGATAGTAAACAGAAAGGCAATAATGTAGGTTTCTGATGGCTAAAGAGTATGTTGAATTGGATTGTATATATTTATAAATGAACTACAACCGTATGTTCGCTGGTAATTCTCCTAAATATCGATGTCTACAAATCCAACTTCCTTATAGAACGAAACTCGCAAGTGGTCAATTTTAAGTCGGTACACACTTTATCCTCTTGTCATAATATCCAGTAACTATAGTCCGTTCGTCTAGGTGGGGCAGAACTCATAACCCCTAACCTCTCATAACTCAAAAAGGACTAGCTAGAGTAATCGAGCTAATATGTCTACCAAATAGGAAGACTTGGCTAGGGAAGGGGTGTATACATTGGCAGTTCATTTGCTCCAGCCCTTTTTGAGTTACAGAGGTTAGAGGTTAGGATTGCTGCCCAGCCTAGAATGAACGGACTATAGTAGGGTACCCTTTGTTTTAAGTTGTAGTTGTAGCTCTCTGCCGATTTTATATAAATATTCATAAAGCTGTGAAAGAACTATTAAGTTTGACTGTACTAAAGGTTTGGATTAAAGGGATGAGAGATCAAGATTCAATTTTACTCAACAGCTGAGCTCTGGAACTCTCTCCCAGAATCAGTCTTTCCCTCTTCCTATGACTTAAATTGCTTCAAACTCCGTGTGTCCAGGCATTTTGGCCCTGTCACTCTTTCAACTATGGGGGAGGCACTCGCTATAGGCAGTTATGCCTTTTGCCTCCCTCAATCACATAGAAAAAAAAAATTATAATCAAGAGAAAATTAATGATGTTTTGTTCGAGTTTGCGACGCTAAAAGTAAATAAATAAATAAATACATAAAAATCATATACTGTTTATATATATATATATATATATACTGTAGAGAGAGAGATATATGTATATTGTTTTTATTTTCAGTTATGTTCTGTTAAGTTTTATAAGGTTTAGGTAACCTAATTTGTTTAATATATTTAAATCTAGAAGCAAAATTATGAATGTGAAATTACGTGGTAATAGGGAGACGGAATTGGCAATCCTGCAGAAAAAAAACAAAGCTTCCTCATCCGGGACCTGCAGCCAGAGCCTCCCCGTGGCCGCCATTTTGATCATACTCTCCACCCCTCCTCCCCCTCTCACCCTCTGCACTGTATCATTTGTGTATGCAATATATAACACATAGACTAACGAAACTGGTACACATAATATATGCATAATAAAGCGTTTTGCGTAACAGTTCGTACACTTATTTCAGGCTTGTGTATATAATTATTCTATTTTATCTATTCTATATACTCAGGCCCAATCCTCACTTTTCATTTTTTTTTTTTTTTTGGGGGGGGGGCCGACTCAAGACAGAGCCATAATAGGGACAACACAACAGCAAACAATGAACACACACAAACAAAATACAAATTCACACACATGATTTGTATTTATATGTTGAGTAATGTGTGATATTCGAATATATTAATATGTGTATTAATTTGGTTACAGTTGTGTATTCTACTTTGTACACACATTACATACACTTTGTACACACATTACATACACTTTGTACACACATTACATACACTTTGTACACACATTACATACACTTTGTACACACATTACATACACTTTGTACACATTACATACACTTTGTACACACATTACATACACTTTGTACACACATTACATACACTTTGTACACATTACATACACTTTGTACACACATTACATACACTTTGTACACACATTACATACACTGTACACACATTACATACACTTTGTACACACATTACATACACTTTGTACACACATTACATACACTTTGTACACACATTACATACACTTTGTACACACATTACATATACTACTTTGTACACACATTACATACACTTTGTACACACATTACATACACTTTGTACACACATTACATACACTTTCATGCACACATTACATACACTTTGTACACACATTACATACACTTTGTACACACATTACATACACTTTGTACACACATTACATACACTTTGTACACACATTACATACACTTTGTACACACATTACATACACTTTCATGCACATCACTTTTTTTTACGTTACTGATATCAGGTGATTTTACCGAATCTGATCAGTACCTCTTTTAAACAAGGGGTTATGATAATTTTGTTGGTAGCTACTGCCAAACAATATTAATCGAAAGCCCTCTAGTT
Source organism: Paralithodes platypus (assembly GCA_032716605.1). Classification (NCBI taxonomy): domain Eukaryota; kingdom Metazoa; phylum Arthropoda; class Malacostraca; order Decapoda; family Lithodidae; genus Paralithodes; species Paralithodes platypus. The sequence continues at coordinate 28,548,137 of CM064527.1, forward strand.
GTCAAATGACTAAACACGCTGTCATAATAATAACACATTCTTCACATGAGATTAAGTTGTTTCCTTGTTCTCAATTGGTTTGTCTATATATTTTAGCGGGTTTAACTCCTTGAGTACCAGTGACGTCCTTTTCATCATATTCGGGCAACTATTAGACGATTTATTCAGCTTAGGAAGGACCTCTAGCGATATTAAGGCTTCAAACTATCTTAACCAGCCCTTTTCACTACCACAGATCGTTCCTAAGCTGCATAATATCGTGTAAATACAGCTAGCGTTAAATATAACAGACGTCGCTGGTACTCAAAGGGTTAATCAGTTTCCGAATATCGATGAAAAATATGAATATCTTCTCGACCGAATCAGGTGTTATTGCATACGAGGGTGATTTTGATAATGGAGCTTAGTAGTACAAGCTCGCCTAATTGATAAGCAGATTATTCATTATCGAGCATATCAGTGGAATGTTACGGCGCTGTGGTGATAATGGGGGTACTATTGATATTTCGCGGAGAACCTTATACGAATGCTAGTTGTTTAATGAAATATATGACGACTTAAAGGGATCGATCTGATTTTTGTCTCTGGGGTTTATCCATTCGGCCTCATTCAGCCTACTGTTTTATGACGTTTCTCTCGGTATCGATTTTTTCCTGGTGAGCGACACCGAGCCATCATTGTATGGAGAAATCCGGCTTCGGCGGAGACATTTTTCTACCGAAAAATATATAAATTAAGTCAGCTGTCTTAAACATAATCCAAAATATGCTGGATCGCTATCGCTCGCCAGGTGTAAATCGACAGCTGGATGAGGATACACGTCTTAAAACCGTAGTCTGAATGGGGTCGAATGGCTACAACCCAGAAAGAAAAAATCCCGGGTCGGTCCCCTTAAGATTTTCGTTGTGTGCGGCAGACTTACAAAGAGTAGTAGATCATCGTTAGAATATTATCAACACTGTTTTTCCTGTTCCTCTTAAGGGGAGGTTTTTAGTGTGTTTCCTAGACTTCCATCAAGCTTGAAATTACCCCCCCTTGACCCCCTTTCAAGATAAATTTGTACATTTTTCGGTAGAAAAATTTCCCGGCCGAAGGCCGGTTACTCTTTAATTACAGGCTCGCTATCGCTCGCCAGGAAAAAATCGACACCTAAATGGGACGAAAGGTCTTAAAAGTGACATGCATGGGGTGAAAGTTCTTAAAATCGCCAAACTAATGGGGCGAACGTCTTAATATCTCAAAAGCAATGGGGCTAAATATGAGGGAGAAAGGGGTAAAGAAAAAAATCCCTCAAGTGGAAATCTCCCCTTAAAACACCCTGAGGTGAGCAATGCAAAACTCTAATGTCAGATAACAGGCAATATTTATGTATTGATTAGTGGAGGCATGAGTTAACTGCAGATGAGGGCCACATGATGGTGTAATAACCCAACCATGGATCACAACCAGTGCCATATCAACCAGTACTAATAACCCAACCAGGGATCACAACCAGTGCCATATCAACCAGTACTAATAACCCAACCATGGATCACAACCAGTGCCATATCAACCAGTACTAATAACCCAACCATGGATCACAACCAGTGCCATATCAACCAGTACTAATAACCCAACCAGGGATCACAACCAGTGCCATATCAACCAGTACTAATAACCCAACCATGGATCACAACCAGTGCCATATCAACCAGTACTAATAACCCAACCATGGATCACAACCAGTGCCATATCAACCAGTACTAATAACCCAACCAGGGATCACAACCAGTGCCATATCAACCAGTACTAATAACCCAACCATGGATCACAACCAGTGCCATATCAACCAGTACTAATAACCCAACCATGGATCACAACCAGTGCCATATCAACCAGTACTAATAACCCAACCAGGGATCACAACCAGTGCCATATCAACCAGTACTAATAACCCAACCAGGGATCACAACCAGTGCCATATCAACCAGTACTAATAACCCAACCATGGATCACAACCAGTGCCATATCAACCAGTACTAATAACCCAACCAGGATCACAACCAGTGCCATATCAACCAGTACTAATAACCCAACCATGGATCACAACCAGTGCCATATCAACCAGTACTAATAACCCAACCATGGATCACAACCAGTGCCATATCAACCAGTACTAATAACCCAACCAGGGATCACAACCAGTGCCATATCAACCAGTACTAATAACCCAACCATGGATCACAACCAGTGCCATATCAACCAGTACTAATAACCCAACCATGGATCACAACCAGTGCCATATCAACCAGTACTAATAACCCAACCAGGGATCACAACCAGTGCCATATCAACCAGTACTAATAACCCAACCAGGGATAACAACCAGTGCCATATCAACCAGTACTAATAACCCAACCAGGGATAACAACCAGTGCCATATCAACCAGTACTAATAACCCAACCAGGGATCACAACCAGTGCCATATCAACCAGTACTAATAACCCAACCAGGGATCACAACCAGTGCCATATCAACCAGTACTAATAACCCAACCAGGGATCACAACCAGTGCCATATCAACCAGTACTAATAACCCAACCATGGATCACAACCAGTGCCATATCAACCAGTACTAATAACCCAACCAGGGATCACAACCAGTGCCATATCAACCAGTACTAATAACCCAACCAGGGATCACAACCAGTGCCATATCAACCAGTACTAATAACCCAACCATGGATCACAACCAGTGCCATATCAACCAGTACTAATAACCCAACCAGGGATCACAACCAGTGCCATATCAACCAGTACTAATAACCCAACCAGGGATCACAACCAGTGCCATATCAACCAGTACTAATAACCCAACCATGGATCACAACCAGTGCCATATCAACCAGTACTAATAACCCAACGGATCACAACCAGTGCCATATCAACCAGTACTAATAACCCAACCAGGGATCACAACCAGTGCCATATCAACCAGTAATAACCCAACCAGGGATAACAACCAGTGCCATATCAACCAGTACTAATAACCCAACCAGGGATAACAACCAGTGCCATATCAACCAGTACTAATAACCCAACCAGGGATCACAACCAGTGCCATATCAACCAGTACTAATAACCCAACCAGGGATAACAACCAGTGCCATATCAACCAGTACTAATAACCCAACCAGGGATCACAACCAGTGCCATATCAACCAGTACTAATAACCCAACCTGGGATAACAACCAGTGCCATATCAACCAGTACTAATAACCCAACCAGGGATCACAACCAGTGCCATATCAACCAGTACTAATAACCCAACCAGGGATAACAACCAGTGCCATATCAACCAGGGATCACAACCAGTGCCATATCAACCAGTACTAATAACCGACCCAGGGATCACAACCAGTACTAATAACCCAACCAGGGATCACAACCAGTGCCATATCAACCAGTACTAATAACCCAACCAGGGATCACAACCAGTGCCATATCAACCAGGGATCACAACCAGTGCCATATCAACCAGTACTAATAACCCAACCAGGGATCACAACCAGTGCCATATCAACCAGTACTAATAACCCAACCAGGGATCACAACCAGTGCCATATCAACCAGTACTAATAACCCAACCAGGGATCACAACCAGTGCCATATCAACCAGTACTAATAACCCAACCAGGGATAACAACCAGTGCCATATCAACCAGTACTAATAACCCAACCAGGGATCACAACCAGTGCCATATCAACCAGTACTAATAACCCAACCAGGAATCACAACCAGTGATCACAACCAGTGCCATATCAACCACAATTGTGTTATAAATGGTTGAGGTAGACCAGTTGTAATAGTCTTCATCAGTGCTGACTATACCGGTTCTTCCACAATTACAGGCTCACTATCGTTCGCCAGGGAAAAAATCGACACCTAAATAGAACGAATGGTCTAAATATTGACGAGCAAATGGGGAGGAAGGTCTTAAAATCGACAAACTAATGGGGCAAACGTCATAAAATCTGAAAACTAATGGGGCTAAACTAGAGGGAGAAGGGGATCTAGAAAAACGACCCATCTCCCCTTAAGTTAAGTTAGGACCTCCATTTGGCACTGGTCTGGTCTGGTGATTGTTCGGGGAGATCACCGTTTCAACGGCCTCCCCTATTGTTATTAAGTTATTTTTTGGGTTAGTTACTGTTTCTTTAACTTCTGATTTCTATCCATAAACTGTAAACTTTGGCTTAGTTAAAATACACTGGTTGACATGGTGTGGTGGTTGAGGGTAATGGCGGATCAAGATGGTGGCGGATATAGGGTGGCACTATTGAGGGAGCCCACCTCGCTTTTTTTTTCTCTTTCTCTCCCTCTCTCTTTGGCTTGTATCCATTCGGCCCCATTCAGCCAACTGTTTTAAGACGTTTATCCCCATCCAGGTGTCGATTTCTTCCTGGCGAGCGATAGCGAGTCAGCATTGTATGGAGAAATCCGGCTTCGCCGGAGAAATTTTTCTATCAAAAAATTTAAAAATTTAGCTTGCTGTCAAAACAAAAATATACATATGCTGGCTCGCTACCGTTCGCCAGGAAAATATTGACACCTGGATGGGGTAATCATCTTAAAACAGTAGGCTGAATGGGGCCGAATGGATACAAGCCAAAAGAGAGAGGGAGAGAAAGAGAACAAAGGCGAGGTGAGCTGCCTTCGTAGCGCAATGAATAAATGCACTGAATTTCGGTGTGAGCATCCTAGGTTCGAATCCCTGGACTGCCACATGTATTTGTTGATTTCATTAATTGAGTTTAGGAGTAAAGTCGATTGGTGGAGGGAACATAATAATATACTGGTTGAAATGGTTGAGGGTCATGGCGGCTCAAGATGGTGGCGCTTATACAGTAGGGTGGCACTATTGAGGGTGGCACTATTGGCCCCCCCATATAAACAGAGTGCCACACCTTCCAGCACCACACACCCCATCTGGACCCGGCCTATATACCCTTACCCCCTTCCAGACAGATTTAGACAAATGCGATAGTTGAATGAGATAAGATTATAGTGTGTGCTAAGGCTATGATACGGGGCGATAGCGAATCTGCCTAACGGTATCCAGGGAGCAATCATTATATACCCTCTCAGATAAAATGATAAAACACTATAATCTTTCCAGGACTATCTTCGCACCGGGGATAGGTTTAGCGCTGGAACCTGGAGTGCGGAGGGAATGGGGTCACGAGACAGACGCGGACGGTAGTGGTGGGTGATTATGATGATATGTGATGAGTTGTGGGGTTGGTGATGAGCTGCTGGTGATTGGCAGATGATGGTGGAAGTGGTGATGATTGACAGATGATGGTGGAAGTGCTGGTGATATATATTGGTGGTGTGGTGGTGGTGCTTAGCGAATTATCTGTGGTGATGATAACTGATGATAACTGATGTTTGGTGTTGGGGTTTGACCTGGTATTGGTGGCGGTGGTGATAATGATAACTGATAATTGGTATTGGTGTATAACTGACCTGGTATTGGTGTTAATGGCGGCGTAACGGTGGTGTCTGGCTGGTGTGCTGGGCTGGAGTGGTGCCGCCTCACTACTGCCCTGGTCTGGTGGTGGTGGTGGGGGGGAGGGTAGTAGTGGTGGTATAGGTGACAGGAGGGTAGGTGGGTATCATGGGGCCAGAGGTGTGTGCTGCTGCTGGTGTAGTTACAAGGGTCACTACTATACACTGTCGGACACTTTCCTTCCTGCGGCGTCCCGGAAGGAAGTGAGTGAGAGTTAGGGCGTGGGTGTGTATGTGTGTGTGTGTGCGAGGGTCGGGGGTTCCACAGGTAAGCTAGTTTAAGATAGTTGGTTACCTGGGCGGAGGGGTAAACCTTCCAGGCACTCAGTATACCCAGCGTCACCTCCCCAGACCCGACCAATCACAATGGTTACCTTCCATGCTGGCGTTGTCGCGTCATGTCCTTACGGTTCACACTCCCGTATATCAACCATTAAGCAATAACCTTTAAATTATAAGCGTCAGTGCCTGGTATCGCCTTGGAGTTACGGGCGAGAGTGGCACCGAGCGAGGCACGTAGTGATAAGGTTAAGGGAGCCCACCTCGCTTTTTTTCTCTCTCTCTCCCTCTCTCTTTGGCTTGTATCCATTCGGCCCCATTCAGCCTACTGTTTTAAGACGTTTACCACCATCCAGGTGTCAATATTTTCCTGGCGAGCGGTAGCGAGCCAGCATATACTGTATATATTTTTGTTTTGACAGCAAGCTAAATTTGTACAATTTTTGATAGACAAATTTCTCCGGCGAAGCCGGATTTCTCCATACAATGCTGGCTCGCCATCGCTCGCCAGGAAGAAATCAACACCTGGATGGGGATACACGTCTTAAAACAGTTGGCTGAAATGGGCCGAATGGATACAAGCCAGAAAAAGAGAGAATAGGAGAGA
>CM064527.1:28559575-28570520 GCA_032716605.1 Paralithodes platypus
ATTTGCTTGGCCTCTCTTACTGATTCCCTTTGTGCCTCACGTACACGGAGTAGTCCAGCCCGCTCTCACAAACACCTCCTCCTCCTATCTACTTCACTACATTTAACAAGCACACCACACTTCCTCCTTCAAAATTATTTAAAAATTATGAACACAGGCCCAGCTTCGGAGTCCCCGGGGGGGGGGAGACCATAAATGCCCCCACACCTTCCCGACCTTCCCCTAACGACCCCTCTAAATGCTCTGGACCACGGCCTGTCACTCTTACTATCAACTTTTGCAATATTCGCAGCCTTTCCTCTAATTTTCACTCAGTCGAACACCATCTCTCCTCCTACAAACCTGATCTTCTTCTCACCGAAACCCAGATAGCTGAGACAACTTCCAGCAGCCCCTCCTCTGTATCCTCCTACTTTCTCTATCCTAGTTTCAAAGCCAAAGGCGGATGTTGTGCACACGTGCACAACAAACTCACTTGCTCTCGTGTTCCTTATTTCGACTCCTCTGAATTCTCAACTTTATGGCTCAAACTATCCTGTCATTCTCATACTAAATATTTCTGTGCTGTCTATCTTTCCTCTAACTCTACTGACTTTCCCAAATTCTTCGACTATCTAAACACTAAAGTGAAACACATTCTATCCATCTCTCCTTTCTCTGAAATCTCCATCTTAGGAGATTTCAACGTTCACCACCGCCAATGGCTCTCCTCTCACACTACTGACCAACCTGGTGAACAAGCCTACGTCTTTTCTATCATAAATGACCTAGAGCAGCTGGTCCAGCAACCCACCCATATCCCGGATCGCTTCGGAGATCGGCCCAACATTCTTGGCTTATTTCTGACTTCTAACCTTTCTTCTTATATTGTCAATCTTTTCTCTCCTTCTTGGCTCCTCCGACCATAAACTTATCTCCGTCACCTGCCCTATCTCTTCAGTACGGCCACCCAATCCTCCCAGCCGGCGGCGCTTGTGGCACTTTGGTGCTGACGACTGGGAGGCTCTCCAGCAGTATGACTTCTGCTTCCGTGGCCGAGTACCCTCGGAGAGTGCTGAATGCATTACCGAGGTCATTCTCTCGGGCATGGAAACGTACATTCCATTTTCGTTCTCTCAGTCTAATGCAAAAAAAATCTTGGTTTACTCACGCTTGTTCTACTGCTGTCCGCAACAAGGAGGAAGCATTCAAAGAGTATCGACGCCTTAAAACTCAAGAATCTCATTCTTCCTATGTTTCTGCCCGGAATCAAGCCAAATCTGTTCTTCGGCTTGCCAAGCACTCTTTCATCAATAATAAATGCACTGACCTATCCAACTCTAGCTCTTCCTAAGCTTTCTGGCATCTAGCCAAAAACTTCTCCAACAATTTTTCTTCCTCGTCTATCCCTCCCCTTTTCCACTCTGATGGCACAACCATCACTTCTTCCTCTGACAAAGCTGAGCTCATCGCTCAAACTTTTGCACTCCACCTTGGATGATTCCGGTGCTATTCCTCCCTCTCCACCCCCCTCTCTCCTACTTATGCCTAATATCCTAATCTCTTCTAAAGATGTACTTTCTACCCTCCTATCTGAGACTCCTTTATACTCTCTGGGCTTAATATTAAGAAGGCGTACGGTCTGGACGTTTTTTCTCCTGTTGTACTCAAAAACTGTGCTTCCGTGCTGACCCCCTGCCTAGGCAAACTCTTTCGTCTCTGTCTCTCCTCTAACGTCTTTCCTTCTTGCTGGAAGTTTGCTCTCATTCAACCTGTCCCAAAGAAGGGTGACCGCTCTCAACCCTCCAGCTATCGTCCAATTGCTCTTATCTCTTGTATCTCTAAAGTTTTTGAAACTATTCTTGCTTCCAAATTTCTTAAGCATTTCTCTTCTCATAATCTGCTCTTAGATCGCCAGTATGGCTTCCTTAAGGGTCGCTCTACTGGTGATCTTCTTTCATATCTTACTAACTCTTGGTCATCCAACTTTCGGGACTTCGGTGAGACTTTTTCTGTTGCACTAGAGTGACTAGACATATCGAAGGCCTTCGATAGAGTCTGGCACAAATCTTTAATTTCCAAACTACCCTCCTTCGGTTTCTATCCCTCCATCTGTGCTTTTGTCTCTAATTTTTCCTTTCCGGCCGTTACATAGCTGCGGTTGTGGACGGCCATCGCTCACTTCCTCATCCTATCAACTCCGGTGCTCCTCAGGGTTCTGTCCTATCTCCTATTCTCTTTCTAATTTTCATAAATGATCTTCTCAACTGTACACCCAGTCCAATCCATTCATATGCAGACGACTCTACCTTACACTACTCAATTAGTTTTCCAGAACGCCCCAGCCAGCAGTCTCTCAAAAACAAACGTAATGAAGCCATAAAATACTTATCTTTTGATCTAGCTACTATTTCCAATTGGGGTATAGAAAACCTTGTTGCATTTAATGCTTCCAAAACTCAATTTATCCATCTTACTGCCCGTCAGGAACCTCCAGAAGACTATCTCTTATTCTTCAACAATACAAAAATCAATCCTTCATCTTCTCTCAATATTCTCGGTGTCTCTTTTTCTTCTGCTCTCACTTGCAAGGACCATATTATCAGTCTTGCTAAGGCAGCCTCCCAGAAGCTGGGTGTGCTCAACCGCCTCAAGGGGTTCTTTACTCCTGCGCAACTTCTTGCTCTGTACAGAGGCACGTCAGTGTGTCCTTATATTGAGTATTGTTCACATGTGTGGGGAGGATCCTCTAACACAGTACTCCTAGACAAAGTAGAAAGGAAAGCCTTTCGTATCATTAACTCCCATCCACTCACCAGCTCTCTGCAATCTCTCTCTCTTCGCCGCAATGTTGCATCTCTCGTTATTCTATCGATACTACAATAATCAGTGTTCTTTGGAGCTTTCCCAGTGTATACCACCTCCTCTTCGTAGGGTACGTAGTACCCACCTTGCAACACAATCCCACCCCTACTCTGTGCAACTCTCCAACCCAAGAGTGAAACGCTATTCTCAGACTTTCTTCTATGCAACTGCTGAGCTCTGGAACTCTCTCCCAGAATCAGTCTTTCCCTCTTCCTATGACTTAAATTGCTTCAAACTCCGTGTGTCCAGACATTTTAGCTCGAACGTCCCTTGATTTTGGCCCTGTCACTCTTTCAACTCTGGGGGAGGCACTCACTGCAGGCAGTTATGCTTTTTGTCTCCCTCATTCACATAGAGAAAAAAAAATCCCTTTTTGAGTTATAGAGGTTTGGGGTTACGATTTCTACCATACTTTTAATGAATGGACTATACTGGTGGACTACTTTAGGTCTAACGCTGAATTCATATCAATTGGATGTCATATGTTTCCCCACTACAGAACTGACGTTGGATATGATATAGCATATGCACCATCCATCATCTAAGTGTGTAAGTGATATAGCATATGCACCATCCATCATCTAAGTGTGTAAGTGTTATAGCATATGCACCATCCATCATCTAAGTGTGTAAGTGTTATAGCATATGCACCATCCATCATCTAAGTGTGTAAGTGATATAGCATATGCACCATCCATCATCTAAGTGTGTAAGTGTTATAGCATATGCACCATCCATCATCTAAGTGTGTAAGTGAATGGCTGGTGGAATGAATTACTGACTGCCTGAAATAGTAATTGAAGGAATGAATAACTGGATGAATTTGACTTAAGGTGAAGTTTTTAGTTTGTTCACATGATCTCCATCAAGCTTAAAATTACACCCCTAGATCCCCTTCCAAGATAAATGTTTACAGTTTTCGGTAGAAAATTGTCACGGCCAAAGGCCGGTTCCTCGTATAATATTATTACAGTCTCACTATCGCTCGCTAGGAAAAAATTCGACACATAAATGGCACGAAAGATCTTAAAATTTCAAAAAATGGGGCTAAACATGAGGAAGAAAGTGGTCCAGAAAACAATATATCTAGTGGAATTTCCCCTTAATAAATGAAATGCTGATTCACTGAAAAAATGAAGGACTTGGTTGACTGAATATATTAATTGACTAAATGAATGAATATATGAATAAATAAATGGATTAATGGATAACTGTGTGACTGATTTAGTGATAGAGTGAACGACTGAACAAATTAAGGGAGTAGTGGTTGTTTTGTTGGTCTATATATTAAGGGAGTAGTGGTTGTTTTGTTGGTCTATATATTAAGGGAGTAGTGGTTGTTTTGTTGGTCTATATATTAAGGGAGTAGTGGTTGTTTTGTTGGTCTATATATTAAGGGAGTAGTGGTTGTTTTGTTGGTCTATATATTAAGGGAGTAGTGGTTGTTTTGGTGGTCTATATATTAAGGGAGTAGTGGTTGTTTTGTTGGTCTATATATTAAGGGAGTAGTGGTTGTTTTGTTGGTCTATATATTAAGGGAGTAGTGGTTGTTTTGTTGGTCTATATATTAAGGGAGTAGTGGTTGTTTTGTTGGTCTATATATTAAGGGAGTAGTGGTTGTTTTGGTGGTCTATATATTAAGGGAGTAGTGGTTGTTTTGTTGGTCTATATATTAAGGGAGTAGTGGTTGTTTTGGTGGTCTATATATTAAGGGAGTAGTGCTTGTTTTGTTGGTCTATATATTAAGGAAGTAGTGCTTGTTTTGTTGGTCTATATATTAAGGGAGTAGTGGTTGTTTTGTTGGTCTATATATTAAGGGAGTAGTGCTTGTTTTGGTGGTCTATATATTAAGGGAGTAGTGGTTGTTTTGGTGGTCTATATATTAAGGGAGTAGTGGTTGTTTTGTTGGTCTATATATTAAGGGAGTAGTGGTTGTTTTGGTGGTCTATATATTAAGGGAGTAGTGGTTGTTTTGGTGGTCTATATATTAAGGGAGTAGTGGTTGTTTTGTTGGTCTATATATTAAGGGAGTAGTGGTTGTTTTGGTGGTCTATATATTAAGGGAGTAGTGGTTGTTTTGTTGGTCTATATTAAGGGAGTAGTGGTTGTTTTGGTGGTCTATATATTAAGGGGGTAGTGGTTTTGTTGGGCTATATATTAAGGGGGTAGTGCTGGTTTTGTTGGTCTATATATTAAGGGAGTAGTGGTTGTTTTGTTGGTCTATATATTAAGGGAGTAGTGCTTGTTTTGGTGGTCTATATATTAAGGGAGTAGTGGTTGTTTTGGTGGTCTATATATTAAGGGAGTAGTGGTTGTTTTGTTGGTCTATATATTAAGGGAGTAGTGGTTGTTTTGGTGGTCTATATATTAAGGGAGTAGTGGTTGTTTTGGTGGTCTATATATTAAGGGAGTAGTGGTTGTTTTGTTGGTCTATATATTAAGGGAGTAGTGGTTGTTTTGTTGGTCTATATATTAAGGGAGTAGTGGTTGTTTTGGTGGTCTATATATTAAGGGAGTAGTGGTTGTTTTGGTGGTCTATATATTAAGGGAGTAGTGGTTGTTTTGTTGGTCTATATATTAAGGGAGTAGTGGTTGTTTTGTTGGTCTATATATTAAGGGAGTAGTGGTTGTTTTGGTGGTCTATATATTAAGGGAGTAGTGGTTGTTTTGGTGGTCTATATTAAGGGAGTAGTGGTTGTTTTGTTGGTCTATATATTAAGGGAGTAGTGGTTGTTTTGTGGGTCTATATTGTATTAAGGGGTAGTGGTTGTTTTGTTGGTCTATATTGTATTAAGGGGTAGTGGTTGTTTTGTTGGTCTATATTGTATTAAGGGGTAGTGGTTGTTTTGTTGGTCTACTGTATATATTAAGGGAGTAGTGGTTGTTTTGGTGGTCTATATATTAAGGGAGTAGTGCTTGTTTTGTTGGTCTATATATTAAGGGAGTAGTGGTTGTTTTGTTGGTCTACTGTATATATTAAGGGAGTAGTGGTTGTTTTGTTGGTCTATATATTAAGGGAGTAGTGGTTGTTTTGTTGGTCTATATATTAAGGGAGTAGTGGTTGTTTGTTGGTCTATATACACTTAAGGGAGTAGTGGTTGTTTTGTTGGTCTATATATTAAGGGAGTAGTGGTTGTTTTGGTGGTCTATATATTAAGGGAGTAGTGGTTGTTTTGTTGGTCTATATATTAAGGGAGTAGTGGTTGTTTTGTTGGTCTATATATTAAGGGAGTAGTGCTTGTTTTGTTGGTCTATATATTTGAGTATTTATACATTTTTGAGTTTCTTCGCTAGACCCCCATTAAGCTTAAAAAAGCACCCCCTAGAACCCCTTCAAGATAAATTTGTAAATTTTTCGGTAGAATAATATCCAGGCCGAAGGCCTGTTGCTTAAAAATCGCAGACCCCTGAACCTTTCCCCCCCCCCCCCCACCCCACCCCAGGGTTACCAACACCCTCATTCCCTTCTACCAGTATTCCCCATGTCTCTCTACCCCCCTCACACCCCCCCCCCCCCAATCCACCCCACATACACATACACACTTCTCTCTCCCTCTCCAAATTTAAGTTTACTGGAACTTTCCATATTCTCTCCATTTCAGTACCGGTGTCATATGTGTTAATATACGGTGACAATTATTAGACAACTTTTGCAGTTTAGGATGGACATAGAGCAATTTATATCCTTCATAGTATCCCTATTAACCCCTTTAGTTACCGCAGATCCTTCATCAGCTGCATAATAACAAATATATAATGTAATAAATCCTGAAACAACCATGACACTAAAGGATTTGATATTTGTTTATGGTTATTACTCAGTATAATATATATATATATATATATATATATATATATATATATATATATATATATATATATATATATATATATATATATTATATACATGCTATTTAATGTCAAATTAATCCTAATATTCTGTGGCAGTGGATAACACATCATGTCATGTGCGTCATATTAGAATGTGTGTGTGTGTGTGTGTGTGTGTGTGTGTGTGTGTGTGTGGGGGGGGGGGGGGGTGTTCCCGTAATCTCTTATCTATTTCATGCAGGTAAAAGGGAAATGTTTTATTACCACCACAACAAAATGGAAGAGATTATTTGTATGCCTCCGTCTGTTTGTTTTTAAATCTATCTATCTATTGCCGGACGCCTTACTCCTCTTTACGAGGGTGGCCATACACAAAATGCTCCCAAGCAGACCTAACCCCTGTGAGAAGAACAGTCCGCGCCAGTTTACTGAAGGACTTACAGGATTGACCACTCAACTCAGGGTTCGTCTGACTCCGAGGCCTTCTATGTATTTTTAGCACTTTTATTCTAAAGTGGTGTGCGGCTCGTCCATCCACTAACCTGCTTCACCCTTAGGTGAGCAGTATGGATTTGTATAAGGTTTACTTCCCTAGACAGGTTGCCGACCAAGGCTGACGAGTCTCATCCACCAGGATTTGTATAAGGTTGTCTCCCCTAGATGAGTTGCCGACCAAGGCTAACGAGTCCCATCCACCTCTGGGAATGACTCCTCAAAATGCCCTGAACCAGGTACACTGACTAACTTAAACTAATCAACTGTAAATTAGCCACACGTAAGCTAACCTAACTGAAACTAACCCAACTTAAGGGGGTAGTGCTTGGTTTTTGGTCTATATATTTATATATTTATTTATGTTTGAGAGTCTCGCTAGACCTCAATCAAGCTTTAAAAAGACACCCCCTAGATCCCCTTTCAAGATAAATTTGTACATTTTTTCGGTAAAAAAAATTCCCGGCCGAAGGCCGGTTAATTCTAAAATTACAGGCTCGCTATCGCTCGCCAGGAAAACATTCAAAGCCTAAATGGCACGAAAGGTCTTAATATTGACAAAGAAAAGGGGCGAAAGATCTCAAAATCTCCAAACTAACGGAAATAACGTCTTAATATCTCAAAACTAACATGCTAAACATGAGGGAGAAGGGGGTCCAGAAAAAGCGAGCACTACCCCCTTAAAACTAGCCAACTTTAACATAATATTAACATAGCCTAACTTACAGCTAACCTAACCTGACTCAAAACTAATCTAGCCTAACTTAACCCCTTCTGTACCGAGACGTAATATTAATATTGTTCTGGCTATGTTTAGACGATTTTGTGCAGTTTAAGAAGGATCTGTGGAGGTAAAAAGGGTTACGTGAGATAGTTCGCAGCTTGTTGATTGCTGAAGGCCCTTACTAAACTGCATAAATTCGTCTATTAGTAGCCAAAATGAAGCTAAAAAGACGTAGCCGGTACTGAAGGGGTTAAGGGGGGGGTGGGCGCATTTGTGTGTGTATTTATTTTTGCTTAGCAAGAATACAATATAAACATAAGCCGTGTTACTGAAAGGGTTAATTTGTAGGACAATTATGTAATGGCATGCCTACGGACGCAGATGTTGAACCTTAGTCATACGGTAATTCAACCGGAGATCGATGCATTACAAAAACATCGTGGTATCTGGAAGTTGGAGAGAGAGAGAGATTTGATTTGATTGTTTTATTGAGAAAAGTACAAATGTTACACAAGTATCATAGTTACATCATCTCAAAAGGGCGAAGGTGCATACGCAATCTTCACCCTATTTCTTGCTTAAACTATGTCATTACATGTACAGAAAGAGAGAGAGAGAGAGAGGGGGGGGGGGTACAAAAATAGCTTATAACCTACCTCAGTGTGTGAAAACAGCCATTGTTCCAGTTATATGGAGCACAATAAACAGCCATTGTTTCAGTTATATGGAGCACAATAACAGCCATTGTTCCAGTTATATGGAGCACAATAAACAGCCATTGTTCCAGTTATATGGAGCACAATAAACAGCCATTGTTCCAGTTATATGGAGCACAATAACAGCCATTGTTCCAGTTATATGGAGCACAATAAACAGCCATTGTTCCAGTTATATGGAGCACAATAAACAGCCATTGTTCCAGTTATATGGAGCACAATAACAGCCATTGTTCCAGTTATATGGAGCACAATAAACAGCCATTGTTCCAGTTATATGGAGCACAATAACAGCCATTGTTCCAGTTATATGGAGCACAATAACAGCCATTGTTCCAGTTATATGGAGCACAATAACAGCCATTGTTCCAGTTATATGGAGCACAATAACAGCCATTGTTCCAGTTATATGGAGCACAATAACAGCCATTGTTCCAGTTATATGGAGCACAATAACAGCCATTGTTCCAGTTATATGGAGCACAATAACAGCCATTGTTCCAGTTATATGGAGCACAATAACAGCCATTGTTCCAGTTATATGGAGCACAATAACAGCCATTGTTCCAGTTATATGGAGCACAATAACAGCCATTGTTCCAGTTATATGGAGCACAATAACAGCCATTGTTCCAGTTATATGGAGCACAATAACAGCCATTGTTCCAGTTATATGGAGCACAATAACAGCCATTGTTCCAGTTATATGGAGCACAATAACTTCCTATATTTAAGGGGGGTCACCTGCTTTTGTTCTCTCCTTTTCACTCTTTCTCTGGTTTGCATCCAATCGGCCACATTCAGCTTACTGTTTTAAGACTTTTATCCCCATCCAGGTTTCGATTTCTTCCTGGCGAGAAATAGCGAGCCAGCATTGTATGGAGAAATCCGGCTTCGCCGGAGTAATTTTTCTATCGAAAAATGTACACATTTAGCCTGCTGTTACAAACATTATAAAACAAAATATACTGGCTCGCTACCGCTCGCCAGGTAAAAATCGACACCTGGATGGGGATAAACGTCTTAAAACAGTAAGCTGAAATGGGGCCGAATGGAT
The DNA here is from genome assembly GCA_032716605.1 of Paralithodes platypus. Taxonomy (NCBI): domain Eukaryota; kingdom Metazoa; phylum Arthropoda; class Malacostraca; order Decapoda; family Lithodidae; genus Paralithodes; species Paralithodes platypus. The sequence continues at coordinate 28,569,240 of CM064527.1, forward strand.
ACAACCCAGAGAGAGAAGGAGGAAGAGACAACAGAATGAGCTGGGCCCCCTATAGCATTCGCAGCATTCTTAATTTTCACCACACAACTCTCCATATGGCCTTCTGTTCCGCTTTCTGAGGTCCGTTTTTGGCCTTGGCCATTTGACGGCGTCTCCACTTCTTTGTGTCCACTTCTTTCACAAATATATCCTGGCATAGTTTTTGACACCATGAGAAGTAACACATTTGCCAGGATTTTGAATGCTTGCCACAGTGAAAGTTTCTGTTTGTTTGTTTTTCTTTGTTTTGTGTGGTTTTTTGTTTAAATGGAAACACTTACCCTTTCATAGGTAAACAACACTCGTTTCTTTCATCTTCGATTGATGTCTGGTAGGCAATATATCCTTCCCACCTGGATAATAAGTCAGCTATCAATTCAATATGGGATAGTCAACTCGCTACCTACATATGAGAGATGTTCTTAGGTAGCTATAGGGTAGATGAAATGTAGGGGATGTAGGTTGTATTGAATTTTTTGTTTAGTTATATATAAAATAGAGTTTATGATAAATGAAGTGTAGGGGATATAGGTTGTTGTGAGAGATGTTCTTAGTGTTGAGATAACTTTGAAAAGTAGACATAATGAATATAAACACCATATGAGGAGGAGCACTTTATTGACAACGTTTCACAGATAGCTTCCCGACCTGAAGAAGCTATCTGCGAAACGTTGTCAATAAAGTGCTCCTCCTCATATGGTGTTTATAATCAGATGTTCTTAGCTTTATGATTGATTAAGTATGGGGGATATAGGTGTTAGGCAAGAACAAATATATATGTAGGGAAGAAGGTGTCTGCCTCGTATGGGACAATAGACCTTCTGTAGATTTCCCTTTTCCTTCTAATGTCTAAATATGTGGAATATAGAATTGTCAATAAGAAGGTGGGGATAAAAGGCAGCAGGATCTTCTTGTTACGTGATCTATACCCCCCCCCCCTCTCTCTCTCTCTCTCTCTCTCTCTCTCATTGTTTGGACACTTGATCCTCAGTGTTTTGGAGGACAAGCAGCCTAGGGGGATTACTAGACACGTTGTTGCTTGATTTCCTTTGTACTCTCTCTCTCTCTCTCTCTCTCTCTCTCTCACTCATTGTTTGGACACTTGATCCTCAGTGTTTTGGAGGACAAGCAGCCTAGGGGGGTCACTAGACGCGTTGTTGCTTGATTTCCTTTGTACTCTCTCTCGCTCTCTCTCTCTCTCTCTCTCTCTCTCTCTCTCTCTCTATCTCTCTCTCTCATTGT
>CM064527.1:28570620-28673120 GCA_032716605.1 Paralithodes platypus
CATTTATCCTCAAAACTGGTCTAGCAGCTTATGTGGTCAACATATACAATATTTTGGTTGCCTAAATTCATCTATCATCAATCTAGTTTCCGATACCAGTGCAAAATATTACAGAAATGTTGCCAGAAGAATGTTGATCATCGAATGTTGACTATAAAAGCTCTCGTGTGATACCGGCTTAAAAGTTACCCCATTTTCTGTTGTTGGCGTAACTCAATGTTTCACTATAAGGTGTATCATCATCGGTCGTAAATTGTCAACACTACATATGAATAATCTTATAATCTAATGCACAGCTTCCGTAATTTCTGGACACTGGTTTGAAAGTGCATTAAATGTAAATAATACACTTCAACACTTAAAAAACGACTGCTAGGCTTCACAAATTTGAGTACACGTTATGTAATAATGTAGAAATGTGTTTAAAAGTCCAGGGAATACTATAAGTCATACTATAATATAATATGTATTGAACAAAGATATACTTTAATGTATAATTATAAGCCAGATGCAAGTTTTACGAGTGTTGACAAATTTGTTACATCACTAATGATCAACTACGTTACATATGGCACGAATTACTTGGCCAACTATGCAGTCAGATATAAACATTCACCGTAAGTTGAGATTAATTAACAAGCCAGGAGAGTGCTTCATTTACTTGGCATTTCACGTCATTGTATTATCTAGTGTACAGTCAGCAGTACAAAGGTTGTGACACCAACCAGATAACGTTCGCCACTTCGTTTCGAAAGGTATTGCTAAACTTGTGTTTTAAGGTGCTTCATAATTAAAACCATCGGAAATTAGTATTTGCTCATTATCAAACGAGTTTAAGACTCGGCCCTCATTAGTGCTATGGGATACACATGAGTTGAGGGCCCCCCCCCCCCCCCACCCCTCCCATTACTTTTTGAAATCCGCTTCTATGAGAGAGAAATAGAGAGAAAGAGAAAAAAACAGGTGGCCCTCCTTAATATAATGTCCACATAAATACATTTCCGGCAGTCGGGACATGCATAGCAACGAAGTATGGGACATAATAAGCTAATGTAACACACAAAGATCGAGGTGCCTGATTTTATATCTATCTATCTATCTATCTATCTATCTATCTATCTATCTATCTACTGTATATACTCAGGCCCAATCCCCACTCTTCCTCTTTTTCTGTTGTTTCCCTCTTTCCCTTTGTGTTTCTTTGTTTGGGGGGTGGCCCACTCAAGACAGAGCCAGAATAGGGATAACACAACAGAAAACAATGAACACACACAATGAACGCCTGATTTTGGTCCAAATAATAACATTGTCCACTATTTCTGTATTTCATTGTAGTTACCATCAGACGATTGTATTTAGCTTAGTATAAAGCTCTCGTGATGAAGGAGTTGACGTCACCTGGTTGATTTCTGACTGTACATTTCACACTTGCGTTTGATGGCTAGACACGAGACACAGAGGCCAATCGTGGCTATCCAAAATGTTTATGAGGCCCATCAAGGCCAGCCATAACTGTCACCGCTTCTACATGTCTTGGATGACAACGATGGGATTTAGGATGGCCTCCATGAGCGCCTTTGGTAGCATTCAGTCACAGCGTTTCAATGTGGTTGTTGGCGAACTATGGAATGTGGCTGTACAGTTGGCCTAATAAGTGATGACTCGGCACCCATTATGTTTTGATCAGTAATTAGTATTAGCAACATTTGCACATGATTTCTTCGTTTTGAGTGAGATATACCAACATGTGTCTACACTTACCCACCCTATTCAACATCTGACAGACATTAATACAGCCCAGAGGGAGCCAAACGTAACGACAGCTGAGACATGACTTATTAGCGCGACTGTACAGTACTTCACTCACTTCTGGCCGCCCTCCACAGCTCTTTGTTTTCCACCCACGTGCAGAGTCATATAACCGAGGAGGGGGGTGGGGGGGGGGGTGTCCAGCAATTTTCGGTTGCCATCTTTATTTTTGGCAACATTATCGAGGTTCTCTCCCATACGGTATTGGCACTTGTACTGACGGTAAACTGTTATAGCTACCCGAATACTTACAACACTTTAATTTATATTTTTTCACCAACCAACTTTACTTCTAAACTCAATTAATGAAATCAACAAATACATGTGGCACTCCAAGGACTCGAACCTAGGATACTCACACCGAAATTCCGCGCATTTAAGCATTACTCTATCAAGACAGTTTGATTGAAAGCCGAGTCACACGAACGTTTTATATCGGCATCCAGTCTGGTAACTTCCGATTTAAGCTTTTATAATCAAACTAAAATCATCCACCTCCAGTACAGTTGCCGATACCGATGTATACAAAAAAAACCCAATATGAAGCTATAGTCTATTCGCTGTAAGTAGGCGATAAATCATGACCTCTAACCTCTGTAACTCAAAAACGACTAGAGTAATCGAGCTAATATATCTACCAATTGGGTCAGTCAAAGAATAGATGTGAAGATTTACAGCCAATTTGCTCTAGCCCTTTTTGAGTTACAGAGGATAGCGGTCATGATTTCTAACCTACTTACAGCGAATAGACTATAGAATATGGTTGCCGAGAGAAGTATAGTCGGTAGAAGCCCTCCCGTTAACTGTCGTAATTCCGCTTTTCTACGTTCGTGCTCGACCTCTTTCCCTGCCTGCACTCCGCCCTCACCCACTTCTCGTCACTGGAAAAGGTAAGGTTGTGGTGTGGTTCAGGTGTGGAGATAAAGGTTAATATCACGCCGATACACTATCATATCTGCCCACGTCCTTCCTACAGGAGCCTAGCCTATAGCCAGCATCCACCTAGGGCCCCTCTCTGGCTCTCGCAGAAGGTATTTGGGGGCACCTAAAACCTTGAGCCTAGAGACTTTACCCGTATGCCTCTCATCAGCATCAAAACCAGTCATTAAATACTAATTAAATACCAGGAACAGGGTCATTCTTCTGAGGAATTGGAATCCGGGAGTTTAAGATTACAGTAGATTAGCTAAACCCTCCGGCATGGCCGTGTGTGTCGCGGCTCTCGGGGGGGTGTTGATATCGTATCATATCTTTTGTACACTCGTATTATACTACCTCCTTATCATCGCCTTATCACGGTTTTCCGCTGTGGACCGTCAACTCCCTGGGCGTTAACTACACTCTCAAATATGTGGGTACACTCTAAAACATAAGTTCTGACCCTCCACGAGCTGTTAGAATGACCCTCTCGAACTGCATACACTCAAAAAATAACCCTTTGAGTACCAGCGACGTGTGCTATATATAAGTCTAGCTATATTTAGACGATATTAGGCAGCTGTGGAAGGATCTGTGGTAGATAAAAGGGTTGGTTGAGATAGTTTGAAGCCATATTATTGCTAGAGGTCCTTCCTAAGCTGAACTAAATCGTCTAATAGTTACCAGAATATGATAACAAGGACGTCCCTGGTATTTAACGGGGTTAAGTGCACTAACTATTACGCTATCAAGACAGTTTGAGCTGGACCATACTCGTTCCTATTGAGCCCTTCAGACCCTAGTAAAATCATCAGTTGTAATGTCATTCAATATATAGGTCCTCGTATAGGGAAAGAGTTGAGGGAGCCCACCTCGCTTTTTGTTTATCTTCCTCTCCCTCTCTCTTTGGCTTGTATCCATTCGGCCCCATTCAGCCTACTGTTTTAAGACGTTTACCCCCATCCAGGTGTCAACGTTTTACTGGCAAGCGGTAGCGATCCAGCATATATGTATTTTTATTTTGACAGCAAACTAAATTTGTACATTTTTCGATAGAAACATTTCTCCGGCGAAGTCGGATTTCTCCATACAATGCTGGCTCGCTATCGCTCGCCAGGAAGAAATCGACACTTGGATGGGGATACGCGTCTTAAAACATTTGGCTGAATGGGGCCGAATGGATACAAGCCAGAGAAAGAGAGAAAAGGAGAGAAAGATAAAAAAAAAAGCAGGTGACCCCCCTTTAATTAAATTGCTATAAAGTTGAACACTATAGCCCCCCGAGCCAGTATAAGCACCAAGTTGTTTAGATGCTCATACGTTGCAGCACTCTTAACCCTTTGAGTACCAGCGACGTGTGCTATTATAACGTAAAACTTGCAAATTAAACAAACCAAAACGTATACGAACACGGCAAAAACGACAACACAACGAAGCCAAATCGTTGTGTGGAAACAACGCTTTTAAGGGGAGGTTTTTAGTGGATTCCCTAGACTTCCATCAAACTTAAAATGACTCCCCCCCCCCCTCTAGACTCCCTTTCAAGATAAATGTGTACATTTTTCGGTAGAAAAATGTCCCGGCCGAAGGTCGGTTTCCCTTAAATTACAGACTCGCTATCGCTCGCCAGGAAAAAATCGACACCTAAATGGCACGAATGGTCTTAAAATTGACAGAAATGGGACGAAGGTTCTTAAAATCGCCAAACTAATGGGGCGAACGTCTTAAAATCTCAAAAGCAATGGGGCTAAACATGAGGGAGAAAGGAGTTCAGAAAAAAAAATCCTCCAGGTGGAAATCTCCCCTTAAGTAAAATAATGATGTATATATAAAAGAACACAATCCACCACCTATTATATATAAAAGAACACAATCCACCACCTATTATATATAAAAGAACACAATCCACCACCTATTATATATAAATATAAAAGAACACAATCCACCACATGTTATATCTAAAGAACACAATCCACCACCTATTATATATAAAAGAACACAATCCACCACCTATTATATATAAAAGAACACAATCCACCACCTATTATATATAAAAGAACACAATCCACCACCTATTATATATAAAAGAACACAATCCACCACCTATATATATAAAAGAACACAATCCACCACCTATATATATAAAAGAACACAATCCACCACATGTTATATATAAAGAACACAATCCACCACCTATTATATATAAAAGAACACAATATATAAAAGAACACAATCCACCACCTAAAAGAACACAATCCACCACCTATTATATATAAAAGAACACAATCCACCACATGTTATATATAAAAGAACACAATCCACCACCTATTATATATAAAAGAACACAATCCACCACCTATTATATATAAAAGAACACAATCCACCACATGTTATATATAAAAGAACACAATCCACCACATGTTATATATAAAAGAACACAATCCACCACATGTTATATATAAAAGAACACAATCCACCACATGTTATATATAAAAGAACACAATCCACCACATGTTATATATAAAAGAACACAATCCACCACATGTTATATATAAAGAACACAATCCACCACATGTTATATATAAAAGAACACAATCCACCACATGTTATATATAAAAGAACACAATCCACCACATGTTATATTCTAGCTACATAGTGTGGCGATATTATGGAGCTTAGGAAGGATCTGTAGTAGTTAAGGGATATTATGGAGCTTAGGAAGGATCTGTAGTAGTTAAGGGATATTATGGAGCTTAGGAAGGATCTGTAGTAGTTAAGGGATATTATGGAGCTTAGGAAGGATCTGTGGTAGTTAAGGGATATTATGGAGCTTAGGAAGGATCTGTGGTAGTTAAGGGATATTATGGAGCTTAGGAAGGATCTGTAGTAGTTAAGGGATATTATGGAGCTTAGGAAGGATCTGTAGTAGTTAAGGGATATTATGGAGCTTAGGAAGGATCTGTAGTAGTTAAGGGATATTATGGAGCTTAGGAAGGATCTGTAGTAGTTAAGGGATATTATGGAGCTTAGGAAGGATCTGTGGTAGTTAAGGGATATTATGGAGCTTAGGAAGGATCTGTAGTAGTTAAGGGATATTATGGAGCTTAGGAAGGAACTGTAGTAGTTAAGGGATATTATGGAGCTTAGGAAGGATCTGTAGTAGTTAAGGGATATTATGGAGCTTAGGAAGGATCTGTAGTAGTTAAGGGATATTATGGAGCTTAGGAAGGATCTGTGGTAGTTAAGGGATATTATGGAGCTTAGGAAGGATCTGTAGTAGTTAATAGTAGTATAGTTAAGGATATTATGGAGCTTAGGAAGGATCTGTAGTAGTTAAGGGATATTATGGAGCTTAGGAAGGATCTGTGGTAGTTAAGGGATATTATGGAGCTTAGGAAGGATCTGTAGTAGTTAAGGGATATTATGGAGCTTAGGAAGGATCTGTGTAGTAGTTAAGGGATATTATGGAGCTTAGGAAGGATCTGTAGTAGTTAAGGGGATATTATGGAGCTTAGGAAGGATCTGTGGTAGTTAAGGGATATTATGGAGCTTAGGAAGGATCTGTAGTAGTTAAGGGATATTATGGAGCTTAGGAAGGATCTGTAGTAGTTAAGGGATTTATGGAGCTTAGGAAGGATCTGTAGTAGTTAAGGGATATTATGGAGCTTAGGAAGGATCTGTGGTAGTTAAGGGATATTATGGAGCTTAGGAAGGATCTGTAGTAGTTAAGGGATATTATGGAGCTTAGGAAGGATCTGTAGTAGTTAAGGGATATTATGGAGCTTAGGAGGATCTGTAGTAGTTAAGGTATTATGGAGCTTAGGAAGGATCTGTGGTAGTTAAGGGATATTATGGAGCAGGAAGGATCTGTATAGTTAAGGGATATTATGGAGCTTAGGAAGGATCTGTATAGTTAAGGGATATTATGGAGCTTAGGAAGGATCTGTGGTAGTTAAGGGTATTATGGGAGCTTAGGAAGGATCTGTAGTAGTTGGGATATTATGGAGCTTAGAAGGATCTGTAGTAGTAAGGGATATTATGGAGCTTAGGAAGGATCTGTGGTAGTTAAGGGATATTATGGAGCTTAGGAAGGATCTGTAGTAGTTAGGGATATTATGGAGCTTAGGAAGGATCTGTAGTAGTTAAGGGATATTATGGAGCTTAGGAAGGTATGGCTTAGGAAGGATCTGTGGTAGTTAAGGGATATTATGGAGCTTAGGAAGGATCTGTGGTAGTTAAGGGATATTATGGAGCTTAGGAAGGATCTGTAGTAGTTAAGGGATTATGGAGCTTAGGAAGGATCTGTAGTTAGGGATATTATGGAGCTTAGGAAGGATCTGTAAGGAAGGATCTGTAGTAGTTAAGGGATATTATGGAGCTTAGGAAGGATCTGTAGTAGTTAAGGGATATTATGGAGCTTAGGAAGGATCTGTAGTAGTTAAGGGATATATGGAGCTTAGGAAGGATCTGTGGTAGTTAAGGGATATGGAGCTTAGGAAGGATCTGTGGTAGTTAAGGGATATTATGGAGCTTAGGAAGGATCTGTAGTAGTTAAGGGATATTATGGAGCTTAGGAAGGATCTGTAGTAGTTAAGGGATATTATGGAGCTTAGGAAGGATCTGTGGTAGTTAAGGGATATTATGGAGCTTAGGAAGGATCTGTAGTTAAGGGATATTATGGAGCTTAGGAAGGATCTGTAGTAGTTAAGGGATATTATGGAGCTTAGGAAGGATCTGTAGTAGTTAAGGGATATTATGGAGCTTAGGAAGGATCTGTAGTAGTTAAGGGATATTATGGAGCTTAGGAAGGATCTGTAGTAGTTAAGGGATATTATGGAGCTTAGGAAGGATCTGTAGTAGTTAAGGGATATTATGGAGCTTAGGAAGGATCTGTAGTAAAGGGATATGGATCTGTGGTAGTTAAGGGATATATGGAGCTTAGGAAGGATCTGTAGTAGTTAAGGGATCTTGGAGCTTAGGAAGGATCTGTAGTAGTTAAGGGATATTATGGAGCTTAGGAAGGATCTGTAGTAGTTAAGGGATATTATGGAGCTTAGGAAGGATCTGTGGTAGTTAAGGGATTATGGAGCTTAGGAAGGATCTGTGGTAGTTAAGGGATATTATGGAGCTTAGGAAGGATCTGTAGTAGTTAAGGGATATTATGGAGCTTAGGAAGGATCTGTAGTAGTTAAGGGATATTATGGAGCTTAGGAAGGATCTGTGTAGTTAAGGGATATTATGGAGCTTAGGAAGGATCTGTAGTAGTTAAGGGATATTATGGAGCTTAGGGAGGATCTGTTGTAGTTTAAGGGTTTTTTGGAGCTTAGGAAGGATCTGTAGTAGTTAAGGGATATTATGGAGCTTAGGAAGGATCTGTAGTAGTTAAGGGATATTATGGAGCTTAGGAAGGATCTGTAGTATTAAGGGATATTATGCAGCTTAGGAAGGATCTGTGGTAGGTAAGGGATATTATGGAGCTTAGGAAGGATCTGTAGTAGTTGGATATTATGGAGCTTAGGAAGGATCTGTAGTAGTTAAGGGATATTATGGAGCTTAGGAAGGATCTGTAGTAGTTAAGGGATATTATGGAGCTTAGGAAGGATCTGTAGTAGTTAAGGGATATTATGGAGCTTAGGAAGGATCTGTGGTAGTTAAGGGATATTATGGAGCTTAGGAAGGATCTGTAGTAGTTAAGGGATATTATGGAGCTTAGGAAGGATCTGTAGTAGTTAAGGGATATTATGGAGCTTAGGAAGGATCTGTAGTAGTTAAGGGATATTATGGAGCTTAGGAAGGATCTGTAGTAGTTAAGGGATATTATGGAGCTTAGGAAGGATCTGTGTAGTTAAGGATATTATGGAGCTTAGGAAGGATCTGTAGTAGTTAAGGGATATTATGGAGCTTAGGAAGGATCTGTAGTAGTTAAGGGATATTATGGAGCTTAGGAAGGATCTGTAGTAGTTAGGGATATTATGGAGCTTAGGAAGGATCTGTAGTAGTTAAGGGATATTATGGAGCTTAGGAAGGATCTGTGGTAGTTAAGGGATATTATGGAGCTTAGGAAGGATCTGTGGTAGTTAAGGGATATTATGGAGCTTAGGAAGGATCTGTAGTAGTTAAGGGATATTATGGAGCTTAGGAAGTATTATGGAGCTTAGGAAGGATCTGTAGTAGTTAAGGGATATTATGGAGCTTAGGAAGGATCTGTAGTAGTTAAGGGATATTATGGAGCTTAGGAAGGATATGTGGTAGTTATAAAGGATATTATGTAGCTTAGGAAGGATATGTGGTAGTTATAAAGGATATTATGTAGCTTAGGAAGGATATGTGGTAGTTATAAAGGATATTATGTAGCTTAGGAAGGATCTGTAGTAGTTAAGGGATATTATGGAGCTTAGGAAGGATCTGTGGTAGTTAAGGGATATTATGGAGCTTAGGAAGGATCTGTAGTAGTTAAGGGATTTTTTTCCACTCAAGGGATTTTTTTCTGGACCCCTTTCTCCCTCATGTGTAGCCCCATTGCTTTTTAGATTTTAAGGCGTTCGCCCTAGTAGTTTGGACATTTTAAGACATTTTGCCCCATTTCTGTCAATTTTAAGACCTTTCGTGCCATTAAGGTGTCGATTTTTTCCTGGCGAGCGATAGCGAGCCTGTAATTTAAGACCAAACGGCCTCCGGCCGGGACATTTTTCTACCGAAAAATGTACAAATTTATCTTGAAAGGTGGTCTAGGGGGTGTAATGTTAAGCTTGATGAAAACGTAGGGAACAAACTAAATACCTCCCCTTAAAAGGTTTGCTTGAGATATACTGAAGCCTTTATTATTGCTAGAGGTCCTGCCAAAGATGAATAAATGCGCCTGATAGTTGCCAGAATATGATACAAAGGAAGTTTCCGGTACTGAATGGGTTAAGGGGGGATGGGGCGCTTTTCTGAACCACTTTCTCCCTCATGTTTAGTCCCATTAGTTTTCAGATGTTAAGATGTTTGCCCCATTAGTTAGTAGATGTTAAGACCTTTCGCCCCCATTTCTTCGTCAATATTTAGACCTTTCGTGCTATTTAGGTGTCGATTTTTTCCCTGGCGAACGATAGTGAGCCTGTAATGTTGAAAGAACCGTTTTTCTACCGAAAAATGTACAAATTAATCTAGAAGGGGGATCTAATGGGTGTTTTTTTAAATGTGATGGAGGTCTAGGGAGGAAACTAGACAAATAATGAATACATGCACAAATCACCCAAAAAGTGAACCCCTCCCCCCTTAACACACAACGGTCACACTCCCCAGCGGACATAACTATCTATCACAACTTATCTATCCTTACGGAACCTTGATAAACTAAACTTAATATAAGGAAAGCAGACTCTTCTTAGCTAACTTAAGAGGGTAGTGCTTGGTTTTGTGTCTATATATTTATTTATTTATTTGTGTTTAGTTCTTTGCTAGACCTCCATCAATCTTAGAAAAACACCCCCTAGACCCCCTAGACCCCCTTTCAAGATAAATGTTTACATTTTTCGGTAAAATGTCGTGGCCGAAGGCCGGTTCCTTCTAAAATTAAAATGTAAAACTTGCAAACTAAACAAACCAAAACTGGGACAAAGACAATATAAAGTTAAATTAACTTATCAAAATCGCTATGTGGAAACAACGCTTACTAAAATAAAATTTATGAAATAAAATAACACAATCCACCACATAGGGTGTACATTACTACATGAGCAAGTTAATCTGTTTCCCAAGCAAACTAATCGCACACATAACAACGCACTATCGTCACGTTCAAGGAATTAGTCAATTTGAGAAGTCCGGGACGTTCTGGTAAATTTTACTAAACTTTGCATGAATAAAGAAACTACATGTTAAATGTCATAATGTTCATTTAAAATCAAATTTGCAACATGACAAGACATTAACAATAGTACAAAATACAAATATTGATAAGATATCTATAATATTACAAAAAAATTACAGCACCCACTAACGATGGTGCTATCGGGTAAGTGCTTACAGGTGCTACCTGTAAGCATGGCATGCCTTATTAGAGGCTCGCTATCGCTGATAGTGATATTGCTTAGATCCTCAGAGTTGTCTGTCTGAGCTGGCGATGAGAGAGAGAGAGAGAGAGAGGGGTATGTGTATGTGTGTATGCAGATGTCGGGTATACTGACCTGAGGCACGCCCAGGATGCCATTATCGTATTTGATAGTCACAGGTTTACAACTGTATATAGACGGTTACAAGTATCCATCCCTGCAAAGAAGGGTGTGGTATAGGTTTAAAGTCATAACGGCCATAACCAGAGCGGCTACAGTCTCCTAGCTTCATTGTATTCAAGCATAACTAAACCAATATTAACACAAGAATCATTATGAATCTCTATCATAGCGCACAATAATCCACTAAAAAACAAAACGTATTACGAAACAGACCTAATCTAACTTAGGAACATAACATATTCAAACTGGAGTCTGCAGAAGGCCGATTGGCCCACATAGGGCAGATCACTTTCACACCCAGCCGATCACGTTCATTTGCCTATCTAATTTTATCTTAAAGCTATATATCGTTCTTGATTCTACTATAGCATTCGGTAGCCTATTCCGCATATCTACAACTCTGATACCTAACCAGTGCTTGCCTATATCATTTTCTGAAACAAAATTGATCAAATTTGAAATAATTTGTTCCAGTTTTTTGCTATCACTGTGCATCAGTACATCTTTCATGTCCCCTTTATTAATCCCACTTATCCACTTGAACACCATCATATCGCCTATAACTATACACCTCTATAACAACTGCAAGCCTAATTTGTTCAACCTTTCTTCAAATGGAAGATTTCTAATATTATGGACATTGTTTGTACTTCATCGTTGTATTGCCTCCAAGGAATCTTTGTTCATTCTGTAATATTATGGACATTGTTTGTACTTCATCGTTGTATTGCCTCCAAGGAATCTTTGTTCATTCTGTAATATTATGGACATTGTTTGTACTTCATCGTTGTATTGCCTCCAAGGAATCTTTGTTCATTCTGTAATAAGGACACTTAAATTGAACAGAACAATTCATATGTGGCCTCATTAATGCTAGTTAAAATTTCATGATTACGTCTTCTGTTTTAGTACTCACGTTTCTACAAACACTTTATTTGCCTTATTTCGAACACTGATGCATTACTTTCTTGGTTTCAGATCAATGCTGACGATGACTTCCACATCTGTTTCACTGTCTGATCTATTTATTTCCGAGTTATCTCATTTATATCTTGCATTTTCTATTGATTTACCAAATTTTACTACACTGCATTTAGCTACATTGAACTTCATCTGCTAATTTACTGTCCAATTCGTATAGTGTATCAAGCTATCTTTGGAGACTCTGAATATCGTTATCAGAATTAATAACTAACTATTTTAGTGTCAGCCGCAAATTGACTGATCTTGCTAGTTATACATGCATCAAGGTCGTTAATAGAAATGACAAATAACAGAGTACCTAAAACAGATCCTTTTTGAACCCCACTCTTCACTATACCCTAGTCTGATTGTATACCATTATGCTAACTCTTTATTTCCTACCAATATACCATGACCTAATACATCTTAATAGAGTTCCCCTTATTCCATGAGCTAGTTTTCTCATTAATCTTTCGGGGGGGGGGGGGGGGGGCGGGACTGTATCGAATGCCTTACTGCAATCTAAATAAATGTTATCATATTGTTTGTCATTGCCTACTGTTTCGTATAGCCTATTTGCGAAAAGAAGATCAATACATTTGTGAGAAAAGACCGACCCTTCGTGAATCCATGCTGAGAATCTTTAACCCCCCTCCGTCCTTTTAACTTTCTTCTGGCTACTATTAGACGATTTTAGTCAGCTTCAAAAGGGCCTCCAGCAATTAAAAAGCTTTGGACTATCTCACTTAACCAGTTGTACTATCACAGATCATTCTTAAACTGCACAAAATCGTCTAACTATAGCTACAATATAAGTAAAAAGACGTCGTCGGTACAGAAGGGGTTAATACGTTGGTGACGTTCTAGAACCTAGATGCTCTCTGATTATGTGTTGAATGAAGTTATTAGTTTGCCTATAGCTAATGCAAACTAATTGGACATTGGTTTAATTAAAGCAATGAATGTGTCATCTTTTTCAAATACTGGTGCGTACAACATTTGCAAGTCTCAATTCATCAGGGACTAGACCCGACTTAAGACAATTATTAAATAGTTATGTTAAAGAATTACTAATTTCATCTTTACATTCTATTAAATTTGTAGGATATAATTATAGAATCCGGTCCAGGTGATTTTCGTGATTTTAGCTTGTCTAACTGTTTATGGTAAGGTAATGCTAAATGAACATTTTGCTCCACTTCCCATTTCAACCCCTTATATTCTTGTGGTCCAGTTTCAAGTCTCGTAGCCTGTCTCTAGCCATGTTCTTTGAGACTTCTCTTCCGAGATCCGAGATCAGTTTCACTTTAGCTCGGTCTTTGACTCCCTCGAGTCAGTTGCAAACATCACTTAGAACCTTCTCCAGGTGTGCTTTGCCATAAGCGAGCTTCTTCCCTTCCTCTTCCAGCTGAAGTAGTGCGAACTGGCATTCAATTTATTCAAGCCACACCTCAAGCTCCTATTTTCCTTCTTCCCATACTCTAAAGGATAACATCGTTGCCATTTATGTTGCCTTTTAATGGATAGATTGAAATATTCTGTCATTGTTCCGATTGGATCGTCAATATCCCACCGATTGCCACCAAAATCTAGTATATATATACACTGTATATATATATATATATATATATATATCAAGTATATCTCACAAATACACGTGAGCTACTAAATATTTATATACTCCCAGCTGGACTCTAACCTCCGACAGTCAGGACGAATTTCTCTTCTTAATATAAATAGGAATAGGTTAGGTTGCCATTATCTCGCCGTGGTGTAGTGAATTAAAACTTGGATATTCGTCCTGACTGTCAGAGGTTCGAGTTCGGCTGGGTGTATATAAACACACAAGCATATATATATATATATATATATATATATATATATATATATATATATACTGTATACTGTATATATATATTTTGTTTTCTATGTGGATGAGAAAGACAAAAGGCAGAACTGCCTGTGACAAGTGCCTCCCCCAGAGTTGAAAGTAGGTAGGGACGAAAAAACTCAAGCCAGACCGAGTAAACCCAAGTGGGGACGAACAAACTCAGCTGGTAGAAACGAATATATATTTTTTGTATAATAGAAAGAAGTGTGGTGTGCTTGTTTAGTGTAGTGAAGTAGATAGCAGGAGGAGGTGTTTGTGAGAGCCAGCTGGATCACTGTGTAGGTGAGGCACAAACAGAAACAGTAAGGGAAACCAGACAAATGAAAGAGGAGTTCCAGCAACTCCCTAACGTATACCTATAGGCCTCCCCTGGATATTGCCTTGTTCGATTGGTGCCTGCAATCTCCCCATCTGAATATATATATATATACTGTATATATATATATATATATATATATATATATATATATATATATATATATATATATTATAAAAGGCAGGCTCCCTGTAACGAGAGTCCCCCCCAAAGCCAAAAGAGTGGCAGGGAGCCAAATACAAAGGACTTTGGGGTTAAAATGCATGGACACACGAAGTTTAAAGCAGTCTACATCATAGGATGAAGAAAAGATTGATTGAGTTCCAGAATTCACTTGTTGATCAGAACAAATATTGAGAACATTTGTTAATTCTTGGGTTGGAGAGCTGGACAGAATAGGTGTGGGACTGTGTTAAAAAGGCGAGTGCCTCGCACTCGCCGCAAGGGAGGGGGTGTGCACTGAGAGAAAAACGCTGGTTGTTGTAATAGCAATAGAAGAGTGAAGGAGATGCACCATTGCAACGTGTAGAAAAAGATTGTACGGAACTAGTAAGAGGAAGTGAGTTGATGAGGCAAAATGCTTTTGACTCTACTCTTTCGAGAAGTGGGGTATGGGTGGAACCTCCCCACTCAAGCGAACAATATTCGATACATGGGCGCAATATGCCCCTATACAGAGCAAGAAGCTGTGTGGGGGTGAAGAACCCACAGAGACGGTTGAGCACACATAACTTCTGGGAAGCTGTTTTGGCAAGAGTGGGGTAATACGACCTTTCCCAGAATAGTCAGATGAAAAAGATACTCCATGCTGCACACATAAACTTTGCTCATCTATTCCACTTCTGTGACGTTAACCACTCCGTTAGAACCGCATGGCTTGTCCTACAGTGACTCGCTAGTATCGCCAGGGCAGTGGATGGGGCTACAGTTTATGTATTAGAGTGTGCTTTATTTCATATGAAAGCTTGTGTCATGGGCAGTCCAGAAAGGTTCTTTGTTTTCACCCATGTCAAGGCTTTATATATTTAATTGTAAAGTATATGTTTTATCATTAACTAGTAATGATGGGATCTGGGAGAAAGAGAGAGAGAGTAGAACAGAGTGAGAGGGAGCGCGCAGTGTTTTTGTCCCGCTCGATGACGTCACGGCTGGCTGCCTCGTGGGGGTTGGTGGAGAGAGGTCCTTACCATGCTGCTAGCTCCCTTGCTAGTGGCTAGAGGACTTGTAACCGCTTTTTTCCCACGCGCCTCGAGCTAGTGCGAGTATATATACAGTTCCTCGCCACTCTCTCCCTCAGATCTGGTTTCTAGAACGCATCCATCTTTTTTCCTTGCTACCTGTCCTCCGCTCCGCACCTGAGAATCTTTTCCTTTGCCTACCTCTCTCTTTTTTCATATCTTTCACCACCTTTTTATTAATATTATACCCCCTCTGGTTAACTCTTCAAAATCAGCTTCATGCTGGCCAGTTGTATTGTGCGTTAAGGTCTGATATAACCCATGTATGTTAGTTGTTAAGATAAGTGGATCACGAAGCATTGGTTGGCTTTCATATTGCCGCTTCCTATAATTATTAGTGTTCTGCTGGATTAGATAATGCTAGACTAGGAGTCTGATATTATAAGGTATTGTTTCCTATGAGTGCTGGCTTTAGGAAAAAGCTGCACGACATACCTGAGAACTGGAGTTGATTGAGTAAATTCTAGTCTGTGTGCCATTGAGAGTAGAGCATGCACGAGTGAGGGCTTTTTGCCTATACCATTCTGCACTGTTCTAAGCTCGTTGTTTGTCTTTGAGGTACGCCAGGAGAATGCTTAATACTTCGGTATTAAGGTTTCTCAAGAGAGCTACCCTTCCCTATAACGTAATATTTGACGCACAGACTTGAGATTTGCACTAGGCTATGCGGCATGCCATGCGCACCAGTATCTCGTATCATTGACTCTAGCTAGACTTTATCAGTCATAGTAGACATTAAGTATATTAATCCAATTACTCTTTTTATGCATACCCATTTATGATTACACAAGCATTTCGCAGCCTAGTTTGATGTATGGAGACACAAACGACTTAGGCTCTTTTTTGTTGATAGGAATACTGCATTGTCGTGGCGATTATTATTGTTGTAGTATTTAGGATATTCTTGGCTCCGACGGCATTATATATTCTGCCTTTTTGTGTGCATAGCCTGCACGAGCATTGTTCCGCTGCCTGCCTTTTTGGGTTCCATTAAAGATACGAGCATCTTTATAGCATCTAACATTTAAAGAAGATTCCTTGTTAGTGTTGAAGGACTTTAGTGCACTTTCTTTCATGCAGGAGTGCCTGACATTTATTGATTAAAGTAACGTAAGCTGTAACTTCTCTTACCACCTTACTTTGCATACCATAACCAAGCACCTTCAGTTATAGGTAGTAATAGGCTGTTTTCACATAACATTAAGCCTAGAGTAGACGCACATTTATTGAGAGTTTGATAGCCTATTATTGCATATAGAACTCTGTAGAGTATTTGTGTTCTTTGTTCACTGGGAATATACATCAGAGGTTGGAGCTAGCGCTTTCCGTTGTAGCATTTATGCCATTACTAGTCCAATGAATAAGAGCCCTGATATATTTGAACCCCAGTCATAACACTTCCTCCATACCCTCCAAGTCAAACCTACCTGCTCTCATGAACTCTTCCATGATCTCCTCCTCCTGTAACCTCTTCACCCTCTTCACCACTCCACCTCCCTCCCTCCCCACTCTAGCTCTCTTTACTTACTTCTGTATCCTTTTTTTGCTACTATTATATAATGGTCAGACAAACCCCCTGCCCCAATCCCCTATATACCCTAGCATCTAGCAAAAAAATCTGCATCCGTTCATCCACACATATATCATCAATCAGTGCCTTTCGTTCCACATGTCTCTCTCTCTCTCTCTCCTCCACTCCACTTTCTATGTGTACCTGTGTATCATTCTGTGTTGGAAGAAGATGTTGGCTATCAATAGTCTCCTCCCCACACATACTGCACTGCCATTCCCATCTACCTCTGACGGTATACCCCACCCTCCCACCACCCCATCTACTTTTTACTAACGCCCACCTTCCAATTCATATCCCAAATCAGAAATATTCTATCGCTCTTACTAAACTAATCCAGACACGCCTCAACATTCACCCAGAACTCCTCTTTCTCTCTTTCTGGTTAATCCTCTGTCAGAGCATACACACACACAACCACCCACGTTTGTATTCCCACTTTCATTCTTATCCACACAATCCTTGCACCCACAGACCCATAGTCCCTTACTCGCTCCTTCCACTTGTTACTTACAAACACGCACCTTCTTTCGCTCTCTCATTCTCATTCACTCCAGCACACACACCTATTCCACAGTCCCATTCTTTCACACATGTACCCTTCCATTTGGTCTCCGTCATTCCGCATCCATCCAGCCTGGCATTCGCTAATACTTCCAGCACCTCTCTCTCTTTTGTGTCATCATTCACGCCCCCTGTAATTTAAGTAAGCGTTATAAGATCTTGCACAACAAGCGTTTTAATATCTCGATTTAATATAAGGGTTTAATCCCTCATTACAGGCAAGTATTTGATATCTTGCAATAAGCAAGTATTTAATCTCATGTGATCAGCAAGTATTATTCTTTTGTTATAATTGGCAACAGTTA
Organism: Paralithodes platypus; assembly: GCA_032716605.1. Classification (NCBI taxonomy): domain Eukaryota; kingdom Metazoa; phylum Arthropoda; class Malacostraca; order Decapoda; family Lithodidae; genus Paralithodes; species Paralithodes platypus. The sequence continues at coordinate 28,588,414 of CM064527.1, forward strand.
GCGATCCTTTTGTGGCAACAACAAATGCCTCTTATTCAATCGGTAATTTACTCTTTTTAAGTACTCTCGTAATTATTATGCAATATGATTACTTTGTGTTAATTGTGTTCCAAGGAACTCTGGTAATATCTCTCTGCACCTCGTATGCCTGGGTGGGGTGTCTAACCTGAACAGTTCGTTCATCAAATCTAGGCTCATATCTCGTATTGCAACTTCTATCATTCATTGCCAAGGACTCGATGGATTGTATATGTAGTTCATTGATATTTGATATGGGCAAGGCGAAGCTCGGTTACTAAGCTAATTAAATTATTATCGACTAGCTAATCAATCTCATCGTGTAGGTGCTAACCAAGTTTCTGGTTTAGCTTGGCAGACTTTGTTGGTAAGACAAAGGGTCAGTTAACAAATTTATTTGATGACATCTATAGGAGCTCAGCTGGAGATTAATTGAAGCAAATATATATGGTTTGAGAAATGACTCGTGCAAGGTGCCAGCGATTAGCCTTATCAAGACCGTCTATTAGAACTGCTATAAGTACTCTATTGGCCATCTAACGGTCCTATACAGTAGTTGTCTAATGCAACTGTAACAAAGATGATGGGGCTGGTCCTCCTATCTAGGGCGTCTCAGCCCCTTATCACATAATTGTCGGCTGTGCATCCGTATCAGCTTATAGTGGATACTGAGTACTCCAATAATGTTGGAAAGGATGCTTCTTGTGGAATGGCTGTGTCCTCTTTTGGAGCTTCAGTGATTTTTTCCTCTTCTGTATCTTTTGCTTTTGTGTTCTTTCGACTGAGAGGTCTAGGTAAAAGCAGCTGTTGTTTCTGTGCATTCCTCGACTTCTGAGTTGGGAGTTCTTGAGTCTTGGTGGCTTTATTCTTTGACGTACGCTTGATGGTTGCTTGTGTCGCAGAAAAGCCTCCTGAGGGAGCGTAATTGTTGGCAGATTGTTATATGCCATCAGGTAGGGAATCAACTGGCAAATTTTTGTTTTTTATCTGCCCCGGCGATGGCTTTGGCTGACTGTATGCAGGCGAAGATACAAGCTCTCAGTTCAGCTTTCCCTTCTGCTGCAGTTGTTGTTGGCGCCTTTGGTGGAATATTCCGTGGAGAGAACGTTGAGTCCTTGACTGGAGCTCCTTCAAGGCCTGTGATATTGATGGCTTCACATCCTTGTCTCCCAGAATGGATGGTAAATTCCACATGTTCACCATTCCTTAACAAGGCTTTCTTGCTGTTCTTGTTGTTGATGTTGGTGTGGTGACAGAAGATATCCTCGTTGTTCTCTGTCTTGATAAAGCCATAACCTGCCTTATAGTTAAACCATTTAACTGTACCACTAGTTGTGGTACCACATTTGTAGGTAGTAGGGCTAGGCAGCCCCGCCCAGGGAAGTACTACCGCCAATGTTTCGGGAAACTCAAGGAATAGCCTGAATTCCATTTTCTCTCCCAGGCCTTGGTAGCTGGATACATATCTTTCTGCCTCACACATCAGGGGTATCAGGAAAACCCTCTTTATATAACATACACATCCAACTTCACGACATTGCCCTACATCGCTATCCTCTATCCATAAAACACTACTCTTCCCACTACATATCATACATGTAACACCATACACCTTTACCAAATAAATATGGCAGTACAATTGTTAAGAGCAAACCTGGTGGTCCCTCGGATATCCACCCCCGGCAGGGTTGGGTCATTGACACAGGGCCCTCCCGGTCGTCATCATGCGACTGTGTCAAGAGCATTGCAACGTCCCAAAGCTGCTCGTCGGTGCAGCTTTTTCTTTAGCAATATAAGGGGACTTCACTCTAACATCAATTCTGTACATCAATTTCTTCAAGCAGAATCCCCTACTCTCCTTTTTTTGACAGAGACTCAAGTAACTTCCACATCTGACACGTCTAGATTTAATTTTCCAGGTTATCAACTGCCCCAAAATTTCAGACCTAAAGGAGGTGTATGTTGCTTTGCAAAATCTGAAATTGCCCTGGAGGAAGTTACTAGTTTCAATTGTCCCTATTTTGATTATTCTATATACAAATTAATTTCTGCTGGTAAATTTAAATACATATGTTGCATCTACCGTTCCCCAAATACTCCTCCAGAGCAAAGTCTTTTTGATTCTCTGTCCTCACAACTCAGTGTCCTCAACTTAAATGCTTCTTCTGAAATTACTGTGTTGGGTGATTTTAATGTCCATAATGTTGAATGGCTCACTCATTCAGCCAGGACTGATGATGCTGGTCTTGAATGTGAGCTATTTGCAGACTCATTTAATCTCACTCAACTAGTCAACCAACCCACCCGTGTACCAGATAATCCTAATCATAATTCCCACCTACTGGACTTATTTTTAACAACCAATTCAGAAAATTATGATGTTACAGTGAGGTCCCCACTTGGATCTTCTGATCACTGTCTGATACAGGCCACCTGTCTATCACCTACCACACCTTCCCACTCTGAACCTGTTTTGGTGACTAAATGGCATTACTATAGGGCAGACTGGGAGGGTCTTCAAGGTTTCTTTATTGATATTCCCTGGACCTCTTTCTTTTCTAATGATGCACACACCACCTTGAGCCACATACAAGATTTTGTAAAAATTGGAATGGAAACTTTTATTCCTCATCAAAAGTACAGTAAAAGATCTAATTCACCTAAATGGTTTGACCATAATTGTGCTAGAGTAACTGAACAAAAAGCAATAGCCTACAATGCATACACAAGATCAAAACACATGAAGCCTTTAATTACTTTAGAAACATCAGAAATCATGCCAAAACTGTATTAAACCTAACTAAATCAAACTTTCTCCACAAGCAGGCAAATAAACTTCTAAATAATCCAAATGATAACAAAATATTTTGGTCTACTCTTAACTCATTCAAATCCAACTTCACTACTGCTTCATCCATTCCACCATTAAAATCTCCGACTGGCAATCTTGTAAGTGACCCACGAGGTAAAGCTAACCTTCTTGCGGATATTTTCTCCACCAACTCAACCTTAGATGAAATAAATCGAGATGTCCCTGTACTTAATTTGAATTCGCCTGAAATTCCCTCACTTAAGATCCACACCAGACATGTCAAAACTATTTTGCAGAATCTCTCAGATGAAATTCCTCCAATAGTACTTAAGAATTGCTCCTTGGTGCTCGCTCCTGTATTGGCAAATATTTTCCGTCTGTGTACTCATACCTCATGCTTCCCAGTACCCTGGAAAGAAGCAAACATCCATCCAATTCCTAAAAAAGGTGCCTCTTCAGATCCATCAAACTACAGACCAATAGCTATAACTTCCACTCTTGGTAAAGTCTTTGAAATTATATTAAATAATCACATAATTAAGCATCTTGAGAATAATAAATTAATCAGTGATAGGCAATATGGTTTTAGACGATGTCGATCAACTGCAGACATTCTTTGCCTTCTTACGCATCAAATCAACCAAGCTACAGACCAACATGGTGAAACGCATACAATAGCACTGGATATATCAAAGGCATTTGATAGAGTCTGGCATCAATCCTTATTGTCGAAGATGTCACACTACGGCCTTGCATCATTAGTTCCACTAATTCCTTCTTATCTTCATAACAGAAAAATACGTGTAATGGTAGATGGCCTTTATTCTCAATTTCACTCAATAAATGCTGGTGTTCCCCAGGGATCAGTTTTGGCCCCAACTCTGTTCCTCATTCATATCAATGATCTCATATCTACCACTCATAATCCAATACATTCCTACGGAGATGACTCAACACTCCACAGTTCCTTCACATTTACCAATTCTTTCACCCAACCCGATCTTATAAATTCAAAAATAAACACCGCAATTTCTCTGAACCAGGACCTTTCTAGAATTAATGAATGGGGACAAAAGAATCTAGTTTCCTTTAATGCACAGAAAACCAAGTACTGTACATTCAATTTTCTAACCGACAGAATCTCACTGACTCCCATATATTTTTTAATGATGTAAATATTCCCACTTCCCCTAGTATTGACATTCTCAGTGTAACATTAACTACTAACTTGAGCTGGACACATTATGTTAGAAGCATTGCTAAGAATGCCTCTAAAAAACTGGGACTCCTGTACAGAGTTCGAGAATTCTTCACTGACGAGCAGTTGGCCGTAATATATAAAAGTCATGTGCGTTCTCAGATGGATTACTGTTCACCTCTGTGGAGTGGAAGTGGAGTGGTTGCATTGAGGCAGTTGGAAAAAATTCAAAATAAAGCTATTAGATTAATCAATAACCCTGCAATCACACAGGACCTTCCTACATTATCCATACGAAGAAACGTTGCATCCCTTGCATTATTCTACAGATATTTTCACAGCAATTGTTCCGAGGAACTTGTTTCAATTGTGCCGCCTCTCCACATCTTTCCCCGTAGAACTAGGGCAGCTGAGAGCACCCATGAATTTACACTTTCTCCTCCACAATGCAGAACTTCTGCTTATCAAAATTAATTTATCCCTAGAACTACTACTCTTTGGAATTCACTTCCCTCGAGTTGCTTTCTACAAACTTACAATCTACAAATGTTTAAATCCAGTTGTTACAAACATTTTATGAATGGAGGATGCCTTTAGGCACATGGACCTTTTTGTTTTATCTGTGTTTTTCCTTCCTCCGTTCATTGTCTCTTTAAAAAAAAAAAATAATTGCTGGTGGTCATGATAGAGATGGTGAAAAGCGAATGGAGAGGCAGTGGTGAGGCAGCCGTGGTTTGATCGAGTGGTTTTGAGATGAAAGACAGACAGGGAATACAGTAAAGGTGAGACAAGTAATAATTTTGATCACCCTGTCGGGAATAGGGTAATGATCCCGACAGGTTTTGGTCCAATAGGACATTTGAATTTGGCGGTATCGTATCGCTTGTACGATTTCGGCTGGTTCTTTGTGTATTGTAGTTTATTCTTAAGTATAGGTTAAGTATTAACTGTAATGTATAAATATCTACATCAGCTCTAGATGTATCATGAAACCAAGTTATGGGTTATAATTATTATGAGCCGGCAGCCATATGTAATTTCGCGAAGCGATCAGACGCCGGCCCTTTAGTCTCTCAATCAACACCATACAACCAACATCTCCTCCCCGCCCCCCCCCCCCGGGCTCTGACTCAACCCACAGTTCACCATGTGCTACAATTATTAATCTATAACAACAGTCCTACATCACCAGTCCTCTAAGCTAAGTTCATTGTATCGATATTGTATTATGTGAACATTCCTACATGTCATGCAATTGAATTAGCCGTGTGTGGGGGACTGGATTACACCCATCGACGACTACGTCGTTGGTAATTATATTATAACTATTTGTTGGGTTATTTCATGTACCAGTGATATGTAATTTAACCTCTTTATCTAAATTCCCGACAAATAATGGTCCTTCGTGCCCTAAGGCTTCCTTACCGTAGTACCGTTTTGTTTGCTTCCTTGACGCTTGTGGGCTTACAATTGGCTGCCGCCTCGCGTGTTGTTAGGCCGACTGCCGTTCCCTAGTTTAGACCCAGCTTCTTCCCTCGTGTTTTTTACCATTTAGGCGGCGTCCCTATCTTTTTGGGGGCTTGTTTCCAGGGTTTTTTTGGGCGTGTGATCCTTGGTGGGTTAGCTGGGCTGGAGATTGGGGTAGGGGTGATTTCGTCGGGCGCCATTTCGCGCTCTTGGCTAGGCTAGGCTAGGCAGTCTAGGCCTGCAGGTGTCTGTGGTGGCTGTTCATTTCGCTTTGGTGGTGTGCCTGTGGTGTTAATTGTGTTTTGTCATTGTGGGACTCGTTATTAATTTTGCTGGTGGGGAGGGTTCTCATGTGACCTTTTATATTTCAATTTCATAATAGCCTAGGCCTAGTTGCTTATAGTGGCGGTCATGAGTGTCGGTCTTTGTTAATTCCTAAGCGATTGACAGTTAATAGTCAGACCTCATGATTGTAGCTTAACCAACTAGGCTTACCTATAAAGGGCTTACAATAATTAGTGCTTCACCTTACCCTTTCTTTTAATGGATTTAGTATTTAATTCTTTTGTCTAGTTAGATCATTTCCTTTCGATAGTATATGTTAAGGGGGATGTAAGTACTATGTAATTCTTTTTGAGTAAATTTCTTAAGTAATGGGGGTTTGCCGCTGTTGATTCCTAAGCGATTAACGGTTTGTAGTCTGACCTCATTGTAGTTTAAGTTGCTTAAAATTAGACCTTAACGATGACAGATTTAAAGAAACTTAAGATTCTTAAGGGAGGGATGAAGAGAAGTTTAAATAGATGTTTAAGAGATCTTGATGAATATTTATTAAGTGCCACGGCTGATCAAATAAAGGGTAAATTCGCTACTGTTACTAAATCGCTAGCTACTTATGATAGTTATGCTCAGCAGGTATATGGTTTATTGACAGTTACTGACGATGTGGAAGAAGAAATGTCGGCAGATCTTGAGTACTTTGAGGATGTTAATACAGCCTTAGCCAGACTATCTTCCACCCAAGAATCAACCTCTGTTAAGGATGCCGGTACACCAAAGGCGACTGGTTTTAACCTGCCGAAGCTTACGTTGCCTACCTTTTCCGGGGATTCGGCTACCTGGACTGGATTTTGGGATATTTTTGAGTGTTCCGTCCATCATAATAAAACACTCGCATCCATCCAAAGGTTCACATATCTCCGTGGTCAATTGAAAGGGGAGGCATTGAAGTTAGTCGATGGGTACAAGCTAAAAGCTACCAGCTACGAGTCTGCAGTGGAGTTGCTGAAGAGAACTTACGGGAGAGTGGAAGTCATCAAGACCGTTAGTTAATTACTAAGTTCTTCACGCTAGATCCTCCGTCCTATGTTGTGATGTCCCTAAAGGAGTACTATGCCTCCTTTGAGAGCCTCCTCCGATCTATGGAGACAATGGCCGTCACCAAGGAGGAGATATTTAGTGTGAATATCTTGAATAACATACCCTCTCCCCTAAGGGAGATCTTAAGACGACAACTAAGCGACTCTCCGCTAAACTTGGAAGCGTTGGTGCAGGTGTACCAGACTGAAGTCTTCAATATGGAGAGTACTGGACACTACCGACAAGTGGAGATGTCGCCATCTACTGCAGCTTTCCCGGTACAGACTTCTAAACAGAAAAGGCCAATACCATTAGGTTGTAAGTTGTGCAGTGTCCACGGTCATCTGTGGTATCAGTGTCCTAAGTATCCTAAGGCTACACAGAAGATTGGCAAGGCTAAATCGCTTAAGTTATGTACCAGCTGTCTGGCAAGAGACCACTTCAACAGTAATTGCACCAATTCCTACATCAAACCTTGTAAGTATTGCAAGGGGAAACATTGGTTTTCCCTTTGCACCCAGTCTGATCGGCACGATGGCAAAGAAAAAGGGAGAACCCCCAAAGAGTCACATGATAAAAGTAAGAGCGAGGGTGATAAAGTATCTGCCATGTCCATTGCTTCTCGAGAATGTCAATTGCTTCCTACTATGATGCTGCCAGTAGTGGGGAGTAATAATAATACTATAATGACGCGCACCTTACTTGACCAGTGCTCACAAAGGTCATTCGTTCTGCGGTCATCATTACCCCAGCTCAAGTGTACCAGCAAGGGTCAAGAGAATTTGCGTCTCCATGGTTTCACTGGTGAAATAGATTCCAGTGACTATGATATTGTGGAGATTTCATATGTTTATTGAAAAAAGGTATGTCCCATCAAGGCTGTTGTGGTCGACACACTACCCAGTTTCTATATAGCATCAGAGATTCAACCACATTTGAAATATCTCAGAAGCAAGGGTTATAAACTGGCTGATGATCAACTCTCTGCTAACAATGGTATTATGCTACTGGTCGGAGCTGATTATTACTACGACCTGGTTCATCCTGGATATCGGCGGGTAGATAAGCTAATAATGCTCCCCACGATCCAAGGGTATACCATTTCTGGATCCTATGCCACTTCCTCTCAATACATCTTCGTATGAAGAGACTGTAACGTATGACTCTGGCAGAGGTCAGTATGTGGTAAGGCTCCCTTGGAATGATAACAAGAGTAAATTACCTACTAATTTCCATCTAGCACTTGGTAGGTTACGTGGCCTTCAGAAGCAGTTTGTCAAGGATCCAAGTTATTGCGAGACTTATGCGGCAGTTTTAGCCGAGCAGGTTCAACGTGGATTTGTGGAGAGAGTAGATCTCAATGAGTATGGGGATAACATCCATTACCTTGCTCACCATGGGATTAAAAAGGACAGTTCCACCACTCCTGTTCGTATTGTGTATGACTGCTCTGCTAAATCCAGTGATCGCTCCTATAGCCTGAATGATTGTCTGTACACGGGTCCGTCCCTGGTCTCTGATCTAGCGCAAATTATGTTGCGCTTCAGATGTCATAAGTTTGCATGGGTCGCCAATATTGAGAAGGCTTTCCTGATGCTTCAACTCCATCGTGAAGACAGGGATTCGACAAGATTTTTATGGCCGCGGAACCCAATGGATCTAGATTCAGAGTATCTGGTCTACAGGTTCAGAGTCGTCTTATTTGGGGCGACCTGTTCCCAGTTCCTTCTCAACGCTACTATCTTGCGTCATCGTGAGGAGGCTGGACTAGATCCTGACTTCAAGAATGAGATCAAGCAGGGGATCTAGGTGGACAATCTTCAAGGCACCGGAGACAATGAAGATTTATTGCTCAAGAGATGCTGGGAGATCCGCGATATATTTGCCAAGGCTCATTTATACTTAAGAGAATGGGCCACTAATAGTGATCTTTTGAAAGGTCAATTTGCTTCTGACGGTGTAGCTACTGAGAATAGTGAGGTGAAGTTTTTAGGCCACAAATGGGACACTACCACAGATTGTATATCCTTCTGTCACACCCCATGCGGCAGTGAGCTTATGACCAAGCGAAACTGCTTAAGCTTGTCAGCGAGGTTGTTTGATCCCCTAGGTTTTTTGCTGCATGTAACTATCCGTGCTCGTATGTTTTTACAGCAACTGTGGCGGCTAAAACTAGATTGGGACACGCCCCTCCCGACTGAGTTACAAGATACTTGGCGGTTGATTCGGTCGGACCTTTCCACATGTTGCAAGGTCCAACTTCATCGTCAGGTTATTAGTGGTCAACAGGTGGATCTACATGCCTTTTCTGATGCTAGTAATGGTGCGTACGGTACTGCCATATACATATGCAATGGTAGTGAAGCGACGCTGGCTATAGCGAAGTAGCCCCCTATAGAGAAGATTACAGTTCCTAAATTAGAACTTACTGCATTGCTTCTGTCTGCTCGTCTAATAAAGTTTACACTGGATGCTTATACAGACATACTACAGATTAATAACGTCTATGTCTGGAGCGACAGTCAAATAGCGCTTTCATGGGTACACAGCCAGAAAGTGTTACCTGTTTATGTTTCTAATCGCACTGATGAGATTCATAACTTAGTTCCTACAGCTACATTTCGCTATGTGCGCACCAGGGATAACCCCAGTGACATAATTTCCCGGGGGATCTCGGCGCAGCAGTTTATGTCGTCCTCTATTTGGTGGCATGGACCTCCATGGCTTACATCTCCAACTGAATGGCCTCAGGATTTCAGGGAATGCATGTCTGATCCTTCAAGTCGGCCCCAAGATGATGTGTTAAGTAGTTCGAATGTGAGTACTACACATCAGGATAACAAGTTGGTAGAGTGGGAACGTTACGGCAGCTATGATCAAGTAATACGGGTATTTGCATGGATATACCGTTTCATTAACAACATGAGAAGTCGGGCTCACGGGTCTTTCCTTAGTGAAGATTCAAAGCATATCAGACTCCATGAATTGAGATCAGCAGAAGCAAAACTAATATGTTTAGTACAAAGGGAATCTTATCCTACTGAACATCAAATCCTGAGCAAGGAGTCAAAGGCCAAACCCTCAAACTTAATGAGGCAGCTAGGATTATATATGGAAGGAGGCATAATTAAGTGTAGAGGCAGGATACAAAAGGCGGACATTATTGATTCTGCGAAATATCCTGTCCTCCTTAGCTCCTCTCATTTGATTACCAAACTGTTGATTCGCCAATGCCATAGGACCTGCCTACATTTTGGCGTAAATTATGTTCTGGCGTATATGCGACAACGTTGGTGGATCCCTAAGATGCGACAAGCAATTAACCCGGCAAGCGCTATAGGCCTCACGGAAGGCTTCCTATAGGGAACGCGATAGGCCTCACGGAAGCAAGACCATAAAAAAGCCTTCCATAAAAAAAAAGGGCCTATCAAAACAAAGGAATTTGTCTCTAGGTGAGATAATTCCCCTCCAGTACTCATCCATGTAAATCTCACCCACTCCCCTCCCCTCCTTCCCCACCTTATTCCCCCTCCCTCCCCTCCTCAATTATCACCTATTTTTCCTCTTATTATCATCATTTATCGGTTATTTTTCTCTCCCGCGATAATGTAGCACAAGTGGGTTGCAGAAAAGATCGTTATGCAACACCCAGACACCGGCCCACACCGCCCCGCTCGTCTCAGTTACCTCACAGACAGCGAGAGAGGAGGGTTGCCTGTGGCTCTCTCTCGCCTGAGATTATGACCGGGTGGCCAATATCTTCGTTTTTCACCACCCAAATGCTTTTCCCATTTATTTTAGCACTCTTGAAGGTTCATATATACATCATATATGTAAAATAAAAGCATACCGAAAACAAATAATGCTCTATATTGTAAATATAACGAATTCTGTCAGAATCCAAGGCTAGAAATGCACAAATAACTACCCTAGCCCCTAGGTCTATTTAGCGCTTGTCAGGTTAAAGGGATCCACAATAGCTGTACTATCTGTAAAAGATTACAGGGTAAGTCTTACTCCCCAGTTGATCTACCTCCCTTGCCTGAGTTCAGGGTACAAAGGACTGAACCATTTCAGGTAACCGGGGTAGACTACACCGGAGCGATTCATGTTAGAGAATCGCCCGGTAATATCATAAAGGTATATGCCGTTCTACTCACATGTGCGGTAACCAGAGCGATTCATACTGAATTGATTGACGACCTATCCAGTGAGGGGTTTTTGCATACTCTAAGACGCTTTGCAGGCCGCAATGGTTTCCCTCAAATTATTATGAGCGATAATGCGACTTGTTTTGTCGGGGCCTCTAAATATCTCCTGAGTTTAATGGATGACCTGCAGGTTGTGGCTACCCTCACTGGAAAGGGTTGTCAGTGGAGGTTTATATCAGCACGTGCACCATAGTTCGGGGCAATTTGGGAGAGAACTATCGGTATCGTCAAATCTGCCATGAAGAAGGTATTAGGAAGGGCACTGGTGACCAGACGGGAGTTGCAAACCATCTTAATAGAAAGTGAGATGTCAGTCAACGACAGGCCCTTGACCTATACCTCGGCAGATGTTGATGACCTCTTACCCATTTCGCCTTCTATGCTAACACGTGGGCGAACCCTTAATACCTTTCCTAGATCGTCCGTAAATGACGAAGATCTGCATGACCCTACGTTCGGCAATGCTGACGCCACACGTCGTCACTTCCAGTATGTAAACAAGGTGTCCGACGATCTATGGAAACGGTGGACCCAAGAATATTTGCTGTCTCTTCGCGAGCGTCACTCTCATAAGATCAAAGGGACGAATCAACGATGGCCTCGTATCGGGGATATCGTCCTGATTCATGATGAGCGTCCTAGGTTATTTTGGAAGCTTGGGAGGATTATCGATTTGTTCCAGGGCATTGATGGTCTTATAAGGGTTGCTAGAATACGAACTTCGATTGGGGTTACTACTCGCCCAGTCGTAAGGTTATATCCCTTGGAGCAGGATGTAGAACTGCCGGATAATCCTGGCGTCTCTACTGATACCCCTCCGCGGGAGAGTGCTGGTGACAGTGCTCCTCAAGGTGGGGCAGCTGATGATGAGAAGGATGATCCTCCTCAGGCTTCAGGTGGCGCTCGTCCCAAAAGGAGGGCGGCTATGAGCTCCGTGGATCTTTGGAGATCAAAGATCAAACAAGGTGATCTTTGACTTCGATGTCCTTTTTTTTGTTCTCTGTATATAGCTCCTGTATATCATTTTTGGTGGCGGGCAATATGTCGGGAATAGGGTAATGATCCCGACAGGTTTTGGTCCAATAGGACATTTGAATTTGGCGGTATCGTATCGCTTGTACGATTTCGGCTGGTTCTTTGTGTATTGTAGTTTATTCTTAAGTATAGGTTAAATATTAACTGTAATGTATAAATATCTACATCAGCTCTAGATGTATCATGAAACCAAGTTATGGGTTATAATTATGAGCCGGCAGCCATATGTAATTTCGCGAAGCGATCGGACGCCGGCCCTTTAGTCTCTCAATCAACACCATACAACCAACATCTCCCCCCCCCCCCCCGACTCTGACTCAACCCACAGTTCACCATGTGCTACAATTATTAATCTATAACAACAGTCCTACATCACCAGTCCTCTAAGCTAAGTTCATTGTATCGATATTGTATTATGTGAACATTCCTACATGTCATGCAATTGAATTAGCCGTGTGTGGGGGACTGGATTACACCCATCGACGACTACGTCGTTGGTAATTATATTATAATTATTTGTTGGGTTATTTCATGTACCAGTGATATGTAATTTAACCTCTTTATCTAAATTCCCGACACACCCAATGCCTCGAATACTAGAGTTGGGACAGAGGAAGTAGTAGGGGGTGAGGAAATGAGTTGTAGTAGGAGATGAAGGCATCAGGGCTTGACCCAACATGCGTGAGTTTACACTCCTTTGAGTTCTGTTTGAGGGATCTGTTTAGAGAGGGACGGACAGGACGGACCAACACATAGAGACAGAGAATACAGTAAAGGTGAGACAAGTAATCAAATTTACCCCAGGATACGACCATACCATAGCCGATTTTACACTCCAGGTACCCACTCTTATGTCTGGGTGGGACAAGGCTAACACGAGAGGAAGTCAGCCCAATGACTCGTGAGCAGTCCTGGTGGCTAACCAAGTTCTCATTCTCGTGTGTTTGGTGGTAGCAGGCAAGCCACCAACCATATCCCTGGATTAATTTGTGACGTAGGTGATGGGTCCTTATATGGGTTACTAGAGGATCCAGGATTTTGCTTCCAGCCAATCATGGGGCTTCAAGGAATGTCATACCTGGATCCTGATATTCTAAGTTTGATGAAGCTTAAAGGATTCCCTTTGCCTGTGTTTCTCTCTTTTACTCTTTTGGGTCAGCCAATGGTGTGGCGGCCCGAGTGAGCGTCTCTGCCAATCCTGTACTCATTCAGCCGTGACGTCTTGTCTTGTATTACTTTGCCTCGGCCAATATATATATATATATATATATATATACAGCATTCATATATATATATATATATATATATATATATATATATATATATATATATATATATATATATATATATATATATATATCTCAGTAATGTTTTGGTTATATTTAGGGAACAAAGCACAGATTTATGCATTGATTTCGGTGGAATGATAGAACTAATAGATATAATGTAACTAATAATTAAGAAGAAGAATTATTTAAGACAAACTTGTTACTATCAACTGGAAATATACAATAAAAATTGTGTTTATTAATCATTAGCACAATACACCTGCGTCTTAGAAATATTTCGCCATTATTATGCAACGAAATTATAACTTAATTGAATAATTTCATTGGAAATATTACGCAAAATACACTAGAGACTTTCCATTTCCTTGCAGCGAAAGTATATAAAAATATGAACTAATTAGCTCTGTTATCAACCATTGGCGTACAACAAGTTCTAAACCTACCAAACCAACCGAAGAATTAACTCTGCTAACGGGTAGTTGAGTAGGTTTAAACAAAATCATGTTGAAATATATTCATTTTACCTTCCATAATAATGAGAGAATATACGATTCATCATTAATTAAGAACGGTATACATTTGTAGAGAAAACAAAATCCAAACTTATAGAATATGTCTGCTGGGTGTGTTTTGGCTTCAGGGGAAGTATTGGTCTTCGAGACACAGCTAAGGATGTGAGTTTCAACCTTAAGGACACTGTGAGGGGGATAGCACTGTGAGGGATAGCACTGTCTGGACCCGGGTCTTGTATCTGATGGCCTCGTTGGTGGAATGATAAGATAAGGGAGAGAGTGAGTGAGTGAGTGAGTGAGTGAGTGAGTGAGAGAGAGAGAGAGAGAGCACGGCCGTCTCTATACTATAACTGAAATTGAGCTTCATACCTTGGTGAGAACTGGCTTAGGTATAAATATCCAACCATGGTCACAGCCAGATGGGTATTTAAGGGGGGTCACCTGCTGTTTTCTCGTTTTCTCTCTTTCTCTGGCTTGTATCCATTCGGCCCCATTCAGCCTACTGTTTTAAGACGTTTATCCCCATCCAGGTGTCAATTTCTTCCTGGCGAGCGATAGCGAGCCAGTATTGCATGGAGAAATCCGGCTTCGCCGGAGAAATTTTTCTATCGAAAAATGTACAAATTTAGCTTGCTGTCAAAACAGAAATATTTATATGCTGGCTCGCTACCGCTCGCCAGGAAAATATTGACACCTGGATAGGGGTAAACGTCTTAAAACAGTAGGCTGAATGGGGCCGAATGGATACAAGCCAAAGAGAGAGGGAGAGAAAGCCAAAAAAAGCGAGGTGGGCTCCCTTAATTTGATCTTGAAGCTAACAAGAGTATCTATTGTGAGCGTATTGTCATGGTTTAGCTGATTTTCTAGCTAACATACTTATCTGACGTAAAAGCTAACCTTGCCATAATTCCTATCATGGACAAATTGGTATACCTTGTCTTATCTATAATGAATTATAAGAATTAATTGTTATTCGATGCTTGGTCTGATGGCTAAACCACGTTATTCAATATTTCTTTCTTTAATGTAGTACATTTTAGTTGCACCTACAAAACTGACCTTCAGATACGAGTTTTTCGTATTTGAATTAATAATTTACTCATTTGATATATATTCACTAAGGAATATTCGGTTTAAGGGGAGATGGTTCACTTTTTGGGCTATTTTCTGCATGTATTCATTATTTTTCTAGTTTCCTCCCTAGACCTCCATCAAATTATAAAAAAAAAACATCCATTAGATCCCCCTTCTAGATTAATTTGTACATTTTTCGGTAGAACAATTCTTCCAACATAACAGGCTCACTATCGTTCGCCAGGGAAAAAATCGACACCTAAATAGCACGAAAGGTCTAAATATTGACGACGAAATGGGGCGAAAGGTCTTAAAATCGACTAACTACTGGGGCAAACATCTTACCATCTGAAAACTAATGGGGCTAAAGAAAGTGGTCCAGAAAACCGGCCCATCCCCCTTAATCAATGTTCACTGTCTCAAGTGTATCATCTAGCAATGTACTGTACCAGGTACGTGTGCAGGCGATTGTACAAATAACACTTAGTCATTTGTTTAAGGGGAGGTATTTAGTTTGTTCCCTAGACCTCCAGCAAGTTTAAAATTACACCCCCTTGAGTCCCTTTCAAGATTAATTTGTACATTTTTCGGTAGAAAAATGTCCCGGCCGAAGGCCGTTTCCTCCTAAGTTACAGGCTCGCCAGGATAAAATCGACACCTGAATGGCACGAAAGGTCTTAAAATGGGGTGAAAGTTCTTAAAATCGCCAAACTAACGGGGCAAACATCTAAAATCTCAAAAACAATGGGGCTAGACATGAGAGAGAAAGGGGTCAAGAAAAAAGTCCCTCAAGTGGATATCTGCCCTTAACCCTTTGAGTACCAGCGACGTGTGTTATATTTTATTCTAGCTATATTTAGACGATTTAATGCAGCTTAGGAAGGATCTGGGGTAGTTTAAAGGGTTGGTTGAGATAGTTTGAAGCCTTATTATTGCTAGAGGTCCTCCCTAAGTTGAACGCAATCGTCTAATAGTTAGCAGAATATGATGAAAGTCCCGGAACGTCCCTGGTACTGAACGGGTTAATTGTTTACGCAACTCGGCATAAATATAAATGTACTCTATTCTTGCCAACATATTAACCCTTTGAAGCTCTGACGCGTTCTAGCAGTTTATTTTGGCTATCCTTAGACGATTTTATGCAGATTAGGAAGTATATGTGGGTATTAAAAGGGTAAAGACTATCTCAATCAACCCTTTGACTTCCATATACCGTTACTAATCTGAATAAAATCGTCTAATAGTAGCCCGAAACAGAACAGAAACGCGTATTGGAGCATGAAAGGGTTAAAACTAATATTTACTCTTTCCATATTTGAGGACGTATCTTTACCGTAGATTATGGTTAACATTATACGATTGTAGACAGTTTAGGAAGGACCCCTGTAATCAGAGGGTTAAAAGCTCTCCATTTTACTCTCAACCTCTTAAAAGTTCTTCTTTAACCCGTACAGCCCCAGCGACGCGCCTGACGCGTTGGCGATGTATGTAACGCACAGCCCCAGAGACGCGCCTGGCGCGTCACCCTAATTGCGCCGACCGTAACCTCAGGTGTAGCCACTCAAGAGGGCTCAGATTTGTATGGGAACTGTGTACGTATCCCACGCAACCGTGCCGATGGTTGAAACCTCTCAAAGTCCACGTGCGTGCGCCGCAATAACCTGTTTTTTGGGGGTAATTGCCTTCAATTTTTTACTCTTGTAAAATACGTTTTCGGGGGCTCTGTAGGACCATTCTTTAAGCTTTTTGAGCGGTTTTTTGTGGTTTTTCCTTCATTCCTAACCCATTCGCTATTGTTTCTGGAATAAAAAAAAAAATTGAAAACCGGCCGGGTTCTGGTGAACAAACATTACAAAACTAGCCGGGGCTGGACGGGTTAAGGGAGCCCACCTCGCTTTATTTCTCTTTCTCTCCCTCTCTCTTTGGCTTGTATCCATTCGGCCCCATTCAACCTACTGTTTTAAGACGGTTACCCCCATCCAGGGGTCAATATTTTCCTGGCGAGCGGTAGCGAGCCAGCATATATATATTTTTGTTTTGACAGCAAGCTAAATTTGTACATTTTTCGATACAAAAATGTTTCCGGTGAAGCCGGATTTCTCCATACAATGCTGGCTCGCTATCGCTCGCCAGTAAAAAATCAACACCTGGATGGGGATAAACGTCTTAAAACAGTAGGCTGAATGGGGCCGAATGGATACAAGCCAGGGAAAAAGAGAAAAGGAGAGAAAGATAAAAACAAACCGGTGACCCCCCTTAACTGAACAAAACCATCTAATAGTAGCCGGAGTAAACTGTCAACACGCGTCATAATCATCAAGGGGTTAAACTGTCAACACACGTCATAATCATCAAGGGGTTAAACTGTCAACACGCGTCATAATCATCAAGGGGTTAAACTGTCAACACGCGTCATAATCATCAAGGGGTTAAACTGTCAACACGCGTCATAATCATCAAGGGGTTAAACTGTCAACATGCGTCATAATCATCAAGGGGTTAAACTGTCAACACGCGTCATAATCATCAAGGGGTTAAACTGTCAACACTCGACATTATCTGCATAGGGTTAAACTGTCAACACTCGACATTATCTGCATAGGGTTAAACTGTCAACACTCGACATTATCATCAAGGGGTGAAACTGTCAACACCGGTCATAATCATCAAGGGGTTAAACTGTCAACACGCGTCATAATCATCAAGGGGTTAAACTGTCAACACGCGTCATAATCATCAAGGGGTTAAACTGTCAACACGCGTCATAATCATCAAGGGGTTAAACTGTCAACACGCGTCATAATCATCAAGGGTTAAACTGTCAACACGTCATAATCATCAAGGGGTTAAACTGTCAACACGTCATAATCATCAAGGGGTTAAACTGTCAACACGCGTCATAATCATCAAGGGGTTAAACTGTCAACACGCGTCATAATCATCAAGGGGTTAAACTGTCAACACGCGTCATAATCATCAAGGGGTTAAACTGTCAACACGCGTCATAATCATCAAGGGGTTAAACTGTCAACACGCGTCATAATCATCAAGGGGTTAAACTGTCAACACGCGTCATAATCATCAAGGGGTTAAACTGTCAACACGCGTCATAATCATCAAGGGGTTAAACTGTCAACACGCGTCATAATCATCAAGGGGTTAAACTGTCAACACGCGTCATAATCATCAAGGGGTTAAACTGTCAACACGCGTCATAATCATCAAGGGGTTAAACTGTCAACACGCGTCATAATCATCAAGGGGTTAAACTGTCAACACGCGTCATAATCATCAAGGGGTTAAACTGTCAACACGCGTCATAATCATCAAGGGGTTAAACTGTCAACACGCGTCATAATCATCAAGGGGTTAAACTGTCAACACGCGTCATAATCATCAAGGGGTTAAACTGTCAACACACGTCATAATCATCAAGGGGTTAAACTGTCAACACGTGTCATAATCATCAAGGGGTTAAACTGTCAACACGCGTCATAATCATCAAGGGGTTAAACTGTCAACACGCGTCATAATCATCAAGGGGTTAAACTGTCAACACGCGTCATAATCATCAAGGGGTTACACTGTCAACACGCGTCATAATCATCAAGGGGTTACACTGTCAACACGCGTCATAATCATCAAGGGGTTAAACTGTCAACACGCGTCATAATCATCAAGGGGTTAAACTGTCAACACGCGTCATAATCATCAAGGGGTTAAACTGTCAACACGCGTCATAATCATCAAGGGGTTAAACTGTCAACACGCGTCATAATCATCAAGGGGTTAAACTGTCAACACGCGTCATAATCATCAAGGGGTTAAACTGTCAACACGCGTCATAATCATCAAGGGGTTAAACTGGATTCTGAAAGTTACTAATTTGATTAAAACCGGTATCACACGAGCGCTTTTTCACTCAAACATTTATCCTCAAAATTGGTCTGGCAGCTTATGAGGTAAACCTATATTATTTTTCTGTTACCTAAATTCTTCTATCACCAGTCTTGTTTCCGATACCAGTGCAAAATACTCCAGAAAAATGTTGCCAGAAAATGTTTGAGCATTGAATGTTGAGTGAAAAAGTGCTCGTGTGATACCGGCTTTATTCAAATCTAAAAGGAATTAAGGGGAGATATCCACTTGAGGGATTATTTTCTTGGCCCCTTTCTCCCTCATGTTTAGCCCCATTGCTTTTGAGATTTTAAGACGTTTGCCCCATTATTTTGGCGATTTTAAGAACTTTCGCCCCATTTCTGTCAATTTTAAGACCATTTGTGTCATTTAGGTGTCGATTTTATCCTGGCGAGCGATAGGGAGCCTGTATTTTAAGAGGAACCGGCCTTCGGCCGGGACGTACAAATTTATCTTGAAAGGGACTCGAGGGGGTGTAATTTTAAGCTTGATGGAGGTCTAGGGAACAAACTAAATACCTCCCCTTAAAGAATGCTACTTAACCCATACAGTCCCGGTGACGTCCTTTGCTTTATATTGTGGCAACTATTAGACGAGTTTATTCAGCTTAGGGAGGACCTCTAGCAATAATAAGGCTTCAAATTATCTCAACCAACCCTTTTAAATACCGCAGATCCTTCCTAAGCTGCACAATATCGTTCTAAATATAGATAGAATAAAATATATCACACGTCGCTGGTACTCAAAGGGTTAAGAGGTTTCTACTTTCTCTCTTGATCACAAATGTATTTATAGTGCTGTTTACAAAAACCGTAAATGCCTTAGCTATCTCGATAATCTTGGCTGGCTATTTATAGGTTCTATTAAGTTCACTGCTACTTTTGATTTATTTAACCCTCTCCAACATATGACGCGATTTTGAGCCTATTGGGGATACTTTAAAGCCTTTGTTACCATCAGGGGTATTTACAAACCTTTAGTTTAGTTACTTCAACCTCTGCAGTTGTCTTTGAGTTAGCCGTGGGCAGAAATCTAATTTTGGAGAGGTAATTATTAGAGTGAGAGAACTCTATCTCCTATTGCTAATCTGGCAATCTCTGCTTCATATGTGCGTGAAAGGGTTAATTACTTGTTAGTTATATCATTGATTTTCAGACTGACACTTAAAATAAATAGACCAAATTAGGTATATTTTTATACTGTATTGTTTCATAGTAACAGACCATTCTGACGCTAAACATGGCACATTTTATGTCAGGTTAGAAGTGTGCTGACCACAAAATCGAGGGTTCAAGTCCCCTAGAATCCTGAAGTATATTTCAGCTATCCCGATGGAGAGGATTGTATTGTGGTCCCTCCCTAGCCAAGCTGCTCAACTATCAGCTTCTTTTAGCCTACACGTACTCTCACAGTGCATCTGCGTATGTACAGTCACTTTTAAACATTTGTGGACCCCTTATTAAAGGTATTAAAGATATGGAAGATGAATACAAATGCAAAATGTAAACTAGCTAATACGGAATTAGGAAACTCAGACTGTAAGAAAGATTTGGGTGTGTTTGTTAGCAATGATTTGTTACCTAGAAAACAGTGTATAACCGTTCGTAACAAGGCACACAGGATTCTCGGGTTCATCTGAAGGAGTGTGAGTAACAGAACTGCTGATGTTATCTTAAAACTTTACTTGTCATCCGGGAAACCCCATATGTATTATGCTGTTCAATTGTGGTGTCCATAATACAGAATGGACATATATTCCTTGGAGAGAGTACAACGAAGAATGACAAAATGATTCATAATATTAGAAATCTTCCATATGAAGAAAGGTTGAAGAAATTAGGCTTACATTTGTTAGAAAGATGCAGAGTTAGAGGGGATTTGAGTCTAGGAGCTGTCCAAACCGTTTGGACAACGATATCCACCCAAGTTGGGGGGAGGTCCAAAGAATCTACTAGGCGGCTCGGACCAGTGTTCTGTCCACCTAGCAATTTCCCTGCTCAAGTTCGGAGGTTGCACTGGCCAGTGTTCTCGCAACCAACTTGTACCCAAGGCTGGAACTAACCAACTAAACGGATCAGTGTTCAGGCAGAGGGTCAATACCCAGATCTGAGATATAACAGGCTACACGGACCAGTGTTCTGGTAACAAGCTGAAGCTCAGCAGCCGGGATCAACAGACTACTCGGACCAGTGATCTGGCAGTAAGTCAATACCCAGGATCTGCACAGTAACTAGAGTTGCACGGACCAGTGTTCAGACAACTTGTCTTTGCTATACAATTCTTCCTTTGCTATCCTTAGGTAAGTGGGACAGTTCAAGAAGCTCCAAGTCTATTTATCTCTTTGCACTGACCAGTGTTCAGGCGACTGGATTTAGACCAAGAGATTGAATAGGGCTAGATGATGTTAGACTGCACTGATCAGGCAGATCACATTGCACCAAGGAATCAGCAGCTACTCTGATCCCACCCTGTCTGCCCTCTGTTGGATTCGCTCACCTAGTCATACGTTCGGCATCATAGTCAAGGACGAGGTATCGGGGGGGGGGGGGGGGGGGGGTAAGAGGGGCATGGTGGCTAAGGTGTCAATTTAACGGTCGTCGGCCCCCGCAGCGCGAACAAAGCCTGGGTGGCTGCGCTGAGAGCGAGAATGGTCTGGGCGCTCTATTTTTAATTTGGTAGACACCCGGGCTGGGGTTGTGTTTGGCTCGCTTATTCTTCTGTGCTCTTCAGGGCTGCAGCGTCTCTTTGGTGTCCTGTGGTGTTTGTTGTACTTGTGGTGTTTGTTTTGTCTTTCTTTGGGTGGTGGGGTGACCTCTCGTATGGCGTTTGTTCTTATTTTCCAGGGTTCTGGTGTTTCTTCCCATTTTCGTAGGTCTCTCATTTTCTGTTCCTTTCTCCTTCCTTCTTTCTTGCTGGAGTCTTCCCGTTCTCGGTGACTCTTCAGTTTTCTTTCTCTTTTCCTTTCTTCTTTATTGTTGTCTCCTGAGTCCTTCTTTATCCTTCCTTATCCTTTCCCTTTTCTCATATTTTACCCACATTTTTGATCAGCCAATAATAATTGATTACTTCATGCTTGGGACAGTAGGGAGGGCGTGTTTCCCTGGAGGGAATAGTGCGAGCCTCTCAGTGTATCCTTTGGCCTTCACAGGAGTGCATGCTCTTTGTAGATTTACCCCTGTATAGTGAATCATGGCCGAATCAAGTGTGAATATTTGAGATTTGAATGATTCATCCAGTGATGATGATTATGACCTAACAGCAGATGGATCTGAATGTGAGGGTTCCTCAGATGAAGACCTCGATACTGATGAATGTAGTTATAATAAAGAGGTGGAAATGGAATGTGGTTGCCAGTTACTTATCAAAATTTTCAATGATACTAGATCATCATATGGCGCCCAAATTTACTGCGGAATATGACTCCAATCGGTGAGAGCACTGAATTGTTTATATATTTTTGTTTACAAATGCCAGGTAGATACATATCATAAATCAGTTCCACTATTATGACTATTACTTACAGTAATCCCTCGCTAATTCGGACTCTTTACTTGGGAACCCGCACTTCTTGGATTGGCATCAGACTGTCTGACAGGTCCCTATATATCTCGGAAAATTTCCGAGTTTGATGGGATTTGTCCGAGGTCAGTGTTGGGGAAGGGGGAGGTAGGGCTGCAGCAACATGGTTGGCACTGTTGGAGTTGGGGCTGTGTCGGTATTCGCTTTATAGCTCCCAGCTGCTGTTGAATGGATTTGGTGGCCAGGAGCTTCTGAATGGTGACTATATCCCGCTCAAACTCCACGGGATCGTGAATGGTGAAGTGCTCTCGGATGTTATTGGGGAGCAATCTGAGTAGAAAATTAACACTTTACCGTTCTTGTGCCCTCAATTCACAAATTACCCATCATTTTTGCCCACTGTCAATTGTGGAGTATCATCATCATGTATATCTATAGAGATATTATTTTTTACTTACAATGGTATGTGTAAAGAAAATTATATATACAATTGTGATATTTAGCATACCAATGTAATATTATAAGGCACTTTTTTCTTTTATTGGACACAAATGTTGCGTCCAAAGATCGTTTGTGCATTTTTACCGTGGACGCAACATTAGTATCCAAAAAACGGGAAATGGTTAAATACATGCTCGCTTCGTTGAGCTTTCGTAGTGAGTGGGTGAGCTGCCTTGACGTGTTGGTTAATGGACACCAGGGTCTCATTGAGGTTTCCCTCGAATTTCACATTGTCAACGTTTGACAGTGCTACTATGGTGCCAAGAGGGGGGGGGGGGGTTGCACCGCTTTGATCACAAGTTGCCTGAAAGCGTTCCAGGTCAGTTAAGGGTGGAATTTTCCTGCCACCAGAGTTACGGCTTTTCCTAGGTGTGTGAATAGGACTGCAATCTTCTCTCGGTCTGTATTGTATGCAAGATCGAGCATGGGACTAATTATATCTAGGTATGTTTGAATGTCGTAGGTTTCAGCATTTTAGCTGGGAATGGGGATGTGTGACATAGCAGCCATCACTGCTGGTTGTTTATCCCTTGCTGTTCGAAATGCGTCTCGTATGAATTCTTCCCTCCGAATTAAGAACCACCGACTGCCACCAGTGTTATACCAGGATCTTACTGGGGATACTGGCTATATCATAGACTCAGACTTACCTGGGCAGAAAAGGAATTCACACACAGACAACACACACAAACATGCAGAGGTGTAAGGACAACACAGGAGTACATCGTTATTATATTCAGTAGAGATAACAACATGGAATGGCTTATTTGGCTAATTGTTCACACATAAAATACAATACATAGAAAATATATACAGGGAAATGTCAGCTCTTTCTGCGGGTGGCTCATTCCTCCAAATCATTGGCCTGTTTCAACTTCAGAGAGTCCTTCTGCCACTGCCGGATGTGCGACACAGCTCCTCCTGCCACTCCCGTCGAGAGCTGCTTGAAATAATCGTTCTGAGAAAATAAGAGGTCCTTCAGTTCTTACAGCTCTATGTACTAATCAGATCCCTCCTGGGTGGTCGTCGGCAGACTTAGGATCTTACTTTTTCAACAGTGGCTCCACTTGCCTGTATGAGATTTGTCTTTTTCAAGATATCCCTGATGTCCTTAATGCCTTCCATATAGAGGAAAGCGAGTGCTGCTGAGGGTACAGTCGGGAAGGGGAGGAGGAAGTCCTATTCCCGTAGCAGGCTTACTGACTTATGTGTGTTGGAGCTGCTTATCAGGGTCTATGGCCCCAACCTAGATCGTGAAGCTTGTCTGGTCTGCCTCACTGCGCCAGTCACAGGCTGGGGAGGGTTTACGGATCCTGCTGTGTGATCTTAGGGACGTGGTGCTAGAGACTGGAAGTGGTGAGGTTTCCTTGGCACTGCCCCGCCTAACCTATCCGCATCCATTTCTTGCCCTTCCTTGATCCAAGTCACTAATTGGTCAGGCGGCTCTTGGGGTTGCTGGGCGGCTGTAGCTGGAGCAACATGAGGGGTGCTGGGGCATCGTCAAAATTTTGAAAGTGGGCATGGTTCACACCCACCTCCCACAGGACCACCTTCCTCATGTACTCAGCTATATCCTTATGCAGTCCTGAGTTTGGGGGCAGGTGTAGGCCTACTTTGCTCTTCAGCTGGGGCATCTCGGTCGGTGATGAGGTTGTGAGCGGCAGGGGGGTTGGCATTGTATTCCGATCTGGTCCCTCAGTGTATATATATATATATATATATATATATATATATTATATATTACAGTTTAAATGTAAAGCGAGAATTAAATCATTTGAAATTTCCCTAGTGATGATTCAAGTCTGGGATCAGGCAGAGATCTCCAGAACCCTCATCGAGCCCAGGCATGCTTCAGCCACATGCATACTGTATAATCTTGTCTACTGGAAGGCCTTTTAATTTAGGCCCACCTACATTATTATTTCATTGTAATTATTGTTAATTACCATTGTAAAAGGTATTTCTTTAATTCTTGGTAAATTATCATACACTTGATATTGAATTGCTTTGTTTGAGTTAGCCCTTAATAATCGTCACTCATTTACTGCTTCGTAATATTTCATTTTCAATAATAAGCCAGTGTGTTTATTTTTTTCTTTAGATATGCGTACAGCTTCATTAAACGTTGTTATATATGTTTTGTGCATTTCTATAATTGCAATAGCTACATAATAATCATGTCTGCGTTTGAAAGAAAATATTAATTATAAGTAGGCCTACTTGTCTACATTGCTGCGGTAACCTTGTATATTTAAATATTTTCTGGACACATATTTTGGTAAGATTGTTCTTGTCATAAATAAATGATATCAGATATTGATATGCATTCTGAAGTTTCCTGTATTTGTTTTGTTACAGTTAATCATTAAATTCAGTTTTGTTATTTTTCTTGCAAGTTTTCTTGGAGCTGTTTTTTGGGGGTGATTGTAGGTTAGACATCAGTTTGAATTATTTTGGGGGTGATTGTAGGTTAGACATCAGTTTGAATTATTTTGGGGGTGATTATAGGTTAGACATCAGTTTGAATTATTTTGGGGGTGATTGTAGGTTAGACATCAGTTTGAATTATTTTGGGGGTGATTGTAGGTTAGACATCAGTTTGAATTATTTTGGGGGTGATTGTAGGTTAGACATCAGTTTGAATTATTTTGGGGGTGATTGTAGGTTAGACATCAGTTTGAATTATTTTGGGGGTGATTGTAGGTTAGACATCAGTTTGAATTATTTTGGGGGTGATTGTAGGTTAGACATCAGTTTGAATTATTTTAGCAGCCCATGTTGTGTCTCTCTCCACTTCGTAACTTAAGGGGAGATTTCCACTTGAGGGATTTTTTTCTGGATCCCTTTCTCCCTCATATCTAGCCCCATTGCTTTTGAGATTTCAAGACGTTTACCCCATTAGTTTGACGATTTTAAGAACTTTCGCCCCATTTATGTCACTTTTAAGATCTTTCGTGCCATTCAGGTGTCGATTTTTTCCTGGCGAGCGATAGCGAGCCTGTAATTTAAGAGGAACCGGCCTTCGGCCGGGAAATTTTTCTACCGAAAAATGTACAAATTTATCTTGAAAGGGGGTCAAGGGGGTGAAATTTTAAGATTGCTGGAGGAGTAAGAAACAAATAAAAACCTCCCCTTAATCCTTTGTATAATTGTTCATGGTTCTGTCATTCTCACTGTAGTTTTCACACCATAGCTTCGGGTTCATTATTTTAGGGTTGCTTAGCCAAGGATCCCCTCTAATATCCGTTTTCTCTCTGACCGGGTGAGGAAGATAGGACAATCGCCTGAGTAGTTTAACGGTGGGGGACTTGAACTATCACTGTTCCACTATCGTCCTCACTCCACCATTTATAGCATTTATCATATCTTTGTTTTACCCGCACCTAGATACAGTGAGAATAAAAGAGAGGGGTGGAGTAGGATGGAGTCAGTGATGGTGTGGCGGTGGTGGGTGAGGGAGTGTGTGTCCAGTTAGTTAGTTAAAATAAGACTTCAGAGGCTATCAACCCTTCTGGATTATTAAACCAGCACACTGTAAGTCAAGAATCGTGTCAGGATTGGAGCCCCTTTTCGAAAACTTCAGTCCCTTGTGTGTGCCCAGTATTAGTCAGGGATTGGATTGGGATAAGTTAGTTAAAATAGGACTTCAGAGGCTATCAACCTTATTGGATTATTAAGCCAGCACACTGTAAGTCAAGAACAACGTCAGGACTGGAGCCCCTTTTTGAGAACTCCAGTCCCTTCCTACTGTATGTGATAAGGTACAGTCGCGTGCATTAATAAAGTCACACCCATATCAATCTTTGAATCCATAAAGCCAAATTCTGAAGCATCTGTGATATAATAAAGCATAGTTTTGTCTCGTTTGGGCTCGATACAGCTTCAGATGAGTGCGGTGTTATTGATGCTGAAGTCTGTGTGTACAAGCGCCGACGGATACAGGTGGTACAATTAATGTTCTTTCACAATTATGGCACGTTGATGAAATGTGTTGACACATTTCTTTTAAGGGGGGTCACCTGTTTTTCTCTTCCTCTCCTTTTCTCTCTTTCTCTGGCTTGTATCCATTCGGCCCCATTCAGCCAACTGTTTTAAGACGTTTATCCCCATCCAGGTGTCAATTTCTTCCTGGCAAGCGATAGCGAGCCAGCATTGTATGGAGAAATCCGGCTTCGCCGGAGACATTTTTCTATTGAAAAATGTACAAATTTAGCTTGCTGACAAGACAAAAAATATATATGCTGGCTCGCTACCGCTCGCCAGGAATATATTGACACCTGGATGGGGGTAAACGTCTCAACACAGTAGGCTGAATGGGGCCGAATGGATAACAGCCAAAGAGAGAGGGAGAGAAAGAGAAAAAAAAGCGAGGTGGGCCCCTTAAGAACATGGCCGAGTCAGTGTTCTCCCTCAACCAATGTTCACTGTCTCAAAATGTATGTAGTTGTGTATAAGATCATTGTATAAGATTCATGCACAATGTTTGGAGGAAGTGTGATGATACAGTGACGAACTATTTTGATAAACTACTTGAGCCACACAGATCAGATTGCCGGGATTCTCTAGTTGTTATACACCGTTTCGTTTTGGGTTGCTTTTTTCATATATTTATTATATTTTTATATATTTATTATATTTTTATATATTTATTATATTTTTATATATTTATTATATTTTTTTCATATATTTATTATATTCTTAGTTTCCTCCCTAGACCTCTAGTAAACTTAAAAATACAACCCCAGGATCCCCCTTCAAGATATATTTGTAAATTTTTCGGTAGGAAAATGTCCCAGCCGAAGGCCGGATCCTCCTAAACAACAGGTTCGCTGTCGCTAGCCAGGACAAATATCGACTCCGAAATGACACGAAAGGTCTTAATATTGAAAAAAAGGGGGCAAAAGGTCTTAACACGCAAAAAACTAATTGGCCTAACGTCTTAATATCTGAAGACTAATGGGGCTAAACACTAGGGAGAAGGTGGACCATGAAAACGACCCATTTCCCCTTAATTGTGTCCAAGGTTATTTTTTTTACCTTTGCCTGAAACAGCTTCAAGCCTAGTCTTAACTGATTCGACTAGCCTGTTTGACTCTGTTCCTAATATTTCGAAAAGCATCACCAAATCTAACTGGATATTTGGCATATTTACTTTGCAATTTTTATTTTTCTCGGCAATAGTTGTTTACGATATCGTGCGTTATGTATGGTCTATCAGCATATTTAGCTTGTATTACCTTTTCATAAACTGGAAAACCTCTATTAAAATAAGCCTCATACCTAGACCCTCTTTCCCCTGGTAGTTTGTTCGTCCCTACCAGACTCTGGCTCGGTAGTTTGTTCGTCCCTGCCAGACTCTGGCTCGGTAGTTTGTTCGTCCCTACCAGACTCTGGCTCGGTAGTTTGTTCGTCCCTACCAGACTCTGGCTCGGTAGTTTGTTCGTCCCTACCAGACTCTGCTCGGTAGTTTGTTCGTCCCTAGACTCTGGCTCGGTAGTTTGTTCGTCCCTACCAGACTCTGGCTCGGTAGTTTGTTCGTCCTACCAGACTCTGGCTCGGTAGTTTTGTTCGTCCCTGCCAGACTCTGGCTCGGTAGTTTGTTCGTCCCTACCAGACTCTGGCTCGGTAGTTTGTTCGTCCCTACCAGACTCTGGCTCGGTAGTTTGTTCGTCCCTGCCAGACTCTGGCTCGGTAGTTTGTTCGTCCCTACCAGACTCTGGCTCGGTAGTTTGTTCATCCCTACCAGACTCTGGCTCGGTAGTTTGTTCGTCCCTACCAGACTCTGGCTCGGTAGTTTGTTCGTCCCTGCCAGACTCTGGCTCGGTAGTTTGTTCGTCCCTACCAGACTCTGGCTCGGTAGTTTGTTCGTCCCTACCAGACTCTGGCTCGGTAGTTTGTTCGTCCCTGCCAGACTCTGGCTCGGTAGTTTGTTCGTCCCTACCAGACTCTGGCTCGGTAGTTTGTTCGTCCCTACCAGACTCTGGATCGGTAGTTTGTTCGTCCCTGCCAGACTCTGGCTCGGTAGTTTGTTCGTCCCTACCAGACTCTGGCTCGGTAGTTTGTTCGTCCCTGCCAGACTCTGGCTCGGTAGTTTGTTCGTCCCTACCAGACTCTGGCTCGGTAGTTTGTTTGTCCCTACCCGACTCTGGCTCGGTAGTTTGTTCGTCCCTGCCAGACTCTGACTCGGTAGTTTGTTTGTCCCTACCAGACTCTGGCTCGGTAGTTTGTTCGTCCCTGCCAGACTCTGGCTCGGTAGTTTGTTCGTCCCTACCAGACTCTGGCTCGGTAGTTTGTTCGTCCCTACCAGACTCTGGGTCGGTAGTTTGTTCGTCCCTGCCAGACTCTGACTCGGTAGTTTGTTCGTCCCTACCAGACTCTGGCTCGGTAGTTTGTTCGTCCCTACCAGACTCTGGCTCGGTAGTTTGTTCGTCCCTACCAGACTCTGGCTCGGTAGTTTGTTTGTCCCTACCAGACTCTGACTCGGTAGTTTTCTCTGGTGTTAGCAGTCCCCTTCGTATCTGAAAGGGGTGTTTCCGGGTGGATGGGACTCTATAGCCTTGGCAGGCAACCCATCTAGGGGAATAAACCCTAAACAAATTACCGATGGGCGACACGCTAATCGGTGCCACATGCAGGTGGCGACCTTGATAACAGATAACGTTTCAGTAAAAGTACTCGGTATATCGTTTGGGTTTTCCAGTATGCATATCGAGTCTCAATAAACCTGTGACAGATTTTCTATGAATGTTGAAGTGGCATTCAAGCAATTCACCTTATACTAATTCCCTGCAATCTTTCTCACTTTTCTCCCACCATTACATTATTTTTTATTTTTTATTTTTCTTAAGAGACAATGAACGGAGGAAGGAAAAACACAGATAAAACAAAAAGGTCCATGTGCCTATAGGCATCCTCCATTCATAAAATGTTTGTAACAACTGGATTTAAACATTTGTAGATTGTAAGTTTGTGGAAAGCAATTCGAGGGAAGTGAATTCCAAAGAGTAGTAGTTCTAGGGATAAATGAATTTTGATAAGCAGAAGTTCTGCATTGTGGAGGAGAAAGTGTAAATTCATGGGCGCTCTCAGCTGCCCTAGTTCTACGGGGAAAGATGTGGAGAGGCGGCACAATTGAAGCAAGTTCCTCGGAACAATTGCTGTGAAAATATCTGTAGAATAATGCAAGGGATGCAACGTTTCTTCGTATGGATAATGTAGGAAGGTCCTGTGTGATTGCAGGGTTATTGATTAATCTAATAGCTTTATTTTGAATTTTGTCCAACTGCCTCAATGCAACCACTCCACTTCCACTCCACAGAGGTGAACAGTAATCCATCTGAGAACGCACATGACTTTTATATATTACGGCCAACTGCTCGTCAGTGAAGAATTCTCGAACTCTACAGGGGTCCCAGTTTTTTAGAGGCATTCTTAGCAATGCTTCTAACATAATGTGTCCAGCTCAAGTTAGTAGTTAATGTTACACCGAGAATGTCAATACTAGGGGAAGTGGGAATATTTACATCATTAAAAATATATGGGAGTCAGTGAGATTCTGTCGGTTAGAAAATTGAATGTACTTGGTTTTCTGTGCATTAAAGGAAACTAGATTCTTTTGTCCCCATTCCTCAATTCTAGAAAGATCCTGGTTCAGAGAAATTGCAGTGTTTATTTTTGAATTTATAAGATCGGGTTGGGTGAAAGAATTGGTAAATGTGAAGGAACTGTGGAGTGTTGAGTCATCTCCGTAGGAATGTATTGGATTATGAGTGGTAGATATGAGATCATTGATATGAATGAGGAACAGAGTTGGGGCCAAAACTGATCCCTGGGGAACACCAGCATTTATTGAGTGAAATTGAGAATAAAGGCCATCTACCATTACACGTATTTTTCTGTTATGAAGATAAGAAGGAATTAGTGGAACTAATGATGCAAGGCCGTAGTGTGACATCTTCGACAATAAGGATTGATGCCAGACTCTATCAAATGCCTTTGATATATCCAGTGCTATTGTATGTGTTTCACCATGTTGGTCTGTAGCTTGGTTGATTTGATGTGTAAGAAGGCAAAGAATGTCTGCAGTTGATCGACATCGTCTAAAACCATATTGCCTATCACTGATTAATTTATTATTCTCAAGATACTTAATTATGTGATTATTTAATATAATTTCAAAGACTTTACCAAGAGTGGAAGTTATAGCTATTGGTCTGTAGTTTGATGGATCTGAAGAGGCACCTTTTTTAGGAACTGGATGGATGTTTGCTTCTTTCCAGGGTACTGGGAAGCATGAGGTATGAGTACACAGACGGACAAATTTTGCCAATACAGGAGCGAGCACCAAGGAGCAATTCTTAAGTACTATTGGAGGAATTTCATCTGGACCAGGAGCCTTATCTACTGAGAGATTCTG
This sequence comes from Paralithodes platypus, assembly GCA_032716605.1. Lineage (NCBI taxonomy): Eukaryota > Metazoa > Arthropoda > Malacostraca > Decapoda > Lithodidae > Paralithodes > Paralithodes platypus. The sequence goes on from CM064527.1 coordinate 28,619,743, forward strand.
CAAAATAGTTTTGACATGTCTGGTGTGGATCTTAAGTGAGGGAATTTCAGGCGAATTCAAATTAAGTACAGGGACATCTTGATTGATTTCATCTAAGGTTGAGTTGGTGGAGAAAATATCCGCAAGAAGGTTAGCTTTACCTCGTGGGTCACTTACAAGATTGCCAGTCGGAGATTTTAATGGTGGAATGGATGAAGCAGTAGTGAAGTTGGATTTGAATGAGTTAAGAGTAGACCAAAATATTTTGTTATCATTTGGATTATTTAGAAGTTTATTTGCCTGCTTGTGGAGAAAGTTTGATTTAGTTAGATTTAATACAGTTTTGGCATGATTTCTGATGTTTCTAAAGTAATTAAAGGTTCCATGTGTTTTTGACCTTGTGTATGCATTGTAGGCTATTGCTTTTTGTTCAGTTACTCTAGCACAATTATGGTCAAACCATTTAGGTGAATTAGATCTTTTTCAGTACTTTTGATGAGGAATAAAAGTTTCCATTCCAATTTTTACAAAATCTTGTATGTGGCTCAAGGTGGAGTGTGCATCATTAGAAAAGAAAGAGGTCCAGGGAATATCAATAAAGAAACCTTGAAGACCCTCCCAGTCTGCACTATCGTAATGCCATGTAGTCACCAAAACAGGTTCAGAGTGGGAAGGTGTGGTAGGTGATAGACAGGTGGCCTGTATCAGACAGTGATCAGAAGATCCAAGCGGGGACCTCACTGTAACATCATAATTTTCTGAATTGGTTGTTAAAAATAAGTCCAGAAGGTGGGAATTATGATTAGGATTATCTGGTACACGGGTGGGTTGGTTGACTAGTTGAGTGAGATTAAATGAGTCTGCAAATAGCTCACATTCAAGACCAGCATCATCAGTCCTGGCTGAATGAGTGAGCCATTCAACATTATGGACATTAAAATTACCCAACACAGTGTCCTCACAACTCAGTGTCCTCAACTTAAATGCTTCTTCTGAAATCAGAGAATCAAAAAGACTGCTCTGGAGGAGTATTTGGGGAACGGTAGATGCAACATATGTATTTAAATTTACCAGCAGAAATTAATTTGTATATAGAATAATCAAAATAGGGACAATTGAAACTAGTAACCTCCTCCAGGGCAATTTCAGATTTTGCGAAGCAACATACACCTTCTTTATGTCTGAAATTTTGGAGCAGATGATAACCTGGAAAATTAAATCTAGACGTGTCAGATGTGGATGTTACTTGAGTCTCTGTCAAAAAAAGGAGAGTAGGGGATTCTGCTTGAAGAAATTGGTGTACAGAATTGATGTTAGAGTGAAGTCCCCTTATATTGCTAAAGAAAAAGCTGCACCGACGAGCAGCTTTGGGACGTTGCAATGCTCTTGACACAGTCGCATGATGACGACCGGGAGGGCCCTGTGTCAATGACCCAACCCTGCCGGGGGTGGATATGCGAGGGACCACCAGGTTTGCTCTTAACAATTGTACTCCCATATTTATTAGGTAAGTGTATGGTGTTCCATGTATGATATGTAGTGGGAAGAGTAGTGTTTTATGGATAGAGGATAGCGATGTAGGGCAATGTCGTGAAGTTGGATGTGTATGATATAATGAGGGTTTTCCTGATACCCCTGATGTGTGAGGCAGAAAGGTATGTATCCAGATACCAAGGCCTGGGAGAGAAAATGGAATTCAGGCTATTCCCCGAGTCTCCCGAAACCTTGGCGGTAGTACTTCCCTGGGCGGGGCTGCCTACCCCTACTACCTACAAATAATTAATGTTATTCAGAGTTTTCTCAGTGCATACCTCCTCCTTTACGGAAAGTCGGGTGTACCTGCCTTTCAACACACTCCCACCCCTGTTCAGTTGAACTCTAACTCAAGAACAACCCGATTTTTCCAGTCTTTTTTTTTTTTTTTTTTTTTTTTTTTTACTAATATAAATTAAGAATAGTGGATTAAATTGAACTTGAAACAATGAAAGCATTATATACATATGCTTAAATAATTAACTAATGAAAGATCCACATTTTCTAAAGATAAGGACATAATTTCTATTCATTTGATTCTATTTACGCGATGCTTCACCATAGTAAGGCTAATGAATATGGAGTTATGGACCATATGTTATTAGGTGAGCGTGCCATAGGTCCGTTGAGGTAGTGGTGGGTCTGTATGTTATTTCAAGAACCGGGGCCGCCCCCTACGCTACGCTCCGCCCCTTTTTAGCCCAGCCTTCTGCAATACAAAACGCCCCCTAACCCCCTCTTTCTGCACAACGTCCTACCCCGCCTTCCCCCACCTACGTATTCGCCAAGTTTATTTTTCACTCTTCCGCTGCTTTGTTATTTTGCACTCTTCCGCTGCTTTGTTATTTTGCACTCTTCCGCTGCTTTGTTATTTTGCACTCTTCCGCTGCTTGTTATTTTGCACTCTTCCGCTGCTTTGTTATTTTGCACTCTTCCGCTGCTTTGTTATTTTGCACTCTTCCGCTGCTTTGTTATTTTGCACTCTTCCGCTGCTTTGTTATTTTGCACTCTTCCGCTGCTTTGTTATTTTTGTTCACCAACCATCTTCACTTCTTGACTCAATTAATGAAATTCAATTAATGAAATCAACAAATACATGTGGCACTCCAAGGACTCGAACCTAGGCACTCACACCGAAATTCCGCGCACTTATGCATTACGCTATCAAGACCAGAATGATGTCTCTGACTATTCCTAACATAGCCTAACCTACCCTTTGTTCACTGCATCTAACCTAACTAACTTAAACTTACCAACCTACTCACTCCTCACTTATCGAAACCAAACCTACTGTACCCTAACCCAAGATCTATATACACCATATAGATCTTGTCCTAGCCCACCCTACCCTCGTCTAACAAACCTATGAACCCACCCTACCCTTACCTTATCTATCCTAACCTAGCCTATCTTAACCTACCCTCACCTAATCTAACCTAACCTATCTCATCCTTATTTGTGTTATGTGTATGAAGGAAACGAAAGACAAAACTGCCTGTAACAAGTGTCTCATCCAAAGGTAAAATGGTGATAGTTGCTATGCTATGTGTGTGTGTGTGTGTGTGTGTGCATTTACATTAGAAAGACGTGTGGTGTGGTTCTTTAGTGTAGTGAAATGCATAGGGGGAGGAGGTGTTTGTGAGAGCTAGCTGGATTACTCTTTATGTAGGTGAGACACAAACAGAAGTAAGGGTAGCCAGACAAATGAAATAGAAGTTCCAGCAACTCCTTAGCACATGCCTATGAGGCCTCCCCTGGGTGTTGCCCTGCTCGATTGGTATCTAAGTAATCTAACCTACTCACACCTCGCCTATCAAAAGCTGACTTAACCTAACCCACCCTACCCTTGCCTCATCTAACCTAACCCATCCTGCCCTTACCTTATCTAACCTAACCTAACCCACCCTACCCTTGCCTCATCTAACCTAACCCCTCCTGCCCTTACCTTATCTAACCTAACCTAACCTAACCCACCCTACCCTTGCCTCATCTAACCTAACCCATCCTGCCCTTACCTTATCTAACCTAACCTAACCTAACCCACCCTACCCTTGCCTCATCTAACCTAACCCATCCTGCCCTTACCTTATCTAACCTAACCTAACCCACCCTACCCTTGCCTCATCTAACCTAACCCATCCTGCCCTTACCTTATCTAACCTAACCTAACCCACCCACTACCCTTGCCTCATCTAACCTAACCCATCCTGCCCTTACCTTATCTAACCTAACCTAACCCACCCTACCCTTGCCTCATCTAACCTAACCCATCCTGCCCTTACCTTATCTAACCTAACCTAACCTAACCCACCCTACCCTTGCCTCATCTAACCTAACCCATCCCAACCTATCTAACCTAACCTAACCACCACCCTTGCCTCATCAACCAACCCATCCTGCCCTTACCTATCTAACCAACTAACCTAACCAACCCACCCTCCCCTTGCCTCATCTAACCTAACCCATCCTGCCCTATCTAACCTAACCTATCCCACCCTACCCTTGCCTCATCTAACCTAACAACCCATCCTGCCCTATAACATCTAACCTAACCTAACCCACCTAACCTTGCCTCATCTAACCTAACCCATCCTGCCCTTACCTTATCTAACCTAACCTAACCTAACCCACCCTACCCTTGCCTCATCTAACCTAACCCATCCTGCCCTTACCCTATCTAACCTAACCCATCCTGCCCTTACCTTATCTAACCTAACCTAACCTAACCTAACCTAACCTAACCTAACCCACCATACCCTTACCTCATCTAACCTAACCCATCCTGCCCTTACCTTATCTAACCTAACCTAACCTAACCCACCCTACCCTAACCTAACCTAACCTAACCCAACTCAACCCAACCCAACCCAACCCAACCCAACCCACCCTACCCTCACCTCATCTAAGCTAACATAAGAACATAAGAACATAAGAAAATGGGAGTCTGCAAAAAGCCGATCGGCCCATACAAGGCAGATCCCTGTCACACCCAACCCCAATTTCAAGGCCCAATTATGGGCCCAACTCACTAATACCTTGAGTACTGCCCCCACCAAAATGGTCGGGGATTAACACAAGATTACGGGGGTCTGCTGAACGCCATTGGCCCACACCTGGTAGATCCCCCTCACACACAACCCATCTCGTCCATATGCCTATCTAATTTTATCTTAAAGCTCCCTATCGTTCTTGATCCCACTATATCACTTGGTAGCCTATTCCACCCATCTACAACTCTGTTACCAAACCAATATTTGCCTATATCTTTTCTGAAACGAAATTTATCTAATTTGAAACCATTTGTACGAGTTCTTTCGCTATCACTGAGCTTTAGTACATTTTTCATGTCCCCTTTATTAATCCCACTAACCCACTTGAATACCTCTATCATATCCCCTCTAACTCTGCGTCTCTAACGAATGTAAGCCTAATTTCTTCAACCTTTCTTCATACGGAAAATGTCTAATATTATGGATAATTTTTGTCATTCTACGTTGTACTCTCTCCAATGAATCTATGTACATTCTGTAATAAGGACACGGCAATTGAACAGCATAATCCATATGGGGTCTCACTAATGACAAGTAAAGTTTTAAGATAACATCAGCAGTTCTGTTACTCACACTCCTAGATATGAACCCGAGAACTTTTGACTGCTCCCCATTCTGACTTGGTACCATTTATGCTGACTCTCTGCTTCCTACCAATTAGCCATGACCTAATCCATTCTAACAACGCCCCACCTATTCCATGTGCCTCAACCTTTCTCATCAATCTCTCATGAGGGACTCTGTCAAAAGCTTTACTGAAATCTAAATATATAATATCATATGACTTGTCATTATCTACTGCTTCATATACCTCTGAAAAAAAAACTAAGCAAATTAGTAAGGCAAGACCGTCCCTGAGTGAATCCATGCTGAGAAGAATTGATTAAGTTAAATGTTTCTAAGTGGTTTCTCATTTTCCTAGCAATAATTGACTCTAGTAGCTTTCCTATGATTGAAGTGAGACTAATGGGACGGTAATTGGATGCTATTGATTTATCACCTTTTTTGAAGATCGGAACTACATTTGCAAGCTTCCAAGCTTCTGGAACTATACCTGTTTCTAATGACTTGTTAAATAGAAATGTTAATGGGTAACTTAACTCATCTCTGCATTCTATTAATACTCTAGCATATACCTCATCAGGACCAGGCGATTTATGAGGTTTCAGTCTGTCAATTTCCTTAAGCACATCATTTCTACTTATAGTAACCGTAACCTAACCCACCCTAGCCTCACCTCATCTAACCTAACCTAACCTACCCTCACCATCTAACCTAACCCACCCTACCCTCACCTCACCTAACCTAACCCACCCTAACCTAACCCACCCTACCCTCACCTCACCTCACCTCACCTAACCTAACCCAACCCACCCTACCCTCACCTAACCCACCCTATCCTCACCTAACCCACCCTACCCTCACCTCACCTAACCTAACCCACCCTACCCTCATCTCATCTAACCCACCCTACCCTCACCTCACCTAACCTAACTCACCCTACCCTCACCTCACCTAACCTAACCCACCCTACCCTCACCTCACCTAACCTAACCCACCTTACCCTCACCTCACCTAACCTAACCCACCCTACCCTCATCTCATCTAACCTAACCTAACCCACCCTACCCTACCCTCACCTCATCTAACCTAACCTAACCCACCCTACCCTCACCTCACCTAACCCACCCTACCCTCACCTCATCTAACCTAACCTAACCCACCCTACCCTCACCTCACCTAACCCACCCTATCCTCACCTCACCTAACCCACCCTACCCTCACCTCACTAACCACCCTACCTCACCTAACCCAACCCATCCCTCACCTCATCTAACCCACCCCCCCTCACCTCACCTAACCCACCCTACCCTCATCTCATCTAACCTAACCCACCCTACCCTCACCTCCTCTAACCCACCCTACCCTCACCTAACCTGACCTAACCCACCCTACCCTCACCTCACCTAACCTAACCCTCCCAACCCTCACCTAACCCACCCTACCCTCACCTAACCTAACCCACCCTACCCTCATCTCACCTCACCTAACCTAACCCACCCTACCCTCATCTCATCTAACCTAACCTAACCCACCCTACCCCCACCCCATCTAACATAACCTAACCCACCCTACCCTCACCTAACCCACCCTACCCTCACCTCACCCACCCTACCCTCATCTCACCTCACCTAACCTAACCCACCCTACCCTCATCTCATCTAACCTAACCTAAACCACCCTACCACCCCATCTAACATAACACCACCCAACCCTCACCTAACCCACCTAACCTAATCCACCCTACCCTCACCATCTAACCTAACTACCTAACCCACCCTACCCTCATCTCATCTCACCTAACCCACCTACCCCCACCTCATCTAACCTAACCTAATCCACCCTACCCTCACCTCACCTCACCTAACCTAACCCACCCTACCCTCACCTCACCTAACCCACCCTACCCTCACCTCATCTAACCTAACCTAACCCACCCTACCCTCACCTAACCTAACCCACCCTACCCTCACCTCATCTAACCCACCCTACCCTCACCTCATCTAACCGATTTAACCTAACCTAACCCTCCCTACCCTCACCTCATCTAACCGAACCTAACCTTTCCTCCGGGGTTGTTGTAGGATAGACTTAGTTGTATTGGGTTAGGATAAGTTACCACGATTGATTGAGTCAGTTTCTAGCTAGGGGGCAATCAAAGCAAAATTATTAGTATACTACATTAAAACATCATAACCGAATACTAACTCCCGATCACTATCCAATTCCCAAATTAGAGCTGCCCCCTTTAAATCTGTGCCACAATAATTATTTTCTGCCAGCTTCAATGAACGACTAGCGGAACCCAACGGCCACAATAGATCCCTATCGTCATACTGCGTAAGAACTGACCCAAAAACCTGCATAGGACGCATCACAATTGATTATAAACTCCTTATCAAAGTCCGGAAAGGCAAGTGTTAGCCTAATTTTTAGACTTGCTTTCAGCTTAGTAAAGGCCTCCTCTTGTTCAACTCCCCAAATATACTCAGCGTTTTTAGTAAGTAAAACATAAAACGGTTTCACTATATGTTATCTGTTACAAAGATGGCTGCATAATTCTATAAACTGCTTTGATGAAATTCACCAGAAAGACCTAATGTTGAAAAATACCTTATTATCTGTTCCGTTTCTGTTATAGTATTTAATTTTCTATAGTTCACAACCACTCTGAACTACCACTTCGCTTTTTTGGAGACCAAGAAAAGGGGTGACCGCCATAGATAAGTAGAGGACTGAATTACACCTTGTGATAACAATTCTTCCACGTGTTTGTTTGTTAACTCGCGTTGATTGTGTGAATGACGGTACATAGGAAGCCAAACCGGGTTTTAATTCTTATCTTTCAATATCATTTTATGGTCTAATATGTCTGTGAAACCCATAGCCTCACCTTTAAGGTGCAAGGACATGTTAATATCTTTGAAGAACGCTTTAAGGGGGGATTGGCATATTTATAATAGTCGGTCTAGAGAAGAAAGGACTATGTGGCGGGGACCGACTTAAGGCGGTGTGCAATTCTGAGCAATATAAAACCATCCGCTTGGCGGGTAGTAGAAGTTACTGACGGGCCCGCTCATAAAGCGTTAATAAGCACGCTCAGTAGCGTTCAATTAACAGTCCAATTAATCCACCTCAATCTCAAACGACTGATCTTGGAAGGTAATACCTCAGGATCACTTGTGGTCTGTTCCCCACTTAATCTTGAACCTTCTAGCTTTTTGGGCAAGAAAAGGCATTTCCAACTCAGTTCAATCTTGGAACCCTTTGCCGCCGTCAATCTGTGTAGACACAGACACAGAAGGCACTATAGGGTGGGGGTGGCAGTTCTCAGAGGGTCATCCGAGTTAGGGTCAATAGTCAAAGTCTGACGACTAACACATAGATGCAAAAGAATTAACTGTACCTCTCTTTTTTTTCTTCAAGATCACGACACCTATCTAACTGGAAAGTGACTAGAAATTCGGAGAGACAATCTGAACGCAGTCTCTTGCATGCAGAAACAATGCTCGGTAAGGATTCTAGTGTTACAGTTTTTCACAGAAAAGATATTCGCTCTGGCTCACCACCATCAAATCATTCTCTATGCAACATATCTGCCAGGCGTAGCAGTGGCTCTGTCAAGACGACAAAGTATGCTAGTGAAATGGAATATCAAGCAAACCGTTTTCAAAAAATGATTGCACAGAAACACCAACCACAAATAGATCTGTTTGCTTCCGCAGAGACGGGCATATTACCCCAATACAGTACTTGGATTGGAAAAGAGGGAGGTCCATCTATCTCTTTCCACCTCCAGATGCATCACTATTGTGCCAAGTAGTCCACAAACTGCAAACATACCAGGGGATGGTTTATCTGAATAGTGCCAGTGTGCCCAGCCCAGGCTTGGTATCCATCACTGAAAGCATGGTGCAATAACCTGGTGTCGCTCCCGATTTTGAGTTTCCATTTCAAGCAGATTGGGAACTTTCGGGAAGTCTTAGGTGAATTTATTCATAAAAAGGTCCCTCCTCCAGACTTGGAATTCCAGGCAAGGCGTCATTGATTAAGGAACCACTATTAAATTATAGGTTTGAGTCCCAAAGGGAAGAACGAAAACTTAATATTTAGTAGTGGTTCTGGTTCATTGACGCAATCACCCTCCCTCCATCCCCTTCCCATTCCTAAAGTCTTTCATAATATAGCATATGAAGGAAGAGCAAGCGTGGTGAGGGGCAGTGTTGGGCTAGACAGAATACACACGAGAATCGTGATTTGCATTAATCTGTTATTTTATTTTATTTTTTCTTAAAGTGGTATCCAACCTCCAGTGGTGCTCCATAGGCAGTTTAAGGATATCCCCCATGAAGTTGGTAGTCTCTTTAATACTCAGCGATCGTAACCTCTACGAGGACTTTGTTGGTACAAAGGACGCCAAATATACATACAGGCAAGGCGTCATTGAGTCCAGAACCACTAATGAATATTAGGTTTTCATTCTTCCCTTCGGGACTCAAATTTCATTGAGTTATCGCGAGTGGAAAAAGATGAAGCCTAGGGAATAATACCTTGTTCAGGGAGCCTCGACCACCCAGCAGCAAAGAGACCCCCATCCTCTATCCAGCAAGACCACAGGGTGAATATTAACTGAACATTTTTATGGGAATAGTCCCGTTCGGTTTGCTATCATACTTCTCGCTCTGAGGCGAATTATAGTGAACGATAATATGTTACCAACACCCTACTGTGGCGTATTTTTCCCTATAGAAGTCGCTGCAGGAAAAGGGTTAATGAATTGACTGTACTTTACACTGTAACATTATTGGGTATGAAAATAATAATTAAGCTGTACATAATATACCCGTTTAAAGGTATAATGGTGGTAAGAAAGAGAGAGAGAGTATGTGGGTGAGTGTTATCAGTGGTGTGGCGCTCCCCTCGCTTCCCCTCCTCAGGCTAATGCACACTATCATCCTTATCTTCCACTCTCCTACCCTACTCTCTCTCTCTCTCTCTCTCTCTCTCTCTCTCTCTCTGAAATACTTAAATAATTAAATAACATGTTCCCCTCTCCTACCCTCCCCTCACCTCTCTCTCTCTCGCTCTCTCTCTCTCTCTACTAGAATTAAGTCCTGACCACCTCGTTTGGATCGTAAGGTCTGTGTGGCCAGTGTATCTATCTAAATCTAACTATCTATCTATCTATCTTGAAAATACGTAAGTGATTTAATAACATGTTGAAAGTACAAGCGACTCCACAAGTAGCTGGTACATTACAAATTACAAATTACCTAACAGAATCTAACCACATAATAGAACGGAAAGACAGTGTGAAAGACCTTGGGGTATTAATGTCTGAAAATATGGGTTTCAAAGTACATAACCAGGTGAAAGTGGCGGCTGCGAAACGTCTAACGGGTTGGATTCTGCGTACTTTTAAAACACGCGGTGAATTGCCTATGATAACGCTCTTCAAATCTCTAGTGCTACCGCGGCTTGAATACTGTAGCGTATTAACATCCCCATACAAAACAGGTGAAATAAATGACGTAGAGAGTGTACAAAGAAATTTCACTTCGCATATAAGTTCGATAAAACATCTACACTATTGGGAGCGTTTAAGAGCACTGAATCTGTACTCACTGGAACGTAGAAGAGAAAGTTACCTAATGGAAAATCGCAGAGGGTTTAGTAACAAACCTACATACTCCGATAGTCATGAAATTCAGTGATAGGAGAGGCTGGGAATGCGAAATCCCCCGGATGAATAACAGGGGTGCTATGGGCTCTCTGCGAGAGGGCTGGTTATCACACAGAGGCCCACGTCTCTTCAACAAACTCCCACGGCGAGTAAGAGACATGAGGGACATCTCGTTAGACAACTTCAAGAGAGCCCTAGATGTCGAACTGCAAAAAGTGCCAGACGAGCCCATCCTCGCAAGGGAACGAGCTGTCGCTTCAAACAGTCTACTGCACCAAATCACCACCCATAACGAGGGGCGTCGCGCTCCTTGGTGCCGCTAGAAGAGCGGCGAACACATCCAAAGGTAATTACTACTCGATAAACTAAGAGAATCTGCCAATTATAAGTGAATGAATGTGTACCGAGTATGTGCCCAAAGGGAATGTTTCAAATATTAAGGGGAGGCAGACCGTTTTTCTGGACCCCCTTCTCCCTAATGTTTAGCCCCACTAGTTTTAAGATTATATGACGTTCGGCCCATTAGTTTGGCGATTTTAACACCTTTCGCCCCATTTCGCTGTCAATTTTAAGACCTTTCGTGCTATTTAGGTGTCGATTATTTCCTGGCGAGCGATTGCGAGCCTGCAATTTTAAGAGGAATCGGCCTTCGGCCGGGCCATTTCTCTACCGAAAAATGTAAAAATTTATGTAGGGGGTGTTTTTCTAAGCTTGATGGAGGTCTAGGGAGGAAACTAAAAAAATATATGAATAAATGAATTAATAGACCCAACAAACGGGCAGTCTCCCCTTTATCATAAGTGTGTTAGAATTGTTCAATACAATGTGTATGTACCACCTTTAATTATAGGCAACTGAGACTGCATAGACACATTCAAAAACCACCTTTAATTATAGGCAACTGAGACTGCATAGACACATTCAAAATACAATGTGTATGTACCACCTTTAATTATAGGCAACTGAGACTGCATAGACACATTCAAAAGCAGACTAAATAGAGATCATATAATATACAGTATATACAACTGTAGACTGCTATAATATACAGTATATACCTGTATATGTTTATAATATACAGTATATACCTGTATATGTTTATAATATACAGTATATACCTGTATATGTTTATACAGTATATACCTGTATATGTTTATCATTTGTTTAGTTTTCTCCCTAGACCTCCATCAAGCTTGAAAAAACACCCCCAAGACCCTCCTTCAAGATGAATTTGTAAATTTTTCGATAGAAAAACGTCCCGGCCAAAGGCCCCTTCCTCTTAAATTACAGGCTCGCTATCGCTCGCCAGGAAAATATCGACGCCTAATGACACAAAAAGTCTTAATATTGACAAAGAAATGGGGCGAAAGGTCTTAACATCACCAAACTAATGGGGCAGACGTAATAAAATCTGAAATATACATAAGGAAGAAAGGGGACCATAAAAGAAGACCCATCTCCCCTTAACTGTAGGTATTGTGTAGTAACCAAAGTTGAAGGTAAATATAATTACCGTACACTCTAATGGTGATGGGCTGGTCTATCAGAGTGAGAGCTGAGCGATCTCTGCCATACCCATAGCTTACTCTGACTGTTCCTTTAACTTATATATTTTCTAGATCTCAAATGACGGCGTCTCTTCCGTGGATTGATCTCCCAATCTACCAAGATTGGAAGCCAAAGCGTCACATTTTTCCCTTGCCCCTCAACTTTCTCTTCATAATTGCTGAGGGGCACAGGGCCCTGGGTGGTGCTTTGGTTTCCCGGGCGTTTCCGCACCCTCCTAAGCTCCCCGCCATGGAGTGGCTTCGGTCACCCAGGCTTTATTGTGGTCGGCAGGGAGGGTTCTGTGGGGGCGCTCGGTTATGGCCTTGGAATTGCTCGGGGCCTTGGGGCTGTTCGGCCAGGCAGCTTGGGGAACAACAACCGTACACTCTGAGACATAAATTGTTGCTCATATGAACCCGATTACAGTAAAAACGAACCTCCCATATGTAGATAGTAGGTAAACAATTAATGAAATTATTTTACAACAAAGTTCATTCCATTTAATTGAGTATTTGTAAAGGAAAGCTCTTTGATGGTGTGAAGTATGAGGATGAGGGACAACTACAGCTTTGCCAGGTTGAATAAGACCAAACTTCTAGCTAGAAGGAAAGACGTTAGAGGAAGGACAGAGACGAAAGAGTTTGCCTATAGGCAAGGATTCAGCAAGGAAGAACAGTTTTTGAGTACAACAGGAGGAACACCATTCGGTCTGTACGCCTTCTTAGAATTAAGTCCAGAGAAGGCACAGAGTACATTCTTAAAAGATGTTATGATATTGGGCATAAGTAAGTGAGAGGGGGGTGGAGACGGAGGAGTAGCGCCAGAATCATCCAAGGTGGAGTTCTTAGGGAACATCTAGGCGAAAAGCAGTAGAACAAGCGTGAGTAAATCAAGATGTTTGTGAGTTACTTTGAGAGAATGAGAATAGGATGTATGCTTCCATGCCCAAAAGGAGTAGGCCTACCTCAGTAATGCATTCGGCACTCTCTGAGGGTCCCCGGCCTTGGAAGCAAAAATCTTTCCATGGGAAATCAAAGAAGTACTGCCGTAGAGCATCCCAGTCGGCAGCGCCATAATGCCACAAGCGCCACAAGCGCCACCAGCTGTGAGGGTCAGAATGCCATACTGAAGAGACAGGACAAGTGCCAGAGATAAGGTTATGATCAGAGGACCCCAACAGAAGGATTTACAGTGTAAGTAGAAGAATAGAAGGATTAGAGGTTAGAAATAAGTCAAGGATGTTGGACCAATCTCCAGGGCGGTCCGAGATACGGGTTGGGCGCTGAACTAACTGCTCTAGGCTATTTAGGATAGAAAAGATGTATGCTTGTTCACCTACAAGATATGAGAGCCATTGGCGGTGGTGAACATTGAAATCTCCTGAGATGGAGATTTCAGAGAAGGGAGAGATGGACAGAATGTGTTCCAATATAGAAGTAAGATAGTCAAAGAATTTTGGATAGTCAGTAGAATTAGGGGAGAGATAAACAGCACAGATATATTTAGTGAGAGAGTGACAAGATAGCTTTAGCCAGATAATTGAGAATTCAGAAGAGTCAAATTTGGGAACACGAGAGCAACTAAGATTGTTGTGTACGTACACGCAACATCCACCTTTGTCTTTGAATTGAGGATAGAGATAGTAAGAGGATATAGAGGAGGGTTTGCTGTCTGTTGTCTTAGACAACTGAGTTTTGGTGAGGAAAAGTAAGTCAGGATTGATAGAAGAGAGATGGTATTCTACAGAGAGGACGTTAGAGGAAAGGCCGCGAATGTTACAGAAATTAATTGATAGAGTGGAAGGTAGAGGTCCAGGGCACTTTGAGGAGTTCAAACCAGGAAACAATCCGATGGGGGCATTTTATGATCCCCCCTCCCATTTGGGACTCAGAAGTTGGGCGTATTTTCGTCATCATAAGTTATATTATTTTATTTATTTATATTTGCAAATGTAGTGTAGTATGTAATGTAATGTGTTTGCAGTATAATGTATTGATAGGAAGAGAAGGTGTATTTGCCCTCAATATTGATGAGGCACAGAAAGGATCAGCTAGGGAGACCAGGTGGTGAAACAGGAGTTCCAGCTGTCCTTATCAACCACCTGTAGCATTCCCCAGGAGTACCGCCCTGGTCGGCTGGTGCCTACAGCCTCCTAACGAGAAAATGCTGTTAAGAGAAGCTTCAGTACGACGAATAAGTTTGGTGTTTCTTTTGTGATTGAGGAACTTTCATCATATTTGATAAATGTTTGGCTAGAGGCTCTGCTTTGTCCATACTCTTGAAAGCCACAGTTCCATCAGAGAGATTCAGAGGTGGGATGAGATCATCTTTAGCCAATCCTTGTTGCTACTTTACTGTGCTCTAACCTCTGTAACTCAATAACGACTAGAGTAATTGAGCTAATATGTCTACCATTTGGGAAGAGTCAGTCAAGGAATAGATAGGGAAATATGCAAATAATTTGCTCTAGCCCCTTTTGAGTTACAGAGGATAGAGGTCATGATTTCTCACCTACTTACAGCGAATAGACTATAGGTGATGCAGATCTTTATTTCTTTGAGGCTGATGTTTGTTGGTCTTCCACTTCTTGTATTTTTCGTCAGCTGTCAGTCTGTAACGGTAGCCACACCATGGCTGATCCGAGCTGCCCATAGAGAATAATCGATGATCTTTTGAATCCTTAGTTTAATATACAGTATGTTGTTTTATTGACTTGTTGGTGTACTGTTCCGCTTAATGTTTACTCCTAGTTTACATTTCCGAGTTCATGCTTTAGCCCTTCCTCATGCCAAAGCCAGATTATTATATCTTGCCTTATTTTGTTTGAAAGTCGAAGCAGGTGAGAGCAGCGAGGTGGTCAGAAGTTCTTACATAGCTCACAGGCTCGCATTTCGTCAGTAGGTTTGGGAAGTCAGTTACTACCGAGTCAAGAAATGAACCAGATATATGAGTGGGGAAATCGCCATGCTCATGAAAATCATGCACAATTAGCATTTCATTGAAAGATGTCTGTATGAGATATTGATTTAGATCGCCAGCTTTAAGAATATTTGAACAACTACTTTCAAGTAATAGTCTATCAAGGTTGTCTTTTAAATATTCAATTGGTGCACTTCCCTGCGACTGTGGTCTGTAGCAAGCACGGATCAATATATCTTCAGAGGAGTTGATATATAGTTTAAAACCCATAAATTCAAAATGTTCTATCATGTCAGGATACAGAACTTGAATGTGTAGGCCATCTCTATGACATACAACATCTCCACCACCTACATTCTGTTGATCTTACGGTACCAATGAGTGTACCCTTATATTATCCCATATGTTGGTGGAACAGTTTAATCAAGGAATGTTTCACAGTAGATTATAATACTGGCTTTGCTCCTGAGGGCAGAATGAGTTAAGTCTCCCAGGTTTGTGAGCACCTTACGTACATTAGCTGAGAGAATGATTACATTATATATTCTGTATTCCCTGATGACTTGTTGATAAAAACAGAGGTTGGTTGTAATGATGAGGTTGTGTGTAGTGCTGAAGCCGTGGTGGCTAAGCTGGATATCCTATTCCTAATCCTTGGCTATACCCATATGCAGTATATATATATATATATATATATATATATATATATATATATATATATATATATATATATATATATATAATATATATATAATATATATATATATATATATCTTACACACACCAACACCATAGCCAACACATCCATCTGCCCCCCCTGGTGTCCATCCAGCCATATACAGTAACTTTGGCCACCTACATTACCCTAATCTCGCCTTTTAAACCCTCCCCTCTCCCCCTTGTCTCTCTCTCGTCGTCTTGCACCCTCGGCCACGCCAGAGATAGCTACCCATCTGCCAGTTGTGTGTGTGCGTGTGTGTGTGTGTGTATGTAGGTGTGTGTATGTGGGTGTGTGTGTGTATATGGGTGTGGGTGTGTGTGTGTGTATGTGTGTGTGTATGTGTATGTGTATGTGTATGTGTGTATGTAATAACATACATCTACGTTTACATTGTGGGACCCACAGAGCGCCACTCTCGGGCTCCATAATGTGCAGGGGCTGTATAGGGTAATTACGAATTAAAAACAGACTCAGAAGAAGGATTATGATCAGGGAGATAATAACTGGTGATAGTAGCTCTAAAAGAATCTAGAGTGGGTCTATTAAATACATGAAATGGGAGGTAATTCCACTTTTGGATACTGCAGGGAGAAAATGGGTGATTAACTATGTTTGTGCTTGCCCGATACGTTTTGTACATCAGGTTGTGGCTGAGTCTCGTAACTCGTATGTTTGTATGGTGTAAATACAGTATGCATTTTTGTCTATGTCTACTAAGTTGTTAGTGATTATGTATAATATTTGTTGTATGTATTGGGCCAGCCCCATGAGAGTCTCTTAAGCAAAACAAGAAATTTTGTTTGTATTTGTCTTCTAGTTGCAAGTGGGTCTAGTCTAATGTCTTGTTAGAGCTAGGCAAACTCTACAATATTAAACAATATCTTGGTGTTCGTTTTTTACATGTGTTATAATAGGTATACAATTAATTACATGATTTGAGTATTCGGTACTGGTATAACTTGGACATTTTCAGACCAAAATGTGCCCTAGACTATAAATAGGGGTGTTTCTGAAGAATTTTGTCGCCTGTTTACAACTAAGTTTCCATGAGACATTCTGCAACCACAATAGAAGACAAAATGCAAAAGATAAAAATCTTGAAGGAAAGTTGAAAATTAAGTACTGTATTTATGGCCTCAAGAACTTTACATTGACCTAATCTAACCTATATAAGGTCAAGTTAGGCTGGTTAAGTTAGGTTAATGTATTAGTGTGTAGAACCAGGTCCACTGTGGGGAGAATAACTAAGCAATGGCAGATGCAAGAGCTGGGAGATCATTTATACATTAATAATACTTAACTTAAAACTGTCTTTAAGCGTTTTTATCTTTTGAATTGTTGCACTTTATATTAATGTAGAACATTTATGATGTGGTAAGTAGTGTGACAGTGACTTAGCCTTTGGTCAGTGATCTGAGTCTGGATGAAACCTTAGAATTAACTAAACTACAACAATCCATAATTAATAGTTACAAGTTTATGAATAAAGGTCGTTAGGGGGTGAATGCACTTGTGTTATCAGATGTATGTGATAAACTGCGGTAGAAGTACTATAGTCTATTTTGTTCCAGCTGAGACTAAATTGACATGTTCTCTCTTTTTTTTTACTCGGTTATAAGGTAGATTTTGTAGCGAAATATGCCGTTAATTATGAAAACTTGGCATCAATACGACGCACAGCCATAGTAGTTTCATATTTGTCCATTAAGTATCAAGAAATCAGTTACTAAGGGATTCAATTTACCATCAGCTGGAAAACAATAGACTATAGTCAAGGAGTTTCTAGCTTATTCATATACTATGTTTAGGTCTTACCTTACTAAGGAAGAATCGTGAACAGATGTATATATTTTTAAATTGCTTTAGTTTTACCTGTAGAAATACCCATGTGTTTGTACGTTTAAGATGCACCTTAAGATGCACCTCGCAGCTTTCTTCTAGTCCAGTGATGCCAGTCATTTTATTATTCCCAAAACACTTTGGATTTTTGTCGAGATCTGGGGATTTTGGTAAGGATTATGTCAGCGGGCGTATCGTCGCCTTGTTAATACTACTCGTGCCCTCGCAGTTATGTTCCCGTCCAATTTGACTGTTTTTATTCCAAAATTACCACACGACCAGCTGTTATTTGCCTCCTGTTGGCAATATATATGATGATCACAATAAATCATGGGTCCTCAACCTAGTATATCCCACAACCGGTAGCGCAACTATTACGAAAGAATGTATCCAACAGCTGGGCCGTGGGATACAATAATAGATTGAGGGCCCATGACTTATTGTTATCATCATATACTGTATATTGCCAGCAAGGGGGCAAAGAATAGCCGGTCATGGGATAATTTCAGAAACAAAAACAGTCAAATTAGACGGGAACATAACCGCGAGCGTACGAGTACTGTAAACAAAACAACATAACCCTTAACGGATTTTTTTTTTTTTTTTTTTTTTGTAGTGCCCAATATTTTTAGATATTTTATATTCTTACTGTTTTGTCACCCTCTTCATCCATAGTTAGAACAACGTGACCTAGGACACTAGCTTAGGTTAGGTTGGTTGGGATGTGTTATACTCTATTTTTTTCCAGCTGATGGTAAATTGAATCCCTTAGTAGCTGATTTCTCGATACTTAATGGAAATATATGAAACTATTATGGCTGTGTGTCGTATTAATGCCAAGTTTTCAGAATTTACACCATATTTCGCTACAAAATCTACCTTATAGCTGAGTAACACAGATAGAAACCTGACAATTTACCCTCAGCTGGAAAAAAATAGACTATAGTTAAATCAAGTTGGGGAGGGGGGTTAAGTGTGGGGAGTTATCTTTATCATTGATAGGGCAGTTAGAATGGGCATAATAATTGCTTTCCACACCTTTCTCAAGATGGAATAAACTACAAAACACCAATAGAACAACACAGAAACCTGAACATAGGAAAAATAGGAGGGCTTCCGTAAGTTAGTTCAAATAGGACTTGCAGGCTATCAACCCTTCTGGATTATTAAGCCAGCACACTATAAGACAAGAATAACGTCAGGAATGGAGCCCCTTTTCCAGAACTCCAGTCTCTTGACTTTAGTTAGTTAGTTAAAATAGGGCTTCAGAGGCTATCAACCCTTCTGGATTATTAAGTCAGCACACTGTAAGTCAAGAATATCATCAGGACTGGAGTCCCTTTTTCGGGAATTTCAGTCCCTTCCTTAGTTAGTTAGCTAGAATAGGACTTCAGAGGCTATCAACCCTTCTGGATTATTAAGCCAGCACACTGTAAGTCAAGTATAGTTTCAGGACTGGAGCCCCTTTTCGAGAACCCCAGTCCCTTGACTTCTGTGGTTTTAAAATGTTGTGTACAGTCATGGTCAGGAAAAAATCGACACCTGGATGGGGATAAACGTCTTAAAACAGTAGGCTGGATGGAGCCGAATGGATAGAAGCCAGAGAAAGATAAAAGGAGAGAGACAAAGCAGGTCATTAACATTATTAGTATAGCTTCAACTAAGGGAATCACAAAACACAATGTAAACCATAAATTATTAGTATAGCTTCAACTAAGGGAATCACAAAACACAATGTAAACCATAAATTATTAGTATAGCTTCAACTAAGGGAATCACAAAACACAATGTAAACCATAAATTATTAGTATAGCTTCAACTAAGGGACTCACAAAACACAATGTAAACCATAAATTATTAGTATAGCTTCAACTAAGGGACTCACAAAACACAATGTAAACCATAAATTATTAGTATAGCTTCAACTAAGGGACTCACAAAACACAATGTAAACCATAAATTATTAGTATAGCTTCAACTAAGGGACTCACAAAACACAATGTAAACCATAATCATGAAAACGAAATAACAAGCTTATTCACATTTTATTATTTAACTTACATAATGCAATAAATATTTACAAGTATAAAAGGCTATTATACAAGGTTAACCACAAGGGAAGCCACTCATACACAGCGCCCCTGGTGGACACTCTCTAAACTACACCAGACAACTTGGGTGTGTAACATTAAACTCCAACAAAACTCCATTCTCTTGATTCATACCCTTTTTCATAACCCATGTATATCCTCTATTTATTAACAGTGTAGCTACGTACCCATTGGAACCTGTATCGATGCTTTATTAAATCCAAGATGCTTCGGAACTTGGCTTTAACCCGGGAAGCGCGTAGCTTTGGTATTTGAAATGTCTCGCCAGGCGAAGGTGCTTTGGTTCATTCTCGACGAAAATCGTCAGTTTACCATAAATATCGTTATTACTTATTCATATGTGCCTGTTTCACATTTAATATGAAGATATTAACATGGAAGACCAATAAAACAAGTGGGACCCAATAAAAGGGGGAAAAATAGGTGATAATTGAGGGGGGGAAGGGGGGGGGGGACACATGTGGAGGAGTGATAGAAGGCATGGAGGGGAATTATCTCACTTAATCAGATATTGCTTTCCTTTGAATGCCAGTGGGGTGTTTTGAAAGGCATTTTTTATGCCTAACTTCTTAAGAGTCTCTGCGCCTTTCCCGGGTTAAAGGGTCAAAGACTCATAAGGGTACATACCTATTATGATTCACAGTCCTACGTTACTGCAGGTGGTTGAATTATTATACAAGTGTCATTCACAAGCTGCCAGAAAAGAATTGCTCGAAAAAAATTGTCTGAAAACAGGTTTGTGTGACGGCTGTTTAAGGCACGCAAGCTAGAAAATAAGAAAAACAAAAAAACGAATGTTATGGGTTAACACTGAATCAATATTGTTTACACCAATCAAAATTAACCTCGTGAATAAAAAAAAAAAAAAAATCTAGACTCAGCGGCATGCACTGTACAAAATGAAGCATGTGGAAAAGGTAAATTACTATCATTATACCATGCTCGATAATAATAATAATAATAATAATAATGACTGTCTTGATAGCGTAATGCATAAGTGCGCGGAATTTCGGTGTGAGTGTCCAGGGTTCGAGTCCTTGGAGTGCCAGATGTATTTGTTGATTTAATTAATTGAGTTTAGAAGTGGAGTTGGTTCGTGAAAAAATATAATTCCATACATTTGATTTATTAGTGTTTATTAAAACTATAGTAACGTATTTTGTATTATAGTTTTTGATATGTGAAGGATTTACAAACTGGCTATGGAAAACTTTTATAGTCATTGGGTTAAAAATAATAACATTAAACTTACAAGCTTAACTTACAAGTTAACTATAATGTTCTATGTTAAAAGCTTATGAAGAGCGGTGTAGCACATTTGTAGTGCATTTGTAGCGCATTCATAGTACATTTGTAAAACGCCAAAACACATTTATAGCACATTCGAAGCATATTTGTAGCACATTTACATTACATTTGTTAGCACATTTGTAGTACATTTGTAGCACATTTCTTGGCACATTTGTAATACATTTGTAGCACATTTGCAGTACATTTGTAGTAGGTTTCTTAGCACATTTGTAGTACTTTTCTTAGCACATTTGCAGCACATTTGTAGTACATTTCTTAGCACATTTGTAGCACCATTGTTCAGCAGTTATCATGGCAAGCATAATTATTAACTTTAAGGACGCCCACCTCGCTTTTTTCTCTTTCTCTCTCTCTAATTGGCTTGTATCCATTCGGCCCCATTCAGCCTACTGTTTTAAGACATTTATCCCCATCCAGGTGTCGATATTTTCCTGGTGAGCGATAGCGAGCCAGCATTTTATGGAGAAATCCGGCTTCCGGAGACATTTTTCTATCGAAACATGTACAAATTTAGCCAGCTGTGTAACTCATTATTCAAAATATGATGGCTCGCTATCGCTCGCTAGGTATAAATCGACACCTGGATGGGGATAAACGTCTTAAAACAGTAGGCTGAATGGGGCCGAATGGATACAACCCAGAGAAAGAGGGAGAGAAAGATTATAAAAAAGCCGGTAACCCTCCTTAAGGGAAACCAAGCTACGCACATACATCGGTTGGGGAGGAGGAAGTCTAGGAATACATTATAATTTATCACAAGGAGAAGAAAAGTAAGGGAGGAGAGAGAGAGAGAGCTTTATAATTTATCACAAGGAGAAGAAAAGTAGGGGAAGAGAGAGTGTGTGAGAGAGAGAGAGAGAGAGACCTACCTTTATAATTTATCACAAGGAGAAAAAAAGTAGGGGAGGAGAGAGAGAGAGAGCGAGTGAGAGAGAGAGAGAGAGAGAGAGAGAGAGAGAACTTTATAATTTATCACGAGAAGAAAAGTAGGGGAAGAGAGAGTGTGAGAGTGAGTGAGTGAGAGAGAACAAAAAACAAATAATTCACACTGCAGGTATATAAAACTAAATCAACATCAAACATTGGAAATAGACAAGTTACAATAAGAACAACTGATAGACAAGTAAACAAGTAAACAAGTAAACATATAAATAACAAACAAGCAAAGTGATGCCATTGTAAGTTTAAGGGAGCCCACCTCGTTTTTGTGTTCTTCTCTTTCTCTCCCTCTCCTGTTTGGCTTGTATCCATTCGGCCCCATTCAGCCTACTGTTTTAAGACGTTTACCCCCATCCAGGTGTTGATTTTATCCTGACGAGCGATAGCGAGCTGACATATTTTTTATAAATGTTTTTGTCAGCAGGCTAAATTTGTAAATTTTTCGTTAGAAAAATGTCTCCGGCGAAGCCGAATTTCTCCATACAATGCTGGCTGGAAGAAATCGACACCTGAATGAGGATAAACGTCTTAAAACTGTTGGCTGAATGGGGCCAAATGGATACAAGCAAAATAGAGAGGGAGAGAAAGAGAAAAAAAAGCGAGGTGGGTTCCCCTAACTAAACCCAAAGTTAACAAAATGTAATCCATAATTGACGTAAGGCAAACCACTATATACATGTAAGCGGTAATGAAGGGGTAAACATATTAATAAGAAAACAAATGTCAAAATATACACTCGGTCAAAGAAGTATCTGTACCCCTATGCTGATCATCTGATGTGTACAGCTCGGTAGGGTTGGCATCTCTGCCTGCAGCTATATCCATGTGTCAGAGACGATCGTCTCTGACACATGGATATAGTTGCAGGCAGAGGTGCCAACCCTATCAAGCTGTACACACCAGATAATCAATGTAAGGGTGCAGATACTTTTTTGACCGAGTGTACATAAGGCAATCCACTATTTACATGTAAGTCTTAATGAATAATTTTGAGTTTGGCACTAAATATCTATTGCAACTAACCCTCTGATCCTCACAGGTCCTTCCTAACTCCAATAATATTAATTGTCTAATAATAGGAAGAACGGTGTCATCCATCGTATACTGAAAATAAGGACTTTCCCAGCCAGGATTCGAACTTAGAGGGACAGTGGCTATTTTTTGTTTTGTTTTATTTTTGTTTTTTTGGTCTATTAATTAATCTAATAAGTCATGTCCCAGCTGTCATTACGTTTGGCTTGCTCTGTGATGTATTAATGTCTGTCAGATGTTGAATAGGGTGGGTAAGTGTAGGAACATGTTTGTATATTCCACTCGATATGAAGAAATGAAGCTTAGATATTGATGATACCAATTATTGATCAAAACATACTTGGTGCCGAGAGATGACTTATTAGAGCGACTGTACACACATATAAATTGCGTGGTACAAAAGTTCGATCGTAACTTATTACATAATTAAGACTAGAATAGAGCGTACCTCCACTAAGGTAGCCTAGAATAACGCGTACCTCCACTACCGTAGCCTAGAATAACGCGTACCTCCACTACCGTAGCCTAGAATAACGCGTACCTCCACTACCGTAGCCTAGAATAACGCGTACCTCCACTACCGTAGCCTAGAATAACGCGTACCTCCACTACCGTAGCCTAGAATAACGCGTACCTCACTATACCGTAGCCTAGAATAACGCGTACCTCCACTACCGTAGCCTAGAATAACGCGTACCTCCACTACCGTAGCCTAGAATAACGCGTACCTCCACTACCGTAGCCTAGAATAACGCGTACCTCCACTACCGTAGCCTAGAATAACGCGTACCTCCACTACCGTAGCCTAGAATAACGCGTACCTCCACTACCGTAGCCTAGAATAACGCGTACCTCCACTACCGTAGCCTAGAATAACGCGTACCTCCACTACCGTAGCCTAGAATAACGCGTACCTCCACTACCGTAGCCTAGAATAACGCGTACCTCCACTACCGTAGCCTAGAATAACGCGTACCTCCACTACCGTAGCCTAGAATAACGCGTACCTCCACTACCGTAGCCTAGAATAACGCGTACCTCCACTACCGTAGCCTAGAATAACGCGTACCTCCACTACCGTAGCCTAGAATAACGCGTACCTCCACTACCGTAGCCTAGAATAACGCGTACCTCCACTACCGTAGCCTAGAATAACGCGTACCTCCACTACCGTAGCCTAGAATAACGCGTACCTCCACTACCGTAGCCTAGAATAACGCGTACCTCCACTACCGTAGCCTAGAATAACGCGTACCTCCACTACCGTAGCCTAGAATAACGCGTACCTCCACTACCGTAGCCTAGAATAACGCGTACCTCCACTACCGTAGCCTAGAATAACGCGTACCTCCACTACCGTAGCCTAGAATAACGCGTACCTCCACTACCGTAGCCTAGAATAACGCGTACCTCCACTACCGTAGCCTAGAATAACGCGTACCTCCACTACCGTAGCCTAGAATAACGCGTACCTCCACTACCGTAGCCTAGAATAACGCGTACCTCCACTACCGTAGCCTAGAATAACGCGTACCTCCACTACCGTAGCCTAGAATAACGCGTACCTCCACTACCGTAGCCTAGAATAACGCGTACCTCCACTACCGTAGCCTAGAATAACGCGTACCTCCACTACCGTAGCCTAGAATAACGCGTACCTCCACTACCGTAGCCTAGAATAACGCGTACCTCCACTACCGTAGCCTAGAATAACGCGTACCTCCACTACCGTAGCCTAGAATAACGCGTACCTCCACTACCGTAGCCTAGAATAACGCGTACCTCCACTACCGTAGCCTAGAATAACGCGTACCTCCACTACCGTAGCCTAGAATAACGCGTACCTCCACTACCGTAGCCTAGAATAACGCGTACCTCCACTACCGTAGCCTAGAATAACGCGTACCTCCACTACCGTAGCCTAGAATAACGCGTACCTCCACTACCGTAGCCTAGAATAACGCGTACCTCCACTACCGTAGCCTAGAATAACGCGTACCTCCACTACCGTAGCCTAGAATAACGCGTACCTCCACTACCGTAGCCTAGAATAACGCGTACCTCCACTACCGTAGCCTAGAATAACGCGTACCTCCACTACCGTAGCCTAGAATAACGCGTACCTCCACTACCGTACAAATTACTATTATGTTTAAACTATTTAAATTGCTTTAGAGATTTACCAACAAATAATTACCTAGGCAATAATGATAGGCCGTCTTTAACCCTTTGAGTACCAGCGACGTGTTATATTTTATGCTAGCTATATTTAGACGATATTATACAGCTTAGGAATGCTCTGTGGTAGTTAAAAGGGTTGGTTGAGATAGTTTGAGGCCTTATTATTGCTATACTGTAGGTCCTTCCTAAGCTGAATAAAATCGTCTAATAGTTACCAGAATATGATGAAAAAGACGTCCCTGGTACTCAACGGGTTAACGACCTAGTGTGTGTGTGACTTTTTTTTTTTTCTTTTTTTTTTTTTTTTTTTACTAGAAATATTGTGAGATAGTTTTGAGTATTATTATCAGCAACTAAATTGTCGGTATCCTCTTGGACTAATATTACATCAACATAATATCTGGTTAAGGGGGTAGTACTCGCTTTTTCTGGACCCCCTTCTCCCTCATGTTTACGATTCAGTATTAGTTTGGAGGTTTTAAGACGTTCGTTCCGTTAGTTTGAAGATTTTAACACCTTTCGCCTCATTTCGTTGTCACCTTTTGACCTTTCGTGCTCTTTAGGTGTCGATTTTATCCTGGCGAGCGATAGCGAGCCTCTAATTTTAAAAGGAATCGGCCTTCGGCCGGGATTTGTTTTTACCAAATAATGTACACATTTATCTTGAAAGGGGATCTACGTTTTTTTTTTTTTTTTTTAAGCTTGATGGAGGTCTAGCGAGGAAACTCAAAAATATATTTATACATTAATATATAGACCAAAAACCAAGCACTGCCCCATTAACCCCTTCAGTACCGGTGATATCATTATTTCAGCTATATGTATACGATTTTATACAGTTCAGGAAGGATGTGTGTTAGATAAAAGGGTGAATTGAGATACTTGGAAGCCTTTTAATGGCTGCATGTCCTTATTAAGCTGAATAAAAGTCTAAATATTGCTAACATTTAATGAAAAGTACGACCCGGTAGTGAAGGGGTTAATGGCAGTGCTTTATTGCTTTCCAATACAATATATAAATAATGTAACTTTTATTTCATGACAGAGGGGGATAAAATGCATAACTTGTGTTGTTTGTTTGTTTGTTTGTTTTTGTACTATTTCTTACTCTATAATATACAAAGGAGAAAGACCCTTTAAGAATACTTTAATAATGGTTTCCTTTTCAATTATGGCAAAGTTAAAAAACTCAATATTAATAATGGTTTGAATAATAATGGTTTACTTTTCAATTTTGGCAATATTAAAAACTCAATCAAAATTATGATAAGTAAGAACAGTTTGTATTGTATGTATCATAGACCCCTTTACATGTGTATACTCAGACACAACATCCCCGCAGCTGGGAGTGGCTCACTCGAGATAGAAAATGTGTACACAATAAAATGGCGATTTTAAGACCTTTTGTCCCATTTCTTTGTCAATGTTATGACTTTTCGTGTCATTTATGTAATTTTTTCCCTGGCAAGCGAAAGCGAGCCTGTGATTTAAGAGAAACCGGCTTTCGGCCGGGACATTTTTCTATCGAAAGATTTACAGATTTATCTTGAAGGGGGATGGATCTTGGGAGGGTGTTTTTTAGGTCTAGGGAGAAAGCTAATATAATAATACAAAATATACAGTATATATCTGAGCAAATAAACACGCCCATCTCCCCTTAACCCCTTCTGTACCGGCTACGTCTTTTTAACTCTATTCTGGCTACTATTAGACGATGTGTGTGTAGTTTGAAAAGAGCCTCCAGCAATGAAGGGCTTCGAACTATCTTAATTAACCCTTTTTACTACCACAGATCCTTCTTAACCTACACACAATTGTCTAAATATAGCTAGAATAAAATACAAAAGACGTCGCCGGTACATAAGGGGTTAATGCCTTAATCTGTTCCTTTTAGTCATAAGGTTGTGCTTTATAGTTCTTATTGCTGATTTAGAAATGTTATGTATGGCAGAAAAATAGGATGATTAAATAATGAGCATAGTTTGTTATGCAGTAGTTCATTCATAGGCTCAATTAACACAAAACATTGATGTATAAATTCCATACACAAAACATTGATGTATAAATTCCATACACAAAACATTAATGTATAAATTCCATACACAAAACATTGATGTATAAATTCCATACACAAAACATTAATGTATAAATTCCATACACAAAACATTGATGTATAAATTCCATACACAAAACATTGATGTATAAATTCCATACACAAAACATTGATGTATAAATTCCATACACAAAACATTGATGTATAAATTCCATACACAAAACATTGATGTATTTATAATTCCATACATGCAATCATGGGATGGCTAAGGGTTCATGTTGTCAACTCTATAGAAAATATCAACATCAATCTTTAGTACCACAGGGGGGAAGTACTGGTGCCTTAACCCCTTGAGTACCAGCGATGTGTGCTATAATTTATTCTAGCTATATTTAGACGATATTATACAGCTTAAGAAGGACTTGTGGTAGTTAAAAGAATTGGCCGAGATACTTTAAAGCCTTATTATTGCTAGAGGTCCTTCCTAAGCTAAATATGGTCGTCTAATAGTTGTCCCTGATACTGAATGGGCCAAGTAAAATTGTGCCCTTTCAGTATCTTAATTATTTAATTATATTTTGGTTATTTATAGACGATTGAAATCATTTAAGGGAGGATATGTGATAGTTGTAGGGTCAATTGAAATCATTTAAGGGAGGATATGTGATAGTTGTAGGGTCAATTGAAATCATTTCTAGACCATTGATTCCACGAGGACTTTCCTAAACTGCATAGAATCAGCCAATGATAACCAGAAAACTAACATCCTAGGTACTGAAGGGATTAAGGGAGCTCAGCCGGTATTGTGCAGCATAATTTACTGGTTCGGCTCGATGGTTTAAGGAAGGGGTTTAGTTTGCTCTCTAAACCTCTATCAAGCTTAAAAAAAAAGCACCCCCAAGACCCCCTTTCGATTTAAATTTGTAAATTTTTCGGTAAAAATGTCCCGACCGAAGGCCGATTCCTCTTAAATTACAGGCTCGCTATCGCTCGCCAGGAAAAAAGTCAACACCTAAATGCCACGAAAGGCCTCAATAAATGGCAAGGAAATGGGACAAAAGGTCTGAAAACGCCAAACTAGTGGGGCGATTGTCTTGAAATCTCATAAATAATGGGGCTAAACATGAGGGAGAAGGAGGTCCCCAAAAACATAGTGCTTCCCCTTAAATATAACGTTCACTTTATTAGTAAGAGTATTTATAAATGACAGAGACAATGGTATGTTTGGAGGCTTACAATAACGGCAAACTTTCGAAATTACAGTACATAGACTTTAGAAATAACTCACTGATAATGATATGCTTAAGGGGGGTCACCGGCTTTTTTTTTATCTTTCTCTCCTTTTCTCTCTTTCCCTGGCTTGTATCCATTAGGCCCCATTCAGCCAACTGTTTTAAGACGTTTATCCCCGTCCAGGTGTCAATTTCTTACTGGCGAGCAATAGCGAGCCAGCATTGTATGGAGAAATCCGGCTTCGCCGGAGAAATTTTTCTATTGAAAAATATACAAATTTAGCTTGCTGTCAAAACAAAGATATGTATATGCTGGCTCGCTAGCGCTCGCCAGGAAGATGTTGACACCTGGATGGGGATAAACGCCTTAAAACAGTAGACTGAATAGGGCCGAATGGATACAAGCCAAAGAGAGAGGGAGAGAAAGAGAAGAAAAAGCGAGGTGGGCCCCCTTAACGGCAGACTTTTGCAAATACAATACACTTTAGACCTTAACAATGCACTTGTAATGGTATACAGGAACACCTACAGTATAATACAAAATCCAACTATAAAAATAGTCTAGAAAATAAGACTGCAAATTATTTATGTACAATATGATACAAAGGTCGCGCCACAGAGAAGGGAATTTATGATGGTGTTCAATAAAAAAAAAAAAAAAAAAAAAAAAAAAAGTGGGGAATGGGCCTGAAGATATATATATAATATAATAGAATAGTTCAATTATGAGCCCTTTTTCAGTAATTCAAATTGAGTTATTTTTCATTAGACAGCCAGCACCAGTTTATGTAATCCTATATTATTAGGAAGTATAAAATATTTTGTAGCTCACGTGTATTTGTGATATATATATATATATATATATATATATATATATATATATATATATATATATATATGCATATACTTTATATGTTCTGAAAGTGTGATTGGCTGTATCGCCTGGGCAGCTCAGTATTTTGGTGTGTCCTGGATATGACCAAAATATATCAGGCATGTTTATAACCACAAGACTAAGACACTTTCAGCTATCCATCGACTAATTGAAATTGTCTATTCTTAGCTCGTATGAGACCAAAAAAAAAAAAAAAAAAAAAAAAAAAAAATAATAATAAGAATAATACTAATAAATAATTATATAAGTAAATATAGTAAGGGTGAGCCATATGCCATGTTTAAAACTACAAGGCGCAAAGCTTATACAGTAGAAGGTTGAGGACTTATTTAGTAGCTTTCCATGCGAGGTGTTCTAGGCTGTGGTGGTGCGAGATTGGCTGTGCTGTGGATGTGTGGAGACTGCTGGTTCCGGAGGTGACAATATGGGGATGCATCAAGTTAGAGGCAGTCACAGAGCTCCCGCAGGTCATGTGGGTGGGGGAGACCAGGGGGGTGGTTCCGGACAGTGGCGCCATACGAGGGGAGGGACTGCAGCTGAGGTGAGTAGCCCCAGGGGTAACTCCAGACAGTGGTGCCATACGAGGGGAGGAACTGGGGGCATGATGGATGGCGCCAGGGTTGATTCCTGATAGAGTTGCCATACGGGGAGAGGAATTTGAGGCAAGATGAGTGGTGCTAGTGACTCCAGACAGTGACGCCAGATGTGGGGAGGAGCTAGAGGCGTGGTGGGTCTGCGATAAAGAAGGAATGTCACCCATGGAGCCTCCAGCGGTGCCAGGGGATGAGGGTTCGTCCTTTATATCGTACTGGTATGTGGATACAGAGGGCGCCTTGGTGACCTGCAGTGGGTAAGAGGGCAGGAGGGAAGGAAGGACGCCCTGCAACAAGGAAGCGGAGGACACGGCTGTTGACACCTGTTGGCCACAGGACGTACCGTACAGGCTGGCGTAGGTCCCCTGTTGTGGCTCAGCCTTCACTGTGGACAGACATACAGACATATAAATATATAATTGTCATACACTAGCTCACTGACTCGCGTATTCTCCAAGAGTGTACATGTAATCAAGAATAACACCATCATACACTGCAATGTTCTGTGTCGCTGCATAAATACTGTATATACACATAATATATATATTTTTTTTTCACCAACCAACTCTACTTCTAAACTCAATTAATGAAATTAACAAACACATGTAGCACTCCAAGGACTCGAACTTAAGATGCTCACACCGAGATTCCGCGCATTTATGCATTACGCTATCAAGACAGCATAATTATATATTTGTGTATCTTACTTGTTTCCTTTCCTCACCTTACTGCAAAGAGATATAAAAACATAAGAAAACGGGAAGCTGCTGAAGGCTAACTGTCCCAGATACCTCTGAAACTCAACCCATCTCATTGAATTATTCCAATATTCCCAAACTCACTATAGTGCTCAACAACCTATCCCATGCATCTACAGGTCTTTTATCAAACTATTGCACGTCTATTTGTTTTTCTAAAAATATAATGTATTCGATAATAATTGTTCTCGCTATCACCCACTTTAAATAAACCTCTCAAGTTCCCTTTCTTAATTATACTGACCCATATGATATCTATCATATCTCCTCTAATTTTGCGCTTCTCTTATTAGTATAAACTCAATTATATTTAGCATTTCTTCATATAGAAGATTTCTAATAGTTAAGATATCTTTATATCTTCCTCGTTGTGTTGTCTCTAGAAAATTCAATCTATAATATGGACACCAAAATTGAACAAACTCATTTATATGTTAAGGGAGCCCACCTCGCTTGTTTTCTCTTTATCTCCCTCTCTCTTTGGCTTGTATCCATTCGGCCCCATTCAGCCTACTGTTTTAAGACGTTTACCCCAGCCAGGTGTCAATATTTTCCTGGCGAGCGGTAGCGAGCCAGCATATATATATTTTTGTTTTGACAGCAAGCTAAATTTGTACATTTTTCGATAGAAAAATGTCTCCGACGAAACAGGATTTCTCCATACTTAAAAACTGTGCTTCCGTGCCTTCCTAGGCAAACTCTTTCGTCTCTGTCTCTCCTCTAACGTCT
This sequence comes from Paralithodes platypus, assembly GCA_032716605.1. Classification (NCBI taxonomy): domain Eukaryota; kingdom Metazoa; phylum Arthropoda; class Malacostraca; order Decapoda; family Lithodidae; genus Paralithodes; species Paralithodes platypus. The sequence continues at coordinate 28,651,410 of CM064527.1, forward strand.
TTCCTTCTTGCTGGAAGTTTGCTCTCATTCAACCTGTCCCAAAGAAGGGTGACCGCTTTCAACCCTCCAACTATCGTCCAATTGCTCTCATCTCTTGTATCTCTAAAGTTTTTGAAACTATTCTGGCTTCCAAATTTCTTAAGCATTTCTCTTCTCATAATCTGCTCTCAGATCGCCAGTATGGCTTCCTTAAGGGTCGCCCTACTAGTGATCTTATATCATATCTTACTAACTCTTGGTCAACCAACTTTCGGGACTTCGGTGAGACTTTTTCTGTTGCACTAGACATATCGAAGGCCTTCGATAGAGTCTGGCACAAATCTTTAATTTCCAAACTGCCCTCCTTCGGTTTTTGTCCCTCCATCTGTGCCTTTGTCTCTAATTTCCTTTCCGGCCGTTCCATAGCTGCGGTTGTGGATGGCCATCGCTCAATTCCTCATCCTATCAACTCCGGTGTTCCTCAGGGTTCTGTCCTATCTCCTATTATCTTTCTAATTTTCATAAATGATCTTCTCAACTGTACATCTAGTCCCATCCATGCATATGCAGACGACTCTACTTTACACCACTCAATTAGTTTTCCAGAACGCCCCAGTCAGCAGTCCCTCAAAAGTAAACGTAATGAAGCCATAAAATGCTTATCTTCTGATCTAGCTACTATTTCCAATTGGGGTATAGAAAACCTTGTTACATTTAATGCTTCCAAAACTCAATTTATCCATCTTACTACCCATCAGAAACTTCCAGAGGACTATCCATTATTCTTCAACAATACAAAAATCAACCCTTCATCTTCCCTCAATGATCACGGTGTCTCTTTTGCTTCTGCTCTCACTTGGAAAGACCATATTACCAGTCTCGCTAAGGCAGCCTCCCAGAAGCTGGGTGTGCTCAACCGCCTCAAGGGGTTCTTTACCCCTGCGCAGCTACTTGCTCTGTACCGAGGCACAGTGCGTTCTTGAATTGAGTATTGTTCACATGTGTGGGGAGGATCCTCTCACACCGCACTCCTAGATAAAGTAGAAAGGAAAGCCTTTCGTATCATTAACTCCCATCCACTCACGAATTCTCTGCAATCTCTCTCTCTTTGCTGCAATGTTGCATCTCTCTCACTATTCTATCGCTACTACAGTGTTCCTCGAGTGTTCCTCGGAGCTTTCCCAGTGTATACCACCTCCTCTACGTAGGGTACGTAGTACCCGCCTTGCAACACAATCCCACCCCTACTCTGTGCAACTCTCCAACCCAAGAGTGAAACGCTATTCTCAGACTTTCTTCTATTCAACTGCTGAGCTCTGGAACTCTCTCCCAGAATCAGTCTTTCCCTCTTCCTATGACTTAAATTGCTTCAAACTCCGTGTGTCCAGGCATTTTAGCTCGAACGTCCCTTGATTTCGGCCCTGTCACTCTTTGAAATCTGGGGGAGGCACTCGCTGCAGGCAGTTATGCCTTTTGTCTCCTTCATTCACATAGAAAAAAAAATACAATGCTGGCTCACTATCGCTCGCCAGGAAGATATCGATACCTGGATGGGTATACACGTCTTAAAACAGTTGGCTGAATTGGGCCGAATGGATACCAGCAAGGGAAAGAGAAAAGGAGAGAAAGATACAAAAAAATGCCGGTGACCCCCCATAAAGGTAGTGTGTATCTCACACTGGGATTGTGTTCCAGGGGAGGTCAAAATGTCAAGAAGAGTAAACAAAAGAAAATGAAAATAAGTTATACACCTTCACGCCGACGTACTCACTTTCCTGCGTATGGAAAAAACACTAACCCATCCCAAGCTATATCAATCTATGTATCTATCTACTAAGGTCCAATCTATGTATCTATCTACTAAGGTCCAATCTATGTATCTATCTACTAAGGTCCAATCTATGTATCTATCTACTAAGGTCCAATCCCCACTTTTCCTCATTTGTTTATTTTTTCGCCTCTTTTCCTTTTTTGTTTTTCTCTTTTTTTATTTTATTTTTTTATTTTTTTACTTTTTTTGGGGGGTGGCCGACTCAAGACAGAGCAAGAACAGGGAAAACACAAAACACAACATAAAACAACGAACACACACAGACAATATGACTGTCGTAATTAGGCAGGGTAAATCACGACTTACTGTACCCCAACTGTTTCATAGCTTTTTGGTTTGTGTGAGTTCCCAACCCATCAGCTCACCCCATACACCACACTGCTCCTACTTGCTCTATCTCATGAACGACCTTCACTCTTGTGGATGTCCAAGGCTCTCTAAAATGTTTTTCACACCAGCTCTCCATTTCCTCCTAGGTCTTCCTCAACCTCTCACATCTTCCAGCTCTAGTTAACCCTCTCCGACATATGACGCAATTTTGAGCCTATTGGGGATACTTTAAAGCCTTTGTTACCATCAGGGGTATTTAGAAACCTTTAGTTTAGTTACTTCAACCTCTGCAGTTGTCTTTGAGTTAGCTGTGGGCAGAAAACTAATTTTGGAGAGGTAATTATAAGAATGAGAGAACTCTATTTCTTATTGCTAATCTGGCAACCTCTACATCATAAATGCGTGAAAGGGTTAATAGATTCACTTTATCATGTTCTCTTCACTCATTTACTTCATAAGCGAATACCACACACACCCACACAACTAACTGAGTCTGTCATACCATCTAACCCCATTTATTGTCCTCAGACTCCTCATGTCCAGCACTTTCACCCTCCTACGTTGCCTGGCAACCCATGCCTCGCAACTATTCCTTCTCTACTATTCCTGTAAACGTTTCCGTCTGTGTCGACAGAGATCTATTTCTCCACACATTCCCTACGACCTTCAATATGTTTGCTCCCCTCCAACCCTGTTGTCTTATGTGCACCCTTAGTTTTTACTAGCTCTTATGTTTACTCCCAAATATTTGAACAATTTCACTTTTTTCATTTTTTCCTTTATAAAAAATATTCTCATGCTGTCCTGATCTCTATCTCTACTATATCTCATGACTATGCTACATTCACCTTCCATTTTCTCCTTGTACATAATTATAAATTCAAGCTTTGACACCAATCTCTAAAGCTATTCCCTTGAGCTTGTAATCAGGGCCGCACTATCTGCAAAATATAATTAGATTGCCTCCCATTTTCTCCCTCCCTCCAGTATTTAACTCTAATATTCTTGCCACAAGACCTTGTATGCATATCCTTCACTGCTTCATCAAATAACAGGACAAACAACCATGGTAACATCACACAACCCTGCTGCAGACCTACTTTCACTTGGACTAATGCTCCTCATTTCCTACTTAATCACACACATGATATATTATTTAGATAAAACTATCGTTACTCTCAGTGGACTTCTCCCATCCCATATACTGCCTACAGCACCAGCCAAAATGGATTTAAATAAACTTTGACCTTCTCCTTCAATGCCACATACATGTTCTGTCCATTCTCTCTCTCTCTCTCTCTCTCTCTCTCTCTCTCTCTCTCTCTCTCTCTCTCTCTCTCTCTCTCTCTCTCTCTCCTCTCTCTCATCTCTCTCTCTCTCTCTCTCTCTCTCTCTCTCTCTCTCTCTCTCTCTCTCTCTCTCTCTCTCTCTCTCTCTCTCTCTCTCTCTCTCTCTCTCTCTCTCTCTCTCTCTCTCATATCCTTCCTAAGCTGCCGTAATCATCCAATTGTTGACCAAATATACTAGAGTAAGGCGTCATAAAATACCGAATGGGTTAAATAAGTGGTGGCACACTGAACAATCGAAGCTGTACTTCTCACATCTCTTACGCTACATATCCTCATATATATGACCCCAAACACTCACTATCTACTTACAGATTATTCACCACAACACCAACTGATATATATTATCAAAAATGTGTAAGTAAAACTAAGTAAAAATATAATTACCTGTTGATGGATACTTGGAAACGAGGCTGGAGGAGGCGTATGTGGAGTAGGAGGGGGAGGAGGAGGAGGTGGTGGTGGAAGTAGAGGAGGAGTTGAGGGCCAGGGTGGAGGAGGAGGTGGTGGAGGACGAGGAGCTAGTGATGGAGGATGAAGCTGGAGGAAGAGAGCTGGAGGAGGACGACGAGCTGGAGGATTTACCTTCGCTGGTTTTCTTTGGTTTCCGTTTTCTGGTCTGTTGGGGATAGGGGGTATTATTATAAAGTGCCAACTTTAGATAGATGGACATACACTATAGTCCGTTCATTCTAGATAAGGTAGAAATCGTAATCTCTAACCTCTGTAACTCAAAAAAAGACGCTGTCAATTTATTCACATATTCCCTAGTCAAGTTTTCCTATTTGGTAGACATATTAGCTCGATTACTCTAGTCCTTTTTGAGTTATGAGAGGTTAGGGGTTACGATTTCTGCCCAACCTAGAATGAACGGACTATAGCATTCTTGTGATGGTTGACAATTAGCCATATTCCAATTACACCTAACGCCATCTGGATCCCGTGGCTGTACTTTACTTTGTCTCTTTTCAACTGACGATAAATTGAATCCCTTACCAGCTAATTTTTCGATACTTAATGGAAACATATGAAACTATTATGCCTCGGCATCATATTAAGGCCAAGTATATATAATTACATGGAGGGATAGACAGACTAATGAGGAAGTAAGAAGGAGGTGTGGTGTGGAGGTAGATGTGCTGGAAAGTGTGAAAAGGAACAACTTGAGATGGTTCGGCCATATGGAACGTATGGAAAGCGAGAGAATGACTAAGAGGGTGTACGAGAGCGAGGTGGAGGGACAGAGAGGGAGAGGTAGACCGAATGAGAGGTGGAAGGATGGAGTGAGGAAGTACATGAACGAAGGCGGTGCTGGTTGGGGGGAGGGGCGTCGACTGACTGGGGACAGAGGTGCATGGGGGCAGTTCGTTCGTGGCCACCCCTTCGGGGATCACGGCGTCAGGCAATAGATAGATAGATATATAATTAGCACCATATTTCACTACAAAATCTTCAAAATAACTGAGAAATTTGTACGGGAACTTTTCAATTTACCGTCAGTTGAAAAAAGAAACCGGGTATATTATGTAGAAAGATACAAACCAAGATATTTGGGAGATTACGATCTAGAGGCAGTGTTATCACTGTTTGTCTTGCAACTCACACTTTAGGCAAATTTAATTGGGAATATGAGCATTCATTCATCTTTAGTTACTCATTCTATGACGATTCTCACAGTCAGTAATTATTGATATAGAATACAAATAATTAATAATTGTTAACGTTTATACAGAGGTATGACTCTTCATGTTGTTTATACAGAGGTATGACTCTTCATGTTGTTTATACAGAGGTATGACTCTTCATGTTGTTTATACAGAGGTATGACTCTTCATGTTGTTTATACAGAGGTATGACTCTTCATGTTGTTTATACAGAGGTATGACTCTTCATGTTGTTTATACAGAGGTATGACTCTTCATGTTGTTTATACAGAGGTATGACTTCATGTTGTTTATACAGAGGTATGACTCTTCATGTTGTTTATACAGAGGTATGACTCTTCATGTTGTTTATACAGAGGTATGACTCTTCATGTTGTTTATACAGAGGTATGACTCTTCATGTTGTTTATAAAGGTATGACTCTTCATGTTGTTTAGGAGGACTCTTCTGTGTTTATACAGAGGTATGACTCTTCGTGTTGTTATACAGAGGTATGACTCTTCATGTTGTTTATACAGAGGTATGACTCTTCATGTTGTTTATACAGAGGTATGACTCTTCATGTTGTTTATACAGAGGTATGACTCTTCATGTTGTTTATACAGAGGTATGACTCTTCATGTTGTTTATCTACGATCAATCTGGTACTTTCAGGCTGGTTCCTACTAAATATATCCGGGTATCCATCAAATAACTACTAGTAATGCAATAACAAAAAATCTGAATTCAGGTCCACATATATGTATATTTGATATTTTACAGATAAAACACACACACACACACACAAACTGTTCAAAAACTACTCATATAAGGAATACGCTTAGTTTATGATGCATTACTAATTCGTGGTCCTTAAACTTCACCCCAATCGCTTAGTGGAGGTAATTAATTTAAAGTATTATTGGATATTAAAATAGTGCGAAATACTAAAAATTAAAAAAAATATATATATTACTAGTATATTACTAAATATTGATATAGCAGTTTAAGCATTCACAGACTGTCTGGATATCATTTAGAGTATGACATTTTTCTTATTAAAGTCTGTCACTATCCACTTGACCACTCTTAATGCCTATATTAAATAAGAATCTTAAAATTCAGTTTGTTCGCCCTAATAATCAGAATCTATTAAGGGGGAAGGATTTATTTTTGGGTCGATTATTTCATATCTCTTATTTATTTAGTTTTCTCCCTAGACCTCCATCAAACTTTTAATAACATCCATTACTTCTCCCTTCTAGATCAATTTGTAAATTTTTCGGTAGAAATAGCCGGTCCTTCCAAATTACAGGCTCACTATTGTTCGCTAGGAAAAAAAATCGACACCTGAATACCACGAAAGGTCTTAATATTGACAAAGAAATGGGACGAAGGGTCTTAAAATTGACAAACTAATGGGGCAAACATCTTAAAATCTGAAAACTAATGGGACTAAACATGAGGGAGAAAGGGGTCTAGAATAACGACCCATCTCCCCTGAACCTAGTAATTAAGCCGGTTTTTAACTAGTGTATTTTCCGGTAACATTCTTCGGCAGTTATGCTATGAGTTTGTGAAAGAAAATGATATGAGAATTTACTTCCTATACAGTATATATTTACATTTAGCCTACTTTCCGATAACAATCTAAATAAAGTAGACGTGCCGTTTTGCCCAAAATCAAAACGGCATACACAACTCTGCGATGGGTCACCATCAGCACTACTAATTGCTATCATCAGCACTACTACTATTATAGTCATCACTACTACTCCTACCATCATCACTACTACTGTCATCATCACTGCAACTTTCACCATAATCACTACTACTCACCATCATCACTACTACTGTCACCATCATCACTACAACCATCATAATTACTTGTCACCATCATCACTACTATTATGACCATCATCACTACTACTAGTACTGTCACCATCATATCTACTACTGTCATCATCATCACTGCTGTCATCATCACTACAACTACAACCATCATCACTACTATTATCACCATTATCATTACAATTACCATCATCACTAATATTATCACCATTATCACTACAATTACCATCATCCCCACTATTACTACCATCACTTCTAATGTCAACTAAACTAACTTAACCTAACAAATGCGGGGCGAGATGTTGCGAAGGCGTTCTGTGTGTGAGCCCCTACGGGGCACACACACACAGAACGCCATCATTGCAGGGGGTGGGGGTTCTGGGGGGCCCCCCTGGAGGGGGGTGGGGGGGTTCCAAGGGGTGGGGGGGTTAAACCATATTTTGGATTTAAAATCATAACTATTGCACAAATTCAAAGCATATTTTTTGACTGACGTTCGCATTGACCCAACAAATGTTCGTGTGAAATTTGGTGAAAATCCGTCCAACGGTCTAGGAGGAGTTTCGGGACAGACGGGCTACATCGACTACGACGACGACGACGACAGACATTTTTTTCCGGTGGTACCCACTATACGGACGGGTGATACCAAACTCTGCTTACGCAAAGTTGATAATCTCATAAATGTTGCCGGAAAACCTTTGACGATATAAGCGCCCGTGTGATACCGTTTGATTCCTCAACCTAATAATTTAGAATCTCTTGTATACATACGGTAATGATTGATTTATGAAAAATATATGGGCGAAACTCTTAAAATCTGAAAACTAATGGGGCTAAACATGAGGAAGAAGGGGGACCATAAAACCGACCCATCTCCCCTTACTGTGTATTAGTTAGTGTGGTTGAACTGACCTGAATGCTCTCCTTCTTCATGGTGATGGGCCTGCTGACATTATGCAGCTTGAAGTACAGACCACAAGCGTTACACACTGGATCCCCTTGACTGTTACGGCGCCAGAGTGATGTTACGGTGGTGTGACAGTTGGTGCACATCTGACCCATACGCCGAGCTCCAGTCTGTTACGGAGCGTTACGTTATGTTACGGTAACATGGGTTGGGTTACAAGAGGCTAAATTGATTGTTGAGGTTTAGTTGGGTTAGGTTAGGTTGGATTAGGTTAAAATTAGTTGAGTTAAAAGAGGATAGGATGATTGTTTTGGTTAAGTTGGGTTCGGTTATAAGAGGCGAAGTTGATTGTTGAGGTAAGTTGGGTTAGGTTAGGTTAGGTTGGATTGGGTTAGGTTAGAAGAGGCTATGTTGATTTTTTAGGTTGGGTTGGGTTATGTTGGGGTCTAGGTTGGATTGGGTTAAGCTTAGTTGGGTTAGAAGAGGCTAAGTGGATTGTTGAGATTAAGTTGGGTTAGGTTAGGTTGGATTGGGTTAAGCTTAGTTGTGCTAGAAAAGGCTAAGTGGATTGTTGAGTTTAAGTTGGGTTAGGTTAGGTTGGATTGGGTTAGGTTAGAAGAGGATATGCTGATGTTTGAGGTTAGGTTGGGTTGGGTAAGGTTAGATTAGGATAATTTGGAAGAGGTTGAGTAATTTAGGTTAAATTGAATTAAGTTAGAGGTTAGGTTAACTTAGATTAGAAGAGGGTAAAATTATTATTATTTTGGTTAACCTGGGTTATGTTAGGTTCTGGGTTGGGTAAAATTAGGTTGGATTGGTAAATATTAGATTATATCAAAGTTACGTTACAAGAGGTTATGTTAGGGTTTTATATATTCTCTGAGTAAGTTAGGATTGAGTTAGGCTGGATTGTGCTAGGTTAACTTGAGAATTTGGTGGGGGCCATAGGTTAGAATTATTTACCCCTTGATAATTATGAAGTGTTTTGAGAGCCTATATCATTAGACTCATCTTAGAAAACACATGTGGGAGTCAGAGGCACAAGTGAGTTGGTTTTGGCCCCTATATTACTAGTGGTCCTTCCTATCTATCTATATATTGCCTGACGCCGTGATCCCCGAAGGGGTGGACACGAACGAACCGCCCCCATGCACCTCTGTCCCCACTCAGTCGACGCCCCTCCCCCCAACCAGCACCGCCTTCGTTCATATACTTCCTCACTCCATCCTTCCACCTCTCATTCGGTCTACATCTCCCTCTCTGTCCCTCCACCTCGCTCTCGTACACCCTCTTAGTCATTCTCTCGCTTTCCATACGTTCCAAATGGCCGAACCATCTCAAGTTGTTCCTTTTCACACTTTCCAGCACATCTACCTCCACACCACACCTCCTTCTTACTTCCTTATTAGTCTGTCTATCCCTCCATGTAACTCCACACTCACTCCTTAAGTAATTAATTTCCACTGCTCTCACTCTTGGTCTGAGTCTCTCAACCAACGTCCATGCTTCGCTTCCGTAAGTCAGTGTCGGGATTACCACACTGTCATGCAACGACTTCTTCACTTCCATACTGACCACCCTATTTCTTGTTACTGCTTTTAGCGTTCCTACAACCCTCTTCCCCTGTTGTACCCTCTCCCGCACTTCTTCATCCATAGTCCCATCTTTACTCAACACACTGCCCAGATACTTAAAAGAGTTGACGATCTCCATAGCCTGACCGTTCAGCTTCACCTCACACTTTGTGATTTCACCCCTTTCGAAGACCATAACCTTCCTAACCTGCATAAAATTGTTTAAGGGGGCTCACCTCGCCTTTTTTTCTCTTTCTCTCCCTCTCTCTTTGGCTTGTATCCATTCGGCCCCATTCAGCCTACTGTTTTAAGACGTTTACCCCCATCCAGGTGTCAATATTTTCCTAGCGAGTGGTAGCGAGCCAGCATATATATATTTTTGTTTTGACAGCAAGCTAAATTTGTACATTTTTCGATACAAAAATGGCTCCGGCGAAGCTGGATTTCTCCATACAATGCTGGCTCGCTATCGCTCGCCAGGAATAAATAGACACCTGGATGGGAATAAACGTCTTTCAACAGTTGGCTGAATGGGGCCGAATGGATACAGGCCAGGGAAAGAGAGAAAAGGAGAGAAAGATAAAAAAAAAAAAACGGTAACCCCCTCAATGACAGCCCAAATAAAATATCAGAATGCGTCCTCAAATACTTATTGGCTTGTGTTAGGCTTTAATGGTTAGGTTAGGCTTCTGGTTGGGTTGGGTTAGGTTAGGGTTTTTGGTTGGGTCAAGTTAGGTTTAAGTTGGGTTAGGTTAGGTTTTGGCTGGTTTAAGTTAGGTTTTGGTTGGGTTAGGTTAGGTTTTTAGTTGGGTTAGGTTAGGGTTTTTGGTTGGGTCAAGTTAGGTTTAAGTTGGGTTAGGTTAGGTTTTGGCTGGTTTAAGTTAGGTTTTGGTTGGGTTAGGTCAGGTTTTTAGTTGGGTTAGGTTAGGTTAGGTTTTTTGGTTGGGTCAAGTTAGGTTTAAGTTGGTTTAGGTTAGGTTTTGGCTGGTTTAAGTTAGGTTTTTGGTTGGGTTAGGTTAGGTTTTTAGTTGGGTTAGGTTAGGTTTGGTTTTTAGTTAGGTTAGGAGTTTAGTTAGTTTAGGTTAGGTTTTTAATTGGGTTGGGTTAGGTTAGGGTTTGGATTTGGTTTCATAAACATTTTATGCATTTTCATTATACCTATACAAATATATACTACCATTGATATTGATTTATCAATAAAACTTGATACCCATTCATAGGATTATTTCAACACTTTATCTTGATATCTTCATATATTCAGTCATTTATTTCATGAACTGGAAATCCTAAAAATATAGTTACTATAGTCCGTTCATTCTAGGTTGGGCAGAAATCGTAACCTCTAACCTCTGTAACTAAAAAAAGACGAGCAAATGAGCTGTCAATTTATACACATATTCCCTAGCCAAATCTTCCTATTTGGTAGAAATAATAGATCGATTACTCTATTCCTCCTTTAGTTATGAGAGGTTAGGGGTTACGATTTCTGCCCCAAATAGAATGAACGGACATTAAGTTATAGCATACATTATATATTATCTTACAACCAACAATATAACAATACAGAAACACAAGCTATGGCACATGTGAGCTATAAGAAGCAGAACTATTAAACAGAAGCACAGGAAGAGTAATAAAATAGGAATGAAAAGACAGAAAGGTGAAGCCGAGGAGGGGGATATGAAGGTCATGCACTACTATAAAGGCTGGAAGCGAATGACCTACCAGGCGTCTGCTCTTCATAGTATCGTAAGTCCTGGTCGGGATCCCATAGTAGTTGTAGTAGTCATCCACTGCAACAAGCAAACGGGAGGAGTTAGTCGCAGTGTAGGCTAAAGGGGAGAAGATGGAAGGAAGGAGAGAGAAAAAGTAGAAGAAGAATACTGTCAAACCCGTGTGTGGCATATCGAACACTTAACCCATGCAGTACCAGGGACATCCCTTGTATCATATTTTGGCAACTAATTGACGATTTTATTCAGCTTAGGAAGGACCTCTAGCCATTATAAGGCTTCAAACTATCTCAATCAAGCTTTTTAACTACCACAGATCCTTCCTAAATTGCACAATATCGTCTAATTATAGCTAGAATACAATATAAAACACGTCGCTGGTACTCAAAGGGTTAAGGTGTAACAAAACTGGTGCGGATGGACAGTGCAGGAAGTCTAATAATCGTTTTACGTAACAACTTGAACGTTTTTCAAGATATTTGAACTCAATACTAATGCTTACCTTAATTGTGTTTTGATGAATGCCAAATTATAGGTTTTCAAAAGTGTTCCATTAAATAATCGCAAAATGTGTACTTATATTACCTTCTGTCAAAGTGTTATATATTGCACACAAAAGATTTACAGTGTAGAGAAGAAGGAAGGAATGAAACAAGGGAGATTTAGGCTACACACACACACATGGAGAATATAAAGCAACATGGAGGGTTAAACACATATTCACGCGATGTTTGTCAGCAGGCAATATAGAGAGAACAAGTAGAGGTCTCAGATTTCGGTACGCGGGAGGTTTTTTCTAATTTCTTTTCATGCAAACCTTTTTAATTGTTTCTTTCCGTATCACTTGGGAGCACAATGGAAATGTTTGCCAGTGTAGCGTAAGAAACCAATGAACCGTGGCCGTGCAAGGTGTGAGGGACAGTGTACACTCGGATACCATAGTTTCTAGCCCACTCATAGGAATTCGTGGATCCCATATATTTTGCTGTATGCAATTATAACTATCTGGATTGATTTATGGATAAAACTAGCTTAACAATAAATAGTATATATAGTTTTGTAGTTGATTTATAGAAAAATATATTCATAAATTCGTTTCCAGATATATATTTCCATAACTAGAAATAGGTGAAGTCCAGGAATGTGTATGAGTGGGCTAGAGACTATGGCATCCGAGTGTACCAGAAGAAGGGCTAACATGCTGGGTATGACAACAGTTGGAAATATGTTGGGTTTTTAGCTAAGCATTACGAGTCAAGTAACTGTATATTATTGAAGGGGATCTGTCAACACATATACGCTAGTTGATAGTTAGTTGTATGGAATCCGTAAACACATAATTGATAGAGAACGTAAAGTTAACCATAGGGAATCACTTACATATTTTACTGATAAGAGCGATTGGAACTCATTAGAGGGAATCTGTCAAATGAGTAGGGTAGGCCGGTTGTTTGAAGGGAATCTGTCAAATGAGTAGGGTAGGCCGGTTGTTTGAAGGGAATCTGTCAAATGAGTAGGGTAGGCCGGTTGTTTGAAGGGAATCTGTCAAATGAGTAGGGTAGGCCGGTTGTTTGAAGGGAATCTGTCAAATGAGTAGGGTAGGCCAGTTGTTTGAAGGGATTCAGTCAAATGAGTAGGGTAGGCCAGTTGTTTGAAGGGATTCAGTCAAATGAGTAGGGTAGGCCAGTTGTTTGAAGGGATTCAGTCAAATGAGTAGGGTAGGCCGGTTGTTTGAAGGGATTCAGTCAAATGAGTAGGGTAGGCCGGTTGTTTGAAGGGATTCAGTCAAATGAGTAGGGTAGGCCGGTTGTTTGAAGGGAATCTGTCAAATGAGTAGGGTAGGCCAGTTGTTTGAAGGGATTCAGTCAAATGAGTAGGGTAGGCCGGTTGTTTGAAGGGATTCAGTCAAATTAATAGGATAGAATAATCTAAATCCAATGGAGAGAATTTGCCAAAAGACCTGTGTGTGTGTGTTTGTTGTTGTTGATTGGAGGAACACTCATAGATACAAAGTGTGAAGGACATGCTGAAGAGAAGAAACATTTATGATGCCGCGGGAGAGTTTATGGGCATGGTTGTGTGCAGCAGCGGCGCCCCTTGAGTCACTTACAATCCGACGTGTGGGTGCCCTCCCCAGCGGACGGTTGATGCCGTTGGTGCGGTTGTAGAGGGCACAAGCATTGCAGAGGTAGTGGCCGGTTGTGGAGTCTTTGCGCCAGAGTGGGGTATGGGACACCCCACAGTTGACACATTCCCGTAACTCCCACCCATCCCGAGCACCACCACCACCAACAACACCACCACCCTCAGCCACAGACCCCGCACAGGCCACTACGGCGGGAGGCACGTCACAAAGGGGAACTAGTATACTTTCATGCAGGGGACTATACAACTACAGTATATCTCCACACATAGGACGGTATAACATGCAGGGATATATATATATATATATATATATATATATATATATATATATATATATATATATATATATATATATATATACACACACACACGGGACGATACTAAATTATTAAGTTCTCTCCACTAACCAACTCTACACCTAAACTCGATTAATGAAATTAACAAACACATGTGGCAGTCCGGGGATTCGAACCTAGGATGCTCACACCGAAAATCAACACACTTATGCATTGCACCACGGAGACAGTTAAAGAATACACCAAGGACGATACAGCATACGGCTACACCGTTACCTAAGGGAGCTGTAATATACACAGGATACATCATCACACAGGCGGATAATTCTCTATGGATGACACTAACTCACAACTATGTAAGACAGTAGACAACCTCACTTAAGGAGATACATATGTATATTGTATACAGAGGGGTATACATGATTACTGTTGGGGCTGGTGATGAAGGCTAAACAAAAGATAAAAAACAAAAACAAAAGCGTGTACAGGGCTCAATAGGCCTATCATATTAGTACCACTAAACAGGGTCCAGATAATATACCCATTAAGGGGAGATTTCCACTTGAGGGATTTTTTTCTTGATTCCTTTCTCCCTCATGTTTAGCCCCATTGATTTTCTAATTTTAAGACGTTCGCCCCATTATTTTGACGATTTTAAGAACTTTCGACCCATTTCTGTCAATTTTAAGACCTATCGTGCCATTTAGGTGTCGATTTTATCCTGGCGAGCGATAGCGAGTCTGTAATTTAAGAGGAGCCGGCTATCAGCCGGGACATTTTTCTACCGAAAAATGTACAAATTTATCTTGAAAGGGGCTCAAGGGGGTGTAATCTTAAGCTTGAAGGATATCTAGAGACCAAACTAAAAACCTGCCCTTAACCCTGCCACTAAGCATGACAATAGAGCGTCACACATTTAATTAGTATCGGTGTTATTGTCTTGAACAGTTTCAGAGGGTGTTCTTTATGAGATACCTAACAAAAGCTAAGGGATTGCACTGATTTGTGACGCAGAGACTGTAGTTCATTTTTCTAGTACTTCACTATACAGTATGGTAATATTTAATTAAACATTTAGCCTTTACAACGTCCTAAATTTACGTTGCTGATCAGGCTATGTGTAGGGAAGATTGTATAACATATGGATTCAACAACAATCTATCTATCTATTGTCAGACGCCATGATCCCCGAAAGGGTGGCCACGATTGAATCGCCCCCAAGCACCTCTGTCCTCTCTCAGCCGATGCTCCTCCTCCCAACTAACACCGCTTTCACTCATATACCTCTCAAATCCATCCTTCCATTTCACTCTCGATCTGCCTCTCCCTCTCTGTCCTTCCACCTCACTCTCGTACATTCTCTTAGTATTCTCCCTCTTCCCATACGTTCCATATGGCCGAATCATCTCAAGGTGTTCCTTTTCACACTTTCCAGCACATCCAAATCCACACCACACCACTCTCTTACTTCCTCATTCGTCTGTCTATCCCTCCATGTAACTCCACATGCATTTCTCAAGTAACTCATTTCCACCTCTTTCACTCTTGATTTGTGCCTCTCCAACAATGTCCATGCTTCACTCACTTGCATCAATGTTGGATTACCACAGGATCATACTATGACTTCTTTACTTCCATACTGACCACCCTACTATTATGAAAAATCGGAGTCGCTTTAAGGGGAGGCAGTTGGTTTTTCGAGTCCTCCTCCTCCCTCATGTTTAGCCCTATTAGTTATGAGAATTAAAGACATTCGCCCTATTAGTTTGGCGATATTCAGACCTTTTGCCCCATTTTCTTGCCAATATTAAGACCTTTCGTGTCATTTAGGGGTCGATTTTTTTTCCTGGCGAGCGATAGCGAGCCTGTATTTGAAGAGGAATCGGCCTTCGGCCGGGACATTTTTCTACCGCAAAATGTACAAATTTATATCGAAGGGGGTCTTGTGGGTGTTTTTTAAGTTTGATGGAGGTTAAGAGAGCAAACTAAACCCCTTCCTTAAACCATTGAGCCGAACCAGTAAATTATGCTGCACAATACCGTCTGGGCTCCCTTAAGCTACAGCAGATTACTGATGAACAGTTTGCATATGGTATAGGGAGTAGTGCAACTTTTAGAACCGACTGCACATATTGCTACGGCAGCCCAAGTCATCCCACAGAGAGTTACAGTTGCCCATATTTCTTTATTTGTTGGCAGTCTATTGTGTTATATTCGCATGTGTATATAAAACACATAATCAATAGTAGCTCTGCAACAGTTGCAAGTGTGTGAAACTGTACCACATAAGATACCAACCAGAGACCATTATAGTGTACTGTACACTATGTTTTTTTTTTTTTTTTTTTTTTTTTTTTTGACATGGCGAATTTGTACTTACTTGGTCACAATGAACTACATACTGTACTTGGAGGTGGTGTGGCTGTTGGTACGTACTGTGTCCGGGTAACATATTTCACTTGTAAAAACAAACACAAGGCTTATATTACACAGTACCATCAGCTAACCACCTCTGAATAGAGTTTTTAGCTCCAAGGGACCAAGCGCAAAATTGCCTTTTGTTTCTGTTTTTCTTTTTTCTATGTGTATCAAGGAGACGAAAGTCAGGATGCCTGTAACGAGTGTCTCCCCCAAAGCCAAAAGAGTATCAGAGCCAAATTCAAAGGACGTTGAGGTCAAAATGCCTAGTTACAATGTTTAAAGCAGTCTAAGTCGTAGGATGAAGGAAAGATTGATTCAGGGAGAGAGTTTCAAAGTTCACTTGTTGAGTAGAAAAAGAAAATACTGAGACAATTTGTGAATTCTTGGGTTGGAGAGCTCGATAGAATAGGAGTGGGACTGTGTTGAATGGCGGGTGCCTAGCACTCGCCGTGAAGGAGGGGTATGCACTGAGAGAGCTCTGAATAACACTGATTGTTGTAATACCGATAGAATAGTGAAAGATAATTATGCAAGATTGTGGAATGTAGAAAGAGATTGTAAGAAGCTAGTAAGAGGAGTTGAGTTGATGAGGCGAAAAAGTTTTGACTCTACCCTTTCTGAGAAGTGCGTTATGGGTGGAACCTCCTCACTCATGCGAACATTACTCAGTACAGGGGTGCGCTGTGCCCCTATACAGAGCAAGAAGCTGTGCGGGGGTGAAGATCCCACAGGCTTTCAATATGTGTACATTGTGTAGCACAATAGAAAAGGTCTCACCGAAATCCCGAAAGAAGGAAATTCAAAGAGGTACTACTGACGTGCCTCCCAGTTGGCAGCGCTAAAATGCCACAACAGCCACCGGCTTGGGGGGGTCAGAAGCCCTTACTTGAGTGATAGTGCAGGTAACAGAGATATGTTTAAATATAAATAGACTAGAGACTTCAACCAATGTCAATTCTAATTTAAAAGCATATGATATAATTTCCAACAAAATTAATTCGTAAAAGTATGACATAGTATACTTCATATCAATATATAATTGTCTTGGTTCAAAATACAATTATACTGTATACATATATATACATTCTATATTAGTTTACATTTTAATTATATCACTGTAAGACAGAAGACAATTTGCAATTGATTGTTTGATATATTTGTCAATAAACGTTATACATCACTGAACACACACACACACACACACACTCTCTCTCTCTCTTTCTCTCTTTCTCACGCTCTTTCCGCCTGGCTGAGAGAGATAAGACAGTATAGGACCTGCTAGTGTGTGTGTGTGTGTGTGTGTGTATGGTGTATTTTAGTATCACACATAAACACTAACACACATACATTAACTCACACAAATACAATACTGATTATCTATATGTGTATTTCCATCAGGTGATATACAGTAAACCTAACTCGATTTGATTTATAATAATAATAATAATGATAATAATAATAAATAACTCGAAGTACAGTTATATATTTTGGAAAGAAAACTGCATACCCAAACCTGCGAATACAAATTAATTCATCTCTTTTGCAATTGACCTAACCCAACTTGACTAACCTTACCTAACCTAAACAAGTTAATCTAACTTAAGTACTAAATGTAAATTGTGGAAGCTGACTTAATCACACACACACACACACACACACACACACACACGTGAAACCCTAGATTTAGATTTTGTAGTGAAATATGTTAATTATGCAAATTTGGCCTTACTATGATACAAAGACAAAATAGTTTCACAATTCTCCTTTATGTATCGAGAAATCAGCCGACAAGAGTTTAAATTTAGCGCCGGGGGGGGGGGGGGATAGAGGCAGTAGACCTTCCTGACCTATATGGTGGTCTAGCAAACACGGGGTAAATCCTCAGGTACTGCACTTGGATTTATAACTTAGGTTTTGAATACGGTTGAACGCTAAGAGAGGCAAGTTAATAAATGAGAGCAAATATAATAATACAAAGCTATAGGAAAGTACAGTCGCGCTAATAAGTAATGTCTCGGCACCAAGTATGCTTGGATCTCAATAATTGGTACCAGCAATATCAAAGCTTCATTTCTTCATATCGAATGAAATATACACACACGTTCCTACACTTACCCACCCTATTCAACATCTGACATACATTAATACAGCACAGAGCAAGCCAAACGTAATGACAGTTTGGACATGACTTATTAGCGCGACTGTACATATAAAATGAACGAGAGCATACATGGCACTATAATGAGAACACATAATCAAATGTATACACCATATTGTCGAAAAAAGACATAGGACTGAGTAAAAGCCGCTGTCACACGAGCGCTTTTTCCGTCAATTTTCCATGAGCAAGTTTTTTCTCGTAATATTTCGAGAAGTTTGTGCACTGGTATCGGTAACTAGGCTGAAGGTAGATTATGTTAGGGGGCTGAATTCTGATCAAGTGTATTTGTTTAAGCTGCCAGACCAAAATTGCCCTT
Source organism: Paralithodes platypus (assembly GCA_032716605.1). Classification (NCBI taxonomy): domain Eukaryota; kingdom Metazoa; phylum Arthropoda; class Malacostraca; order Decapoda; family Lithodidae; genus Paralithodes; species Paralithodes platypus. Next base: position 28,669,946 of record CM064527.1, read on the forward strand.
TAAAAATTGCTCGAAAAAAGGCTCGTGTGACTGGCTTAAGACACTGTTGGCCAATAATATATGAACACACTTGCCTGAACAGTGGAGGAAAATGTAAAATTGACTAGTAGGTGAACTGGGGTGAATGTGTTGGGGGGGGGGGGGACTATAGTCTATTCGCTGTAAGTAGTAGGCGAGAAATCATTACCTCTAACCTCTGTAACTCAAAAATCATTACCTCTAACCTCTGTAACTCAAAAATCATTACCTCTAACCTCTGTAACTCAAAAATCATTACCTCTAACCTCTGTAACTCAAAAATCATTACCTCTAACCTCTGTAACTCAAAACTAATTACCTCTAACCTCTGTAACTCAAAAATCATTACCTCTAACCTCTGTAACTTAAAAACTACTAGAGTAATCGAGCTAATATTTCTATCATTTGGGAAGAGTCAGCCAAGGAATAGATGTGGATATTTACAGCCAATTTGTTCTAGCCCTTTTTGAGTTACAGAGGATAGAGGTCATGATTTATCGCCTACTTACAGCGGATAGACTACAGCCAAAGTGCACCCACCGTCAAAGTATACCCACGGACTATAGTGTGGTCCAAACCAAAGGTAACCCAATACACCCATTAAGGCTATGACCACTTGGCGGCTGCCTTAAGGGGAGATTTCCACTTGAGGGATTTTTTTTTCTTGACTCCTTTCTCCCTCATGATTAGCCCCATTGTTTTTCTAATTTTAAGACGTTCGCCCCATTATTTTGACGATTTTAAGAACTTTCAACACATTTCTGTCAATTTTAAGACCTTTCGTGCCATATAGGTGTCATTTTTTCCTGGCGAGCGATAGCGAGCCTGTAATTTAAGAGGCACCGGCTTTCAGCCGGGACATTTTTCTACCGAAAAATGTACAAATTTATCTTGAAAGGGGCTCAAAGGGTGTAATCTTAAGCTTGAATGATATCTAGAGACCAAACTAAAAACCTCCCCTTAACATACTGTTTACAGTACGTGAAAGGAACACAAACAGAAACGATACTTATATATAGATAGATAGATAGATAGATAGATAGATAGATAGAGAGTTATTCAAAAAACTATCTCAAATAGAAAAACCTAAGTAAATAAATTATATCAAAATTCATGAAGAATAAGATAGGAGTTGCTCTGTTTTGCATTCAAATTTACAAATTGGGAGAGAGGAGATTGATGTCTTTACTAACGGTCATTGTAAATTGGGAGAGAGGAGATTGATGTCTTTACTAACGGTCATTGTAAATTGGGAGAGAGGAGATTGATGTCTTTACTAACGGTCATTGTAAATTGGGAGAGAGGAGATTGATGTCTTTACTAACGGTCATTGTAAATTGGGAGAGAGGAGATTGATGTCTTTACTAACGGTCATTGTAAATTGGGAGAGAGGAGATTGATGTCTTTACTAACGGTCATTGTAAATTGGGAGAGAGGAGATTGATGTCTTTACTAACGGTCATTGTAAATTGGGAGAGAGGAGATTGATGTCTTTACTAACGGTCATTGTAAATTGGGAGAGAGGAGATTGATGTCTTTACTAACGGTCATTGTAAATTAGATACGATGGTTAAGTTGGAAATAATATGGGAGGCATATTGATGTAACATATTAAGTATGATTGCTATATCATATTGATGTAGCAGATTTTAGATAATATTTAGCTATAATGAAATGGTAACGCTGATATTACAGGCAATAATGTAGCCAAGACCGCAGTCAACTATCTGAACACTTAAGGGCAGGTTTTTAGTGTGTTTGCTAGACTTCCATCAAGCTTGAAATTACACCCCCTTGACCCCCTTTCAAGATAAATTTGTACATTTTTCGGTAGAAAAATGTCCCGGCCAAAGGCCGGTTCCTCTTAAATTACAGGCTCGCTATCGCTCGCCAGGAAAAAATTGACACCTAAATGGGACGACAGGTCTTAAAAGTTACATAAATGGGGTGAAAGTTCTTAAAATCGCCAAACTAATGGGGCGAACGTCTAAAAATCTAAAAAATAATGAGACTAAACACGAGGGAGAAAGGGGACCAGAAAACCGACCGTCCCCCCTTAAATGTCAATAGGGTGATTTTCTTCAGACACTCCCGCCTTATTACACTCCCGCCTTATTACACTCCCGCCTTATTACACTCCCGCCTTATTACACTCCCGCCTTATTACACTCCCGCCTTATTACACTCCCGCCTTATTACACTCCCGCTTTATTACACTCCCGCCTTATTACACTCCCGCCTTATTACACTCCCGCCTTATTACACTCCCGCCTTATTAGACCATCTGGAATGTTTAATTTTCCTTATACTACGTTTGTCAGTCATTAGTAGTGTACGATGTTTAAGGGGAGGCAGTTGGTTTTCGAGTCCTCCTCCTCCCTCATGATTAGCCCTATTAGGTATGGGATTTCAAGACATTCGCCCCATTAGTTTGACGATTTTCAGACCTTTTGCCCCATTTCTTTGCCAATATTAAGACCTTTTGTGCCATTTAGGTGTCGATTTTTTGTCTTGGCGAGCGATAGCGAGCCTGTATTTTAAGAGGAATCGGCCGGGACATTTTTCTACCGAAAAATGAACAAATTTATATCGAGGGGGGTCTTGTGGGTGTTTTTTTTTAAAGTTTGATAGAGGTTTAGAGAGCAAACTAAACCACTTCCTTAAACCATTGAGCCGAACCAGTAAATTATGCTGCACAATACCGTCTGAGCTCCCTTAAGGAAAGGGGAAATCCTTTATGGGAGTACTTTTATAAACCCTATATGGGAGTACTTGTATAAACCCTATATGGCAGTACTTGTATAAACCCTATATGGGAGTACTTGTATAAACCCTATATGGGAGTACTTGTATAAACCCTATATGGCAGTACTTGTATAAACCCTATATGGGAGTACTTGTATAAACCCTATATGGGAGTACTTGTATAAACCCTATATGGCAGTACTTGTATAAACCCTATATGGCAGTACTTGTATAAACCCTATATGGGAGTACTTGTATAAACCCTATATGGAGTACTTGTATAAACCCTATATGGCAGTACTTGTATAAACCCTATATGGGAGTACTTGTATAAACCCTATATGGCAGTACTTGTATAAACCCTATATGGCAGTACTTGTATAAACCCTATATGGGAGTACTTGTATAAACC